>WOAB01000104.1:4800000-6000000 GCA_027886185.1 Rheum nobile | reverse complement strand
CTAGTTCCTATGATGTGTTTATCCTTGGGGCGGGGAACTAGATGCCATACTTTATTTCTTTCAAACTGATGAAGCTCTTCTTGCATAGCTTGGATCCAGTCCGCATCCTTCAGTGCCTCACCTATGTTTTTTGGTTCCACAATAGATAGAAATGCATTGAAGGCAAAGAAGGTTAGATGTTCGAACCTAACTGGAGGCTTGATGACTCTTCTTTCTCTGTTAGGAGCTAGAGCATTTGATGTGGAGACATTCTGAGTTGAGCATTCAGCTTCCTGGTTGGGATCACCTTCTCCATTGAAGATCATGTGGGAAGATGAATCATTGAAGTCTCCACAGATGTTGTCGTCATGCTCCTGGTTCCCAGAGATGGATTGTTGTTCATTATCCATGGGAACTGGTGGAGGAGCCATTGGAGGGTTCCGAACAGCAGGACAGGAACTGGGTGTAGTGACATCTTCATCTGGATCTTCATGAGATAACTTGGGAAATGGGTCTTCGAAGGAACTGGTGGTGTTCTGCACAATCTTTCCAAGTGATTTTTCATTAAAAATAACATGAACACTTTTTTCTACCTTTTTGGTCCTTTTGTTGAGGACCTTGTATGCCTTGCTGCCTGAGGCATATCCAATGAAGATTCCTTCATCACTTCTTGGGTCGAACTTGCCAAGATTGTCCTTCCCATTGTTGTGCACAAAGCACTTGCATCCGAACACCCTTAGATGAGAAATGTTGGGAAATCTTCCTCTTAGGAGTTCATAGGGTGTCTTCTCTGTGATAGGGCGAAGCATGGCTCTATTGATGATGTAGCATGCTGTGTTAATTGCCTCAGCCCAAAAGGATTGGGAGAGTCCACTTGAGATCAACATAGTTCGAGCCATGTCTTCCAAGGTCCTATTCTTTCTCTCCACTACTCCATTCTGTTGAGGAGTGTATGGTGCATAGAAGTTGTGATCAATGCCATGCTCACTGCAAAAGGTTAGAAATTCTCCATTTTTGAATTCGGTACCATGGTCAGACCGAATAGCATTGAGTGAACAATCAAGGAATTTTTCTAACAAGGGAACCAGGTCTTTAAAGCGATCAATGACTTCACTTTTAGATTTAATGAAAATGGTCCAAGTAAAGCGAGAGAAGTCATCGACAATAACAAAAATATACTTGTTCCCTCCTAGGCTTTGAACTCTCATGGGTCCACAAAGATCCATGTGGATGAGCTCAAGAGGCCTTGAGGTGCTTACCATGTTTTTGGATTTGAAGGAACTACGAGCCTGTTTTCCTTTTACACAGTCAGAGCATGGTTCCTTAGATGTGTCACTCAGCTTTGGCAATCCTCTGACTAGTTCCTTTGAGTGTAGCTTTTGAATCAGCTTGGTGCTAGCATGACCGAGGCGTTGATGCCACAAATCAGCTTGGTCATTCACAGTTGAGAGACAAAGTTTCTCCTTGGGAACAAAGGATGGATCAATTATGTAGACATTGTTGAATCTTTTCCCTTTTAGGATGATTTGTCCCGAGGAGTCAAGGACTGAACATTCGTTTGATCTGAATCTAACTTCATTGTCTCCTTGATCACACAGCTGTGACACACTTATTAGATCAAAACCAAGATTATCAACAAGGTGAACTTTGTTTACCTGAATGTGGTCGTTGAGTTTCACAGTTCCTATTCCATATATTTTCCCTTTGCTTTTGTCTCCAAAGGATATGTTCCCTCCTTGGAGAGGTTGAAGATAGGTCATTTGATTTCTTCTTTCAGTCATATGGCATGAGCAACCACTGTCGATGTACCATAGTTGAGGTTGCCTCTCATCTTCTGCACATAAGGGAACTAAGACTTCTGAACCCAACGAAGCTTGGCTTTACTGGGGGGATTAGCTTTGCGAGTCTGTGAATAACCAGGGAACTGGTTCCTTTCATGGTAATGAGTACTTTTCTCCTTTTCAAAGTTCCTTTTCTTAGCACAATCAGTGTTGTAATGACCATTCTTACCACAGTAGGTACAAAAACGATTATAAACAACATGTCCATATTTTCCTTTTCCTGGCCTAAAAGGTTTTTCAGTTTTCCTTTTGTTAAAATCAACATTGTTTCTAACCTTGCTATGTGCCATGTCAATATATCTTTTGTGAGCAAAGGAATTGGTGAACCATTGGTTTTCAGGAACCATCTTTTCTTTTCCCTTTGATTCCTTCTTAGGACTTTGAGAGCCTTCATTGAGACGTTTGGCAACCCCAGTCTTGTTCTCAAGGACCATGATCTTCTCTGATAGGAATTGATTCCTATCACGAGAAGTGGCAAGAGCAATACTGAGATTCTCATTCATCTCAACAAGTTCTCGCCTAGCCTTTTCTTCTTCAGCATCATTGTTCCCTTTATTATTGACATATCCTATTCCATGGCGTTGTCTCACAAAAACAGTTTGATTTATCATTTTTTCATTAATGGAATCAGTGAGAATGTCTAACCTATCAATTATGGATTGAAGCATGTCATTTCCAGGTGGGTTAGCATGCAAGGGAACTTTGACAGAGTCTATGCTAGTTTCATCACAAGATTTGCAAATTTTAAGGTGACTAGCATGCACATTTCTAATATCAATGAGTTTGGAGTGAGTTTCAGCTAGGTCTTTCTCAGTTTCATCAAGTTTTTTACTCCAAACAGAATTCTCGACAGTCAAGCAAGCAATTTCATCTTCACAATCATCTAGTTTCTGTTGAAGGGAACTGGTTTCCTTTCCTAGTTTCTTTATGATCTTAAGAAGTTGTTTCTTATCACAATCAACTAGGGATTTTAAGAGATCGTCAGAGGTTACCTCAAGGTCTTCTGAGTCGCTTGACTCTCCTTTTGCCATGAGACATCTCCCTCCAGAGAAGCCACTCAGATCCAGTTCCCCATCTGAGTCTTCTCCCCATGATGCTACGAGAGCCTTCTTTCTTTGAGGTCTTTCCTCTTCCTTGGACTCTTCTTTGTTGGGACAGTTCTTAGCGTAGTGTCCATTCTCCTTGCACTCGTAACAGGAGACTTCCTTGAGATCTCTTCTTGGTCCATTGTGAGAGGAACTACCCTTTTGGAACCTTCCCTTCACAAAGAATTTTTTGATGTTCTTTGTGAAGAGGGCTGTTAGTTCGTCCTCCTCTTCTTTAAGGTCTGAGTTTTCTTCCTCCATCTCGAGCCTAGAGAAGGCTTTGGAGATCTTGAGGGCAATTCCTTTCTCCAGTTTCTTGTCGGTATTGGCTTTGGTGTGCTCTCCTTCTTCAACCTCCAGTTTCCCTATGATTTGTGTCAAGGGAAGGGATTGGATGCCTGGAGTGTTCTTCATGATTCCCTTCAGAAGGGTGAATTTGGAGTTGAGTCCATTGATGACCACTAGGGACTTGGAGACTTCATCAAGATCGACTCCCGCCGCTGTTAACTTTCTAATCAATCTGTTGAAGCGGGAGTAGTACTCTGAGATGGTCTCCATTTCCATCATTTTGAAGGTGTGGTATTCTCCTTCCAAAGCAAACTTTCTGCTTTGCTTTAGTTCCTCACTTCCTTCATGCATCTCCTTGAGAGCTTTCCACATCTCTTTGGCCGTCTTGATTCCTATGACCTTGTCCATGTCCTCTCTGTCCAATCCATTGAGGATGAACTGCATGGCCTTGACATTCTTCTCCATGATAACATAGTGTTCTGGTTTCCAATCTTCTTCCTTCATGGTGAGGTCGACATAGCCATCTCCATTTTCGACTATCCTCCAGCATTGGTAGTCGTTGGTCTTGATGTGGCTTTTCATGCACTTTTCCCACCATGTTTCTTCTCATTTCTTTCGGAGATGTGGCTTGTTGGTGGAGATTCCGAGCTCAAACTTGCTTGGTTGAGACATGATCTGCAAACTTAACAAAGATCTAGAGCTTTTCCTGCTCTGATACCAATTGTCGGATCGTGATTGTTAGATAATAACTTAAGGAACTCAGAATATGGATTCTAAGTTCCCTTCGCAGCGGAAATAAACAATCAAACAAATGACAAGTTTCTTATAGTGGAAACCTTTGATTGCCAACTAGCAATTCAGGATAAAAACCACTACCTTTCTTTCGAAAGGATTTCAAGGTCTACTTCTTGATTTCTTATCTCTTTTGGTTACAGCTTATCTTAGGAACAAACACACAGTTTCTTTGCCTTACACACAGTTAGACAATCCTAGATAACTTAACACAATCAATAATTAATCCAAGAAACAGACCTTCGCACCTAGGAACTATCACTTACAGTCACATGAACTTAGCACTCAGCTCTTCTATTCATTGACTGGTTCCTCTTGATCTCGGTTTGCTTTGATGATCTTGTTTGAAGGTTCACATTGGATATTTGCTAATGTATGTGAGTCGTATTTCAGTGCTTGAAGATAACCCTTGAGTTAGTCTTCCTTTTATAGAGGATTCTTCGCAGCTTCTTCTTCTCTTGGTTCCCACAAATTGAGCTTGCCCTAGGATCAGTGGTTCTCCTTGGTCCACGTTGTTCTTGGCATGTGCAAACAACCTAGGCAGCTCAGAATATCTCTTGGTTGGTCAACTACCTTAGACGAGTCTTGCTATGTCGTTGTCCAAATGCTTTCGTCCGAGGTTGAACAAGCTGGGCGCTTGGGAACTGTCTTCTGGACAGTGACATCTCTATGTCCTATCACTTTCACCTTCTGTGTCCGAGGTTCCGTGTTTCTAGGTGTCTTGTTGTTTTGCTCTGGACATTGGCATGCTTTTGGAAGCTTTGGACAAGTCATTTTCAACAACTTTTGTCCGAGGTTGTGTGTCCCCAGATTTCTCGGGAATCGCAATGTCGCATGTTACGTTACTGGGCACATCTGGGTTCCTCTGGGTTCCTTCTTCTGTCTTGTTCCTTTGGTTCTCTTTGTCCTGTTTGGTTTTCTTGCCTTCGGTATATTCCTGTGGTTCCTTAAAGCACATCTTTGAGATAAAACATTAGTATCATAATATTTGTCATCTTCAAAAGTAGAGAAACTGAGGAAAGGAACTCTCAGGAGAACCGAGGTTTTAGAGTTCCGTTTCCTAACAGGCTGTCATCTCATCTTCTTCTTCTTCAATATCTAAGTTTTCTTCCTCCATCTCCAACCTTGAGAAGGCCTTTGAGATTTTTAAGGCGATTCCCTTCTCCATCTTCTTGGCAGAACTTGTTTTGAGAGCCTCCTTTTCTTCAACTTCAAGTTTCCCTATGATTTGGGTTAAGGGAAGACCTTGAATACCAGGGGTAGTCTTTAAGACTCTCTTGATGAGGTTGAACTTTGAGTTGAGTCCATTGATGATGACGAGAGATTTGGACCATTCATCAAGCTTAACATCAACATTGTTGAGTTTGGTGACAAGCCTTGTGAAACGCGAGTGGTACTGGGAAATGTTCTATGTTTCCAGCATCTCGAAAGTGTGGTATTCTCCTTCTAGAGCGAACTTTCTGCTTTGTTTGAGTTCCTCACTTCCTTCATGCATCTCCTTTAGGGCTGTCCAGATGCCCTTTGCAGTTTCAATTCTTATCACCTTGTCCATGTCTTCTCTTGTTAATCCATTGAGAATGAGTTGACGAGCTTTAACATTCTTTTCTTTCATAGTATAGTACTCAGGCTTTCAGTCTTTTTCATCCAACTTCTCAGGAATAACACCATCACCATTTTCAATCACGCACCAGCACTGATAGTCCATGGTTTGAATGTAGTTGGTCATGCATTTCTCCCACCATTCTTCTTCTCCCTTCTTTTGGATGTGAGGCTTGTTGATTGAGATTCCCAAATTGAATTCACTTGAGCTAGTCATCTTGAAATCTGTAAACTAACACAAATCTAGAGCGCTTGCTCTGATACCAATTGTAGGATCGCACGTGTTAGAAATCAAATGGAACTGAGAGTTCAGTTCCTTAGCAACGGAATATGTAATAATCACAGAATCAAGACTAGTTCCTTAGAGTGGAAACCTTTGATAACCAACTAGTTATCCAGGATAAAACCCACTACCTCTCTTTCAAGAGGATTTAAAAGTCTACTTCTTTTATTAATGCTTCGATTATAATCAACTAGGATAGAACACACAGATTAAAGACTTAAGACACACTTAAGACTCTCTACCTAGTTCGACCTAATCAAGCACAAAACAAGCAAGTGACTTACACAGTTCTTCTCACAAGAACAAGCTCTGTTTTCTTCACCGTAAGCAATGAGTGAATACGTGTGTGGTGAGAGAGTTTTGATTACTCTACATATACAACTCAACCGTGTAGAATCAGTATCTACAACTGGTTGATTTGCACAAATAAAATATTCAAAAAGAAATCGAAAAGATAACATTTGTTACCAAATATTATCTTCCACGATTTTACACATTTTGTTTCCATAAAAGATATATAGAGAATCTCCTAAAAATATGGAAACGGGATAATCTGTATCTTCTCTCTCTAAGTAAAGATCTATCCTAAACAGATCGTCGCCGCTCTTCATATCTTGTTTCAAGCTATTGCGGCGTTAGCGTTCTTCAACTCATGTGCCAGTTCCCAATTCTGGCGTCTTGGTCTCTGTCTTGTATTTACGATTCCTGAGTTCCCTGTTTATCAACACATATGGAAATATTAATAATAAAGTGTTTGTCATCGTCAAAACTAGGAAAACCGAGGAAGAGAACTTGGAAGGGAACTAGAGTTCCCGAAAGTTCACTTCCTAACACATAGCGTATTAAGATTTCAGGTATTGGGCTTACGGTATGGGCCGAGGTCTTGTTCTGGGCCGGGGACATGGACTTGGGCCTTGGGCATGTACATGGGCTCGGGCCTTGTCCTAGGCTTGGGCCATGGGTTTGGGCCTTGGGCCTTGTCCTAGGCTTGGGGCATGAGGCCATGGGTTTGTTCTTGGGGTCGTGGGCCTTGCCTATGGTCCCATCCTTTGAGCCTGGACCTTGGGCCCGTCCTTTGGGCTTGAAACTGGGCATGGACTTTAGGCCTGAAACTAGGGCTTGGGCCTAGGTTTGAAGTATGGGCCTTGGGCCTGGATCTTGGGTTTAGGGTATTAGGGTTTAGGTCTTTCAGTATTGGGCTTATGGTCTAGGCCATGGACTCGCTCTTTGGGCCTTGAGCATGGGCCTTGCGGCTCAGCCTTGGGCTTGGGATTAAGATTGGGCCTTGGGCCTGGACTTGGGTCTGGACTTGGGTCTGGGGTTCAGGGTATTAGGGTATGAAAGTATGAGGGTATAAAGTATTCAGGTTTAGGGTTTCGGGTATTATGCATATGGTTTGAGCCATAGGCCTGGTCCTTGGGCCTGTGTCTTTGTTAGGAAACGGAACTCTGGAACCTCAGTTCCCCTGAGAGTTCATTTCCTCAGTTTCTCTACTTTTGAAGATGACAAATATTATGATACTAATGTTTTATCTCAAAGATGTGCTTTAAGGAACCACATGAATATACCAAAGGCAAGAAAGCCAAACAGGATAAGAGAACCAAAGGAACAAGACAAAGGAAGGAACCCAGGTGTGCCCAGAAACGTAGCATGGGAGGTTGCGATTCCCGAGAAATCTGGGAACACCAAACCTCGGACAAAAGGAGGTGAAAGCGACTTGAGAGAAGCTTCCAAAAGCCTGCCACCATCCAAGAGCAAGACTCCAAGACACCTAGAACGCCGAACCTCGGACAGAGAAAGGTGAAAGCGATAGGACATGGAACCTGTCGCTGTCCAAAAGTCAGTTCCCAAGCGCCCAGAGTGTCGAACCTCGGACAAAGGAAGCTGGAGAATGACTTGGCTGAAGAGGTTGACTAACCTAGAAGGATTCTGAGCTGCCTAGGTTGTTTGCACATGCCAAGAACAACGTGGACCAAGGAGAACCACTTATCCTAGGGCAAGCTCAATCTATGGGAACCCAGAGAGGATCAAGCTGCGAAGAATCCTCTATAAAAGGAAGACTAACTCAAGAGTTTTCTTCAAGCACTGAAATACGACTCACACACATTAGCAAATATCCAGTGTGAACCTTCAAACAAGATCATCAAAGCAAACCGAGATCAAGAGGAACCAGTCAAGGAATAGAAGAGCTGAGTGCTAAGTTCCTGTGACTGTAAGTGATAGTTCCTAGGTGCGATGGTCTATTTCTTGGATTAATTATTGATTGTGTTAAGTTATCTAGGATTGCCTAACTGTGTGTAAGGCAAAGAAACTGTGTGTTTGTTCCTAGGATAAGCTGTAACCAAAAGAGATAAGAAATCAAGAAGTAGACCTTCAAATCCTTTCGAAAGAAAGGTAGTGGTTTTTATCCTAGATTGCTAGTTGGCAATCAAAGGTTTCCACTATAAGGAACTTGTCATTTGTTTGATTGTTTATTTCCGCTGCGAAGGGAACTTAGAATCCATATTATGAGTTCCTTAAGTTATTATCTAACAATCACGATCCTACAATTGGTATCAGAGCGGGAACGGCTCTAGATCTTTGTTAAGTTTGCATATCATGTCTCAACCAAGCAAGTTTGAGCTCGGAATCTCAACCAACAAGCCACATCTCCGAAAGAAAGGAGAAGAAACACGGTGGGAAAAGTGCATGGAAAACCACATTAAGACCAACGACTACCAATGCTGGAGGGTAGTCGAGAATGGGGATGGCTATGTCGACCTTACCATGAAGGAAGAAGACTGGAAACCAGAACACTATATCATCATGGAGAAGAATGCCAAGGCTAGGCAGTTCATCCTCAATGGATTGGACAGAGAGGACATGGACAAGGTCATAAGCATCAAAACGGCCAAGGAGATGTGGAAAGCTCTCAAGGAGATGCATGAAGGAAGTGAGGAACTGAAGCAAAGCAGAAAGTTTGCTTTGGAAGGAGATTACCACACCTTCAAAATGATGGAAACTGAGACCATCTCAGAGTACTACTCCCGCTTCAACAGATTGATTGAAAAGCTAACAGCGGCGGGAGTCGATCTTGATGAAGTTTCCAAGTCCCTAGTGGTCATCAATGGACTCAACTCCAAGTTCACCCTTCTGAAGGGAATCATGAAGAACACTCCAGGCATCCAATCACTTCCCTTGACCCAAGTCATAGGAAAACTGGAGGTTGAAGAAGGAGAGCACATCAAAGCCAATGCCGACAAGAAACTGGAAAAAGGAATTGCCCTCAAGATCTCCAAAGCCTTCTCTAGGCTCGAGATGGAGGAAGAGAACTCAGACCTTGAAGAAGAGGAGGACGAACTAACAGCCCTCTTCACAAAGAACATCAAAAAATTCTTTGTGAAGGGAAGGTTCCAAAAGGGCAGTTCCTCTCACAATGGACCAAGAAGAGATCTCAAGGAAGTCTCATGTTACGAGTGCAAGGAGAAGGGACACTACGCTAAGAACTGTCCCAACAAAGAAGAGTCCAAGGAAGAGGAAAGACCTCAAAGAAAGAAGGCTCTCGTAGCATCATGGGGAGAAGACTCAGATGAGGAACTGGATCTGAGTGGCTTCTCTGGAGGGAGATGTCTCATGGCAAAAGGAGACTCAAGCGACTCAGAAGACCTTGAGGTAACTTCTGACGATCTCTTAAAATCCCTAGTTGATTGTGATAAGAAACAACTTCTTAAGCTCATAAAGAAACTAGGAAAGGAAACCAGTTCCCTTCAACATAAACTAGATGATTGTGAAGATGAAATTGCTTGCTTGACTGTCGAGAATTCTGTTTGGAGTAAGAAACTTGATGAAACTGAGAAAGACCTAGCTGAAACTCACTTCAAACTCGTTGATATTAGAAATGTGCATGCTAGTCATCTTAAAATTTGCAAATCTTGTGATGAAACTAGCATAGACTCTGTCAAAGTTCCCTTGCATGCTAACCCACCTGGAAATGACATGCTTCAATCCATAATTGATAGGTTAGACATTCTCACTGATTCCATTAATGAAAAAACGATAAATCAAACTGTTTTTGTGAGACAACGCCATGGAATAGGATATGTCAATAATAAAGGGAACAATGATGCTGAAGAAGAAAAGGCTAGGCGAGAACTTGTTGAGATGAATGAGAATCTCAGTATTGCTCTTGCCACTTCTCGTGATAGGAATCAATTTCTATCAGAGAAGATCATGGTCCTTGAGAACAAGGCTGAGGTTGCCAAACGTCTCAATGAAGGCTCTCAAAGTCCTAAGAAGGAACCAAAGGGAAAAGAAAAGATGGTTCCTGAAAACCAATGGTTCACCAATTCCTTTGCTCACAAAAGATATATTGACATGGCCCATAGCAAGGTTAGAAACAATGTTGATTTTAACAAAAGGAAAACTGAAAAACCTTTTAGGCCAGGAAAAGAAAAATATGGACATGTTGTTTACAATCGTTTTTGTACCTACTGTGGTAAGAATGGTCATTATAACACTGATTGTGCTAAGAAAAGGAACTTTGAAAAGGAGAAAAGTACTCATTACCATGAAAGGAACCAGTTCCCTGGTTATTCACAAACTCGCAATGCTAATCCCCCCAGTAAAGCCAAGCTTCGCTGGGTTCAGAAATCTTAGTTCCCTTATGTGCAGAAAGAAGAGAGGCAACCTCAACTATGGTACATCGACAGTGGTTGCTCATGCCATATGACTGGAAGAAGAAATCAAATGACCTCTCTTCAACCTCTCCAAGGAGGGAACATATCCTTTGGAGACAAAAGCAAAGGGAAAATCTGTGGAATAGGAACTGTGAAACTCAACGACCACATTCAGGTAAACAAAGTTCACCTTGTTGATAATCTTGGTTTTGATCTAATAAGTGTGTCACAGCTGTGTGATCAAGGAGACAATGAAGTTAGATTCAGATCAAATGAATGTTCAGTCCTTGACTCCTCGGGACAAATCATCCTAAAAGGGAAAAGATTCAACAATGTCTACATAATTGATCCATCCTTTGTTCCCAAGGAGAAACTTTGTCTCTCAACTGTGAATGACCAAGCTGATGTGTGGCATCAACGCCTCGGTCATGCTAGCACCAAGCTGATTCAAAAGCTACACTCAAAGGAGCTAGTCAGAGGGCTGCCAAAGCTAAGTGACACATCTAAGGAACTGTGCTCTGACTGTGTAAAAGGGAAACATGCTCGTACTTCCTTCAAGTCCAAAAACATGGTAAGCACCTCAAGGCCTCTTGAACTCATCCACATGGATCTGTGTGGACCCATGAGAGTTCAGAGCCTAGGAGGGAACATGTATATCTTTGTTCTTGTCAATGACTTCTCTCGCTTTACTTGGACCATCTTTATTAAATCTAAGAGTGAAGTTATTGACCGCTTTAAAGATCTGGTTCCTTTGTTAGAAAAATCTCTTGATTGTTCACTCAATGCTATTCGGTCTGACCATGGTACCGAATTCGAAAATGGAGAATTTCTAACCTTTTGCAGTGAGCATGGAATTGATCACAACTTCTCTGCACCATACACTCCTCAACAAAATGGAGTAGTGGAAAGGAAGATCATAACTTTGGAAGACATGGCTCGGACTATGTTGATCTCAAGTGGACTCTCTCAATCATTCTGGGCTGAGGCGATCAACACAGCTTGCTACATCATCAATCGAGCCATGCTTCGCCCAATCACAGAAAAGACACCCTATGAGCTCCTAAGAGGAAGAGTTCCCAACATCTCACATCTGAGGGTGTTCGGATGCAAGTGCTTTGTGCACAACAATGGGAAGGACAATCTTGGCAAATTCGACCCAAGAAGTGATGAAGGAATCTTCATTGGATACGCCTCGGGTAGCAAGGCGTACAAAGTCTTCAACAAAAGGACTAAAAAGGTAGAAGAAAGTGTTCATGTTATTTTTAATGAAAAATCACTTGGAAAGATTGTGCAGAACACCACCAATTCCTTTGAAGACCCGTTTCCCAAGTCATATCAAGAAGATCTCGATGAATATGTTACTACACCCAGTTCCTGTCCTGCTGCTCGGAACCCTCCAATGGCTCCTCCACCAGTTCCCATGGATAATGAACAACAATCCATCTCTGGGAACCAAGAGCATGACGACAACATCTGTAGAGACTTCAATGATTCATCTTCCCATATGATCTTCAATGGAGAAGGTGATCCCAACCAGGAAGCTGAATGCTCAACTCAGAATGTCTCCACATCAAATACTCTAGCTCCTAACAGAGAAAGAAGAGTCATCAAGCCTCCAGTCAGGTTCGAACATCTAACCTTCTTTGCCTTCAATGCCTTTCTATCTATTGTGGAACCAAAGAACATAGGTGAGGCACTGAAGGATGCGGACTGGATCCAAACTATGCAAGAAGAGCTCCATCAGTTTGAAAGGAACAAAGTATGGCATCTAGTTCCCCGTCCCAAGGATAAACACATCATAGGAACTAGATGGGTTTTCAGAAACAAGCTAGATGATACAGGAGCTGTGATAAGGAACAAAGCAAGACTCGTTGCTCAAGGATACAATCAACAAGAAGGCATCGACTATGATGAAACCTATGCTCCAGTGGCAAGGATTGAAGCAATAAGGTTGTTGATTGCTTTTGCATCACACAAAGGGTTCAAGTTATTCCAAATGGATGTAAAGACGGCCTTCCTTAATGGAATTCTCCAAGAAGAAGTCTATGTCAAGCAACCACCTGGATTTGAAGATGATGATCATCCAGACCATGTCTACTTTCTAGACAAAGCATTGTATGGCCTCAAGCAAGCTCCCAGAGCTTGGTATGATCGTCTTGCCCAATTCCTACTCTCAAATGGCTACAGGCGTGTAGTTATTGACAAAACTCTCTTCATCCTAGAAGAAGAAGGTAACATCTTGGTTGTTCAAATTTATGTCGATGATATTATCTTTGGTTCCACTAACCTGTCCCTTGTAGACAAATTCAAAGACTTGATGAGCAGTGAATTTGAAATGAGTCTAATTGGGGAACTCACCTTCTTCCTCGGATTACAAATCACCCAAAAAGAAGATGGTATTCAAATCCATCAACATAAGTATGTCAGGGAACTACTGAAGAAGTTCAAAATGGATTCATTAAAGCCTCTCTCCACTCTCATATCCACCATTACTCATTTGGATAAGGACCATTCGAGTCCTCTAGTGGAGGAGAAGCTCTATAGAGGTATGATAGACTCACTCATGTACCTAATTGCTAGTCGACCAGACATTGTTTTTGATGTTGGCTTGTGTGCTAGGTTCCAATCTTGTCCAAGAGAAACCCACTTGGCTGCTGTGAAGATAATACTTCGATATCTCAAGGGAACTGACTCTCTCTGCATTTGGTACCCCAAAGAGTGTCCCTTTGAGCTAATGGGCTTCACTGATGCTGATTATGCTGGATACTTGGTGGATAGGAAGAACACTTCTGGAATGGCACAGTTCCTAGGCCCTTGCCTTGTGTCATGGGGATCAAAGAAACAAGTCTCAGTCTCCCTCTCCACCACAGAATCCGAGTACATCGCGGCTGCCTCCTGCTGTTCCCAACTTCTCCGGCTAAAGCAACAACTCGCGGATTTTTGGTATGTCTTATGGCCCTCTTACTATTCTTTGTGATAACACTAGTGCTATAAACATTTCTAAGAATCCTGTGCATCACACTAGGACCAAGCATATAGACATAAGACATCATTTTCTTAGAGATCATGTTGAGAAAGGAAACATCATTATGGAATTTTGTAGAACTGAAGATCAAATTGCAGATATATTCACCAAAGCCTTGAATAGAGTTCCCTTCGAGAACCTTAGATTAGAACTGAGAATGATTCCTATAAACTAGCAGTTCCTTTAGTTTAAAGTTTCTCTCCAGTTCCCTTGATTGACTAGTTCAGAACTCTTTACTTGTCTTTATCTTGGAATCTTTGTGTCATTTCTCTTGCGTTAGACCCTCATATTCATAATGGTTTCTCAAAAGGCTTTGACAAATTTTTCTAGTTCTTCTCCTTGGTTGTTCATCTCTTATTAAAATTCAATCATTGTTCAAGTTTCTTTGTTGGCCCAAAAGTCACAATCTGATCATCTTTCTAACCCAACAATACAAGCCGAAATGATGATTGTGTACTATGACCCTCCCTTGCCTCATTGCACAATCTAATTCCCTATGATCCTCTTCTTAACCCTCTCTGGGAATTAGTGTGTGATGCGATAAATGGCCTTCCCCGATTTATTTTATGGGAACGTACTTTCAGGTCCTATGTCTTAAAACCCCACATCAAAGGTTCCCATATATCCCTCTAGCACACTGAAAATATCACCAGAAAGGAACTAGGATGGGCTACCCCTTAAACGGCTAGTAAGAGAATTGCTCCTCCCAAGACAATATTTACGGCAAATCTCACAGCGTCAGAGACGTCTGCTCAGCCTTGAACAGTTGCCATTTTGAGCATCTAATCTTTGAATTTGTGACCGTTGCAAAGGCGCAAAAGCTTCAAGAAAATTAGCCGTTTCAACTCTTCAGAGTTCCCAGAAATATCTCCAATGGCTTGATTCTCAACGGCTCCAAAATTGCTCAAGGGTTATTTAAGGTTTCCTGTTTGATTGAGTCGAGCACTCTGTTCTCTCACGCCTTCTCTCAATCTCATGTTCACCTGTCTCTCTCAAAACACAAAGCTCCTCAAATGGCCAAGAAAAACCTCAATCTTAACCTTGCTCAATTGGAGGTAATCAGGCCGATAAGATGACAATATGCCAAGATGAAGGAACTGCATAAAAGAAGGAAATTGAAGAGGAGGCCACTACGCTGCCATAGGAACGTCTCTTCTAGTTCCCAGTGCTATAACATCACAGTGTGCTAGTAGTTCCCTAGGGTCCTACTCCCCTCTTCTATCCTTATTTTGTCTAATGTCAAGTTGGTTGTGCTCTTGTGTTTCTCTTTCCACTATGCATCTCTGGGCAATGTACTTGATTTTAATGATTAATGAACTCTTATGGTAATGTTTCTAATGCATCATTTGTCTTTGTCTTAAGTTTCTATTATGGTCACTGTCATGGGTTTAACGCAAACTGTTTATTTCACATTGATATCCTATACTTGATAAGTAACTTGATCTTTTCGATGATGTCAAAAGGGGGAAGAATGGATAGGAACCTTGAATTATTGGAACTACTGGACTTATAGGAAATCTAAACCCGTTCTATTTCTGAGGGGGAACTTGAATAACTTAGTTCATTTGCTTAGGGGGAATTTACAACTATTGAATGTTCTATCATTATTTAATAAAGTTGTAAATCTCTTAGCTCAACTGTTCTCATGAATTTCATGTCCTTATTATGTTGCCAGGTTCCTTATATTTGTCATCATCAAAAAGGGGGAAATTGTTAGGAAACGGAACTCTGGAACCTCAGTTCCCCTGAGAGTTCCTTTCCTCAGTTTCTCTACTTTTGAAGATGACAAATATTATGATACTAATGTTTTATCTCAAAGATGTGCTTTAAGGAACCATAGGAATATACCAAAGGCAAGAAAGCCAAACAGGACAAGAGAACCAAAGGAACAAGACAAAGGAAAGAACCCAAGTGTGCCCAGAAACGTAGCATGCGAGGTTGCGATTCCCGAGAAATATGGGAACACCAAACCTCGGACAAAAGGAGGTGAAAGCGACTTGAGAGAAGCTTCCAAAAGCCTGCCACCATCCAAGAGCAAGACTCCAAGACACCTAGAACGCCGAACCTCGGACAGAGAAAGGTGAAAGCGACATGACATGGAACCTGTCGCTATCCAGAAGTCAATTCTCAAGCGCCCAGAGTGTCGAACCTCGGACAAAGGAAGCTGGAGAATGACTTGGCTGAAGAGGTTGACTAACCTAGAAGGATTCTGAGCTGCCTAGGTTGTTTGCACATGCCAAGAACAACGTGGACCAAGGAGAACCACTTATCCTAGGGCAAGCTCAATCTGTGGGAACCCAGAGAGGATCAAGCTGCGAAGAATCCTCTATAAAAGGAAGACTAACTCAAGAGTTATCTTCAAGCACTGAAATACGACTCACACACATTAGCAAATATCCAGTGTGAACCTTCAAACAAGATCATCAAAGCAAACCGAGATCAAGAGGATCCAGTCAAGGAATAGAAGAGCTGAGTGCTAAGTTCATGTGACTGTAAGTGATAGTTCCTAGATGCGAAGGTCTGTTTCTTGGATTAATTATTGATTGTGTTAAGTTATCTAGGATTGTCTAACTGTGTGTAAGGCAAAGAAACTGTGTGTTTGTTCCTAGGATAAGCTGTAACCAAAAGAGATAAGAAATCAAGAAGTAGACCTTGAAATCATTTCGAAAGAAAGGTAGTGGTTTTTATCCTGGACTGCTAGTTGGCAATCAAAGGTTTCCACTATAAGGAACTTGTCATTTGTTTGATTGTTTATTTCCGCTGCGAAGGGAACTTAGAATCCATATTCTGAGTTCCTTAAGTTATTATTTAACAATCACGATCCTACAGTCTTGTTCTAGGCCTTTTGCATGGACATGGGCCTTGGACATGTGCCTTGTCTTGGGCCTATGCCTGGTGTTTGGCCGTGGGCCTTGGGGTTGGAATCTAGGCCTGGCTTTGGACCTAGGTCTTGGTATTAGGGTGTTAGAGTATTAGGGTTTTGGGTATAGGGGGGTTGGGCATATGGTCTGGGCCATAGGCCTTGGGACGTGGGCATGTGTCTTGGGCCTTGGGCATGGGCTTGGGTTTGGGCCTGAAACTGGGTCATGGGTCTTGGGCATTGGGACTTGGACCTTGGGCTTGGGCATGGGTCCTTGGTTTGAAGTATTAGGGTTTAGGTTTAGGGCTTTGGATTTTGGGTATTGAGCTTATGGTTTGGGCCATAGACCTAGTCCTTAGGCCTAGGTCTTGTTCAGGGCCTTGGATATGGGCCTTGTCATGTGCCTGGGTCGGGGTCTTGGGCCTTGTCCTGGGCTTGGGATTAAGATTGGGCCTGGGGTCTGGGCTTTGGATTTGGGTCTTGGGTTTAGGATATAAGGACATAGAGTATTAGGGTTTATGGTTTTGGGTATTAGGGTTTATGGTATGGGCCATGGACCTAGGTGTTGTTCTAGGCCTTGGGCAATTACCTAGGCATTGGGCATGAGCCTTGTACTGGGCCTAGGCCTAGGGCCTGGTCGTGGGTCTTGGGGTTGGGCCTTGGTTTGGCCTTGAAGTTTGGGCCTTGGGCTTGGGATTGGGCTTGAGGCTAGGGACTCGGATTTGGACATGGGTCTTGGGTTTAAGGTATTAGAGTTTAGGGTTTAGGCTTTAGGATTTCGGGTTTAGGGTATTGGACTTATAATCTGGGCCATGGGCCTTGTCCTTAGGCTTGGGCATGGGGCCTGAAATTGGGTATATGCTTCTGGGCCTTAAGCCTTGGTCATTAGACCTTGGACCTTGGGCTTGGGCCTTGGGCATGGCCTAGGTCTTGGGTTTAAGTATTAGGGCTTAGGGCTTTAGGTTTCAGGTATCAGGCTTATGGTCTAGGCCATGGACCTAGTCCTTGGGCCTTGTCCTGTGACTGGGCCTTGCGGTTAGGCCTTGGTCTGAGCCTTGGGCTTGGGATTAAGATTGGCCCTTGGGCCTGGGTTTTGGACCTAGGTCTTGGGTATGAGGGTATAGAGTATTAGGGCTTAGGGTTTTATGTTTCGTGTTTAGGGTATTAGGCTTATGGTATGGGCCATAGATCTGGTCCTTGGGCCTAGGGTCATGGGCCTGTGCTTGGGGTCGTGGGCCTGGGCCTTGCCTATGGTCCTGTCCTTTGGGCCTGGACCTTGGGCCCGTCTTTCGGGTTTGAAACTAGGGCATGGACTTTGGGCCTGAAATTGGGCCTTAGGTCTGGGTCTTTGTTCTTGGGTTTAGGGCTTCGGGTATTGGCTTATGGTTTGGGCCATGGACCTGAGCCTTGGGCCTGGGTCTTGTTATGTGCCTTGGGCTTTGCAATTGGGCCTTGGTTTGGGCCTTGGGATTAAGATTTGGGCCTTGGGCATGGGAATAAGGGTATAGAGTATTAGGGTTTAAAGTTTTGGGTTTTGGGTATTGGGCTTATGGTCTGGGCCATGGGCTTGGGTCTTGTTCTGGGCCTTGGGCATGAGACTTATCTTAGGCCTATGCATGGGGCCTGACCGTGGGGGTTGGGCCTTGGAGTCTGGGCCTTGGGCCTAGGTCTGTGATTGGGCTTGGGGCTAGGGCTTGGGCTTTGGACCTAGGTCTTGGGTTTAGGGTATTAGTGTATTAGGGTTTATGCTTTCGAGTTTAGGGTATTGGGCTTATGGTTTGGGCCTATTGCTGGGCTTGGAACCGTGGGCATGTGTCTTGGGCCTGGGTCTAGGCTTGGGTTTGGGCCTTAGTTGGGCTTTTCTCTTGGGCCTAGGAATGATTGTTGGGCCTTGCTTGGGACAAGACTTGGGCTTTGGGCTTCTGGTTTATTAACTTAATAAGTTGTTGAGGTATAATTTTTTAATTTATTATTATATCAAATAATCGATAAAATCCATATATCTATATTTAGCGATTTATTTTGGAACCACCAAAACGATTCTAGACCCACATTATTGATGTGTCAAGTTGTGGATATTAACAAAGTTTGATGTTCTGAATTTTAAATCAATATATCTTACATTATTTATGTTGTATTTACCTAACTATCAAATTTTATTTTAATCAACCAAACTTCTCAATTTAATGTATGATATTAGTGAGTTTTTTTATTGTTAAATATAACAATTCCCACTTAATCTAATATCTATTTGTTATTAAAATAATATAAATCATAGTTTCACTATTTTCTTAGCAAATCTTATTTTTAAGAACATGGCAATTTAATCTTATTTCTAAGAACATGGCAAATCTCATCATAGTTTCACTCTTCTTTCCAATATAAATCATAATATTAGCTACATTACTACTCCAATGACAATTTTCACACCATAAAATAATTAAGAATATGTTAAATACAAAAAACAATTTTTCTAACCTATGGCAGCACTTAATTTAATAAGAATTTTATTAGGTGTAATTATAATTTTAATATTTTGTAAAAGGGTATAAGCATTCCTCTTTAGGGAACATTTTCTAAACTGAGAATTCTTAACATGTACCCTTAGGAAATAGGTTAGAAAACCAATATAAAAATTATTAGCATTAATTATTTAATGTATATTTTAATTATCCCAAACATTTTCAATTTAAAAACTTATTTATTTTTTCTTTGAGTATAAATACACATCTAAATAACTCAATCATAAAAAACATGAATAATCTTTGGTATATTCTAACTATCCCAAACTTTTTTACTTCAAAATTTTCTGATGTTCACACTTGGTTGCACACAAACTTGAAGAGAAAAGACTTGCCTTGGCGCGCAAGAGATATATGTTTTTGGTCCCGTCTTTGGCAAAGTATATCTTTTTATGAAAAACCCCAAATCAAGTGATTCCAAAGGTTGAATCAAGATCAAAAAGTCTATTTTGACTCCTCCAAAATTCACGCAAAATGCACGAGCATAACTCTAGATGGCTCGGTGCCCTAATTCCGAACGCGATGTTGAAAACGGGAAATTTGCGTCACATAAGGGATCCGATTATTGTGATTGATGAACACAAATGGATTGAATGTTTGATTGCTAGGAAGATAAGAGTCTTCTTTGACTGAATGACCGAAGAATACCTTAACCAAGTTATTGTTCAATCTCAATGTAAAACACAAAGAGCAAGAGAGAGATGATGGCACTCCCCTAGCAAGGCCAGCCCTAGCTCTCTTTAAACTAATCCTAAGTCTAAAAATGATTAAATAATATAAAGATTAAAGTCTAGCTAAGAAATAGTAAAAGCAGATATTCTTAGTCTCACAGACTGTCATTAATAGAAAGTTCTAAAACTGAAACTAAGGATAAACATGCAACATTCTTTGCATGTGAGTGAGTTAATAAGCAACTCTGGTAGCTCCTTTGAATCTTGAATCACCTCCTCTAAGACCCTTCAAGTCAAGGATGACCATGAGTCATTAATAACCATTGCTTATGAGTTATTTTGTTAATCACGATTGATAGCTATGATTATGTGATAAAAAGAGTTTAGAATATTAGTTAATACAAATATATTTTTCTTTGAAACACAATACACTCTATTTTCAATAACATGAGAGAACTTCAAGAGTTGATATGTGTATTGTAAGGTAACTATACAAATATATTTTTCTTTGATACACAATACACTATATGTGTCTGTAACTATATTGAAATGTGTCACGTAACTATACACAATTGTGTTTTGTAGCTACATTAAATTGTGCATTGTCAGTCTAAAAAGAGTTATATGTGTATTTTAAGGTATTCTCCAATATACATCGTATAAATACTAAAATATGTGGCGTAACATAAATATACGCCATTTCGCATGGGAATATGCGTGCACGTGAATAATCATCTATTATTCATATATAGTAAAAGAGTGGGTAAATTACTTTATATGAGCTATTGTTATCCATATTTTGCTAAAAACAATTATTACAAATTCTAGTTTTATATAGTAGAAATAATGGAAATGCAACTCTCTTTTTGATACAATAAAGTTAAGATACATAAATGTGTCTACAATACATGACATTATGGGTCCGTTCGGTAAGTAGTAGTAAAATCGAGTGGAAGTGGAAGAAAGTGGAAGTAGGAGTTGAAGTGGAAGTAAGAGTTGAAGTGGAAATACGAGTTGAAGTTAGAAAATGACGTGTTCGGTAAGTAGTAATTTAGACGAGTTGAAGTTAGATATTTGGATGTGTAATTACCAAAAAGGGTATTAATAATTGGTAAAATTACATATGTACGTGAGTAAGTAACCTTAGGGGCAAAAGGAATATTTCTTCCACTTCAACTCAAATAGTTGCTAACTGGGGGGGGGGGGGGGGGGGGCAAGGTAAGCAAATTGGCAGTAAGGGAGTGGAAACACCCATTTTCCTCCACTTCCTTCCACTCCAGCCAAACTATTTACCGAACACGCCAATCAAGCGGTGAGAGAGATGAAGTTCAAGCTTCCACTCTGATACTACCCCCAAAACTACCCCTAAAGATCACCTAGTCCACTTTTATAGTCCATTGTCTTTTTTTTATTAGGTAAGAATTAGACTGGAAACCATAGAAGAGTCGGTTTCTCACTCTATAGCATCCTTTCGGATGAGAATTACAAATTCTAGGTTAGTTCGAATATCTTCCAAGGAACTCAGCTGGACCTTCTTGGCAATGAAGTCGGCCACCACATTTGTTTCTCGAAAGACATGAAAAATATGCACTGAAGAGAAAAGTTGTAAAACGCACATGATATCAGAAATTAACATTTCAATATCCCATGGACAGTGCCAGATTTGATTCAGAACATTCACAATGGTAAGGTTATCACATTCAAGTTGAATGTCAGTAATGCCTAATTCATAGGCCTTTACCAGAGCATTTCTTACTGCAAGTGTTCCCGTTTTTAAAGGGGTTGAGATACCACATTTATCCCCAAAGAAGAATATTGGTTCACCCGTGTTGTTCCTGAAAATGTAGCCAAAGCTAGATTCACCATTAGTTTTTGTGGATCCATCTGTGTTGATTTTAATTATGTTATCCGGATGCCTTTTCCATTTCTTTTTTGGTCATCTTACAATATTCGTTTTATAATTTTTTTTATTGTCTTCTGTAACACAGTCAGGGTTCCAGTTTTTTGTTTTATTCCAGTTTTCAATTTGTTTCTTAATGTAAATTAGTACATCCTTAATGAGTTCGACATCATCATTTGTTCTTCCAAATCTTTGTTGGTTTCTATAGAACCAAATGTTCCACCAAGAGACCATTAATTCTGTGAGTTTTGATCTATCAGTTTTTTGTCGAATTTCTTCAATGATTTCATTAATTTTTTTGTTTCCTATGTTTAGGGATGTGATAATGCCAAATGTGTCATGATTCAATATTTCGATTGTTTTTAAGGTATGCTTGCATTGGAAGAGGAGGTGGTTCAAATCTTCCAACTGAGCGTTGCAGCATATACAACCCGGAGGGGTTGCAACGCCCTTTTCTGCTAATCTAGCTTTTGTAGGGATTCCATGTTTCATTATTTTCAGACAAAGTTTTTAACTTTGGGATACGTGTCCATTTTCTAGATCCAAGAGGAATCATAGGCAGTGTGTAGGATCGAGATTGTTATACGAAAAACTAAGGAACTAAGAATAGCAATTCTTAGTTCCCTTCGCAGCGGAATTTAAACAATCAATCACAAATGAACAAGTTCCTTATAGTGGAAACCTTTGATTGCCAACTAGCAATCCAGGATAAAAACCACTACAAATCTTTTGAAAGGATTTCAAGGTCTACTTCTTGATTTCTTATCTCTTTTGGTTACAGCTTATCCTAGGAACAAACAAACAGTTTCTTTACCTTACACACAGTTAGGCAATCCTAGATAACTTAATACAATCAATAATCAATCCAAGAAATAGACCTTAGCACCTAGGAACTATCTCACTTACAGTCACATGAACTAGCACTCAGCTCTTCGATTCCTTGACTGGTTCCTTTTGATCTCAGTTTGCTTTGATGATCTTGTTTGAAGGTTCACACTTGATGTTTGCTATTGTGTATGATTCGTATTTCAGTGCTTACTAATAACCTTTGAGTTAGTCTTCCTTTTATAGTGGATTCTTCGCAGCTTGATCTTCTCTTGGTTCCCACAGATCGAGCTTGCCCTAGGATGTGTGGTGATCCTTGATTCTCGCTATCTTTGACATGTAACAACAACCTAGGCAGCTCAGAATCCTTCTTTAGTTGGTCAACTGCTTCAGCCAAGTCGTTCTCCAACTTCCTTCTTTCGAGGTTCGACAAGCTGGGCACTTTGGAACTGTCTTCTGGACAGCGACAGGTTCCATGACAAGTCGCTTTCACCTTTCTCTGTCTGAGGTTATGTGTTCTAGGCGTCTTGTTGTTTTGCTCTGGACAATGGCAGACTTTGGAAGCTTCGCACAAGTCGTTTTCAAATTTCTCTTGTCCGAGGTAGGTGTTTCCAGATTTCTCGAAAAGCGCAACATCACATGTTGTGTTTCTGGGCACACCTGGGTTCCTTCCTTTGGCTTGCTCCTTGGTTCTCTTGTCCTGTTTTGCTTTGATGCCTTTGATGTTTGTCCTGTGGTTCCTTAAGGCACATCTTTGAGATAAAACATTAGTATCAAAATATTTGTCATCTTCAAAAGTAGAGAAACTGAGGAAAGGAACTCGCAGGGGAACTAAGGTTCTAGAGTTCCATTTCCTAACAATTTCCCCCTTTTTGATGATGACAAATACAAGGAATCTAGCAACATAATAGGACTTTGAATTTCATGAGACCAGTTGAATTTAAGGGATTTACAACGTTGTAAAATAATGAGAGAACATTCAATGGTTGCAAATTCCCCCTAAGCAGATGAACGAGTTTATTCGAATTTCCCCTTAGAGGTAGAACGAGTTCAGAGTTTCTATTGGCCCAATAGTTTCCAAAGTTCAAGGTTCCTATCCTTCTTCCCCCTTTTGACATCATCGAAAAGATCAGTTGACATGTTAAGAACAGAATATCAAAGGAAATAAACAATTGCGTCAAACCCATAACAGAAACCATAATAGAAAGTTGAGGCAAAGACAAATCATTCATAGAGACGTAGCCAAAAGTAGTCATTAAACTTAATAAAATCTTAACATTGTTCAGAGGAAGACAAACTACGAAGCATCACAAAATAACCTACAAAGACAACAATATAAGCAACCTTTAAAGAGGACAACAAAAGGATAGAAGAGGGTAGTAGGATCCTAGGGAAGCTACTAACACACTGTGAGGTTACAACACTGGGAACCAGGGTAGTTGTCGTCAGTTCCTTCATCATGGCTTGTTGCTTGATTAGCTCCAGTTGCATCCTCCCAGGTTTTCTGAAGCACCTCTACCAGACTAGAAACAACAACTCTGGTTTTCCCCAGTTCATTCACTTGATCACGGAGGATAACTGATATTGCATGGGATCCATCCGTGATAGTTTTTTCAATACGACCCAGAGAGGTTAGGACCGCAGAGGAGTCTTGGGTGGGGTATAGCGGTGGCAGAGAGCTTGGAGAGGCTTGGGAACTTGCCTTTTCCTTAGGCGGTTCCGTTTGAGTTGCAGAGGGAGCATCCAGGTGATCTTTGGTTTTCAGTTTCTTCACAGAGGCCATGGTAAGGAATTTACAGTAGGGTGTTTCCTTGAGGTTGTCTGGGTACAACTTGAGGGTCGAGAGAAGTTTCTTGATAATGTGAGGAATGGGCAAGGCATGGGATTCATGGTTTTGGCAAAATTGCATATGGGCTAACACCAGCTTGGGTAAATCAACTTGTTCACCAGTCAAGATCTTATCCATGAGAATTGCATCAGTGATGAGAACCGTGGCGCGGTGCTCTTGCCTGGGAACTAGATTCTTGATGATCCAGAAGTGTAGCAGTTTGTTTGACAGAGAAAGCCCCTTGGTCAGCAGAGATTTTGGGTTGTCGCCATCATAGAGCTTGGTTACCACCCCAGTCTTGGTTTTGTAGCCCTTTCCTTTGGGCCACGTCTAAAATGACATGTCTGACGTCTGAGGATTTTCCATAAATGCCTTCTTGGGAGGAGCAAATTTCTCACTAGCCGTTAGAGGGGTAGCCCATCCTAGTTCCTTTCTGGCAATTTTTTCAGTGTGCTAGAGGGATATATGAGAACCTTTGATGTGGGTTTTAAAACATGGAACCGAAAAGTACGTTCCCATACAAGGAATCAAGGAGGCCATTTATCGCATTGCACAATAATTCCCAGAGAGGGTTAAGAAATGGATCATAGGGAATTGAATTGTGCAATGAGGCAAGGGAGGGTCATAGTACACAATCATCATTTCGGCTTGTATTGTTGGGTTAGAATATGATCAGATTGTGACTTTTGGGCCAACAAAGAAACTTGAACAATGAAAGAGTTGAAAGAATAATGAGGACCAAAGGACACGAACTAAGAGAATTTTATCAAAGCCTTTTTAAGAAACCATTATGGAAAAGAGGGTTTGTAGCAAAGATATAACACAGAGATACCAAGACTTAACAAGTAAAGGATCTTATACTAGTTAATCAAGGAAACTGGAGAAGAGCCTTTAAGCTAAGGTCACTGCTAGGTTATAGGAATCATTCCCAGTTCTAATCTAAGGTTCTCAAAGGGAACTCTATTCAAAGCTTTGGTGAATATGTCTGTAACCTGATCTTCAGTTCTACAAAATTTCATAATGATGTTCCCTTTTTCAACATGATCTCTAAGAAAATGATGTCTTATGTCTATATGCTTGGTCCTAGAATGATGCACATGATTCTTAGAAATATTTATAGCACTGGTGTTATCACAAAGAATAGTGAGAGGACTATAAGACATACCGAAATCCGCGAGTTGTTGCTTTAGCCAGAGGAGTTGGGAACAGCAGGAGGTAGCAGCGATGTACTCGGATTCTGTGGTGGAGAGAGAGACTGAGACTTGTTTCTTTGAGCCCCATGACATGAGGCAAGGGCCTAGGAACTGTGCCATTCCAGATGTGCTCTTCCTATCCACCAAGTATCCAACATAATCCGCATCAGTGAAACCCATCAGCTCAAAGGGACATTCTTTGGGGTACCAAATGCAGAGTGAATCAGTTCCCTTGAGATATCGGAGTATCCTTTTTACAGCAGCCAAGTGGGTTTCTCTTGGACAAGATTGGAACCTAGCACACAAGCCAACAACAAAAACAATGTCTGGGCGACTAGCGGTTAGATACATGAGTGAGCCTATCATACCTCTATAGAGTTTCTCTTCCACTGGAGGACTTGAGTGGACCTTGTCCAAGTGAGAAATGGTGGAAATAGGAGTGGAGAGAAGCTTGCATGAATCCATTTTGAACTTTTTCAGTAGTTCTCTGACATACTTTTGTTGGTCAATTTGTATGCCATCTTTCTTTTGGGTGATTTGCAATCCGAGGAAGAAGGTGAGTTTCCCAATTAGGCTCATTTCAAATTCACTGCTCATCAAGTCTTTGAACTTGTCTACAAGGGACATGTTAGTAGAACCAAAGATGATATCATCGACATAAATTTGAACCCACTAAAATGTTACCTTCTTCTTCTAGGATGAAGAGAGTCTTATCAATGACTCCACGCCTGTAGCCATTTGAGAGTAGGAATTGGACAAGACGATCATACCAAGCTCTGGGAGCTTGCTTGAGACCATACAATGCTTTGTCTAGAAAGTAGACATGGTCCGGATGATCATCATCTTCAAAGCCAGGTGGTTGCTTGACATAGACTTCCTCTTGAAGGATTCCATTGAGGAAGGCAGTCTTTACATCCATTTGGAACAGTTTGAACCCTTTGTGTGATGCAAAAGCAATCAACAATCTTATTGCTTCAATCCTTGCCACTAGAGCATAGGTTTCATCATAGTCGATGCCTTCTTGTTGATTGTATCCTTGAGCAACAAGCCTTGCTTTGTTCCTTATTACAACTCGTTTATCATCTAGCTTGTTTCTGAAAACCCATCTAGTTCCTATGATATGTTTGTCCTTGGGGCGGGGAACTAGATGCCATACTTTGTTCCTTTCAAACTGATGAAGCTCTTCTTGCATAGCTTGGATCCAGTCTGCATCCTTCAGTGCCTCACCTATGTTCTTTGGTTCCATAATAGACAGAAAGGCATTGAAGGCAAAAAATGTTAGATGTTCGAACCTGACTGGAGGCTTGATGGTTCTTCTTTCTTTGTTGGGAGCTAGAGCATTTGATGTGGAGACATTTTGAGTTGAGTATTCAGCTTCAGCTTCCTGGTTGGGATCACCTTCTCCATTGAAGATCATGTGAGAGAATGAATCGTTGATGTCTCCACAGATATTGTCGTCATGTTCATGGTTCCCATAAATGGATTGTTGTTCATTATCCATGGGAACTGGTGGAGGAGTCAGTGGGGGATTCTGTGCAGTAGGGCAGGAACTGGGTGGAGTGACATCTTCATCTGGATCTTCTTGAGGTGACTTGGGGAACGGATCTTCAAATGGAGTGGTAGTGTTCTGCACAATTCTTCCAAGTGATTTTTCATTAAAAATAACATGAACACTTTCTTCTACCTTTTTAGTGCTTTTGTTGAAGACTTTGTATGCCTTGCTGCCTGAGGCATATCCAATGAAGATTCCTCCATCACTTCTTGGGTCGAATTTGCCAAGATTGTCCTTTCCATTATTGTGCACAAAGCACTGGAATTCGAACACCCTTAGATGTGAGATGTTGGGAACTCTTCCTCTTAGGAGTTCATGGAGTGTTTTCTCTGTGATTGGGCGAAGCATGGCTCGATTGATGATGTAACAAGCTGTGTTGATTGCCTCAGCCCAGAATGATTGAGGGAGTCCACTTGAGATTAGCATAGTTCGAGCCATGTCTTCTAAAGTTGTGATCAATACCATGCTCACTGCAAAAGGTTAGAAATTCTCCATTTTCGAATTCGGTACCATGGTCATACCGAATAGAATTGAGTGAGCAATCGAGAGATTTTTCTAACAAAGGAACCAGATCTTTAAAGCGGTCAATGACTTCACTCTTAGATTTTATGAAGATAGTCCAAGTGAAGCGAGAGAAATCATCGACAAGAACAAAGATATACCTGTTTCCTCCTAGGCTTTGAACTCTCATGGGTCCACAGAGATCCATGTGGATGAGTTCAAGGGGCCTTGAGGAACTTACCATGTTTTTGGACTTGAAGGAACTCCTTGCTTGTTTCCCTTTAATGCAATCTGAGCATGGTTCCGAAGATATACTACTTATCTTTGGAAGGCCTCAGACTAGTTCCTTTGAGTGTAGCTTGTGGATCAGTTTGGTGCTAGCATGACCAAGGCGTTGATGCCACAGTTCTGTTTGATCATTCACGGTTGAAAGGCAGAGTTTCTCCTTGGGAGCATATGATGGGTCAACAACGTACACATTGTTGAATCTTTTGCCTTTTAAGATGATTTGTCCCGAGGGGTCTAGGACAGTGCATTCACTTGACTTGAATCTAACTTCATTGTCTCCTTGATCACACAGCTGTGACACACTAATTAGATCAAAGCCAAGATTATCAACAAGGTGAACTTTATTTACCTTAATGTGGTCATTTAGATTCACAGTTCCTATTCCACAAATTTTCCCTTTGCTTTTGTCTACAAAGGAGATGTTTCCTCCTTCGATGAGTTGAAGAGAGGTCATTTGATTTCTTCTTCCGGTCATATGGCATGAGCAACCACTGTCAATGTACCATAGTCGAGGTTGCCTCTCTTCGTTCTGCACACAAGGGAACTAAGACTTTTGAACCCAGCAAAGCTTGGCTTTACTGGGGGGATTAGCATTGCGAGTCTGTGAATGACCAGGGAACTGGTTCCTTTCGTGGTAATAAGCTCTTTTCTCATTTTCAAAGTTTCTTTTCTTAGGACAGTCAGTGTTGTAATGACCATTTTTACCACAGTAATAGCATAAGCGATTGTAAACAACATGTCCATACTTTCCTTTTCCTGGCCTAAAAGGTTTTTCAGTTTTTCTTTTATTAAAATCAATATTGTTTCTAACCTTACTATGAGCCATATCAACATACCTTTTATGAGCAAAGGAATTAGTGAACCATTGGTCTTCAGGAACCATCTTTTCTTTTCCCTTAGGTTCCCTCTTAGGACTTTGAGAGCTTTCATTAAGACGTTTGGCAACCTCAGCCTTGTTCTCAAGAACCATGATCTTCTCTGATAGGAATTGATTCCTATCACGAGAAGTGGCAAGAGCAGTGTTGAGGTTCTCATTCATCTCAACAAGTTCTCGCCTAGCTTTTTCATCTTCAGCATCATTGTTTCCTTTGTTATTGACGTATCCTATTCCATGGCGTTGTCTCACAAAAACAGTTTGATTTATAGTTTTTTCATTTATGGAGTCAGTGAGGATGTCTAACCTATCAATTATAGATTGAAACATGTCATTTCCAGGTAGGTTATCATGCAAGGGAACTTTGACAGAATCTATGCTAGTTTCATCACAAGATTTGCAGATTTTAAGGTGAATAGCATGCACATTTCTAACATCAATGAGTTTGGAATGGGTTTCAGCTAGATCTCTCTCAGTTTCATCAAGTTTTTTACTCCAAATAGAATTCTCAACAGTCAAGCAAGCAATTTCATCTTCACAATCATCAAGTTTTTGTTGAAGGGAACTGGTTTCCTTTCCTAGTTTCTTTATGATCTTAAGAAGTTGTTTCTTATCACAATCAACTAGATTTTTTAGGAAACCGTCAGAAGTTACCTCAAGGTCTTCTGAGTCGCTTGAATCTCCTTTTGCCATGAGACATCTTCCTCCAGAGAAATCACTCAGATCCAGTTCCTCATTTGAGTCTTCTCCCCATAAGGCTACGAGAGCCTTCTTTCTCTGAGGTCTTTCATCTTCCTTGGAATCTTCCTTGTTAGGACAGTTCTTAGCGTAGTGTCCCTTTTCTTTACACTCGTAACAGGAGACTTCCTAGAGATCTCTTCTTGGTCCATTGTAGGAGGAATTACCCTTTTGGAACCTTCCCTTCACAAAGAATTTTTTGATGTTCTTTGTGAAAAGGGCTGTTAGTTCGTCCTCTTCTTCTTCTTGGTCTGAGTTCTCTTGCTCCATTTCAAGCCTTGAGAAGGCTTTGGAGATCTTGAGAGCAATTCATTTCTCCAGTTTCTTGTCGGTATTGGCTTTGGTATGCTCTCCTTCTTCAACCTCCAGTTTACCTATGACTTGAGTCAAGGGAAGAGATTGGATGCCTGGAGTGTTCTTCATGATTCCCTTGAGAATGGTGAATTTGGAGTTGAGTCCATTGATGACCACCAGGGACTTGGAAACTTCATCAAGGTCGACTCCCGCCACTGTTAGCTTTCCAACCAGTCTGTTGAAGCGGGAGTAATACTCTAAGCTGGTCTCAGTTTCCATCATTTTGAAGGTGTGGTATTCTCCTTCCAAAGCAAACTTTCTGCTTTGCTTTAGTTCGTCACTTCCTTCATGCATATCCTTGAGTGCCTTCCACATCTCCTTTGTCGTCTTGATGCCTATGACCTTTTCCATGTCCTCTTTGTCCAGTCCATTGAGGATGAACTGCCTGGCCTTGGCATTCTTTTCCATGATGACATAGTGTTCTGGTTTCCAGTCTTCTTCCTTCATGGTAAGATCGACATAGCCATCTTCATTTTTGACTATCCTCCAGCATTGGTAGTCGTTGGTCTTGATGTGGCTTTCCATGCACTTTTCCCACCATGTTTCTTCTCCTTTCTTTCGGAGATGTGGCTTGTTGGTGGAGATTCCGAGCTCAAACTTGCTTGGTTGAGACATGATCTGCAAACTTAACAAAGATCTAGAGCTTTTCCCGCTCTGATACCAATTGTAGGATCGATATTGTTAGACGAAAAACTAAGGAACTAAGAATAGCAATTCTCAGTTCCCTTCGCAGCGGAATTTAAACAATCAAGCACAAATGAACAAGTTCCTTATAGTGGAAACCTTTGATTGCCAACTAGCAATCCAGGATAAAAACCACTACCTTTCTTTTGAAAGGATTTCAAGGTATACTTCTTGATTTCTTATCTCTTTTGGTTACAGCTTATCCTAGGAACAAACACACAGTTTCTTTACCTTACACACAGTTAGGCAATCCTAGATAACTTAACACAATCAATAATCAATCCAAGAAACACACCTTAACACCTAGGAACTATCTCACTTACAGTCACAGGAACTAGCACTCAGCTCTTCGATTCCTTGACTGGTTCCTTTTGATCTCAGTTTGCTTTGATGATCTTGTTTGAAGGTTCACACTTGATGTTTGCTATTGTGTGTGATTCGTATTTCAGTGCTTATTAATAACCTTTGAGTTAGTCTTCCTTTTATAGTGGATTCTTCGCAACTTGATCTTCTCTTGGTTCCCACAGATTGAGCTTGCCATAGGATGTGTGGTGATCCTTGATTCTCGCTATCTTTGACATGTAACAACAACCTAGGCAGCTCAGAATCCTTCTTTAGTTGGTCAACTGCTTCAGCCAAGTCGTTCTCCAACTTCCTTCTTCCGAGGTTCGACAAGCTGGGCACTTTGGAACTGTCTTCTGGACATCGATAGGTTCCATGACAAGTCGCTTTCACCTTTCTCTGTCCGAGGTTATGTGTTCTAGGCGTCTTGTTGTTTTGCTCTGGACAATGGCAGACTTTGGAAGCTTCGCACAAGTCGTTTTCAACTTTCTCTTGTCCGAGGTAGGTGTTCCCAGATTTCTCGAAAAGCATAACATCACATGTTGTGTTTCTGGGCACACCTGGGTTCCTTCCTTTGGCTTGCTCCTTGGTTCTCTTATCCTGTTTTGCTTTGATGCCTTCGATGTTTGTCATGTGGTTCCTTAAGGCACATATTTGAGATAAAACATTAGTATCAAAATATTTGTCATCTTCAAAAGTAGAGAAACTGAGGAAAGGAACTCGCAGGGGAACTAAGGTTCCAGAGTTCCATTTCCGAACACAGTGTAATTCTTATTTTTGTTAATTAGTTCCATAGCAGAATTTGTAGAAAACCAGCCATTTTTGCTAGTTTTCCAGTATATTCTATCATGGATCTCATTTAAGGGAATTAGGATCGAGGTTAATTTTTTGGTCAAATCATTTGGTAAGTATTATTCAAGTAAATCCTTATTCCAGGTTTTATTTGGCAGCATAAAGTCAGCTACCAATGCATCCTTATTCAGGATTGTCTGTGGGTTTATGTTATCACATAAGGGGGTGTTCAGAACCCAGTTATCCGTCCAGAATTTGATAGTTTTTCCATTACCAACTTGCCAAATTAATCCAGATTTGAACTTAGGCATAAGTTCAATCATTTTGGACCATTGCCAGGAGCAATTTCCTTTTCTCTCGTAATGAAGTATATGGTTTATTTTCAGGTATTTATCCGTAATAACTCTAACCCGTAAGTTATTTGGTTCGGCTAGGATTTTCCATAGTAATTTGAATTGAAGGGCTTTGTTCATGTCTTTAGCTTTTCTCAAGCCAAGACCTCCTTGATGAGTTGGTTTACAGATTTTTTCCCAACCTATAAGAGGTTTATAGGAGTTATCTTTGTTCCAAAAAAAGGATTTGTTTAGTTTATTAAGTTCATTGTGTGTGTGTGTAGGTAACATGAAGCGTTGCATAAGATAATTTGGTCTTGAGGCCAGATTGGTTTTTATTAGTGTTGTTCTTCCTGCTTGGAAAAGGGAATTTGCTTTCCATTTAGATAATTGTTGTTGGGTGCTAACCAAAAGGTCAGCAAAGGTGTTCGAGTTAACTCTACCATTGATGATAGGGCAACCCATGTATTTTTCGAGAGATATCACGTTTGTGATTGTGAGAATGCCTTGTAGAGCTAGTTTTTTTTGGTTGGTTACCTTTTTTGTAACTTGAAAGACCGATTTATGAAAATTTACTTTTTATCTTGAGATCTTACAGTAGTCATCAATAATATCTTTGATTTCTTTACAGTTTTCCTGTTTAGCTTTTGAGAATATCACAATGTCATCCGCAAAGGCCAGAAACGGGATTCGTGTTCCTTGTTGATTGATTTGAAATCTTAGGGGATTTCGAGTTCGATCTGAGGCTTTTTGGAGTTTTCTAGCAAAGATTTCAGATCCTAAAATAAACAAGAAGGGCGAAAGGGGGTCTTCCTGTCGAAGTCCTCTTGAGGGCTTGAAGATTTCTGTGGGTCCATTGTTAACAAGTATCGAGAAAGATACCGTTGTAATGCATTCTTTTATCCAGTTGATAAATTTTGCATGGAATCCATACTTTTCCATTATTTTAATAATAAAATTCCATTCGATTCTGTCATAAGTTTTTTCCATGTCTAGTTTTAAGGCAATAAAGCCTTCAATTCCTTTTTTTGATTTAAAAGAGTGAAAGATTTCATGTGTGTAATACCCCTCATTTTTAGTAAGGGTATTTGGGTAATTTTCCAACCCTTGTTGGGAAAACAAGACTCGTTTGGCGAAATTCGGAATTTCTGTAACATGTATGATCTCTGTAAAAATTCCCTGAGCCTTGGAAAATACATTCGACGTATTGTCGAGGCTTAGAATATTTGTTCGGGTACAAATATATATAATCCGGGGTTTAAACCCACGCCAAACCTTTTCCCGGGCAAACAGACGCGAAAAGGACAATTCCGCGACCACGGAAAAATGGCTCTCTGAAGAGCTGGGCACAGGAATATTCCGCGACCGCGGAAAACTGCAACACGCCAACGTCGCGTCGTCTGCAGAGTCTCGTCGTGTCAGATCGTGATTGTTAGATAATAACTTAAGGAACTCAGAATATGGATTCTAAGTTCCCTTCGCAGCGGAAATAAACAATCAAACAAATGACAAGTTCCTTATAGTGGAAACCTTTGATTGCCAACTAGCAATCCAGGATAAAAACCACTACCTTTCTTTCGAAAGGATTTCAAGGTCTACTTCTTGATTTCTTATCTCTTTTGGTTACAACTTATCCTAGGAACAAACACACAGTTTCTTTGCCTTACACACAGTTAGACAATCCTAGATAACTTAACACAATCAATAATTAATCCAAGAAACAGACCTTCGCACCTAGGAACTATCACTTACAGTCACAGGAACTTAGCACTCAGCTCTTCTATTCCTTGACTGGTTCCTCTTGATCTCGGTTTGCTTTGATGATCTTGTTTGAAGGTTCACACTGGATATTTGCTAATGTGTGTGAGTCGTATTTCAGTGCTTGAAGATAACCCTTGAGTTAGTCTTCCTTTTATAGAGGATTCTTCGCAGCTTCTTCTTCTCTTGGTTCCCACAGATTGAGCTTGCCCTAGGATCAGTGGTTCTCCTTGGTCCACGTTGTTCTTGGCATGTGCAAACAACCTAGGCAGCTCAGAATCTCTCTTGGTTGGTCAACTACCCCAGACGAGTCTTGCTATGTCGTTGTCCAAATGCTTTCGTCCGAGGTTGAACAAGCTGGGCGCTTGGGAACTGTCTTCTGGACAGTGACATCTCTATGTCCTGTCGCTTTCATCTTCTGTGTCTGAGGTTCAGTGTTTCTAGGTGTCTTGTTGTTTTGCTCTGGACATTGGCATGCTTTTGGAAGCTTCGGACAAGTCGTTTTCAACATCTTTTGTCCGAGGTTGCGTGTTCCCAGATTTCTCGGAAATTGCAACCTTACATGCTACCTTTCTGGGCACACCTGGGTTCCTCTGGGTTCCTTCCTCTGTCTTGTTCCTTTGGTTCTTTTGTCCTGTTTGGCTTTCTTGCCTTCGGTATATTCCTATGGTTCCTTAAAGCACATCTTTGAGATAAAACATTAGTATCATAATATTTGTCATCTTCAAAAGTAGAGAAACTGAGGAAAGGAACTCTCAGGGGAACCGAGGTTCCAGAGTTCCGTTTCCTAACAATTTCCCCCTTTTTGATGATGACAAATACAAGGAACATGGCAACATAATAGGACTTGAATTTGATGAGACCATATTGAGATTAAGGGATTTACAACATTACGAATTAATGAGAGAACATTTAATGGTTGCAAATTCCCCCTAAGCAAGTGAACGAGTTTATTTCAAATTCCCCCTTAGAAGTAGAACTAGTTCAGAGTTCCTATAAGTCAAGTGGTTTCCAAAGTTCAAGGTTCCTATCCTTTTCTTCCCCCTTTTGACATCATCGAAAAGATTAAATACTAGTTAAGAACAGGATATCCAAGTGAATATGCAAATGCATCAATCCCATAACAGAAGCATAATGGAAACTTAGGGCAAAGACAAATTGATCATTGGAACGAAACCAAAAGATAGTCATTAAAGCTGAAAAACTGATCATTGTTCATAGATGGGTAAGACACGCCATAAAACAACACAAACGAACAACTTAACAACAATCGACACAAACAACAATAAAAGCAATCGTTAGGAAAGACGACATAAGGATAGAAGAGGGAAGTAGGATCCTAGGGAAAACTACTAGAACGCTGTGATATTATAGCACTGGGAACCAGAACAAGCGTTCCTATGACAGAGCAGCGGCCTCCTCTTCATCAACTTTGGCCCGTGGCCTGATGAGCACCGATTGCATCTTCTCAATTCTTCTGAAGGACTTTCACCAGACTTATCACAGCTGAGCTCATTTTTTCCAACTCTTGTACTTGATCATGGAGGGCGACTGGGATGGCAGTCGAGCCTTCCATGATTGATTTTTCAATATGATCCAAAGCAGAGAGGATCGCAGAGGAGTCTAAAGAGGGGTTGAGCTGTGGTCGGGAGCTTGAAGGGGCCTGGAAACTCGCCTTTTCCTTAGGCGGATTGGCTTGAGCGTCAGAAGGGTTGGGCTGTTGTTCCTTTGTCTTCAACTTCCGGACAGTGGCCATGGTAAGGCACTTGCTATAGACTATCTCAGGCAAATCATCTGGGTATTGGTGAAGGTTAGAGAGAATGGTCTTGATGATATGAGGGAAGGGTAGGGCATGGGAGGCATGGGATGAACATAACTGCATATGAGCCAACACAATGCGAGGGAGATCAATCTGGACACCAGATAGCACCTTGTCCATAAAAATGGCGTCTGTGATGAGAACGTCGTTCATGTGCTCCTGTCTGGGAACTAGATTATGGGTGATCCAGAAGTGTAACATCTTGTTTGTGATGGAGAGGTCCTTTGTCTCCAAAGATTGGGGGGAGGCGCCGTCGTAGATTTTCTTGACCACTGCTCCCTTGGATTTGTAGCCCTTTCCTTTGGGCCACCCCTTTTTCTGAGGGAGAATTCCAAATTCGGATCTGGACTCGATCCCTAGAGAGGACACAATTAGGTTGGAGGACAGGGGATAGCTGGTTCCCTTCCATATGAGAATAGCATCATGACAGGGAGAGTTCTCATTTGCGGGCACAAACTCGATAGACTGGTAAAACAGGCGGACGGCCTCATCAGAAGAAGAGAAGGGCTCAATCAACATCGCATCCCAGCCTTGATACTGCAGCAGAGAATGGAACTCGTTCAGGGCTTCTCCAAATATGTCTTCATCTTCTTCTTTCAGTTCTTGGGACCAGTCTTTGCCGATTATGAGAGGCTTGAGGATCTTCCTTTTAGAGAAGAGAGAGGAGACCTGACCCAGGGAGGAAGAGGTAGAGATGGTGAGGGTTTTGGTTCTTTTGGATTGAGGATCATAGGGAACCAAGGCTTGGGAACTCCTTTTTCGTTGTTTTAGCTTGGTGGCAACAGAGGGACCAGGATTTGAGGAGGGTTTAGATTTGAGGCTTGCTGGTGAGTTCTCAGGGCTAAGGATCTCTTGGATAGACTTGTCAGGGGAGGAGTCATGAGAACCACCTTCGGAGAAGGATTTTGTAGCTGATTCTGAGGCAGGAGAGATTTCTTTCGCCTTCTCCGGTGCCTTTGGTGGCTCCTCAAGTTTCTCTTCAGGTTTCTCCACTGTTTGCTCCACAGGTTTCTCTTCAGGTTGGGATTTTTGAGAGATGGTGGCAGAAATAGGCTTAGAAGAGGATGTTGCCTTCTTTTCTCTAAAGGCTTTGAGAAGAGCAGCCTCCTCCTCATCCTGGATAAGGTTAGGGTTTGGATCAACCATTTTTGAGGAGCTAAGGATTTCTGTGTTTGAGAGAGAGAGAGAGAGAAGCAGAAGATCAGAGAGATGGAGAGTTGTGGGAATGGCTTGGATCAACAGTGCAACTCTTTAAGGCGATGATGGCTGAAGGGACCGTTGAAACAAATCTAGCCGTTGAGAAGATCGGGGAGAATCTGGAGCATTGAAGACTTATTGCAGCTTTTCTGAACGGCCAACATATTTTCAAAACTTATCCATTCAGAGAAGAGGGGAGCCTGCCAACTGATAAGACCGGTCTGAGCTTCTGAGATTTGCCATAAATAACATCTGGGGAGAGCCATTCTAGCCGTTGGAAACACGTTTCATCCTGGTTCCTTTCTAGCGATATATTCAGCGTGCTAGAGGGACGTATGGGAACCTTGATGTGGGTTAAAACAATGGAACCAAGAACAATACGTTCCCATACGAGGAATCAAGGTAGGCCATTTATCGCATTGCACAGTAATTCTCAGAGAGGGTTTAGAGATGGATCATAGAGAATTAAATTGAGCAATGAGGCAGGGGAAGGTCTTAGTACACAATCATCATTTCGGCTTCTATAGTTGGGTTAGAAATATGATCAGATTGTGACTTTTGGGCCATCAAAGAAACTTGAACAATGAGGAGTTGAAAGAATAATGAGGACCAAAAAGAAACGAACCAGAAAAATTTATCTAAGCCTTTTTAAGAAACCATTATGGAAAAGAGGGTTTGTAGCAAAAGATATAACACAGAGAAACCAAGACTTATCAAGTAAAGGATCTTATACTAGTTAATCAAGGGAACTGGAAGGGAGCCTTTAAGCTAAGGTCACTGCTAGGTTATAGGAATCATTCCTAGTTCCAATCTAAGGTTCTCGAAAAGAACTCTATTCAAGGCTTGGGTGAATATATCTGCAACCTGATCTTCAGTTCTACAAAATTTCATAATGATGTTTCCTTTCTCAACATGATCTCTAAGAAAATGATGTCTTATATCTATATGCTTGGTCCTAGTGTGATGCACAGGATTCTTTGAAATGTTTATAGCACTGGTGTTATCACAAAGAATAGTGAGAGGACCATAAGACATACCAAAATCCGCGAGTTGTTGCTTTAGCCAGAGAAGTTGGGAACAGCAGGAGGCAGCCGCAATGTACTCAGATTCTGTGGTGGAGAGGGAGACTGAGACTTGTTTCTTTGATCCCCATGACACAAGGCAAGGGCCTAAGAACTGTGTCATTCCAGAGGTGCTCTTCCTATCCACCAAGTATCCAACATAATCAGCATCAGTGAAACCCATTAGCTCAAAGGGACACTCTTTGGGGTACCAAATGCAGAGAGAGTCAGTTCCCTTGAGATAGCGAAGTATTCTATTCACAGCAGCCAAGTGGGTTTCTCTTGGACAAGATTGGAACCTAGCACACAAGCCAACAACAAAAACAATGTCTGGTCGACTAGCAGTTAGGTACATGAGTGAGCCTATCATACCTCTATAGAGCTTCTCCTCCACTAGAGGACTCGAATGGTCCTTATCCAAATGGGCAATGGTGGATATGGGAGTGGAGAGAGGCTTGTATGAATCCATTTTGAACTTCTTCAGTAGTTCCCTGACATACTTCTGTTGGTGAATTTGTATGCCATCTTTCTTTTGAGTGATTTGTAATCCGAGGAAGAAAGTGAGTTCCCCTATTAGGCTCATTTCAAATTCACTGCTCATCAAGTCTTTGAACTTAACTACAAGGGACAGGTTAGTAGAACCAAAAATGATATCATCAACATAAATTTGAACCACTAAGATGTTACCTTCTTCTTCTAGGATGAAGAGAGTCTTATTAATGACTCCACGCCTGTAGCCATTTGAGAGTAGGAACTGGGCAAGACGATCATACCAAGCTCTGGGAGCTTGCTTGAGGCCATAGAGTGCCTTGTCTAGAAAGTAGACATGATCTGGATGATCGTCGTCTTCAAAACCAGGTGGTTGCTTGACATAGACTTCTTCTTGAAGAATTCCATTGAGGAAGGCCATCTTTACATCCATTTGAAACAACTTGAACCCTTTGTGAGATGCGAAGGCAATCAACAATCTTATTGCTTCGATACTTGCCACTGGAGCATAAGTTTCATCATAGTCGATGCCTTCTTGTTGATTGTATCCTTGAGCAACGAGTATAGCTTTGTTCCTTATCACAGCTCCTGTATCATCTAGCTTATTTCTGAAAACCCATCTAGTTCCTAAGATGTGTTTATCCTTGGGGCGGGGAACTAGATGCCATACTTTGTTTCTTTCAAACTGATGAAGCTCTTCTTGCATAGCTTGGATCCAGTCCGCATCCTTCAGTGCCTCACCTATGTTCTTTGGTTCCACAATAGATAGAAAGGCATTGAAGGCAAAGAAGGTTAGATGTTCGAACCTGACTGGAGGCTTGATGACTCTTCTTTCTCTGTTAGGAGCTAGAGCATTTGATGTGGAGACATTCTGAGTTGAGCATTCAGCTTCCTGGTTGGGATCACCTTCTCCATTGAAGATCATGTGGGAAGATGAATCATTGAAGTCTCCACAGATGTTGTCGTCATGCTCCTGGTTCCTAGAGATGGATTGTTGTTCATTATCCATGGGAACTGGTGGAGGAGCCATTGGAGGGTTCCGAGCAGCAGGACAGGAACTGGGTATAGTGACATCTTTATCTGGATCTTCTTGATATGACTTGGGAAACGGGTCTTCAAAGGAATTGGTGGTGTTCTGCACAATCTTTCCAAGTGATTTTTCATTAAAAATAACATGAACACTTTCTTCTACCTTTTTAGTCCTTTTGTTGAAGACTTTGTACGCCTTGCTACCTGAGGCGTATCCAATGAAGATTCCTTCATCACTTCTTGGGTCGAATTTGCCAAGATTGTCCTTCCCATTGTTGTGCACAAAGCACTTGCATCCGAGCACCCTCAGATGTGAGATGTTGGGAACTCTTCCTCTTAGGAGCTCATAGGGTGTCTTTTCTGTGATTGGGCGAAGCATGGCTCGATTGATGATGTAGCAAGCTGTGTTGATCGCCTCAGCCCAGAATGATTGAGAGAGTCCACTTGAGATCAGCATAGTCCGAGCCATGTCTTCCAAAGTTCTGTTCTTCCTTTCCACTACTCCATTTTGTTGAGGAGTGTATGGTACAGAGAAGTTGTGATCAATTCCATGCTCACTGCAAAAGATTAGAAATTCTCCATTTTCGAATTCGGTATCATGGTCAGACCGAATGGCATTGAGTGACCAATCAAGAGATTTTTCTAACAAAGGAACCAGATCTTTAAAGCGGTCAATAACTTCACTCTTAGATTTAATAAAGATGGTCCAAGTAAAGTGAGAGAAGTCATCGACAAGAACAAAGATATACCTGTTCCCTCCTAGGCTCTGAACTCTCATGGGTCCACATAGATCCATGTGGATGAGTTCAAGAGGCCTTGAGGTGCTTACCATGTTTTTAGACTTGAAGGAACTACGAGCCTGTTTCCCTTTTACACAATCAGAGCACAGTTCCTTAGATGTGTCACTTAGCTTTGGCATCCCTCTGACTAGCTCCTTTGAGTGTAGCTTTTGAATCAGCTTGGTGCTAGCATGACCGAGGCATTGATGCCACAAATCAGCTTGGTCATTCACAGTTGAGAGACAAAGTTTCTCCTTGGGAACAAAGGATGGATCAATTATGTAGACATTGTTGAATCTTTTCCCTTTTAGGATGATTTGTCCCGAGGAGTCAAGGACTGAACATTCGTTTGATCTGAATCTAACTTCATTGTCTCCTTGATCACACAGCTGTGACACACTTATTAGGTCAAAACCAAGATTATCAACAAGGTGAACTTTGTTTACCTGAATGTGATCGTTGAGTTTCACGGTTCCTATTCCACATATTTTCCCTTTGCTTTTGTCTCCAAAGGATATGTTCCCTCCTTGGAGAGGTTGAAGAGAGGTCATTTGATTTCTTCTTCCAGTCATATGGCATGAGCAACCACTGTCGATGTACCATAGTTGAGGTTGCCTCTCTTCTTTCTGCACATAAGGGAACTAAGATTTCTGAACCCAGTGAAGCTTGGCTTTTCTGGGGGAATTAGCATTGCGAGTCTGTGAATAACTAGGGAACTGGTTCCTTTCATGGTAATGAGTACTTTTCTCCTTTTCAAAGTTCCTTTTCTTAGCACAATCAGTGTTGTAATGACCATTCTTACCACAGTAGGTACACAAACGATTGTAAACAACATGTCCATATTTTCCTTTTCCTGGCCTAAAAGATTTTTCAGTTTTCCTTTTGTTAAAATCAACATTATTTCTAACCTTGCTATGGGCCATGTCAATATATCTTTTGTGAGCAAAGAAATTGGTGAACCATTGGTTTTCAGGAACCATCTTTTCTTTTCCCTTAGGTTCCTTCTTAGGACTTTGAGAACTTTCATTTAGACGTTTGGCAACCTCAGCCTTGTTCTCAAGAACCATGATCTTTTCTGATAGGAATTGATTCCTATCACGAGAAGTGGCAAGAGCAGTACTGAGGTTCTCATTCATCTCAACAAGTTCTTGCCTAGCCTTTTCATTTTCAACATCATTGTTCCCTTTGTTGTTGACATATCCTATTCCATGACGTTGTCTCACAAAAACAGTTTGATTTATCATTTTTTCATTAATAGAATCAGTGAGAATGTCCAATCTATCAATTATGGATTAAAGCATGTCATTTCCAGGTAAGTTAGCATGCAAGGGAACTTTGACAGAATCTATGCTAGTTTCATCACAAGATTTGCAAGTTTTAAGGTGACTAGCATGCACATTCCTAATATCAATGAGTTTGGAGTGAGTTTCAGCTAGGTCTTTCTCAGTTTCATCAAGTTTCTTACTCCAAACAGAATTCTCAACAGTCAAACAAGCAATTTCATCTTCACAATCATCAAGTTTCTGTTGAAGGGAACTGGTTTCTTTTCCTAGTTTCTTTATGATCTTAAGAAGTTGTTTCTTATCACAGTCAACTAGGGATTTTAAGAGATCGTCAGAAGTTACCTCAAGGTCTTCTGAGTCGCTTGAGTCTCCTTTTGCCATGAGACATCTTCCTCCAGAGAATCCACTCAGATCTAGTTCCTCATCTGAGTCTTCTCCCCATGAGGCTACGAGAGCCTTCTTTCTTTGAGGTCTTTCTTCTTCCTTGGAGTCTTCCTTGTTGGGACAGTTCTTAGCATAGTATCCCTTTTCCTTGCACTCGTAACAGGAGACTTCCTTGAGATCCCTTCTGGGTCCATTGTTGGAGGAACTGCCCTTTTAGAACATTCCCTTCACAAAGAATTTTTTGATGTTCTTTGAGAAGAGGGCGGTTAGTTCGTCCTCTTCTTCTTCTTCCAGGTCTGAGTTCTCTTGTTCCATCTCGAGCCTGGAGAAGGCTTTGGAGATTTTAAGGGCGAGTCCTTTCTCCAGTTTCTTGTCGGCATTGGCTTTGGTGTGCTCTCCTTTTTCAACTTCCAATTTCCCTATGACTTGGGTCAAGGGAAGAGATTGGATGCCTGGAGTGTTCTTCATGATTCCCTTGAGAAGGGTGAACTTGGAGTTGAGTCCGTTGATGACCACTAGGGACTTGGAAACTTCATCAAGGTCGACTCTCGCCGCTGTTAACTTTCCAATCAATCTGTTGAAGCGGGAGTAGTATTCTGAGATGGTCTCAGTTTCCATCATTTTGAAGGTGTGGTATTCTCCTTCCTAAGCAAATTTTGTGCTTTGCTTTAGTTCCTCACTTCCTTCATGCATCTCCTTGAGAGCTTTCCACATTTCCTTGGCCGTCTTGATGCCTATGCTCTTGTCCATGTCCTATCTGTCCAATCCATTGAGGATGAACTGCCTGGCCTTGGCATTCTTCTCCATGATAACATAGTATTCTGGTTTCCAATCTTCTTCCTTCATGGTGAGGTCGACATAGCCATCTCCATTTTCGACTATCCTCCAGCATTGATAGTCGTTGGTTTTGATGTGGCTTTCCATGCACTTTTCCCACCATGTTTCTTCTCCTTTCTTTCGAAGATGTGGCTTGTTGGTGGCGATTCCGAGCTCAAACTTGCTTGGTTGAGACATGATCTGCAAACTTAACAAAGATCTACAGCTTTTCCTGCTCTGATACCAATTGTCGGATCGTGATTGTTAGATAATAACTTAAGGAACTCAGAATATGGATTGTAAGTTCCCTTCGCAGCGGAAATAAACAATCAAACAAATGACAAGTTCCTTATAGTGGAAACATTTGATTGCCAACTAGCAATCCAGGATAAAAATCACTACCTTTCTTTCGAAAGGATTTCAAGGTCTACTTCTTGATTTCTTATCTCTTTTGGTTACAACTTATCCTAGGAACAAACACACAGTTTCTTTGCCTTACACACAGTTAGGCAATCCTAGATAACTTAACACAATCAATAATTAATCTAAGAAACAGACCTTCTCACCTAGGAACTATCACTTACAGTCACAGGAACTTAGCACTCAGCTCTTCTATTCATTGACTGGTTCCTCTTAATCTCGGTTTGCTTTGATGATCTTGTTTGAAGGTTCACACTAGATATTTGCTAATGTGTGTGAGTCGTATTTCAGTGCTTGAAGATAACCCTTGAGTTAGTCTTCCTTTTATAGAGGATTCTTCGCAGCTTCTTCTTCTCTTGGTTCCCACAGATTGAGCTTGCCCTAGGATCAGTGGTTCTCCTTGGTCCACGTTGTTCTTGGCATGTGCAAACAACCTAGGCAGCTCAAAATCTCTCTTGGTTGGTCAACTACCTCAGACGAGTCTTGCTATGTCGTTGTCCAAATGCTTTCGTCCGAGGTTGAACAAGCGGGGTGCTTGGGAACTGTCTTCTGGACAATGACATCTCTATGTCCTGTCGCTTTCACCTTCTGTGTCCGAGGTTCAGTGTTTCTAGGTATCTTGTTGTTTTGCTCTGGACATTGGCATGCTTTTGGAAGCTTCGGACAAGTCGTTTTCAACATCTTTTGTCCGAGGTTGTGTGTTCCCAGATTTCTCGGAAATCGCAACCTTGCATGCTACCTTTCTGGGCACACCTGGGTTCCTCTGGGTTCCTTCCTCTGTCTTGTTCCTTTGGTTCTTTTGTCCTGTTTGGCTTTCTTGCCTTCGGTATATTCCTATGGTTCCTTAAAGCACATCTTTGAGATAAAACATTAGTATCATAATATTTGTCATCTTCAAAAGTAGAGAAATTGAGGAAAGGAACTCTCAGGGGAACCGAGGTTCCAGAGTTCCGTTTCCTAACACGTCGTCTGTGCTGTCGTTGATCGTCTGACTCACCGTTGATCTGGGCGGGGAGGACTCCTCTCCTTCGCTATAAATAGAGGCGAGCTTGGAGGATCTCTGGGCACCCAAATCTGATCTCTCTCTCTCTCTCTCTCTCTCTCTCTCTCTCTCTCTCTCTCTCTCTCTCTCTCTCTCTCTCTCTCTCTCTCTCTCTCTCGTTTTTCTTGCTCGCCGGAATTCTTGTGGAGTCGCCGGAGGTGGTGGTGGACGTGGAGTGGTGCTTTGGAGGCGCAAGGTGGACCGGAGTGGAAGCCCCCTCGTCTCGAGCCCCGTCGTGTCGTCACCGGTGAGTTTTCTTCGTTTAGGGTCGTCGGAGTTCATGGCCGCGACCGCGGACATGAACTGCCGCGACCGCGGCAGTGACAAGGTCGGCCGCGTCTGCGGCCGCTGTCTTTGACACTCGCGGACGCTGTCCTCGACGCCCACGACCGCAGAATCCCAGCCGCGACCGCGGATTGCATTGGCAATCGCGATCGTGGCCTTGGACGATCCGGCCTCGGGCGGGACTTTCGTTCTTTCGATTTCGTTCGTTCTTCCTTAGATTCGTATCATTTTATTGTCGAGTCTAACCTAGGGTCTCGTTGTGGGTCATCGTCATAGGAATCTGTAATCCGATTTCCGTTCCCGTTCCGGACCCAGAAACCCGTCGTCGCTCAATCGTTCGTCTAGACTAAGGCAAGTGGCGGTTTGCTCTTGCTTAATCATTCCACGTTCCATTAATTATCAATTGCTTTTAATTGTTAATTAAATCGGAGTGAACTATTGTTTTTGTTTGGGAAAAGATTTTATAAATAACGTGTTTAAAATATGATATTATAGTAGGTTGTATATATTGCTAGAAACAACGCTATTATACTTGTTAATGACCGTAATGGTTTTGTTGTGGATTTAAATGTAAACTTTAATGCTAGATTAGCACGAGTATTCGTAGGAACGTTAATTCCTTATCAGGATTAATCGTTTCTTTATAACTCAGTATTAGTGGACCCAGCCTCTAAATGCTTTCCAGATCGTAAACTTTCGTAGTCACTCGAGATCATAAACTTTCGTAGTCATTCGAGACCATAAACTTTCGTAGTCATTCAATACCATAAACTTTCATAGTTACTCGAGATCGTAAACTTTCGTAGTCACTCGATATCGTAAACTTTCGTAGTTACTCGAGATCATATAAAAAACTTTAACATGAATATCCGTTTTGAAATTTAGATAAGATAAGTGCGGGTAGGCACATAATTAATGAACCCTCGGGTGAGAAGTACAACTTGGAAACTCGCCTGGACTTCGGTTAGAGTAAGTTCTCTTTCCAATCTGAATTCTCGATGTGCGGCGAGGTTGGTCGTGGACCCAAATGATCAAGTCGTTTTTAAACGCTTGTATGAAACTATAACGTTCCCAAACAATTATCATACTTTTCCATAAGACTCAATTCCTTTGGAATCTTCCTTTCAGAGCATATCTAAATACTAATCATTCCGTGGAAATTCCGTGTTATATATCGTTCCTTCGATTATTATTCGAGGGACAATGATAGTAAACGGTTGCGATCACTAGAACCATTCTGTTTTCACCCTTGCATAGTCTTTCATTAGACTAACCAACCAGGTTTTATTCCTTGCATGGTTGGCTGATGTCATCCGTCCTATACGGCATATCAGTGGTTGGTTCCCGAAGTCAAAGTAATCAGTCGAAGAAGAAGAGGCTTGCAGATGAAGATTTAAGTGTCAGTGTTTTAAGTTGTTAAATATTACTTTAATATATCTTTATAACCTAGCGAAGTTATAGGTGATTCTTAAAAGTCTTCCGCTGTGTAATTTATAAGTCTTCCGCTGAAATTTTTACTCTGTTGTAAAGACGCTACTCTCGTTTGATGAGATATCTTTTAATAAAAGAGCTGAGTTTCACATACAAATGTCTTCTGCTGTTTAATCTTTCATTTAATATATATACGCATTTAAGTTTAATTGTTCCGATTAAAGCCTAGGGTGGCTTTGGACGGTAACGTCCGAGGTCACTGGCGTGTGGCACTACCGATATAAATTGGGGGTGTTATAATTATGGTATCAGAACAATGGTTTTTAAAATTCTTGGCCTATTGTTAGGTTTGAGAATTTTCAAATTTTTTATTATTATTTCCAACCTGTTTTCTTTTAAGAAGGAGTTTTCAGAATCTAAAATTTTTAACTTTAAAAGTTTAATTACCTCTTGAAATTTAATTTAAAATAATGATTTAACTATTTGGGCTTCAAAAGTTATTTATAGTTGGTTTTAAATGGTGTGTATAAGCAACCAAATGGTAGTTTATGATTTTAACTTTAAAAAAGTGTGATTTTTGTCTTAGTAAGAGTTTTGCGAAAATCGTATCACTAGTTTGCGAAACTAATTTTTCTTAAATAATTATTTTATTAAGGTTAATATATAGAGTTTAAAGGTATAAAGTTTGAAAGTATATAGTTTATTAATAAATGGTTTTTAAACTTCTGCAAGCTTCGAGTGTTACTTATTCCTAGATCCATTCTTAGGAATCTATCTTTGTTCTTGGAGTAATGTCACAACGGTATGACATTAATTACTCCCTTCGTTGAGCAGACGAGCGTTATCTCGTATGCTGAGTTTTCCAAAATTTCTTAGGATGTAGGAACAAATGTGTGTGGTTAATGCTCTATGAGATTTAAGAACTAAATCTCATACGTGTACCCTGAACATTTGCTCTGGTAAAAGTGTGTAGGGATGGACTAAGGTGAAGTCCATAATGCCTAGTTATGAGGTCATGCTATAGGCATTGATGTGGATAGATTGTTGAGAAGGGAATGAATGTATAAGAGAGATAGTTCAGAGGGAACTCGTTTCCTCTATTACGACCTTGGGTAAGACTTTAGAGTCCAGAGTTATGGTTATGAGATTTATAAGTGGGTACGACCAATGTAGGACCAATGGTTAAAGCTTTTGAAAAGTCGAATGTACAAAGTCATAGGTATTATTTTGGAAGGTCTATTCGAAGTTTCGTTTTGAGGCCCATCAGGAAATGATGTGATTAAGTCTTGGAGAGATAGTAAGTATCCGTAATGCAAAAAGGGTTGCTTTAATTGGGATAGTAGATTGTGTGAGGAGTATAAGAATCTTAAGTTAGAGATAAGTTGTTTGAGTCAGTTAAACAAACCTTTGGGATTTGAGTCAGGAAAAGGGCGACTGAGCCAAATCTAAGTGGACCAAATGATTGAAATTGGTAGGTTGTACTTTCAGGGAATAGAGAGATATGATATCTGAAGATTTACAAGGTCTGATATGTAGATTGTTAGTGAGTGATTTTTATGGCAAGGCGTCGTTCATCAATATGGTATTTTTGAGTAAATAGAATTAAAGAACCTTAAAGGCTTAAGTTAGAGACTGAATAATGGAATACGTTAGGTTAATCTTGGATATACGGTAAATATCCGTAAAGAAAAAGGGTGCTCGATTTGGGATAATAAATCGCATGAGGACAACTGATTGCCTAAGGATTTTCGGGTGAATAGCAAACTCGACCGGTAAAAGTTGTTACGGTTTTGAAGGTCAATAGTGTGGCATAAAGTAAGTATGTAGATATCAAGTAGACTTGAGGAAAAGGTGACCCACGTTTATTAAGGTGATCATATGACACGTTTGGGTAAGACGAGAGTATAATCCTATGGAGAGGATTAATAAATCATGTTGAGGTAATCGGACATAGGTTGTGGTGTGAGTAATTGTGGGATCACAGGAGTGAAGATTTTGAGTTAAAGATATGGCACAAGGGCCAAATGTGAATAAGGTAACCAATGTAATAGGTGAACCGTGTATGTAAGGAGTAAGGTCTATATGACAAGAGAGGTACTAAGTTGAGGTATAGTTGAATTCTATGTATGTACTCAAGGATCGGATTGTCGAAAGGGAGTTAGTGGAAAGATGTTGTACTCTTCTATGTAAGGACATTAAGGCCTTTAGGAGGAAAAGGGCATAACAGCAAGGATATATTGGAGATTATAATGGATACTCTGAGCGAGACAATGGTAATCTTGTGAATGATCACATCTGTTCTAGCAAGAGTAAGGAATGTAGGCAGTATGTTGTAAGTGGAATCATGATCGAGTAAATAGTTCGATTTTTGGTGGTATAGGTTTCGAAAACCAAATTTATTCAAGGATATCGACTTAAGGAAGATAAGGTACATACTTTAGGAGAAGTTTAGAGAAAAGTGAAAGAGAAATATGTGTATTCTTATGCTTAAGTTTTAGCGAGTCTATTGCGATGATTTTAGGAGACAATTATCCTAAGATAATTATGACCTTGAGGATGGTCACGAGTTAGTACAAGAATAGTACGTGGAAGTAGGCTATGCGAGATAGTGGTATGGTTGAGGAAACAGATCATTTTCCAGGAGCAAGTACTTGATGCAATGATTAAGGAAGTTAAGATCAGGTAGTGAGATTATGGTGAAACAGGTCCCATTAGTTTAGCAATGCTAGTTTCGGGGTCGAAACTTCTTTTAAGGGAGTAGTGATGTAATACCCCTCATTTTTAGTAAGGGTATTTGGGTAATTTTCTAACCCTCGTTGGGAAAGCAAGACTCGTTTGGCGAAATTTGGAATTTCTGTAACATGTATGATCTCTGTAAAAATTCCCTGAGCCTTGGAAAATACATTCGACGTATTGTCGAGGCTTAGAATATTTGCTCGGGTACAAATATATATAATCCGGGGTTTAAACCCACGCCAAACCTTTTCCCGGGCAAACATACGCGAAAAGGACAATTCCGTGACCGCGGCAGCAATTCTGTGACCGCGGAAAAATGGCTCTCTGAAGAGCTGGGCACAGGAATATTCCGCGACCGCGGAAAAAGTTCCACGACTGCGGAAAACTACAACACGCCAACGTCGCGTCGTCTGCAGAGTCTCGTCGTCCGTGCCGCCGTTGATCGTCTGACTCGCCGTTGATATGGGCGGGGAGGACTCCTCTCCTTGGCTATAAATAGAGGCGAGCTTGGAGGATCTCTGGGCACCCAAATATGATCTCTCTCTCTCTCTCTCTCTCTCTCTCTCTCTCTCTCTCTCTCTCTCTCTCTCTCTCTCTCTCTCTCTCTCTCTCTCTCTCTCTCATTTTTCGTGCTCGCCGGAATTCTTGTGGAGTCGCCGGAGCTCTCGCCGGAGGTGGCGGTGGCCATGGAGTGGTGCTTTGGAGGCGCAAGGTGGACCGGAGTGGAATCCCCCTCGTCTCGAGCCCCGATGTGTCGTCACCGGTGAGTTTTCTTCGTTTAGGGTCGCCGGAGGTCATGGCCGCGACCGCGGACATGAACTGCCGCGACCGCGGCAGTGACAAGGTCGGTCGCGTCCGCTGTCTTTGACACTCGCGGACGTTGTCCTCGACGCCTGCGACCGCGGAATCCCAGCCGCGACCGCGGATTGCCTTGGCAATCGCGATCGTGGCCTTGGACGATCCGGCCTCGGGCGGGACTTTCGTTCTTTCGATTTCGTTCGTTCTTCCTGAGATTCATATCATTTTATTGTTGAGTCTAACCTAGGGTCTCGTTGTGGGTCGTCGTCATAGGAATCTGTAATCCGATTTCCGTTCCCGTTCCGGACCCAGAAACCCGTCGTCGCTCAATCGTTCATCTAGACTAAGGCAAGTGGTGGTTCGCTCTTGCTTAATCATTCCATGTTCCATTAATTATCAATTGCTTTTAATTGTTAATTAAATCGGAGTGAACTGTTATTTTCGTTTCGGAATAGATTTTATAAATAACGTGTTTAAAATATAATATTATAATAGGTTGTATATATTGCTAGAAACAACGCTATTATACTTGTTAATGACCGTAATGGTTTTGTTGTGGATTTAAATGTAAACTTTAATGCTAGATTAGCACGAGTATTCGTAGGAACGTTAATTCCTTATCAGGATTAATCGTTTCTTTATAACTCAGTATTAGTGGACCCAACCTCTAAATGCTTTCTAGATCGTAAACTTTCATAGTCACTCGAGATCATAAACTTTCGTAGTCATTCGAGACCATAAACTTTTGTAGTCATTCGAGACCATAAACTTTCGTAGTTACTCGAGATCGTAAACTTTCGTAGTCACTCAAGATCGTAAACCTTCGTAGTCACTCGATATCGTAAACTTTCGTAGTTACTCGAGATCATATTAAAAAGCTTTAACATGAATATCCGTTTTGAAATTTAGATAAGATAAGTGCTGGTAGGCATATAATTAATGAACCCTCGGGCGAGAAGTACAACTTGGAAACTCGCCTGGACTTCGGTTAGAGTAAGTTCTCTTTCCAATCTGAATTCGCATTGTGCGGTGAGGTTGGTCGTGGACCCAAATGATCAAGTCATTTTTAAACGCTTGTATGAAACATTAACGTTCCCAAACAATTGGCATACCATCCCTTAAGACTCAATTCCTTGGAGTCTTCTCTTCAGTGCATATCTAAATACTAAATCATTCCGTGAAAGTTCCGGGTTATATATCGTTCCTTCGGTTATTATTCGAGGGACAGTGATAGTAAACGGTTGCGATCACTAGAACCATTCTGGTTTCACCCTTGCATAGTCTTTCATTAGACTAACCAATCGGGTTTTATTCCTTGCATGGTTGGCTGGTGTCATCCGTCCTATACGGCACATCAGTGGTTGGTTCCCGAAGTCAAGGTAACCAGTTGAAGAAGAAGAGGCTTGTAGACGAAGATTTAATTGTCAGTGTTTTAAGTTGTTAAGTATGTTAGGAAATGGAACTCTGGAACGTTAGTTCCCCTGCGAGTTCCTTTCCTCAGTTTCTCTACTTTTGAAGATGACAAATATTTTGATACTAATGTTTTATCTCAAAGATGTGTGTTAAGGAACCACAGGACAATTACCGAAAGCATGAAGCCAAACAAGACAAGAGAACCAAGCAGCAAGCCAAAGGAAGGAACCCAGGTGTGCCCAGAAATGCAACATGTGATGTTGCGCTTCCCGAGAAATCTGGGAACACCAACCTCGGACAAGAGAAAGTTGAAAACGACTTGTGCGAAGCTTCCAAAGTCTGCCATTGTCCAGAACAAAACAACAAGACACCTAGAACACATAACCTAGGACAGAGAAAGGTGAAAGCGACTTGTCATGGAACCTGTCGCTGTCCAGAAGACAGTTCCAAAGTGCCCAGATTGTCGAACCTCGGAAGAAGAAAGCTGGAGAACGACTTGGTTGAAGTAGTTGACTAACCTAGAAGGATTCTGAGCTGCCTAGGTTGTTTGTATATGTCAAAGACAGCGTGGATCAAGGACAACCGCACATCCTAGGGCAAGTTCGATCTGTGGGAACCAAGAGAAGATCAAGCTGCGAAGAATCCACTATAAAAGAAAGACTAACTCAAAGGTTATTTCCAAGCACAAAAACATGAATCACACTCAATAGCAAACATCAAAGTGTGAACCTTCAAACAAGATCATCAAAGCAAACCGAGATCAAGAGAAACCAGTCAAGGAATCGAAGAGCTGAGTGTTAAGTTCCTGTGACTGTAAGTGAGATAGTTCCTAGGTGTTAAGGTCTGTTTCTTGGATTGATTATTGATTGTGTTAAGTTATCTAGGATTGCCTAACTGTGTGTAAGGTAAAGAAACTGTGTGTTTGTTCCTAGGATAAGCTGTAACCAAAAGAGATAAGAAATCAAGAAGTAGACATTGAAATCCTTTCAAAAGAAAGGTAGTGGTTTTTATCCTGGATTGCTAGTTGGCAATCAAAGGTTTCCACTATAAGGAACTTGTTCATTTGTGCTTGATTGTTTAAATTCCGTTGCGAAGGGAACTGAGAATTGTTATTCTTAGTTCCTTAGTTATTTGTCTAACAATCTCGATCCTACAAAGTATTACTTTAATATGTCTTTATAACCTAGCTATGTTATAGATTGATTCTTAAAAGTCTTCCGCTGTGTAATTTATAAGTCTTCCGCTAAAATTTTACTCTGTTGTAAAAACGCTACTCTCGTTTGATGAGGGATCGTTTAATAAAAGGGATGAGTTTCATACACAAATGTCTTCCGATGTTTAATCTTTCATTTAAAATATGTACGCATGTAAGTTTAATTGTTCCGATTAAAGCCTAGGGTGGCTTTGGACGGTAATGTCTGAGGTCACTGGCGTGTGGCACTACCGGTATAAATCGGAGGTGTTACAATGTGCAATCAAGATATCGTCTTGAATGGCTCTGTTAGCAACAAAGGCACCCTGAAGGGGGTGTATCAATTTTTTCATGGTTCCTTTGAGTCTAGTTGTTATAATCTTCGAGATGATCTTATAAATAGTAGAGCACAGACTTATGGGTCTATAGTGGTTTGTAGAGTTAGGATTGTCACATTTTTGGATTAAGGATATGAATGTGTGGTTTATTTGTTTAAGCAGTTTCCCAGAAAGAAAAAAGCTTTTAACTGCTTGGATAACAGAGGGGCCTACGATGTCCCAATATTTTTGGTAAAATTCTGCTGTCATGCCATCCGGCCCCGGAGTTTTATCCGAGCCAATGTTAAAGACCGCCTTTTTAATTTCTTCGTTGGATACATTTTTAATTAATTCCAGATTATCCTCTGTAGAGATTTTAGGCTGAATTAATTCGAGGTTTTTCTGAAATAGTCTCTGGTTCATATCCTCACTTCTGAATCTTTTTATGAAATCATTTCTGATGTTTTCTTCACCAGTGATGCTTGTTCCTTCTTGGGTTTTGATTTCTTTTATAATTTTTCTATTTCTTTTTCCACTTGCTATTTTATGAAAATAGCTGGCATTCGTGTCATTATATTTGATGTGTTTTACCTTAGCTCTTTGGTTCCAGTAAATTTTCTGGAAACACAGAAGTTTTTCCTTTTTTTCTATGATTCTAGTTTGTTTTTTAATGAGGTCATTTGTAGGTTGATTACAGATCTCAATTTGAATTTCAGAGAGTTGTTTTTCTATAGTTTGTAATTGTGTGAAGACATTTCCAAAGGTGCTTTTGTTCCAGATCTTAGCGTGTTTTTTGAGTAGTTTTGTTTTGGATACCAGATTGTACAATCTAGATCCATGGTAGTTTGTTCTCCATGCTTGTTTTACCACGTTTCTAAAATCTTTCCTAGTCATCCAATTTTTTTCAAATTTAAACGGTTGGTTTTTAAAAGGCACAGCTGAGTCTAGCTCGATGGAGATTGGGCAATGGTCTGAGCTGGAAAAATCATAATGCTTAGTACAGATACTAGGATACCATTGAAGGATCTGGTGATCGATAAGAACCCTATCCAATTTTTCGTGGATGTTTCTATTTCTGTGTTATTCTTCCGCCAGGTATAGGTGTTTCCCTGGATAGGAGTATCCAAAAGTTCACATTCATTTTTAAAATGACGTAGTCTTGCAAATTTCTATAAAGGCGGTGTATTCCCGCCTAATTTTTCAGAAGGGTTTTGAATTTCGTTCAGATCTCCCATAATAATACACGGAAGAGAACAATTTTTAATGTAGGAGATGATTTCGTTCCAAAATACATTTTTTGCAGACTCATTTGGTGGGGCATAAGTAAGGATTATCATAAGTTTTTTGTTCGTGAGCAAGTTTGTATACTTAATACTAATAAATCTTGTTTTAAGTTGTTCAATTTCAAGGATTTCGTTTGTAAGTTGGTAGGTCTTCCACATTACGCAAATGCCTCCTGCGAAGCCCGTAGCATGGACACATCAGAATTGATCAAACCCTGCTGTTTTCCAAACTTTTTCATTTGGTTCTTTGTTTGTTTTTGTTTCAAAAAGTGCAAGAAGTTGTATTCGTTCGGTTTTACAAAAGGACTCAACATCCATCCAAAAGGTTTTCTTCCCGATTCCGCGGCAATTCCAGGTTGTGCTCTTCATAAAAACTCATTTGTGTTGTTGCCCCATATCCTAAGACATTTAGGGGTCTTATTGTCGTTTCTATTCTCGTTCTTATTTATTATTTTACTCATAGTCATGAGAGAATTCAGAGGACTAGTCATTTTGTTCTTAAGAAGTATGTGTGTTTGGTCGTTCTTTATTGGGGAATCCCATTGATGTAAGGCAAACCTAACAATAAGAAATTTAGTATAATGAGAATTGGGTACACAGATATGAGTTGTTTTGGCATATAATGAGAATTTTCGTTCAGTATTGTTCCTGCTCAAGAGGGTGTCGGTGATTTCATGTAGAGTTGATAATTTCAGGTTAAGGTTCTCAATGACAATATTAGGATACAAATAATGAGATATATAGGGCTCCTTTATCAGGGAGTAAATGCACATATACACTATGTGCAACAAACCTAATTGTTCGTGTAACAAGGATATAGTTATGTAGTAACTTTTGTTCAGATTATGTTTGTTCAAAACTTTTTTTCTCAGTTTACAAACTGCCCATTTCTGGGAATGCTTTCCTGGTTGCTGGTTTATCCAAAAAGGACTCCAGATGTAAGCCGCTAGTATATGGCAAGTTTTGTTCCAAAAAGGATCATACATAGTCGAAGAATTGTGTAAAACACACATAGGGTTCATAGAATGTTTTTTCGTGGGGTAAAAACTCCAAAGAAACTTGTAGACAGGTTGAAGATAATCTCCGTTGTCTGAATTCTTGGTTTGTGAGATGAGGTAGCACAGGAAAACCTGGAAGCAGATCAGAAATATCAAGTAATAATGAGCAAATTTGGGAACATTAGTGTTCAGAGCAGAATGAGACCCAAAGCTAAGCTTAAAGAAACAAAAAACCAAATCTTTGTATACAAGATTGCAGATCAAAGAGTCATTTTAAAATTTGTCATGGTAAAGCAGCAGGTGACACATACATAACCAATCAAAATCATTTAAGTCAGTATTCAAAGAAACCTGACTAAACGAGGTTGAGGTAAAATAGTCACAAGAGTTCTGAATCAAAGATACAACATTGTTCAAGTATGCATAATCATAATATAAAGACTCAGCACACATCAGGTAGCAAAGCAAGAGCAGATTAGTCATATTCCAGTGTAAACAAGGAAGGCTATGGTTCCTCAGAAAGGCATAAAAAACCTTGAGGGGGGACGACAGAGAACCTTGAACAAACATCCAAAGAGGAGGCACAAAAGCTGCAAAAGGAGCAACTAAAGTGTTCAAAGCACTCAAAAGGTTAAGAGAACGGTTGTTCTTGGAGTTACAACTCCAAACTAATTTGTTCAATAGTTGGGGTTTCAGATTAAGAGCTATCAGATTCTGACAGGCTTAAAGTCGTATGCCTAATCAAAGAAATCCTAAAGTACCTACTAAATAGAGTATAGCAAGCAAGTCAGGGTCGAACCCAAAGGAATCAGGTTATCAATTCTTGTGTTTTTCAAGTCACCAACTAGGAACTGGGGGGTTTGTAGTATTTCGAACCAAGTAAATAAAGCAAGAAAACAAAGTAAAGGATGTGAATATGATATGAGGAAGGCGCCACACTTGACAAAGATCCACACAACAAGAGATATGGTTGATCACTGAATTCTATTATTCTAAAGTTCTTATATTTCCTTTAGTTGTTCTTATCCCGATCATAGGTAACTATTAGTTCTACCAGCCCTAATAGTACTTATTACTAAATCAAATCCGAAAACCTTCAAGACTCAATAAAGCAATAGCATTGAACCAAGGATTCAACAAGATACATGCAGTAGAAACAATTAACTACTCTCTCTCACGATGAACACTCGCAACCCGCTTATGTAAATCGTGTTTGCTACTAGATATGCAACCCGAACCCGGAATCACAAGTCCTAGCAATTAGGAAGATATCAATAGACCTAGGTAGCTACTCTAGATAAATCAACATAAACCAATAAACATTCAAGCACAAGAGAATTAATCCAACTAGATAGGAAATCGAACAAGAGTAGAAAACTCACAACCAATCAATTGAAGACTTCAAAACGTCAAGTGCAACAATGGAAGCTTAGTTCTTCATAGGGTTTTTTAGAGAAAAACTAAGATAGGTGGGAACTAGGGTTAATCTAAACAAAGTCTTAGAAATAACCTTAAATACTAGGGTAAATAATCCAGAAATAAATAAAAGGAAATAACAAACTTGGAAACAAAGTTTCAGAAATAAAATAAAAACAGATAAAAGATCTCGGAAATAAGCCGAGAAAAGTCTTCAGTGTGTCGTCACCGCGGGTGCGGCAATACCCACCGCGGGGTGCGGTGGTCTTCCAGAACTTCGGCAGCTTCTGCCTTCTTCTCTGCTGGCTCACCGCGGGGTGCGGTGATGTTGCCGCGGGTGCGGTGGTACTCCAGCAGCTGCGACACTTCTGTACAAATGTCATAATTTTTGATTCTCAACTCAGATTGCGCTCATATTTTGAGGACTTGCAGTAGACTTCAAGATCTAACTCCTCGAATTGGAATCACTCCATTTGGACATATGAGTAAAGAGAACGAACCAATTGAATTCAGCACATTGTTCTTCCACTCTTCAATGCACTTCAAACCTCTGTAAATCCCATGATTTCTTCACTTCTAGTCTTCTCTTCCGGATTACAGAATTGCCATCAAATCATATCCAAACATCATCTAAATCATGCTAATAACCACTAGATGTGCTATACAATATATCGCATATCAAATTCCCCCATGCTTAAACCTTGCTCGTCCTCGAGTAAGCTAAAGTCAACCTACTCCTCCAAATTCAATCCCAAGGCTTCAGGAAGCACAAGAAAATATGACACTAGTAGTTACAACACATCAACAATAAGCTCCAAGACAACCAATCAAGTGATGCAAAACATAACATACAACTCCTCAAATCAACACCCCACACAATCAAACTTAAAGGAAAGCAGAGTACTTCCCCCAAGCTTATCCTGAACACCATAGAGTGAATAAGAATCTAATCCTAGCCTCCATCTATCTTCTTATCGCTCCAGATTGACCTACCTGAATCCTCCTTATATCACCTCTTCTTATGTCACCACGCCAGGTAAAATGATGATTCCTAAAAATCAATCTTCTTTTTTTCACTCATTTTGCCAATGCGCCCTTTCGGGTTTTCACCAAGCCACTCATTTCATTTTTCAATAGATGTGCTCACATAAACTCACGTCACTCTTGACCTCATATTACCCCAACCTAATGCTGGTCTAAGCCACCTGTTTTTTGCCTAGGCCGCCCTTTCGGGTTTTCGACCTATCCCAGGATTTCTATTTTAGCCTTTTTTTAAATTTTTGGCTCTTTTCATTTTTTTTTCTTCTCAACGACTTAGCAAGTATAGAACCATCCCCCATACTTAAACATTGTATTGTCCTCAATGTAATGAAAGACAAAAGAATAGAAGCACAGGGAAGAACAAAAAATAACTCACAGACGTCGTTGAGTTGGCTTGGAGACGTACGTTGTTGCTGGCGGTAAAACAATGAACGCTCAGGTCTCTGGTGTTGCGCGGGATCTTCTTAATCAATAATCTTCTCCTACCGTGCAACCAAAAGGAAACCACTTTGGTGAATAGTGGTATATCAAAGAATTTGGGGCTGCACGGCCTTCAATGAACACAAAAAATGGGCCCAGATGTGTTCGTGATGGGGGCTCTAGTGTTCCTCCTCCTCTAATTTTTTTTTTTAAAATCCGTTTAAGGTTTTTTTTTTTTCCGAATCCCCGTTTAAGGTTTTTTCGGGAATTTTATTTAGTGCAGGGCAATAGGAGACTTACAGTGGTGTGGGAAACACCTTCTTCAATTCGCATAGGGTCTCCTCCCTGCAGGTTAGTTGGAAACAAAAAACAAAACACACCAAAAGCAATGCAAAAACAAAGAAAGAAAAACAAGAAAAGTAATACAAACCTCGGGTTGCCTCCCGGACAGCGCCTTAGTTATTGTCGTTGGCTTGACATGATACTCTTCCTCTCAACCTGGTTCACTCACCTCCACTAAGCACTCGGGGTTCCCATCTGGAGGGTGTCTCTTTGTATCTTCCATGTTTAGCCTGACCCTCATCCTCCTGCACTTCATGATGGGTGGACCGCTGTTCATATCAATGAATGCACTTGCCATCTTTAGGAACGGTCTACCCAACATCTCAGGGGTTGCATGCTTATCATGCCTCGTATCCGGCATGTAAAAATCCGCCACTTGAATCAAGGCCTCCTTCTTGTACTTCCCCTTTGGTTTCTTTTTGATATTGCCCAGCGCCCTTAAAACTTTTGTGCAGCGAGGGACGCTGTTTGCCAGTGTGACCAAAGGAACGGTTTCTGCGCAGTGACTGAAGGCCTCATAGATTTCATTGTTGTTCTTCAGCCTTCGAGTAACATGTAATGCCTCAGGGAAGGGTGTGACGGGGTGCAGCGCAACAAGCGGGGAGGAGGTTAGACGCACATACTCATCATATATAGCCTCGAGAGGATCGGGGACTGCATGGGTGTTTTCGAGGGGAACGGGCGTCTCTGGAGTATTTCCGCGGTCACGGCTCTCCTCCTCATGGTCGCTGAATTCCTCCAGTCTCAAAAAGTACTCATCTTCCGAAAGCACCTCTGGAAATGGGGCGGGTGGCTTCTCAGAACCGAGAGGGGGAAAGTACGGACGAACATAGGTGTCCACGTATGGCTCTTTGACAACTCCAGAAGTTCCACCGCGGGTGCGGTCATCCCACCAGAGAATTGTCGAATTTTCTCGACACCGTCACCGCGGGTGCGGTGATCCACCGCTGGGTGCGGTGATCCACCGCTGGGTGCGGTGATGTCAACTGCGAGTTCTGTTGCTCTTCTGTGCTCCCACCGCGGGTGCGGTCATCCCACCGCGGGTGCGGTCGGTTCTCTAGAGAGCTCTCGTTTCCTGTGTCGTCCTTTTCAGCACTAGGAGCGACATTCAGTTGCTCAGTACTCTGGAGGGTCATTGAAAAGACATCCTCTCTCTGGTGCACTACTGGGTGAAATAACTATTTTGCTGACATCGTGGTCTCTATTTTGCTAATTTCTTGAGTCAAGTGCTCCATTTGATTCCCCAAATTCTGGAACCTGGCATCCATCTCTTGTTCATGTTGGATCATGCTTTGCGTAAAAGATTGAAGTAAATCCTCAGTCGACATGTGGGAACTTGGATCGGACACTGGTAATCTATGCTCATAGGCCGGATTGTACTGCCGTGGAGTACCCTGCTGGTAGAACGATTGTCGCTCCGGGTAGAACTCCTGGTAGTCATGACCATATGGAGGGTATTGCTGGTACCCATAACTCGAATTGGGGTGATCTCTCCACCCTGGAGTGTATGAGTAGGAGTATGGGTCATATCGCGGCTCTCCCCATAACTCCATTTCTGTATCAAAGAAGAAGAAGAAAAAAATCAGTAGCACGAGTGTGGACCGTAAGATAGGTCCACACGAAAGTTGGTAACAAACAAAAACACAAAAACAAAAATTTTGATTCCCCGGCAACGACGCCAAATTTGACAGGCTTAAAGTCGTATGCCTAATCAAAGAAATCCTAAAGTACCTACTAAATAGAGTATAGCAAGCAAGTCAGGGTCGAACCCAAAGGAATCAGGTTATCAATTCTTGTGTTTTTCAAGTCACCAACTAGGAACTAGGGGGGGTGTAGTATTTCGAACCAAGTAAATAAAGCAAGAAAACAAAGTAAAGGATGTGAATATGATATGAGGAAGGCGCCACACTTGACAAAGATCCACACAACAAGAGATATGGTTGATCACTGAATTCTATTATTCTAAAGTTCTTATCTTTCCTTTAGTTGTTCTTATCCCGATCATAGGTAACTATTAGTTCTACCAGCCCTAATAGTACTTATTACTAAATCAAATCCGAAAACCTTCAAGACTCAATAAAGCAATAGCATTGAACCAAGGATTCAACAAGATACATGCAATAGAAACAACCCATTACTATAGCATGCAATTAACTCTCTCTCACGATGAACACTCGCAGCCCGCTTATGTAAATCGTGTTTGCTACTAGATATGCAACCCGAACCCGGAATCACAAGTCCTAACAATTAGGAAGATATCAATAGACCTAGGTAGCTACTCTAGATAAATCAACATAAACCAATAAACATTCAAGCACAAGAGAATTAATCCAACTAGATAGGAAATCGAACAAGAGTAGAAAACTCACAACCAATCAATTGAAGGCTTCAAAACGTCAAGTGCAATAATGGAAGCTTAGTTCTTCATATGGTTTTTGAGAGAAAAACTAAGATAGGTGGGAACTAGGGTTAATCTAAACAAAGTCTTAGAAATAACCTTAAATACTAGGGCAAATAATCCATAAATAAATAAAAGGAAATAACAAACTTGGAAACAAAGTTTCAGAAATAAAATAAAAACAGATAAAAGATCTCGGAAATAAGTCGAGAAAAGTCTTCAGTGCGTCGTCACTGCGGGTGCGGCAATACCCACCGCGGGGTGCGGTGGTCTTCCAGAACTTCGGCAGCTTCTGCCTTCTTCTCTGCTGGCTCACCGCGGGGTGCGGTGATGTTGCCGCGGGTGCGGTGGTACTCCAGTAGCTGCGACACTTCCGTACAAACGTCATAACTTTTGATTCCCAACTCGGATTGCGCTCATATTTTGAGGACTTGCAGTAGACTTCAAGATCTAACTCCTCGAATTGGAATCACTCCATTTGGATATCTAAGTAAAGAGAACGAACTAATTGAATTCAGCACACTATTCTTCCACTCTTCAATGCACTTCAAACCTCTGTAAATCTCATGATTTCTTCACTTATAGTCTTCTCTTCCGGATTATAGAATTGCCATCAAATCATATCCAAACATCATCTAAATCATGCTAATAACCACTAGATATGCTATACAATATATCGCATATCAGATTCACATAGTGTGCAACAACACTAAGGAGAGAGCGGTCAGTATCACATTTAGAATTAGTAGGAGATTTAGTAAGATACCTGGACACAAAAAAGTACTGCAAAAAAACCAATCCATCATCTTTAGTCAATACATAATTTGGTCCCCAGAGATCATATATCCAAATTATATATCTCCCAATTTGATTGTTCAGAGGGTCAAGGTTCCAGAGTTTGTTTCGATTCAACATAACAGGATGGTTTTCAAACTGTTGGATATTCAATCCCTCAGAGAAAAACCAACATTGCATCATCTCAAAGGTAATATTTTCAGTGCTCAACGAGTACAAGCTAGTAGAAGCAAAGTTGTTCAGTAAAATAGCTTGGTCAAAGGAATCATTGTTCAAAATTAGAGAGTGCAACAAAGAAACCAAGCAAAGAAAAAGAGAAACTAAAGAAACAAAAAACACGGGAAGACAGAAGGCAAAAAGAAGAGAGAGACGAAAGCACCAGGATCTGACTCTAGAAAGGAACCACCACACCAGATCCGAAAGATTAGAGAAGTTACCTCGAGCACCGGCGGGAAGGACCTCGTGGCAAGAGACGAGAGGGGGACGGAGGCTCCAAAGCCTGGAGACAAATCCCTTCAAGGAAGCTCTCCACCACTCCCGCGACTCCGAAGAAGCACTGCAGACTGGACGAGAGATACGAGCAGCGCCATGGCCACCGGCGACGAGCCCAGGCACTCGGAAAGGGGCTTCTTCGAACCCGGCTTGATCTTGCTCAGTTTCAACCCTCCCTGAGACTAGACCTGGGCATCTCCGGGCTCGGGCCGGATACGGTCTGGGCCTAAGTTAAAATTTTTGTTCGTTTATCCGGGTCCGGGCCGGGCTGAGCCCGGGATTAGGGCTTGGACAGTTGTCCAAGCCCGTCCGTATTCCCGGGCCCGGGTATCCCGTCGGGACCCGGGCCGGGTATCAGCTAATCCCTGCTCCATATTCACTGTCAATAAACTAATAAAGTGACATGGAAGTTTTGCTCAAGAACAGCCGGAATTCATAAGCCTTTTCACATGAGTCAGTGTTCGCCTACTCGTCGGCAATTAGGAGGTCTTTCAACCAATTAGTCTTTGATTAGTTTAATATCTGAATGTTGAATCCATAAGTTCAGTTTATACTATTATAAGCAACCCAGTTGCATTAGAAAAAGCATTGGATTTGGCTTACAAACAAAAAAAAGTAATTCAGACATATCAACCAATGATACAACAGGAAAAACTGCAGTAGTTTACACTTTACATAGTTATTTAAATATGAATAATAATTTTATTAATTTTATATTATATATTTATATATAATTATCTATATATTATATGCGGGCCGGGCTTACCGGCCCTACAGGGCTTGACCCCTTGTCCATGTCCGGCCCTCCCGGTACTCGGGCCGGGTATTTTCGGCCCTTTAGGGCTTGCGAGCTTGTCCATACCCGTCCATTTATGCGGGCGGGCGGACCGGGCCGGACGGGCCAGCCCGAGTTTGCCCAGGTCTACCTGAGACCATCCAAGTCGGAAGACCCGGGTCCCACGTCGTCATCAAGGGAGAGTTTCGGAGAGGGGGCTGAGATCGTCGTTGAGGCGGAAAGGCCCCAGCGATCTCCACCTCCTTCCATTTAAGAATTTCCGGCTTGGGGAGGTACAAAGCACAAACGACTCGAAATGGAGGAGACGCCATACCCAGTGCCAAATCAGTCTTGTTGTTGTCGAAAGTGCAGTTGGGGCAATAGATCTGATTAAAGGTAGGATTGGTAAGAGGTGAATGAGATTCATCGTGGGTTTGAGGCCAGATCAAGATCCAAATTGGAAAGAGCGGCGGATTTTCAGTTTTTAGGATTTGGGGGGGCAGGGAAGGAGGCGAGGTCGAGAGCGTTTTCAGATTAGGTTTCATTTTCATTTTCGTGGCTTATAGTCCATTGTCTTTGATTGGTGAAAATGATTTAAAAATGTCATATATAACTAGAATATTTTACAAGAAAAAGTAAAAAAAGTTCACTTCAACCAATCAAAATAAATGGACTATAAAAAGAATTGCAACTATGGACTAGAGGATCTTTATTACAAAACTACATGCCGGACTAGAGGATCTTTATTACAAAACTACATGCCGAACGAGCCCTATGTTATATAACGTTGAGTGCTGAATTGCTAAGTACAAATATATATGATTAACGTACAAGTGATTTTATGTTTAATTTCAAGGTAACCAATACGACCGAGTTTAACGAGCATGACAAGTTAGCAACTTAGCATCTTGTCTATTCCCGATTTGTTATAATCAAAGTTTATTTAAGAATTAAGTAAAAGCCAAATTTCTTTCAATAAAGGACCAGTGTAAAATTACAATATTTGATAGACACGCAAGGTTAGCATCAAAAATATACGCAAGTCTTTTTATCTGCCAATTCTTTTCCGATCACATGTAAAAAAAAATATCTGCCAATTCTTTTGTAATATCAATATGTCGTCTACGGTTATTAACACCAATTTCTCAATGTATCTGTTGCTGCCTCAGGCAAGTGATCAAGCAAAAACCGGAAGAAAAAATTACCCCTTTCTGGTTCAAAAAAAATACTTACATAGTTACATTAGCAGATTAACATTGTTTCCTTCAGCAAATTTCAGTGCCCATTAGATGTAGAGAATGGCAATCAAGCATCAACCAATAAGTTGAATCTTCCCTAATCTCAAGCTGAAGCTCAAAGATGTCACTGCAAGTATTCACTTGTCCAAGATTTCATCCTCATAATCTCTTGGAATACCCTGAACCAGCACACCTCTTGCAAAGAATCAGCCCTGGAAGACACAACAAAACAAAGTAGAGAGTGTATGGAATTTACCATAGCAGTCAAATCCTGTGCTTTTACATGAAGCTTGTTTCACTTTTCTCAAATTGGAAGGATTCATGCATGCAAGAATAAGAGTTTTACAATCCAAACTCCCATAACATAACACTATTAACACCTATATCTATACAATTGCTGAGTTTGTGAAGATTAAGAAATCCATTCCAATTAAGGGTTTACCTGCACCCTTGCACACCTTGCAATCAACAACGCCAGTCTCTTTCTTCATCTTCCCATTGTCACAGAATACACATTTTGTGCCACCTAATCCTCATAACAAAAACAAACAGTTCACAGTGTAGAATTTGGTAGGCAAATTTGTAGTAGACTGTAAACTGAAATTTTTTCAAAGTATCAATCAAGGTAGCATAAGAGATTCAAAGGCTGCATTACCATTTCCACCACATCGGTCACACGGAACAGGATCACCCTGCAAAATCCTACCAATTAATTCATAACATCAAGAAAAATGAGTGTTAAATCTATCGCTCAATTCTTATTATCAAGGGAATTAGAGTGATAAAATTGCTCCACCACTCCGCGAAGATATCAATTTCAAAATTGAAGCAGATATCCGAACGAATCAAAGAGGAGGAAATTATGAATTAACAATTTCGATCAGAAATTACACATTTCATCCTGAGATTGAAATCGAACTTAACTAGTTTGCTTCAGTTATGTCTACCGGATTCGAAATCGAGGTTTTCTTCACACGCAGAGAGAAGGAGAGAAAGATTACCTTGAGGCCGAGGAAGAGCGAGAGGGAAATAGCAGCGAGAACACTGACAATGGCGAGCAATGTCTGAGTATCCAAAGGTCTGTCGATGCCGGTGTAGAGAAGAACGGGAGGAACGATCAGGTTTTGCTGAACCGATTTGAATCTCGACCGGAATCGGTGACGGAAAATCTTCCGGTCAAATTCCGGTATCAATGGGAGCTTTAGAAACGAAGAGGAACTGGAGCATATGGGAGGAGGTTGACGAAAAGGACGATGGAGAGAGCAGTTGCAAGAGAGTGCCAACGCCATGGATAGAATTTGTTGAGCTCACCTCCTCTTCTTTTCCCATTATTTTTCCCTTTTCCTTTTTTCTTCAAGTTTTTGGCTCCACCGGGACCGGGTTAGACCGGTTCAACCCCACCGGGTTTTTCCATGGAGGAGAAAAATCGGCTCCATTAATTGTAATTAGTGTGTATGTTTTTCTTAAGGCATAGGTTAAGACTAAACTAGTTAAAATCCTATGATATCACCAGTATTTCTGTTAAAATTATGTTATATTGTATTTTATAAATATACAAAATTAGAAGAAAAAATATTGAGAGTATTTCCTACAAAAACATGGTCATATATATTGTAATGTAATTGTATGATTTGACTCTTAATTAACAATATTTGAAAGAGAATAAAAATATATATTTTTAGTTTAAAAAATCATATCCTTTAAAAAAAGTTAAATAAGATCATATACTAACAAAAATTAAATTATAATTATAGCTATTGCTATAGAATTCATGTATAGAAAATTTTTATTAAACCATAATATTTTTCAATAACTAATAAAGTGGATGAGAAAGTGAGACACGTGTCTATTGTAAATTTTGCCAAGTGACTTAAAACTTTACAAAGACTTGGACTCTCCCTTATATTGTATTAGGATAGATTAGTTTACTAAGTATAATGATATATAAATAATAATAGTGTACGTTATATATATTTTTATATATTAATGTTTGAAGATAAATACATTTATAGTATAATCGATTGATAATTAACAAAATGATTTCTAATCTATCGTGAATGTTGCCAATATTCAACCCTACCATGAACAATGGATTTAACGAGATAATTTTTTTTTTACATATATACGGTGGATTTAAATTATCCAGCCTTAAATTCCAAGAGAAGGAATTGAATATATATGGGGTGTATACCGTGTATAACATGTACAGAAAAGTTTGAGAATAGTGTTTAGCAAAAGATATAATATGTACGTGCCAGGCCAGGGGAGACAGGATTAGTGGATTCACTTCGGTGGTCCGACACCCGGCTCCGGCAAAAAAATAAAAATAAAAAATATGTATGCATGATTTTATACACACGTATGAAAGTTATATTAGTGATTAAACACGATTTTGTGATATGCATGTTCAATTTATATACATGTAACACATTAATGTGATACAGACCCAACTTACCAACCATCAGGCCTCAACTCAAGGCCGCTCAAGCACACAAGCGCCCGCCTCGTCACATACGACCAATGGTGGAGCCATAAAATACACTAGTAGAAAAAAGCATTTTGACTACGGTCAGTTTTATCACGATTCCGTGTTTTTTCGAGGTAATTTTGTCGACGATATAATTTTACCATGATTGTTTATCAACCGTAGTAATTTATGGCTCATTTTTACCACGACTAACAAAAGAACCGTGGTGATTTGGTTTAAAAGATACCACGGTTTCATATTTTTTCGAGGTAATTTTGTTGAACCATATTAATTTATGACTCATTTTTACCACGATTAACAAAAAAAGTGATGATTTGGTTTAAAAAATACCACGGTTGTTTATCAACCGTAGTAATTTATGGCTCGTTTTCGAGGTAATTTTGGAGTGGATTTTCGAACCGAGGTAAATTCATGCCGGTACACGCTTTAATTGAGAAACGAGGTTAAAAAGAATTAATATTTTTTAAAAAGTTGTGTTTAGCCTTCCTCTTGCTACACAGTACCCAACCCGACATTTGCAAACACAACTCCCATATTCAAGCTCTACAAGCAAACGCGGATGACGACTGGATGAGGCCTTTGGGCGATCGACGGGGATGGAAGTGGGCCACACCGAGATGACGCCGCGGCTGGAGGGTGCTCCTTGTGCTGGACGACGACGCTCCACTGCCCTCCGAAAAGGACGACGAGGACGAGATTATAATGGTGTTAGACACTTCGATGCCGGCGGCGACTCCTATGAGGGTGGTGTTAGAAGACATATACGATGCGGCTGGACGAGCTGGTGTGATTGGGACCAACTCCAACGAGGTAATTTGGTGCGATTTGGGTGTTAGGGTTACCGAATTTTGGGGATTTTTGAAATTTGGGGATAGCTAATTGATCTAATTTTGGTATTAGGGATTTGGATTATGATTGAACCAATTTAGGATTTGATTGAAGAATAGGGTTTGTAATGGGATGAGTTTAATTGCTACTTATATGGGATGATAATTGCTCTTAAGCTTTCCAGACTATGAAAATGGGTTGTTGAAGTGGCTTAACTTCTCAAAACTTAAGAGCTTTACATTCAAAGGCAATGGTACCATTGATGGACAAGGCCATATCTGGTGGAACTAACTCAATTGTTAGTTTTAGAAATGACTTTCATGTTGTTTTTATCTGTAACGACTCTTTTTTACATAATGAATGTAGGTGAGTCGAAACCTCAAGGAAAAAAGAACTAAGACTAAACCAACAGTAAGGAAGTATTTATGAGACATGGATTCTAGTTTTAACTTTTAATCATTGTATGCATAAAAGATAAGGTAAATTATAGAAAACTACTAGTTAAATTGCTCTCTTATATTTTTAAAAGAATCACTCATTAAACAAGAATTGCAAGGGTTGTCTACAAGTGCTAATTTTTTTTTTTTTGCAATTTAGTTTTTGATGAGTGGTTTAGTTTAAAAAATGGAGAGTCAATTGCTGATTTTCAGTCCTTGAAAGATATGATTTATGATGATGCTTGGTTTTACCATATAGGCATTGAGGTTTTATAGAAGCTCATACGTAACAGTAAATGGAATAAATTACAGAATAGTCAGCAGTGTCACTTTTTTTTTATATAAAAAAGTGCAAAGAGGAGTTCGCCAGGAAATTAAGCAGAGGAATTAAGGAAGATAGAGGAGGCTGTGAAATGTTTGGAGGAGAAAGCCAATTTCCAGGAGGGTATTTGAAAGGAAATGAAGAAAGGTAGAGAAGGCTCAAGCAAAAGCTAAGCTTAGATCCAATAGGGAAACTGAAGAGAAAGAGAAGGTATGCTATCTGACATCAATTTATTATTGCATCAAAGGAAAATAATTCTATTAGGTTTTGTCTCTTTTGTCGTAAGTTGATATAGCTTCATAGAAGGAAAATAAATCCACTCTATTTTCACCTTGTAGTAGAAGGAAAAGAGTCGAGGAAGAAGGAAAATAAGAGAGAGGATGGCCCCATCATACTCATGATGGGATGCTTGGAAAGTATAGTTGGTCGACACAAAAACCTGGATATATAATTTGTTAAATTTTTTACAATTTGCTATTATTAGTATCATATATAATATAGTCTCAAAAATTGCATATCAGTAAGTTAGCTAATATTTAATAAATATCATGGTCGATATTAAAACAAAGTAAAATTGTTGGAAAGAGGATACAACTTGAGCTAAATCGTCTTGGAATCCTGAGACAGAGGTAAATACTATTTAACTCTTTATTCTATGCTGCTTCTGGTGCATTTAGAGCCAATGTGACTTTTGTTCTTTACAAGATCAACATAATGATTGAGAAATTTCAAAATGAAGTATGAAATAGGGACATGCAATTAATACTTAATGCTTAAGAGCATGTTTGGATATTTGTGTAAGACACTTATCTTCTTTGTTGCCTTTATGCTAACATATGTTTTTTTTCACTTTTCTTTTCTCTATCCTTCTTGGGCTATTGGTGGGGGTTGTGATGCAGTTCAACACAGAAGATGCCTCGAGATTTGGAGCTAGAAGAGCTTGGTATACATGCGCAGCGGAGTAAACTTATCAATCGCGTTCCAACATGATATCTGGTGTTTTTGTGGTCTATCAGAAATATCTACCAGCAATACTGAACTATAGAAGGAGAATAGACATTTTTAACATAATTATTTTGCAGGGCCTTTTTCACATGGATCCAGCTGTTACGATGGTGAAACTAGGATGGGAACTCATGCTGGAATGCAAATCCCTGCTATAGGCCATTTGGGGTAAACATGTTCCTTTAAATTCGATGTTCTGGAATAGGAATCTTGGGAGGAATTTGATTAGTTGCGGTTAAGTTTATGATTGGATTGACTAATTAAACTGTAGAGATCCTTCTTCGGTTTAAATTGATAGGGGTACTGCTTGGGAGGAAATAAATCAATTTCTGCCTATATAGGGACTGATCATAGATCTATTTTTGGACTGGTACGGTAAAAAAGGTTATGCAGTTGGGGAGGTAATAACACTAACCAACTCCCAGTGCATCAAGCCTATATAGGGATTTCACTATAAGCATGCTAAGCTTTCTTGGCTTGTTTTGTGAATGTAGCTGAATAAGTCATATGAAGATCTATGCAAATCAATGCTTATCCCACCAGTTGCAATCCTATAGCTATCAAGCATGTGCAGGGTACTGAATGATCAGGTAATTTAAAGCAATATGATCTTATATTCATCATCCTCTTTGTTGTTCCTGTAATTTGGGGATCAGAGGGAGGCGGAAATAATTGTTGTTTGTGTTGATGGTTATAAATGCAGGGGCTTCTCAAAATCGGTCACTCTCATAAGGTGGAAAAGGTGTCCTTGAAAATAGATGCAACTGACATTACAGAATTGGGTAGGTCGACCATGCCGTATTCAAAGGACAAGATAGATGAGATTCGATATCAATGGGCAACATTTGTGCATACCTTTATAGATTAGTTAGTATGTACGTGGAACATTTGTGCAATGTTTAATACTTTTGAGTCTTTAGCTTTTATCACACTACATTGATATATGACATTTTCAAATATATAATCCATATAGTAGAGGTCTTTTGAAGTTGTGCCAAATGTTTAGATAATTATGGTTATGTGTATAGTGTAATATATATTATAATTTATTTAATTATAAAAAGGGCACATTTACTCATCAAATTTCTAGGGATGCAAGTTTATTACGGGTAAAACAATTTTACCATGGGTGAATTTTACCCCGGTTTAAACAATTTTACCACGGTTTATTCTACTTTAAGTCATTACATTTTTACCACGGTTATCTTAATTACTACGGTGAATAACCGTGGTAAATATGCAATCGTGGTAAACATGTTTACCACGGCCAAGTTTACCACGGTTGATAACCGTGGTAATCTTTTAAAAATAACTGTGGTAAAAAGCGTCTTTTCCACTAGTGATATCGAAAGAAGTTCACACGAAGTGTAGAGGTAGATCGGAGAACTGATGGTGATCGGCTAAGTATCGTTATTATTATTATTAACCGAAAAAACTATGTAGTTATCCTCGTACCTAGTCTTTTTTATAACACAGTTGTAAAGTATAAAACCATGCGTCTTTTTTATAACAAAGCTAGGCTTGTAGCTAAGGGTTTTACCCAGAAAGAGGGGATTGATTACAATGACATTTTTGCTCCAGTTGTAAAGTATAAAACCATGCGTCTTCTTCTTGTTATGACCTCTATTTTAGACTGAGAATTAGAACAAATGGATGTAAAAACTGTCTTCTTGCATGACGACTTGAATGAAACCATATTCACGAGACAACCTAAAGGCTTTATTGATAAATCTAAACCTGAGCATGCTTGTTTGTTAAAGAAGTCCATTGTTGGACTAAAACAGTCTCCTAGGCAATGGAATATTAAGTTTGATAACTGCATGAGATCTCTTGGCTTTATAAGAAGCAAATATGATACTTGTCTCTATTTTAAGAATGTGAAAAGTAAGACTCATTTGTACATTCTGTTATATGTGGATGATATCATTCTTATAAGTAGCTTTAAAGCTGTTATCTCTGGTGTTAAGAATGATCTTAAGAAACACTTTGATATGAAGGATTTAGCACATCTATTGTTATATGTTAGATAGGTTTGCAATGTTGAAATCTAAACCTGTACCTATCCCCTTAGGGCACTTTGAGCTCTCAAAAACCATGTGCCCCACATCTGCTGTTGACATTGAAAAAATGAGAAATGTGCCCTATGATGTTGTTGTAGGTTCAGTGATGTACTCTATGCTTTGTACTAGGCCTGACCTAGCATATGCTATAAGTATTCTTAGCAGGTATATGTCTAACCTTGGTGAGAAACATTGGGCAGCTATGAAATATGCCCTAAGATACATTTCTGGTACCAAGAACATGGGCCTTGTCTATTCTGAACATACTTCCAAAAATGAGTTGCAAGGCTTTGTGGACTCAGATGATGCAAGTAACAAGGATACTCGTAAGTCTACTACATGGGCCGGGAATTGCATATCCTGGAAATCTCGACAACATCTATTGTAGCTTTATCTTCAACAGAGGTTGAATATATAGCTGCTACAGAAGCCTGTAAAGATGCATCTTGGTTGAAAGGTATTTTATATGAAATAGAGAATAAGACTTATGTGCTTGTTCTTAATATGGATAGCCAAAGTGCTTTATATCTTTGCAAAGACCCTGTCTACCATGAAAGAACAAAACACATTGATGTCAGATTTCACTTCATTAGAGATGAGGTGGAAAAGCAGCAGATTAAAGTGGTTAAAATTGCAGGTGATGTTAATCCTGTAGATTTTGGTACTAAAGTTATTCCTACTAATAAATTCATTGTTTGCAGGGACAACCTCCATATCCATGATGTTCACTGAGATATGGTAGGGTCGAGGACAGACGGGGAAAGACTCTAAAATAAGTTCTTGAATGCACTTTAGGTTTGTAGAATCACAAGCATTAGACAAAACCTGGATTAGAAGGGCATTTGTTGTAATTGTAATCTAGCTTTGTAATGGGCTAAGTGCTAGGATGGCAAGATGAGGATTTAATGAGCAAACCAGGTTCGATTGGGGCTAACCGGGTTCGGTGGGAAATTGGGCTAAGTCGCTGGTTTAGAGGCTTGGATGTTTTCTGCTTTACTTGGGCCGAAAGCCCAAATGTTGAGATGGGCCCAGCTGGAAGAGATGTCCACTGACGAGCTTAACGCGGCTTGCTTCCTGCTAAGTTAAACGACGCGTTTTTGACGCGTTTGTTGACCTAGCCTTAAAAGCTTTGCAACTTCTATTGTGCACACTTTGACCTAACTCTGCGCCGCTCAAATTCAGAGAGAGAGGGAGAAAAGAGAGAAGAGAAGAAGAGTGCTCACGAAGCGTCTCTGGTGGTCTTGTCGCCGGCATTTCCCTTGGTGGCTGCCTTGGTCACCATCCCCGAAGTCGTCGTCTACAATCTTCACCTGCCTTGAGAGGGGGACGAATCCCTTTCCTCGTTTTCTGTTTTCTATGCTTGTTCCCTGTGTTCTCTTTTGTTTCCCGTTTGGTTTGTTCGATGCTCTCTTGTAACCAACACTTGTGTTTCTTCGATCTTTAGTGCATTTGGGTTGAGTCTCTCGTCTCGATGCTCCGCGGATGTAAGGAAACCAAACCGCGTGAACAGATCTGGTGTTTCTACTGTTTTTCGCTTGTTTTGGTTTGGATTGTTTTGAACTTGAATCGAGTAGATCTTGCGATACTTAGGTTGAAACACGATTACACCAGTGTATAAAATATTACGAGGATTTTGTGATATTATGTTAGTTACTTTCAAAATAAATTTACGATCAATTTTAATAATTTTATAGTTGTAAAATGTCAACAATTATAGGGAAAGAAGTAAGATAAAATGGCCAAGTCAAACAAATTAAGAACTAACGTTTAATGCACCTATGACCTATCCATTGTACAAATACACTTTAATTAATAATAAATCATACACTGCATAGTGTTAACAAGTGATATTCTCGTAGAATTACATCCGATCAGAAGTTTTATGATACTTTTGTTATTGGTGATTGTAATGGTGATAATCACAATAGAAATCAATTTGGGGTTTATGTAATATCTAGTCTTCTTTTGTCTTATTTCTACTAGACCTTTTTTTTTATTAGGAAAGCGATTAGGGGGGCTACTTCATCTTGAGGTTGGTCGTCCTAGAGCATTCATGCGGATGAGATCATAAAGATTTGGAACGACTGCACTGTCTGGTGAAATTGATATGTGGTAGAGTTTAGCTATGAAGTCGGCCACAGTATTAATTTCCCGAAAAACGTGGGTAATACGAAAGGAGGAGAAGTGTCGCAACTCGAGAAGTATGTCTGGAATAGTGAGCTCAATTTCCCACGGGCAGTCCCATTTTCCATTTAAGGCATTGATAAGGCATAAATTATCGCATTCAATCTCGATATCTGAGATCCCTAGCTGAATTGCGTCTCGAATGCCATGATGCATCGAGATCGCTTTAGCTAGGATAGGGGAGATATTCTCCAGAGCACCATTGGCCATGGAGATTGGTTGTCCTACATGGTACCGAATGATATAGCCATATGTAGCCGGTCCATGGGTATTTTTGGATGCATATGAGTTTAGTTTATAAACATTTATGGGTGGTTTTTCCCATTTAATGTTCTTCCTTTTTCTCCTGGTTACTGGCCCCATAGTATTTGGTTTATTTGTAGTGTCTTTTTCTGTTTTTGCATTTTTCCAATCTTGTTTTTGCTTCTGGATGAACGTTGTAAGGTTCGGTATTGTATTCTTATTTTGATCTTCGAAGATTTTTAGGTTCCTTTGATACCAAATACTCCACCAACACATTGATAAGGTTTCCATTATTCCAAATCTAGATTTATCTTTAATTTCATTTAGCAGTTGGGTTGGGTTTTTGTTGTTTGTATCCATGTTGCTGAGTAGTTGTTCTATTTGTGGCTCAATGCTCTTTATTATCTGTTTTGTATGGGGGCATATAAATAGGATGTGTGTTAAGTTTTCCACTGTATATTTGTATTGGGTGCACTCTAGTGGGACAGGGACATGCCTTTCATATAGTTTTTCTTTGGTTGGTAATCCATTTTTGCTTACTTTCCATATGAAGTGTTTAATTTTGGGGGGTATATCAAGTTGTCAGATCCAGTTTACACTTGATTCAGATAGTCCTTTGTTCTCGTAAATCATAGTTGTGGCACTCTTAGTAGAGAACCATCCATTTCGATTATATTTCTAGTAGAGTCTGTGTTCGAACTCATTATTAGGTAGAGCTTTGTTTGTAATGGTTGTGATTGTATTGTCGTCAAAATGTTTTTGCAGTTCTTCTATTTTCCAGGTTTTATCCTGGTTAATATATTGGTCTTTTGTTTCTGTTTTATTGACAAGGGTTATGTCTTTTGCTAGGTTGGCCAGTTGCCCTATAGGGAGCCAGTTATCCTGCCAGAATTTAATAGAACGTCCATTTTCTAGTTCCCATTAGAGGCCTTTTTTAAATTCTGGTATTAGTTTTGTGAGGTTACTCCATTGCCAAGAGTAGTTTGTGTTGTTTCTCCTCTCATATTCTATAATTGGTTTTGTTTTTAGATATTTTTCCTGGATGATCTTAACCCATATGTTTGTAGGCTCGGAGAGTATTTTCCAGATTAGTTTCATTTGGAGTACTTTGTTCATGTCTTCACTTTTCCTGATTCCTAGTCCTCCCTTATTCGTTGGTTTGCATATTTCATTCCATCCTATGAGGGGTTTGTGGTTTATTTCCTTGTTCCAAATAAATTGTCGGTTGATTGTGTCAAGTTTTTTTATGAGTGTTGGCTGGTAGCATAAAGTTTTGCATAATATAGCTTGGTTGGGCAGATAGTGTTGCTTTAATCAATACTTTTCTACCTTCTTGTGACAAGGTGTTAGCTTTCCATTTAGTAAGTTGATTTGTTGTTTTGTCAATCAGGGGTTGGAAAGTGAATCTTGTTACTCTTTCATTAATAATAGGGCAGTCAAGGTATTTATCAAGACCAATTGTCGGTACTACATTAAAAATTTGTTGAATTTGCGATATAGTTGTTTGGTTTGTGTTTTTTGTTACTTGGAATGCTGACTTGTGGAAATTTACTAGTTGACCAGATACTTCGCAGTAGTCATCGATAATTTTCTTTATTTTGGTACAAACTGCTTGTTTGGTAGAGGAGAAGATGATGATGTCGTCAGCAAATGCTAGAAATGGAATTTTTGTGCCATGTATGGTAATTTTGATTCCTAACGGGTTAGTTGTCTTTGTCGCTGCTTTTTGTAGTTAACGCGAAAGAATTTCAGCGCCAAGAATGAATAAGAAAGGGGATAGGGGGTCTTCTTGTCTGAGTCCCCTCTTGGGAAAGAATTGTTTCGTGGGTCCATTATTTACAAGTACAAAAAAAAGATAATGTTTGGGTACATTCTTTAATCCAGTATGTGAATTTGTTACAAAATCCAATTTTTTTGAGAGTTTGTAGTAAGAATTCCCAGTCTACTCTATCATACGCCTTTTCCATGTCTAGTTTTAGCGCAACCCACCATTCCTTCCCTTTTTTGGTTTGGAAGGAGTGAAAGATTTCATGTGCGACAAGTACATTGTCTTGGATGCATCTTTGTTGAGCAAAGGCTCCTTGGAGTGGATGAACTAGTTTTGGGATTATGGTTTTTAGTCTTTCTGTAAGTATTTTTGATATGATTTTATAAATTATATTTTATAGGCTTATTGGTCTATAATGGTTAGTTGAGCTTGGATTGTCGCATTTGGGTATCAATGTGATAAATGTATGGTTGATTTGCTTAAGTAGTTTTCCAGATTGAAAGAAACTTTGCACTGCTTTGATGACATCTGGGCTTATAATGTCCCAATATTTTTTGTAGAATCCGGATGACATACCGTCTGGGCCTGGTGATTTATCTTTTTTGATCCCTTCGATTGATTTTTTGATTTCTTCATTTGTTACAGGTTTGGTGAGGTGGTCGTTATCCTCTTTGGATTACATCCAGCGTTTCTTCAATCTTTATCTGGTTTATGTATTGTTTTTTGAATATTTTTTTTGAAGTCTTTTTGGATTTCCTTTTTGACATTTTCTTGTCCAAGGATGAGTGTTCCTTCCATGCTTTTTATTTGCTTAATGTTTTTCCGGTTTCTTCTTCCTGTCGTGATGCGGTGGAAATACCTGTTATTGGTATTAGTTGAGGTGATATGTTTGAGCTTAGCTCTCTGTCCCCAATATTTTTGTTGGAAAGATAGCAAACATTCTTTCTTTTTGGTTAGGTTTTTTTTGTTTTACGGAGTTTGTTTGTTTAGGGTTAGTAATCATGTTCTTTTGAAGTTCTACTAGGTCTTCCTCCACTTTCTTGAGTTGTTCAAAAATGTTGCCAAATATGGTTTTGTTCCACTCCTTAATTTTTATTTTTAGTAGTTGTGGTTTCCTTGTGAGTATGTACATAGGGGTCCCTTGGTAGCTATATCTCCATGTTTGTTTGATTAGGTTTGCTAGGTCTTTTCTGTTTGTCCACATCATTTCGAATTTGAAGGGTTGTGCTATCTTATTTGGAGAATTTGAGATGTCCAAAGATATGGGACAATGATCAGAAGATGTGAAGGCATGGTTATGGGTTATCAGATTTGGATACTATTGTAGAATTTGGTCATTTACCATTACTCTGTCTATTTTTTCTAGTATATTATCTTGTGTATTCCTTGATTTCCGCCAAGTGAATGGGTTTCCTATTATAGGTATATCAATAAAGTCACAAGTGTTTTTGAAGTTGTTTAATCTATTAAATTCGTTGGGGTTTGGGTTGTTCCCTCCTTTCTTGTCTTGGGAATTTTGGATCTCATTTAGGTTACCTATCAGTATGCATGGTTTGTTAACTGTTTTTTATGTAGTTTTGGAGGTTGGACCAGAAATTTGGTTTATCTTTTTCTTGGGGGGTGCATATGCGAAGATGATCATGCTTTCTCTATTATTTTCAAAATCTTTGAAATTGAAGCTTATAAGTCGTTGTTCAATAGTGTGTATTTGTAGTGTTTCATTTTTTAATTGGTGCTCTTTCCATAGTATCATGACGCCTCCAGAGAGGCCCATGGCTGGGGAAACTGTGATATTGTCGAAGCCGGCCTTTTTCCATCATTTTTCACATGGTATTTTGTTCGATTTGGTTTCTACTAGTGCCATTATTTGAATGTAATTAATTTTACAGAAAGTATCTATGTCAGTCAAGACATTCTTCTTGCCCATACCTCTAATATTCCAAAGGCATATCTTCATTAATAACAATGTGGGGGTGGGTCATTAGCTGTATTTGTGCTAATTAATAGGCTTGCTCTTACATTTTTATAATGGGGTCGGGTACCATTTGCTTCTTCGTTTGTTTTTTGGTGTAGTTCTTTAGAAATTTGACTTGTTTCGTTTGATTGGTACTGTGTTTTGTTATGTTTACTGCTATCATTATTAGTTGGGTGATTTTGATCTATTTTGATATTGTTTTTGGTTTCCAAGCAAGGTTTGGATAGGATAGGTGTGATACTAGTTGTGGTAATCCTTCTCCCCCTTTCCTTATTCAATCCTATTTGTCGGGAATCTTTCTCTTGTTGTGGTTTTTATGGGTCGTTGATATGTGGTGTTTGGTGAGATTGGTTGGGTACCTGCTTTCCTGTGTATTCATCGTGCTGGATGTGGTGAACATACATTTGTAGTATGTAGGAATTACAGAGCCATAAGGCACAATCCGTTTGTATAGAGTACCATGTATGTATAATTACAAACTCGTAGTTTAGATAGGGAGACAAATATTGTTAGTAGTAAAATAGTAAGCAGTAAGAGTAATCAAGTGTGGTGTTGTCCAGAAGTTCAAAGTATGGTCATTTTTTAGCCATTTTCGTAGTCTACTTTTGCACTTGGTGTGCTGTTGATTTTTGTATGGTTTGACTGTATTTGTGGCTATATTCTCAATCTTTTTTTCTGGTTGCACTTAGCATTTGGATATATAGTATTGTTTAGGTGGTGTAGTTTGGTACGGGTTAGACATGGCATGAATTTACAATATTAATCTTGGTGTTATTATATCTGTGTTCCTCCTGTTTGTTTCCACTGGTTAGTTGTGGATGGATTCCTCTTATAGCAGCTGAAGTTCTCCGCTTTTGCTTTAGTCAATTTGTTCAGTTGTTTGCTTACATGAATATTATTCTTAGGTCTTCGGGTACCTGAATGGGGTTGTAACTTCCAGGTAGAGATGTCAAGAGGACATTTGTGCAAATATAGGGTGATATGCATTTGTTCTAATCATAGACCAATTTTGAGTGTTTTTGGTATACTGCTCACAGTTGTGTGTGATATAATTCGCACTAATAGGTTTTGCTGATGGTAGATATGCCTTGAAAGTGTTGCAGGGGCCGATGCAACAGCCATAGTGTGAAATAATTAGTAATAGGGGTTCAGATTTGTGAGTATGATAATAGAAAGCAGGACGAGATTTATTTTGAGCCTTGCAGAGGTGGGAAACAGTTGTTTGTTCCTTTGGGGCTTCCTCAGCCGATTGGGATTTAGTTTGTTTTTGAGTGGGAGTGAGCCCATTAGATTTGGTTTTGTTTTCATTTCCTTTGGTTCTTGTGGGTTAGATCGTAGAGCCTTCCCAAGGACTAGCTTCCCCTTAGCCATATTCTTGGTTAGCACACACATAATGTACAGAAAAAATCTCAGTACTAGATGTTCATTTTTACTACTGCACTGGGTGGTAGTGTTTTTTGTTTGTCTCCACGGGATATGGTGAGTTTTAGCCTAGGATTGAGTTGGTACTTGTAGATGTGATCGATTCCATATAATATGAGGAAGTAGTATTTCGCATAAAATGTAGAGGTTAGGGTTAGAAAGATATGACCTGATGATGAGGCTAAAGTCGTGATGCCTATCAAAGTAAACCTCAAAAATCTAACTAATGTAGTATGGTAAATAAGGGTCGAATCTCACAGAAAATCAAGCTATATATCCTGTTTGCCAAATCGTTCACCAATTGATAACAAAGACAAAGGGGAGAGTTTTGGTTGTATCTTACTAAGAAAACGATAAATAAAACATAAATAGCTTGACTAGACAAATATCCACCTTCAGCTTGGTTGATCGATCATTGATTATCCCTAGTTCTCAATTCTCACGAATGTCTTAATCCATGTTTTAAATTAATTACCAGTCCAACTAGTCTTGATAATCCTAACTATTAAACAATCAAGAAACCATCAAGATTTAATCTAACAGCAGCAGTAAGCTCATGAATAGATAGGCTCATGCAATACTTAACAACCAGTCAGTACTCGATATGCAATCAATTCTCTTCACAATAAACATTCACAACCAGTTCCTGTAAATTGTGGTTGCTACACAAGATAAGGGATTTCAACCAGAAATATTCAAACCCTAGCAATAGACAATCACTAATATCAACTAGATGATCAAACTAGTCAAATCAGCAAGAATCATGGGATGAAGCACAAAGAGAATCAATATAATCAAAGGAAAGGAAATAGAGTTATAATCTCACAACCAAATACAAACGAAGGCTTCAATCGTCGGACTAAACAAAGGTTGCTTAGTTCTTCATAGTCTTCAAAACATAAAAAAACTCTAAGGGAAAAACTGAACGATAAAGTGATAAATGTTTTATGAAACGGCTGTTAACTAAGAAAGAGTAAATAACCTAGCAAAACCTAATTTCCAAAAGATAGGAAATATAATCTTCCTAAAAGGAAATAAACGGAATAAAAGAAAATAAAAGATAAAAGAAATAAAGTAAAACAAAACTCGGACGAAATAAACTCTCGGCTCCGCGTGTGAACAATAGTCGCGACTGCGTAAATAGTTATGCGACCGCGGATTGGTCTCGTTGTCTTCTGGCGTGATTCCGCGACCGCGGCATCTCCTCCGCGCCCGCGGTTTTGCCTCTGCTTCGATCTTCATCTTCTCGCTTGCGGTCTTCTCTTGTGGTGTCTTTGCCTTATCTTCAATGTCTTCACAATATGCACTAAGATCCACCAAATCACTACTTCTTCTCCAAAACTCCATTCTCCTACATTGTGTCCTAAACACACATAAATGGCACCCAAATACTAGTAACAGCTCCTAGTTACGCACTACAAAGTAGCGCTTGTCAAATTCCCCCATGCTTAGACCTTGCTCGTCCTCGAGTAAGCTAATAGAAACCTACTCCTCCAATGAAATACCCAAGGTCTCAGAAAGCACATAAAAACAATCTCCACTAAGAACTGCACCTAATCATGAATCTCCACAGTACCAACACATCAACACAACACACAAGATTAAAGGAAAGCAGAGTACTTCCCCCAAGCTTGACCCAAACACCATAGAGTGAAAGTGACCATCTAATCCTAGCCTCCATCTAACTTCTTATAACTCCCAAAGTGACCTACCCGAATCCTCCTTATATCACATCTTCTTATCTCTCCACGCCAGAAAAAATGAGGAATCCTAATAATCACTCTTCTTCTTTTCACTCATTTTGCCAATGCGCCCTTTTGGGTTTTCACCAAGCCACTCATTTCATTTTTCTATAGATGGGCTCACAAAACTCACATCACTCTTGACCTCTTATTACCCTAGCATAATGATGGTCCAAGCCACCTGCTTATTGCCTAAGCCGCCCTTTCAGGTTTTCGACTTAGCCCAGGATTTTCTTTTTATGTCTTTTTTCATATTTTTGACTTTTTCAATTTTTTCTTTCTCAGACGACTAGCAAGTATAGATCACTCCCCCGTGCTTAAATATTGCATTATCCTCAATGTAATGAAAGACTAAAAGATGAAGCACAGGGGAAGGTAGAAAAGTACTCACAACCGTCGCCGAGGTGGCCTGGACTGGGACGTTGGTGCTGGCGGTAAATCATTGAAACCACAAGTCTCTTGGTGTTGCGGTGGTCCTACTCAAACAAAATCCACGTGCAACCAAGTAGATCCACTGTAAGGTGGAGTGGCACATCAAAGAAACGGGGTTGCACGGGCCTTCAACGAACACAGATTTGGAGCCCTAGTGTAATCGTGTAACGGGCTCTGGTGTTCCTCCTCAACAACTGTCGAATGTCGGGCCATCATTGTTGCCAAATAAAAATGTCGGCCTAATGTCTCCTCCTTGGCAGCATGATGCGCACCATCTCACGTAGAAAAGCTCGGACAGCTGGGCCGCGATCGCGGTTTTAAGGCCGCGGTCGCGGAAATCTTCAGATTTTTTTTCCCTTCAGATGAGAGGACTTACAGTGGACAAACCGCGGTCGCGGAAAATTTTCCGCAGTCGCGGTTTTGCGTCTGTTGCGAGGCAACCACCGTCTTTGAACTCCCACCTGCGTTTTAGTCTAAACCGAAAACAACAATAATCAAAACTTGAAAAGGAAAGACGTGAAGGGAATTACATACCTCGGATTGCCTCCCGAGCAGCGCCTTGGTTATTGTCGTGGCTCGACATAGTGCCCTTCGGATCAACTTGGGTTGCTCACATCAACCGAACATTTGGGGTCACAATCAGAAGGGTGTTTCTTTGCATCATCTATGTTGTATTCGACCCTCACCCCATCAAACTCTATGGTGAGTGAACCACTACTCACATCGATCTTTGTATTCGCCGTTTTCATGAACGGCCTACCCAACATCACAGGGGCTGCATGTTTGTCTTGCCCCGTATCCATCACAATGAAATCAGCAGGAAAAATCAGCTTATCGACCTCTACCAGAACATCCTGCACGACTCCTTTGGGATACACATAGGACATATCCGCCAATTGAATCACCGTCCATGTCCCATGCAATGGTCCAAGCCCCAAAGATTCATACAGCGAGAGAGGCAGTACATTTATAGATGCACCCAAATCCAGCATGGCTTTATCGAATGTGGTGTCACCTATCTTGCAGGGAATGCTAAACATGCCTGGGTCACTGTACTTCTTGGGCATCCGCTTTTGCAGCATAACAGATACATTCTCATTAACCCGGACCTTCTTCTTCGTTTTCTCTTTTGACTTCCTCTTAATCTTGCATAATTCCTTCAAAAATTTCGCCTAACGAGGAATGCTCTTAACCAGCATGATCAACGGAATGTTTACCTCGCAATTACTGAAGGTTTCAAAATTTTCCTTGTCGTTCTCTGGCCTTCTAGTATCCTTCAGTGCCTCAGGGAAGGGCGTGGGTGGCTTCACCGAACCGAGCGGAGGAAAGTATGGACGAACGTAATCGTCGTGGGCGTCATCAGGGAAACCGCAGTCGCGGTTCAGCGTTGAAAAGTTTGGGATCGCCAGCGATAAATCCGCGGATGTCATTTCGCGGTCGCGGATTGGCTTCAAAACCTTCTGTCGTCTCTGAAGGAATTCCACGGTCGCGGAAAAACTTCAGAAAATTCACCGCCTTCAGGGATGTTTCCGCAGTCGCGGCTGTGCATTCCGCGGTCGCGGATTTCGTTATGTTGTCCATTAACGTCCTCGTTAGTAAGCAATCCACGGTCGCGGAATCTCCTATGCAACCTCTGTCACTTCCTTCATTTGCGTTCCGCTCCTTAGCGTCATCGCACAGACATTCTCCCTCGGGTTTGCTACCATTTGAGATGGTAGTTTCCCCGAATCTCGGGCCTCCAATTTGCTCACAGCGAGAGAAATCTGCCCCACCTGCTTCTCCAGGTTCTGAATACTAGACTTCATCTCTTGATTTTGTTGGACCATAGTGTTTGCCAACGTCGATACACTCTGAGCGAGAGACTTGATCATGTCATCATTGGACATAGACGAACTTGCGCTCTAGCCTTGAGGTCTAGGGTCATATTGTGCTCTAAATTGTTGTTGTTGACCTCCAGGCCGCTGAAGTTGTTGTTGCTGTTGTAGGAACTGGGGCGGCCTCTGGTGGAGTTCCTAATCATCACGACCCTGGGGAGGATTCTGCTGGTTCCCGTACCTCAAATTAGGGTGATCTCTCCACCCTGGATTGTAGGTGTTGGAGTACGGGTCATATCTTGGCCTTGGAGGGCTGAAACCTCCCATAGCATTCACTTCAGCAGTGGGCTCCTGTAGTGTTGGACACGCATTAGTAGGGTGCATCTTGTCATAGCATATTCCGCAGGACTTGACTTGCTGTTGGTTGCCCTTCATCATAAACCTCCTCATCATCTCCTTCATCTCAGCCATCTCATAAAGTAGTGAGGACGATGGCTGAGAGTCTGCGACCTTAACTGCTTGAGTGCTCTCTCTCTTGCTAAACTGTCTTGAACCCTCATATAGCTCAAAGAATATCTCAAATGCTGCAGTTGACGTCTTGTTTAGAATGTTACCGCCACAGGCTGCGTTCACCATCCGGCGCTCATCATCAAGAAGTCCACCATACAAATATAGCACGAGGTCTTGGTCAGAATAACCATGGTATGGACGACTTGATATCAACCTCTTGAACCTCTCATAGTACTCGTACAACGTCTCAGTAGCATGTTGCTCGATGTTGCTAATGTTCCTCTTCAAGCTATTGAGTTTCGTTGCAGGGAAGTACTTCTCCAGGAAGGTTTTCTTCATCTTTGCCCATGTGTTTATGCTTCCTGGGGCCAAATAATAGAACCAATCATTGGTTGAATCCTTCAGAGAGAAGGAAATGCCCTCAGCTTCATCTAGTTCTCAGTAATGTTCTTTGGCTTCATGCTGCTACAGACAGCGTGAAATTCAGAGAGATGTTTGTTGGGGTCTTCTCCACTCATCCTGTGGAAGTGGGGTAGTAAGTGAATCAACCCGGATTTGAGCTCAAAGTTCACGCCATCCGCAAACTCTAGAAACTGCACAGCAAGCGGCTGCTGCTCTAGATTCGGCGCAGTCAACTGCCTCAAAGTCTGTTCCTCAGCCATCTCGAGTTGTTCACGAACTTCTCTGCGGTTCCTGGAAAGTGTTCGCTCGATTTTTTAATCAATATAGGTCCACACAATAGTTGGCACACAAACAAACAAAAAGAAAAATTGAAACTTTGCCTCCCTGGCAACGACGCCAAATTTGATGAGGCTAAAGTCGTGATGCCTATCAAAGTAAACCTCAAAAATCTAACTAATGTAGTAGGGTAAATAAGGGTCGAATCCCACAGAAAATCAAGCTATATATCCTGTTTGCCAAATCGTTCACCAATTGATAACAAAGACAAAGGGGGGAGTTTTGGTTGTATCTTACTAAGAAAACGATAAATAAAACATAAATAGTTTGGCTAGACAAATATCCACCTTCAGTTTGGTTGATCGATCATTGATTATCCCTAGTTTTCAATTCTCATGAATGTCCTAATCCATGTTCTAAATTAATTACCAGTCCAACTAGTCCTGCTAATCCTAACTATTAAACAATCAAAAAACCATCAAGATTTAATCTAACAGCAACAATAAGCTCAGGAATAGATAGGCTCAGCAATACTTAACAACCAGTCAGTACTCGACATGCAATCAATTCTCTTCACAATAAACATTCACAACCAGTTCCTGTAAATTATGGTTGCTACACAAGATAAGGGATTTCAACCAGAAATATCCAAACCCTAGCAATAGACAATCACTAATATCAACTAGATGATCAGACTAGTCAAATCAGCAAGAATCATGGGATGAAGCACAAAGAGAATCAATATAATCAAAGGAAATGAAATAGAGTTATAATCTCACAACCAAATACAAACGAAGGCTTTAATCGTCGGACTAAGCAAAGGTTGCTTAGTTCTTCATAGTCTTCAAAACATAAAAACTCTAAGGGAAAAACTGAACGATAAAGTGATAAATGTTTTATGAAAAGGCTGCTAACTAAGAAAGAGTAAATAACCTAGCAAAACCTAATTTCCAAAAGATAGGAAATATAATCTTCCTAAAAGGAAATAAACGGAATAAAAGAAAATAAAAGAAATAAAGTAAAACAAAACTCGGACGAAATAAACTCTCAACTCCGCGTGTGAACAGTAGCCGCGACCGCGGAAATAGTTCTGCGACCGCAGATTGGTCTCGTTGTCTTCGTAGTCTTCTGGCGTGATTCCGCGACCGTGGCAAAGCTTCCGCGCCTACGGCATCTCCTCCGCGCCCGCGATTTTGCCTCTGCTTCGATCTTCAGCTTCTGCTTGCGGTCTTCTCTTGTGGTGGCTTCGCCTTATCTTCAATGTCTTCACAATATGCACTAAGATCCACCAAATCACTATTTCTTCTCCAAAACTCCATTTTCCTACGTTGTGTGCTAAACACGCATACATGGCACCCAAATACTAGTAACATCTCCTATTTACGCACTACAAAGTAGCGCTTATCACCTGGATGTCCATCTTTGTTTTTCCCAGTGATTCTCCTCGTCAAAGGGGTGTACCGCCATAGATTTGTTGAGACTCCATGGATCCTGAAGCTTCAGCCAAGGCCACCAAGACCACCGCCACCACCACAAATGCCTTCGTCTCCACCTTTTGCAACTGTTGTTCCGATTCTTCTGCGGGGGGTTACGCTTCGTATTATTGCTGAAGTTAGCTTGCCCTCTGCTATCTTCTCCCATATCTTCACGCTGAGCCACATCAGGAAGTGCCGACAAGGAAGACGAACAACTACGCGAAGGCCATAGCTCATTCCGGGAATACGAGGATCGGAGGACGCATACCCATTAAGCGATCCAGCGTTGGCCATTGTTACCTAGATCTGGGTGAGATTAAAGTGATTGGGGTCATTACCTTCTCGTATTGTTTTTTTTTTTGCAAATGACTGCACGGGAAAGGAATAGGATAACAATAAGCTACTTAGACCTTGTGTAACGGGGGTTTCATAATTTGAGTTTCATAATTATTTTTTTTATCTTTTTATTTTATCCATCTCATTTAAAAAAAATATTTTATTACTAAAATGAGTATAAAATTAAATCTCAACCCTTAATATGAAAGAAGGGGCACACTTACCTTATTGAAACTCTCTCTCTTGAGTTTCATATAATGAAACTCTCTCCCCTTGGTTCCATTAAAAAAATATTATTTTATTTATAAAACTCTTTATGAAACCCTCATTGTGAATGCCCTTAAAGACATGACTAAAGATGAAGATAGGGTGGAGTAGATTGCTCTTTTGGCGACAACGCTGGTGTTTGCTTTTGGGTATAGGGTTTCTCATATCTGGAAATAGAGGGAGTTGCAGAGGGGAGAATAAGGGGGCGAAGAGGAGCGTGTAAGGGCGCGTTCTATTTCGGAGGTTCATTTGTTGTAAAGTGTGTGTTTTTTTGGTTACTTGTTTGTTTCTACTAGACTTGTTGCATTACATATATCCTTTGCTCTTATCACTTTCTGTATTTGTGTCTGTTCTTACAAAAAATAGGTCCTATATAAAGAGTAAAGAGAACCCATGTCATAGTCATTGTAATATCCCTCATTTTTTGTACGGATAAATTTTGAACTTTCTTAAGCACGTGTTGCGAGTCAAATTAAATACAGGGAAGTACGGACATTCTGTGTAATATTTGATCTCTGTAAGATTTTTCCGAGCAATATAAAATGCAGTTGATGCACTTTCAGGTTAATTTGTCGTTCGCGTACAAGTTTAGTTAACCCGGGGTTAACGTTTAACTTATCCCTAAGTGTCCGGATAAGACAAACCAGAACCGGCTTGAGCCGCACCCCGCGGCACCAAGGACGCCGCACCCCGCGGCAAGGGCCAGGACGCGAGTCGGTTGGGTAGGCTACCGCACCCCGCGGTGCACAGGCCGCCGCACCCCGCGGTAAACACCAGCTTCGTCTTCGCGATAAGATCAGTTGAAGTCGCCGGCATGTGTCAGATGAAGAGGCAAGTGGCTGGTTTGGGACTTATCTTCTTGCTCCTTCCTTGCTCTCCAAGGCTTGGACAATTGGTGGCTATAAATAGGAGGGAAATCAGAGGGTTGGGGTTCACTTCATCTTCATCCTCTTCCTCTGCCCTTCCTCTGAAATTTCACCATTAAAGTTGAAATTCAAGCTTTTCGTGGGGCGTTTTCTTGGTGAAGAAGGGTGCCCCTAGTACCTTTGGAAGGTTGTTAGTGTTGGGAGATCAAGCTTCAACCAATCGAAGGCGAAACGAGACGTTTTGGGTAAGGATTTCACCATTAATGCAGCTGTGAGCTCGCCTCTGTCATGCTCACCGCACCCCGCGGCACCAAGGCCACCGCACCCCGCGGTAAGCTTGGCCGGGTGTGTGTTCGTGTGTGTGACGTTGGCGAGGCTCGTTTCCTTTGATTCGTTTCCCGATTCCTTTAGATTCGATTATATAGATGTTGAATCTAACTTAGGGTCTCGTTGTGGGTCATTTCTTTGGGGTTTATTATTCCAGATTTGTTCCAGTTTCGGACCCAGGAACCCGTTTCTAAGCTTTGTTCAAGCTCTCGCCGAATCTATTCCAGGCAAGTAGCGGTTCGCTCTTGCTCATCATTCCATACTTCAATTAATTATCAATTGTTTTGTTGTTAATTAACTTGGGATGATTTCTTGTTTATGTTGGGAACAATTTTGATAAATTATTTGATAAAAGAAGTGCTGTTATAATAGGTTGTATATTGCTAGATACAGCGCTATTATGTTCATAATGGTTTTGTTGTGGATTTTAAAGGTGAACTTCATATAAAAAGATTATAATAGGTTGCATATACTGTTGGTGGCAACGCTATTTTGATATATATATATATATAGATTGTTAGATCTATGATGTTGGCCTTGATGGCTTTGATTTGATGTGATATATGACTGTGTTGAACTGTTAGTTAGCACGAGTATTCGTAGGAACGTTTACTGAGACCCAGGAGGTCTAGTCGTTTCTTAATAATTAATGAATAAAAGGGCTTTAGTCCCTAATACCTTGGTGGGTCATGACTAGCCTCTATACTTTAGTATAGAGGTGGTGCACTTAGCTAGTGTCACACTTACCTCGGGAGCAAATCTCGGGATATGCTCCCAGGAAATCTCTCGTCTCGGGATGAGCAGATCATAATAAAAGTTTATAATGTGGTGTGTGGTTTGATTTTGGAATTAAATCAGATAAGTGCTTTAGCACACATAATTAATATATCCTCAGGCGAGTAGTGCAGCTAGGTAATAGTGCAGCCAGGAAAACTCGTCTTGACTTTGATCAGAGTAAAGTTCTCTTTCCAATCTGGATTCGCTCTGGGGCGGTGAGGTTGGTCGTGAGCCGAAATATCTAAAGTCAGCTTTTGAACGCTTGTGTGTATAATATAAATTAAGTTTCCCAATATTTGTCATGCTTCCTTTAAGGCTCATTTCATTTGGAGTCTTCTTTTGGGGTTGATTGTTGTAAGACTCGGTCTTCCAGAATCTTCTCTTGATCATGCTGCTTGATATATTCCAGTAGGAGTATGGTGGTTGACTATCGTCATCGGTTTTAATTCGAGAAACGATGAGTCTAACCTAATACGACTACTTCGAACCACTCTGCTTTGTACCCTTGTATAGTCTTTCATTAGACTAACCAACCGTAATTATTCTCTGCATGGTTGGCTGGTGTCATCCGTTCGATTCGGCACATCAGATGAGTCGAGGACCCATGAAGGCTAGATCGACTATGAACATGAACGGTGTTTGAAAATGTTTTAATCAGGCTACGATCTTTGGACATTAACTACTGAGGTCAATACTCTTGTAAATTACTTTAAGTCTTCCGTTGTATTGTAATGACTCTGTATTTTGTCGTCTTTGGAATTGTGTTGAAATTTCGCGACTATGTTTTAAATGAAAGTTATGGTAATTTTATATCATAACTGTTCTTTATGAATTGTGTTTTAATGGTAAAGCCTTGGGTGGCTTCGGAGGTGAAATCTGAGGTCACTGACGGTAATACATTTCCAAATGGGTTACGATTTGGGGGTGTTACAGTCATGATCAGAGGCGGAACTGAGGGGGGGGGGGCCAGGGGGGCATGGGTCCCCTCTTTCCCTCTAGTTCCTTATTAATATATATACAAATTAGATAATAGTTATTACAAAAATTAACATAGCGCAGTGGTTCTGTACTCTCCACTAGAGCAATTCATCTCGTGTTCGAACTCTCTCGGCGTCCGCTTTGTTCTTTTTTCCTCTCAGCCGTCTTTCAAGTCTCATTTTGTTGATATTACTTTATTATTGTTATTAATATATGTTTGATAAGATGTTAGGTTGTTTAATTAAGTGTAGATACATACCCACTTAGTGTAATTTAGTATATGTTTTCATATTTAATTAATTTTAATTAGTTATAATGAAATAATATTTTATTAGGTTACATGTGTAATAAGAGAGAGCTGTTCAAATTAAGAATTTACAAATAGTTTCATCTCATATGTGAAACTTGAAAAATTAAAAACGTACCGGTACCACATAACATATGTTTGTATGAAGTGTTATATATTAAAATCTATGTTCACAATATGTCAATCAAAAAGTCAATACAATATATATTTTATTAGCAATTCTCATCTTTTATACATAACAAGATTTCCTAAATCAATAGAAAAACCCCAACACCCCTAACATAATAGAATAACTCTTATATATATATATATAATAGTTTTACTATGCTACAATAAAGATTAGATATGATACTATCTATATCCGGAAAAAAAAAGACTTATACATGTGTATATAAAATAACTTCGGTGTTTCATTATAAAGACTATATATTAGAATAACTACATGGTTCAAATTATTCACGTTTTTTTGTTTCAAACTATTTAATTAATAATAATAATATTAACATTAACAATAATAATAATATCTACCCAGTCATCCATTCCTCCGGTCTTCCATTGTCCGTAATTATAATCGAGTGTGCCCCCTTTCAAAATTTTCTGGTTCCGCCATTGGTCATGATCAGGGGCGGATGCAAGATTTTAGTCCAGTGGAGGCTAAAATAACTTTTTATTATAATAATAAATATAAATATAAGAAATCGCATACGATAACTAGATAGTTTTTAGACGTATCATATTATAAAATCTTACAAAAATATCTTCAATTTAAATAGATTTTATTAAGTCTTTTCCAATATACGCAATCAAACAATTATTGTGTATTCAACTTTTGAGACCCTTCATAACAGAAAATACTTTCAACCATAGTTGTTCCAACTTGTAACATGTAAAATATACTAACTTCACAAAAAAAAAATAAAAAAAAATAGACATAGTACTTCCTCAACTAAAACCACTTTCTTCGAAAACTAACTATAATTTTGGAAGAAAAACTAACTATAATTTTGGAAAATTACTAGTAAGCTTTAAAATAAATAATTAAAATAAGCTTCTAGAAGAAAAAAAACATTAAAAACAAAGATTTTAATTTTTTTTTTTTTTTTAAAATCCACTTGTGGCTCTGCCACCGGTCATAATGCTTGGTAGAAAAGAATGATGAGTCAAGAGATAGTCTCTTCGTGATTATATATATCATCAAAAACAACAAACATTTCTCAAGAACTCCCATTATATAAATATTGTGAGTAAGATCCGTGAACTCTTGTGATGAAGCAGATCTACACCTGGCCAGATCAATCGAGAAAAACGTGTGACAAGTTGTATGATAGCTATAAGGAGAATCCATTCATATATTTAAAATCAGATGGATACCTGGGGAATCTCTCAACATTATTTCTAATGAAAGGTGGAGATTGATAATATTATTATTTGTCAAAATAAAGTGAAGATCAAGCAACTACTTTGCAGCAAATTTATGAGACTATTGAAGGACTTTGATTGCCTCCATTGATGGCAATTGAGCTTGATTGCAGTGGATGTGCTTTCGATAGCTAAAACAAGATTTAATACTTCTTTTAACCCAAAAAATAAAAACTACAAAATTGGCGTCGCCCGGACTCGAACCGGAGACCTTCAGTGTGTTAGACTGACGTGATAACCAACTACACCACGACACCATTTGATCTGCACTTTTATTTTCAAAATTTATTTATCGAACCCCTTATACCAGAATTTTGTAAATTTGCAAATCTAGCTCGAATGAATATTCTGTTTCGTTTTGAAACTTTTACATTTTTATTCTTTTCAAAATAGTCTTAAACATTCATTTTAGTTATTTTTAAAGTGGGCATTGATTTTGGAATGTGATGCTTATATATTTTGTTCATATTATACCTTTCGCTTATGATCATTTATTCTCTTATTTAATTTTTCTAACAAAATAATACTAGCATAATATGATACTTTATTAATTACTAGCTTAGTTTAAATTAGATTATTTCCCTATCATTTTATTATTATTTTTAAAAACAAGTTAAGAGTTGTCGTCCTCCTCATATTCCTCCTAAAATCACAAGAAGTGTAGTCGAATGATACTCGATCCAAAGCAAAAAGTCTTAGTCTTAGCACAAAGCTATAACACCAACTTATAATAGAAAATAAGTAGCCCCTAATATTGTAGAGTTTTTTTGGGTGCACCCTAATTAATATTGTAGATTTTTTTGGGTGCACCCTAATATTGTAGATGATAAAAGAAGCTAGGCACCAAAATTCCCAAAAAATGCATAAATTACTAGTGCCATACCTTGTATTAGTTGTATCAAATTAAATAGGGCTCAACGCACCAAACAGTCTAGTTGACTAAACTCAAATCTCATCAAGAGAGAAATATTATTTGTTCGTTTGGTTGAATACAAAAAGTGTAATTTCTAAGAAATAATTTCATGTGAAATTATATCATGAAAATTGATAAATTATATATGATTAAAATCTAAATCATGAAAAATATGAAAAAGAAAATCTTACATATCCTTCTCTAGATATTGGAATTCCTGTGTTTTATAGGAATTGAAAATCACATAAATTAGAATATTTGAATTTTTCAATAACAAAAAAAACAAACCAAACACATATATTTGATATCACTTCTTCTAGTATTTAAATTCATGAAAATTTACTTACCATATAGCACAAAGCAATGCATAGGAAATGAAGCAAATTTGAATATTTGGCATCAAAACCTACTTTATTCTTCCACACTGTGTAAAATTGAATCCCTCGTTAAAAATTGCAATTAATTTTGGGTTGAAACACCAACTAATTATATTTTTGGACTAATGCTACCGTAGCAATTCAATTTAAAAGTAAAGACACAGATTTACATGAAAATGACAATAATAAGGTGGATAAAAAGATACAAATATCAATAGTCATGATGAACAAGTCTCAAATGAATGACTTCACTTATTACTTTAGTACCACTATTCAACCTATCTACCACGACACAATAATAGAAAGGCAATGCGATAATTAAAAATCAATCCAATAACATTTAATTATTCACTCGATGTTTATGCCGGGGAGTATTCTAGAACATTCTAAAAGGCGAATACAAATGGAAGAAGTGCAACCGCTGCGCCGACGAGGGAGGCCACGCCGCTGAATTGGCCGTTGGTTGTCGCCCTGCCAGTTGTACTTCCCGGTGGGCTCGCCCCTACATTATATACTTAAAAAATTAACATTTACTTTATTGCTATATAAATCATGATACTAATATTAATTTTTCATTATAAGTCTTATTATTTGTTTTTTCATGAGTTAATTAGGAAAATTGTTTGAAAAATCACCTGGTGAGGATTCTGATGAACCGGCGGGAGCAACGTTGGGAGCTCCAGCTGGTCCTGCAATTGGTACCCCAATCACTGCAATTCACATTTGATTATAAATAAATGTTAGACATTAATCTGTGATTATATAATAAATAAAACATTTTTCCATAGTAACAATTGAACTCATATTACTGAATGGAAATTGCTTCACATAGTACGGAACTGGATGCCATATCCGAAAAAGGTTTTTTCCATTATGTGTCCATGGACATTACAATAATTTTTTCATGTTCAGCAAATAAGTTTTTTAGTCACTAATTTAACTTTTTTTAAGAGTGTTTATCATTTTTACTTTTTAAAAAAGTTTTCCAAACTTAACTTTTTAGCATGTAGACACAGACTAGCAAAACCGTCCAAAAAAATACAAACTTTGGATTGTTTCTTATGACACGGTTGTTACAAGTGACCAATATTTATTTTTTATAATGTATAGCTAATTTTACAATTCTAAAATATAACTGAAAAAATATATATTGACCATATATATTAAATGGGCCGAGCATACGTGATTTATGGGTTGGATTGAATTGAATTGAATATCTACCGGCTAACGAACAACAACCGCATTCACATAATACACTGTGAGTTGTACTTGTGACAGTGAAGACCATTTATGAGCACCGCCTACTACGCCATATATTACGCATGTGCCACTGTGCAAAGTTATTACGTTATCTACCTCGGCTACTACTTCTAACACCCATTATTCTTGATCTACAATAAAATCTTACAGTAATAATAAATTAATAATCATGGAACTAAGATTGGCATCTCTAATCAATATACACAATAAAAGGTGGATCAGAAAAAAGACTTGTGACAAAACTACTAGCAACACCACATAAATTGAGTTCACGCTTTCGGAATTAAATATTTTGCAAGGAAAATTTAGTTTAAAAATATTATGACTATTCCAAATGATTCCTTATTTCAGTTCACACTTGGTGGAGTTACATATGTATTGTGTACATCACTCTAACTAAGCCACCAGACAAATACAATTAACTATGCCAAACACACACTAAAATTTACTGATTTCCGGACACTTTTCTTATGGAAACAAGAGGGTATTTAATTTAATTTACTAAATCAGGAAAGATACTGTACTTCACTAATCAGAAAAGATTGAACAAATTTGAAGCGGAAAAGAGGAGAGAAAAATCTTACAGGAGCAGAGAGAAACAGAAGGGGCTTGGACTTTGCAGATGGAAGGAAGCTTGAGAGCTTTCTTGACATCAAATTCGATGCCGAGGGAGTTGTTCTTGGCGAGCATCTGGCAGAGGCATTCCGGACGGCTGTTAATCACCTGCTTGATCTCGCCGCAGCACGGCTTCTCCGGCACCGTCGAGTTGCTCCCCTCCTCCACGAACGACAGGCAGTCCGACGCTGTCAGCAGCACCGTCATGCAGTCCTCCTTCGCCGCCGACGGCCCCGGCGCTCCCGCCGGCGCCATCTGCGCCTCCGCGGCTCCGGCGAGCAGCGTCGCTACGATTAAGGCCAGCGCCGCCGCTGGTACGGCGGTGGAGCGGCGGGAGGATGGCATTCTCGCTGATTAACGGGGAGATTTGGGATTCTGTGAAGAAAAAGTGAGAGCGGTGCTGAAGAGAAGGGGAATTTCGATTTTTGAAATGGAGGTTGGGAGCAGTGGAGGAATTAAATAAATGCGCAAACCCTAGCTATCTGTCTAACACCTAACTTTTCTCAAAATCAATTTAATTTTTGAACATTTTTTTAACTGTTTTTTGAATTACGTCTGACAATAGACATCCACATGTGAGAGGTAGCCAGCCAGCTAGATTATCAAAGAAAATTTTGGCAGGAAATTAGGAATGGCTCTTTTGCAAGTAAAGATTGGCAAATTGCATACTCTACTGAACTTTTGCAAGTAACCTATTTTTTGCATCTTAAAAATGTGTATTAAGCTTAGTTTATGATAACTTAACGCCTAGTAAACTTCTTTTCTAAAATATATTGACATTGTTGTAAACAGCTAATACTAGATTTTAGTGGCCAGCGAAATCAAATGAAACAGCGATTAGCAACTAGTGCTTTTCACTCTCTTTTAGTTCAATAATAATGGGTGAGTTGAAATAAAATCGGAAAATCAAATGATGTCATTGTCATGTTATTATGCATCTTGATTATGTTTCACATAAAGTTAATTTGCAGGCGTGTGAGCAATTCTTCGTTTCATACATGATGCTAGATTAAGTACAATATATGTGAAAACAGCTCAAATTCAGCATACTACTTATAAGCTGTGGGACACTCTTTATTTGTTGTTCCATCATAAAGCAATGTGGAGTGTGAACTCCCAAAATGGTGCTTCCTTCGCATAGAAATTTCTAGTATGATAAAATATTAGGGAAGGTTGGCGTGGAAATAATTTATTTTGTGAGAATGATAAAATATAGACAAAAATTAATATACAAGGAATGTATACATGTGCACTCAAAGAAATGTAAGAATTTAGAACTTATGATCTATTTGAATTCTTGAGATAATATATTAAATTGCATTATTATCTATTAAAGTGACAATTTAATATAAAATAATGCAATTTAATGTATTATCTTAAGGAATTCAAACGGGCCCTTATGCACATATAAAAGTTTATACATTTTAGTAAAAAAATTATGCACATACAATATGAAAATTTTGTGCACCATTTTTTGCATATATGTAAGGCTTGAAATCACTCGTGTGTGACCGACCCATCCAGAAAACCTGACCCATATATATATGGATGGTTACCCAAAGTAAATCGGGTACAGATGAGTGGTGGATTGGGTCAAACGGATGACGGGTGGGTGATGGGTGATGTAAATCTCACCCAGCACCCGAGCTTCATCCATTCATTCGTTCACCTGTTGTAAATAATAGTTTTAATTCTATTTTTTTTAAATGTATGATTTCATTTTTTATGTTTAAAAGTTAAATGTTTTAAGAATATTTTTCATTGACATTCATCAAATCCTCTATTTAGAACAACTATTTTCATATATTGAAGACAATATATTAATTTTTGCAGTTAATGATCATGTCTTTTATTACATGTAAATAATTATAAAAATGTTATGTGGATGACCCGACCCACCCGAATTACCCGTGAGTGATGGATGGACAGATGTAGGTCAAAAATTTTGCGGATGACGGGTGGGTCGGGCGAAGGAATTAACTTCACGAATCAGGTGATAAAATGGTTTCACCCATCCATCACCCGACCCATTTTCATCCCTACATGTACGTATATACGGTTATTCGGTCTGGTCCGTAAGTGCACAACCCTTGTCCCTTAGATATCTAAACTTGTGGAATGTGTACATTCCATCCTACGATCTTGCAATGATCCGACATACCACACCTAGCTACCTAAAATGAAATGAGGTTAAACAAGGGCCAACATTAAATGTTCGCATCCCTACATTCATTTGCAAGAATATGGTAACGGGTAGCTAGCACATGTGATGCCTTGAGATGCATCTAGACTACACCTTCAAAAACCAACCGAACCAAAAATCAACCCGAAAGACACCTGTTATTCTAAATGACTATAAACTACAAAGTATTATTTATTATAGTGTGGATGCGGATCCCGTGAAAAATGTCGCTTAGATTAGAACGTGATAATATACGTATATATATAGATAAAAAATAATGCACATCACAACATTTTCATGAAATTTTGTCTATACGTGCATGAGTTTTCACTTACATATAGTCACATATATAGTCAAAAATTTATGCACATTTAGCCAAAAATTCATACACATCTTGAGGTATGTATGATTTTTTGTCTGTATGTGCATGAGTTTTCACTTACACATAGTCACTATATAGTCACAAATTTATGTACATACATACAAAAATCCATACACATCTTGATTTTTCACCTATCAAAGTCATGCACATATATAATCATAAATCCATGCACATACGACATTTTCACGTTCTCACCTAAACATTCATTCTCATTCAATTCTCACATGAATCTTTTCCATAAAGTATTATAGTAATCATAAGCAATGGGTATTTTCAATCCATTTAGTTAACCCAAACCAAACCGCTTATGACCCGACCTTATTAAATCAAAAATTTAATCAATCCTACTTACCTGAACCCAACCAATCCGAACCTCGCGACCTAGTTCTCATGTCTAATCTAGACTACTCGATTATATGGAGAAATAGGAATTCTTGCGTGCAGGTAACAATTATAATTATAGTAGTAGTGGTTTTACATTCCAAACAATTTTATTAGCGGCAGGAATAGTTCAACTAGCCTTAATAAATTTAAATCGTCCAAGAATAGAGAAGCATAGCTTACAGTTAAAATACTCCCATCACATATTAATGTGGAATTGGGCAAAAGCATTGTGACACTTTCCAAAGTCTGGCCTCCTACGTTTTCCATGTTACTCGGTTACCTAATTATTTATTTCCGTGGCTGAGGTTCATCCGCCAATTTCGTGGCCCGTTACGAGTGACATAATCCGGATTCTCTTCTTCAAAATTATATGTATTTCATTTTCACCCTAAAGATTTTCTAGCGCACCATCAACATTTAGTAAATCTAGTAGTTTTATTCTTATTAGAGACATGTATGAAGATATTGACGTTGGAAGTTGGAATAATGTTTTAAAAGTCGTTAGACGGGAGCTGGGCGGTGAAGGACTGAGAGGGGCCTAGCGTCTAGGCGGGACCCTAGACGGGACTTACGCGAATTAAAAATTAATGTCTTATTCATATGATTATTTGACTATGTTCTCTCAAATTCATTAATGTTTATAAAAATATGTTATGATGAGGTTTGATATTTTATTATAAGCTTTATTTTACAAAGCCTAATTCAAAACTTGCCTTAATCTCCTAAGCTTCCAAAATATCTTAGGCTTTTTCTCGCCTAGGCGGCCTTAGACGGGGATGATCACCTAGCGCCCTAGACGAAGATTTTTAGAACAATGTGTTGGAGAGGTCTATCCGTTTGTGACTAACAGTATTCCAATCTGAACGTAGAGCGATTTCAGATAATCGAACCGTGGGAACAAAAATCTCTAGACACTTACATAATCCATTATGGTCTATTCTCTAGTCCACTTATATAAATCTGATTCTCTTCTTATAATATGTCAAATATAATTAGTACATTTGGGAGAGAGTAAATACAGAAAATTTCAAACAGAATTAATGATATATGAAACGGACTATAAAAGTGAATTAGATGATCTTTACTAGTTTTTTACTTATAGTCTTTTTATAAGTTAAAGTTGGATCTTTTAATTCCTCATTCAATAATTTATGAGACAATCTGCTGTTTATTTTAGACTTTAAATCAAGGGAGTATCTTATATAATGACGAGTTTGCGGGATATCACTATTGTCTGTTTTGTTGTCTATATAAAGCATTAGAACATAAGAGGGGATAATCAAACCCTTGACAGTCGTGTTATATCATATTTATGAGTTAAGTAGAGAAAACTTGATTAGGTGATAAATCTTTGTTGTGCTAGTTCAAGGAAATTGTACTCTTCCTTTCGGTTAGGGATTTTGGGGTTTCCCAAATGTTTAACCTGATACCATATTTGTTCTTGTAATTCATCACAAAATAATAATAAATGTTTTGGTAAAAGTCGTATTTTCGGTGTCATGCTTAGGATCATGAATTTTGAAGCGTGACGATTTTGGGATGTGAATTCGGTGACGGTGAATATCAGAGGAATGGGCTTGGGCCCTGCGGGTTTGGGTTTAAGAGTATCTTTATAAGTGATGGGTTGGGCCGGATTGTGGGGTTTTGGATCGGGTTTCTAGTCGTGTGTTAATCTATTAGTTTTTTTTTGGGTAAAATTGGGGAAATATGTTTACAACGAGGCGTATTTTTCCAATAAAACGCGTATAATATGAAAAAAAATATAGATAAAATTCGGATGGAATAGTGAACATCTTGTATGAAAGTGGTGAACATTTATGAACAAAAGTAATGAACATTGAAAATATGTTCACATCGAGTGAAAACGATTTTTTTCAAAAAAAAATGTGTATAATCGAGAAAAACAAGAGAAAAAATCGACAAGACCGAATTATTGTCTTTTTAATTAACTAGGTCTTGTGCCCCCGTGCTTCGCACGGGGAATTTGAATGTTCTTAAATGGTCGTATTTCCTTGTAGTTGACATGTTAAATGTAGTGATAATACGTTAAGTATGTCTAGAAGATGTAGTTTTATTCCTATGTGTGCACAAGTTTAATTAGGTTCGTAAAATACCATACTTGTTACGCTTCTTAAATAATAGATAAGACGTCTCTGACATAAGGTAACTTTATTTTTGGACAATGTGATCTACAAATATTTAAATGAAACTATAAATTATCTAGCAAATATTATGGGGGCTATGCATCTTTAGGAGCACTTTATATTAGGAGATAAGAGAAGTTATATAAACAAATGTACCACCATTTGTTCGGTAATGAGGCGGCTCTATAAATGTAAAATATATGATTTGATATGGTGAAAGAAAAGTTGTTGATAAGTATTAGAATCTCTTGATAAGAATGATTAACAAGATAATCGATCAAGCGCTTCCTTTGTAGCATTAGTTACTTAAGGAAATGATTGTACTTTAAAAACGTAAAAGCCACGCTGAGAATCATGGAAATAATTTGTTGATAATGTTCAAATGTAGCATGCACTACTCCTGGAAGAACCTTTTGTTCAGATTTTGTAAATGTTTAATATATCGTCTCCTCAACAGTAACTAAATAAGCAAGTGATGTTGGACCTATTATATGCGTATGGGTAACAAGGTATATACATTTTGCAGGAAATCATCAGCAGATGGATACAACAAAATATTTATATTCTTGTGTTTCCCTCTTTGTTTTTTCGGTCATGGAATATCATGCAAAAGATATATAGTGTTCTCTATTGGCTTGGCAATTGAGCCTCTCTTGACCTTGCGACATTAACTCTCTTTATTTTTTACTATTATTAGCTAATTCCTATAAGAAAAATAATGCTCTCGGGCATTTTCAGGCTGAACTCAACTACCATATTAGATACCTCTCATATTTCTCCATGATTCATCCGAGTTTGAGTTACTTGATTTCATATTCCTCATCTTCTAGGCGTTCTTTGATGTCCCACCGATCTTATTTAATTCTTACCTAATTTCTCTTAGGTATAGTAGTTGTATGGAAAAACATTATTTTCAAAATGTCTCAATTGACCTGCCAATTGGGACTGGTGGGTCGGGTTCGTTCAATCGTGTCGGGTCATAACGAGTTTTGCTCGGGTTCGAATTGACCTAACGAGTTAAAAAATGTGCCCTTTATTAATGAAATTGATTTGATGGATTTATTGTAGAGTAACATAATTTTGTTGATAAAAAATTATCGCTATGTCCATGTATTGTAGTGGTGATATTATAGGTGGCATCTTATGAAATTATATATATCTTATGGCATATATTTTCCCAATGTGAATAATTATCCTAAAAATGGTCTTGTTAAATCGTTACCAAATAGAAGCTTGAAGAAAAAATGTTGTACACTCTTGCATTTTTTTCCCGTAAAACAGTCTTACTATATATGTCATGAAATAGATCAATTAGTAAATTCCTCTAAGGAACTTGAAAAGAAAATGATGTGTACATTCTTGCATTGGAAAGGGATAGCATTCATTTTAAATTGAAAGTTTACATTATCACGGAAAATATATATGAAAATGAATCATTGAAGAAAAAATAATTTAGATAACTAAATCGAGAATTCCAAATGCAATGACAGACGGATGCTTCACATTTAGAATGGCCAACTTCGTACATGTATATTTTGCCAACAAGGCATTTCAGTACTTGTGTTTTAATTTTATAAAATTAATACATCATAATTTAAAAACAAAATTTAAGTAAATCGGGTTCAAAAGATAAAAAGTAACCAAGAATGCATGGTCAAATAATAAATCTTGAAAGTTGCTCGAGTTTTGTGATCGTCGTACAAACCCGTGTCTTGTATTAGTTTAGAACAACTACAGAAAAAGGGAAATATATAATATAGACTTTTGATTTTACTTTTTCATTTTAGTAGTACAAGTGGTTTTCTAAGCAAAAAATGACACTTGACTGAGTATTACTACGCTAAATACAATGACATTTGTAGATACATAAAACATGAACAACTTATTTGAGCATTGCTTATATAGTTATAAATATTCAATTCTACATAATACAACATTATAGATCAAAGTAACTTGTATTGGTTTACACATCTTCCATTCTTCCCACCTGATTTTGACAATCCAAATAAAACACAAGATCAAACTCAAACACAAAAACAATGCAATTAACACAACAAACCCCTTTGGATGAAGACCTCTATTCATCACTAAAAGTGAGTCTAATCTGATCACACGTATGATATAACTTCTATTATCAAACACAAGCTCAACATGCAAACATTACCTATAGTTAATAAAATCAAGCTCCATGATCAGTTCCCATGGTTTTTCTCGGCCCATTTGATCGCCCTCACACTCTTCAAAAGCTCCACATTTCTCATCCTATCAAAGAACTTCATGATCTGATATAGCTTATGAGATTGTTGGGCAATCACGCTCATACACTAGTGGAAAAAATCTTTATAGAGACGGGCCTTTGGACACTTATTGAGACAAACACCGTTCGCTTCAACTAAGGGGGCTGCAACAAGTAGGGACACTTTTTGAGGCGGGCATTTTACGCCTCTAAAAGGACCTTATTGAGGCGGGCCTCCGAAGCCCGCCTCAACAAGTCCTTCATTTTGGCAGGAGTATATATTTATAGAGGCGGGCGTATACAAGCCCGCATCAATAAGTAGACGCTGAAGATCAAGAACAACATCCATTTCAGAATAGGTTTCTGATTTTATTCACAGAATAATATACAACAAACAACAGATTTCATTAGAGTACAGTCAGGTTCTCAACAACAGTTTACATGACAAGTAAAAACAAGTTCAATCCGATAATAAATACTTCGATGCAAAATACTGTGCCCATTGCTCACGAACAACATCCATTTCTTCATAAGTATACGATGTCTTCCTCTTAGGAAATAGCTTCATAAAAAACACAGAAATTATTGACAAAAAACACAAATACTATCAATATATAGTTAGTTAAGTTACATACCTTATCTAGTCGGTCATTAGAGTCATAGTGTCCCGTGACTATATCTAATGAACTCCTCAACCCCACTCAAGTATTGTGTCGTAGTATGGTCACCGTACATCCAAGGACGACTCATTTCTAGTAATAAATGCAAAACAAGGAAGATTAAATACTCATTTCTAGTAACTATCCCGCCAAGGGCCTAAATTATGAATTCTATCCCGCCAAGGGCCTAAGGAATTAGGGTAGAAGTATTACCTTGACCCAATATCGATCCTTTAAGGCAATGCCCTTATCAGCCTGCAGAATGTCATTTCACCAATTAAATAAAAAATGTGATTCTTTTCACTTTTGCTTTATTTATATAGCTTTCCTTTTCACTTATTAAATTAATAAACCGTAAAAATGTGATCCTCTAGTATATTACATCCTCAATACATTATAATACATAGATTATGAGACTTTGTTTTTTTAATGTACAAGTCAACCAATAACAATAAGACAGTTTCGATCCCTTCTAGAAAACCCTTATCCAAAGGCAGAAAATATAGAGAAACCACTGCTATAGGGGCATTTCATCAAACACCTTCAGTGTGCCGCATCAGAAAATTAACATTCTTAACTAAATTTATGATGAATATAAATCAAATCTTTTGCTCTTCATTTTCACAAACTTGAAGCCCAATCAATGAATCAATTAGGAAGGGAAAGGACTATGTCGTAAGGACTGATCTTAAGGAGTATTCCGACAAACCGATTAAGCTTCTAACATAGCCAAACCTTCCTGTTTTCAAAAAAGAGTGCAAGGACTAAAACATTTAAACACAAAACACACAAATTCGAAATTCATGATTAATGTAACAGAAGGCACGAGCTTTCAATAGGCCGAAAAAGACGAAGAAGAAGTATATAATTAAGATTGATGAAGTTGAGGTCGACGACAATACGAGCAAATTAAAGTGTAGAGTTTAGCGGAATTGGAGAAGTAAAATAGGGTGTCAGATGAGCTTACCAGCGGAATCGGGTGAGGTTGAGGATGGCGTTTTGGTGAAACCTCGAGTGCGTTGTTGATACTTGTTGAAGGGAGTATTAGAGGGAGCTCGGCGAAGGGAGATGAAGTCGGAGCTCGGGAAGACGAAGCTCGGCGAAGACGGAGGATACGAAGAGGAGAATGAAGGCGCACGCAGCTGTTTTTTTTTTTTAATTAGGGTTGAGCTTATAGAGGCGGGCCTAACACGCCCGCCTCTATAAGTATTACGACTCGGTCTAATAGAGGCGGGCCTTACATGCCCGCCTCTATTGGACATACTTTTTGAGGCGGGCTTTAAGAGGCCCGCCTCAACAAGCTTTAATTGAGGCGGGCTACTTGGCCCGCCTCAATTAGTTAGCATTAGATGCGGGCCTTACCCTGGCCCGCCTCTAATACTTTAGCGGGAAATGTTTTTTCGGATACGTGTTGAGGCGTATATTAATTTGCTCGTCTCAAAAGATGTTTTTGAGGCGTATAAATTAATTATCCGCCTCAAAAACCAAAAAAAGTGATTGCCTAAGTCGTTGTTGAGGCGTATTGAACTATGTACGCCTCTAAAAGGGAGCCTCAAAAAGTGTTTTTTCCACTAGTGATATAGAAGACGAGCTTTCTCCCATGATTATCTCGTACGTATCTGAAGGGATACATGCCTTCATTTAAGAGTTGACATAACAAGTCACAAGCGATAAAGAGATGGTCCCATTCAACAATGGAGTCACTTGGGTCTTTCTTCAAGAAGTTTTGCGCATCCTCAATGTGGTTGTCGAGCCAGTTGTTTACAAAGGAAAGCTAAGACCGATTTTTTGAATTCATCATCCTGACATGTTCAACATACAAGTTTGAAACTTATAGGATCAAGCAATGTTGGTGATCAGAGCTAGATTGATTTTAACATGATAAATGTACTAACAATTAGCCCTTAAGCTCCAAACGTGTCTCTTTTAGTTCACTTGTGCATGTATTCAAAGTATCAATTATCAAGCTATTCAGTTTTGGTCTTGATAATTAAGTAGAGAAATTGTCATAGCATACATCATTTTTCTTCCTCTTGGCTAGCAAATCACAATGAGGCTGATTTCCTATCTTATTCAAAAGATTTAGGTGTTGTATGTAATCATTCAAATGTGTAGTGTCTCACTTTAGCCTTTTCAAGTTTTCACATTACAGCTTGCCTAATTTGAGAAGCGTGAATTGCTTACAATTTTTATAGAGTTTTGCATCAGGAGATCCGTTTTAAAGAGCATGAATTGCTTGAAGATGCAGACACAAGATAAATGCATCAATTTCTTTACTCCAATAATAACACTTGAAGAAGAATGTATGGGTAGATCAAAAGAACCGCAAAAAATGGTGAAAACAACTAAGCTTGGAAAGAAATACCTATGGACTCATGTTGATCTATAAGAGCTTTGAGTTCTTTAAGATTCATTTCCCCCTGAAGCAGTGAAGCCTACAAGAACAAAGAAAGCATTTCAGATCCATTTGCAGCATACCTAAAAAATATGCTCTCCGATTGTTTGAACATCAATTGTATTGCATATGAAATTAAATACCTAATAAAGTATGTAATAAGCAAAGTAGCCTATTCAAAACCAAGCTTCAAGTAAAATATAAACATTTCAATATACATTTCCATGTTCACAAACGAACTTCTTGCACGGTTCGTTTAGGTTGCCCAGGTGTGCAAACTTCAAATAAAAAAAGTGTAAGAGAAGCTGATTTAAATCAAACATGTACATGTACATGTACCAAACGAAATTGCCACGATTAATTCATGAGCTAGAATACTATCAACTTTTGCAAGCAACATTCAAAAAACTTGCACCATCTTTCGAAGCCTCACCCATGTCTTTCCCAGATAGCTTACCTAGCTAATATGTACTTGTACAATCCAACATAAGCAAACCTAATATGTAAGTTGGTCAATTTTCGCCAACACATCTGATTAAGAGCTTGTTGTGGTGGAGCACAAGGGTGACAAGTGGCTCACAAAACTCCAACTGTGGTGGTGTACGTATTGTGGGATGTCAAGTGGCATCAAACGCCTTTCCTGCACATCAAACACCTCTCGAAAGTATAATCTTTGAGGAAATAATTGGGTTACCTTAAAAACGATCTTCCTGTTGACATTAATTAGGGAGAAAGATTGCGTTGTCGCCGAAGACGTCCTCAATCATGTTCTTGAACATCACCCACTCAAAATCCACCGCCTCGAATGATCACCATTGCTGCTCTTTGAGGAACCACTTCTTGCGGTTACTAAGAGTCTCAATAATTAAGCAATTTTTGGAAAAAAATATTTGGGTAAGCATATATATAAGTGTATGCTTTGTGCTCTAGGTGTATGATTCTTACACATTACTCGCCCAATCCTTTTTGAGTCTGTTGAACATCTAAGTAATACTCCGTATGTATGAAGCATGCCAAAGATGAACTGACCAACAAGGGTGACAATTGGCTCATGGAGAAGAGAGATATCTTAGCAATTTCAAGAACGACGTCGTTTCCGACGGCCGGAGAATCGCCAATCAAGCTCTCATAGGCCGCTCGGAAGGCTTCCTCCCAGAACGTCGGCAACCGAATTTTGTTTCCAATACCTCTGTAGGATCTGTGCGTTAGTATCAAGGGAACTGAGACACAAATATGTTCAGTTCCTATGGGCAGCGGAATAACAAGTAAGCAAGTTGTCAAGAACAATTACTTAAGGTGGAAACCTTTGATAACCAACTAGTTGTCTAGGATAAAAATCACCCCTCTTTCGAGGATTTCAAACAGTCTACTTGTATATTAATATGCGATTACAACTTCCGAACTATCTCGTTTCAGTCTATCTCACTAAGACTAAACCTAGTTCCCTAGAAATCACAAATTAACACACAATAGACTTACTTCGACACTTTCAACTCGAACACTTCGTCTTCTTCCTTGTCTCACAGATACACTCTCAAGCTCGTCAAAAGGCATAAGTAAAACCCTAGCATCATCAAGTATTTATACAATAAAATTGTCAAAGAAAGATCTCGGACGAGATATTCTTTGAATGATTTTATTCCATAAATCCAAGATGACATATTTTATATCTTACCAATAATAAAATACAAAATATTCTCTAAACCGAATCCTAACTTACACAATCATATAAAGATACTCTATGTGTAAAAACGCCTAAGATCTTCTGCTGAAGGCGTCCAGAAACGGCAAGGAAATCTTCACACAAATTATGTGGATACGCTGGTAGATACACAGATGCGGTTCCCATCCAGTTCCCTCGATCATCATCTTCGCTCACTTTGGACTTGGTTCCCTTATATTTTCAACTGTAGATAAAGCACTAGAATAGCCAGTTAAGTTCACGTGTTTGTCATCGTCAAAACAAGAGAAACAGAGGAAGGGAACTCCATGGGAACTGACGTTCCAAAGAGTTCCATTCCAACAACCTCTATATCCATGGCTGTACACATTCCATAGCTTCTTCACTTGCTTCTCTTTCACCGCAACTTCCTGGACAAATTCAATCGCATCATCAATCAATTCTCAAGCACTGCAATTGCAATTCGTAAGATGAGAGAGAGAAAGAATGGAGAGAAGGAGAGACCAGAACGTCAAGATCGTCGCGCTAGAAGAGGCGGAGGAATATAATAGACCATAGCTGTCGGAGCGACGACGAAGGACCAAAGAAGCAGGAAAGCCTCTTCAACGCCGGGGAACTCGACGTTGGCGATGTGTCATCCCTCTGCAGTTTCATTCTGGCGTGGATGTACCGGAGATTTGGGAGGATCACTTGGAGTTGGAGAGTAGTAAAAGTAGAGGCGGTGCAACGACATGCAAGTTTATTTGCACGTTGCAACAAGAAAGGACGACAACATTTTGACAACTGACAATATAAAAATGTCAATTTAGTAAATAACCCCTTACACCAGGTGTATTTAGAATCAACAAAATCATATTAACCGAAAAAAGAAAATTAAATTTCAAAAAATATAAAATACATAATAACGGAGGATTTTGGGCCCATCGACTCTTTAAGAGTTTTCAATTAATAAAAGAGACCCCTATTAGTTTTTATGTATTTTTCTTACCCCTACTAGCTTATTTTATTATTATTTTTCCTTCATCTTCTTTGTTTTTTTCTCTCTCTAAAATATTGTTTTTTTGGGATTTAGGGTTTAAGGGGTAGGGTTTAGGGGGTAGGGAGTAGGGTTTAGGGAGAGGGAGAGGGGTCCATTTTTACTAAAGGTCCATTAGTTTAAAAAAAGGTTTATCAAATGATCATTTACTTAACTCACGTGAACCAATTGATGCACCACACATCAAATAAATAAGTTGTTGTCCTCTCTAAGCCAATGTTCTAAAAGTCGTTAGGCAGGAGCTGGGCGGTGAGGGGGGCCTAGCGCCTAGACGGGGGCCTAGGCGAATTAAAAATTAACACGTGATCCATGTAATTATTTGACTATGTTCTCCCAATTCCATAATGTTTATAAAACTATGTTCTATACATCCTCCATCTACTAAGATGTTGCTGCTTCCATGACATATGAGTCTTCTTCTCACCTAGGCGGCCCTATGCGGGATCCTAGGCGGTGGATGACCGCCTAACGCCTAGGCGGAGATTTTTAGAACACTGCTCTCAGCGCACAACAAGTAATCTTTTGACCTAGTTTTTTGAGACATTTATTCAAGAAGTACAACTCCCATATTTAGAGTAGTTTGGAAGTCCAATTTGGACAGTTGTTTCTCTCAAATCTAACGATCTAAAATCATTCTCATTTCTCTCATAAATAAGTGTTCTGATATGATCTATTCCGTATAAATAAATATGGAAAGAGAGAAAAATATAATCTTGACCATTAAATCTATCCTAATGCAATATAAGGGAGAGTCCATATCTTCACAAAATATTGGGCTACATAGCACTTTTTCAACCATCATTTGCTTCACTATCTCCACCCAAAACATTATTATTATTAAAAAATGTGTTAAATTTTGTGAAACTTCCTTCTTACCACTATTTTTATTTATTTTATTAATTTTTCTAACCACCCAATGTACCATTTAAAATTGAACTCACTTTAACTCTAAAAATATATTCGACATATAAAATGATTGGCATAATAAATAGAATAATAAATTGATATTAGGATAAAATTGTACCATACAATCTAATTTAATATATGATACATTATATATATATATTAATATTTTATTGTTCAATATATAATATAGACGTAAAAATAGTCGTATATTGAATTATTATAATAAGTTTATTGAAAAAAGAATGAGTAAAGACATCATATTAAAAACCTTAATTAATTTCATATTTTATATATTAAATATTATAATTTTTACATAAAAAATTATTTCTAAGCTTTGATTTATTACTATCATCTTATCTTATATAGATGAATAGATATTGCATGTAAAAACGTTTATTATACTATCATCTCATATAAACTAATAACAAATTTGGTGGATTAAACAAGATTTTTATTATCTAAAAAACATTTTATTAACAAGAAGAATATCATTTAAAAAAACGGTATTCATTTTAGAAAGTTAGCAAGGATCTTATTTTAGAAATATTCGGTTGGATATTATATATTTAAGAACTTAAATTTTTGACGGATTTAAGCGTTTCTTTTTAAGCTAATACATTTCTTAAAAAGAATTCTTTAACCTATGTAGCTATGTCATTAGGGGATAGGCTACAGGTTTAAAGTGATTGTAATTGTGAATGTTGTTTCATCTCCTTTCTTATTTAATTAGGAATTTTAGTTGCTTTAGAAGTTCTCCTATTGTGTCTGGTTATCGCACACGATCATACCATACATTAGGGTTGTTCATTACCGGATATCCGATCCGATCTGGCTTATCGGATATCCTGAAATGAAAAATTTCGAAATCGCTATCTGTATTCAAAAATCTCGAATATCCGATCCGAAAACCTCGGATCGGATTAGATATTCATCTCGGATATCCTAAATATCCAATCTATATATAAATCAATATAAAACATTATTTTATTTTAAAATATATTATTATAAATTTATAATTCATCAACTAGATTAGCTACGTGTTTAACATATAAATTAAAACAAAATACTTAGTAGTTTAATCAATATACGTTTTCAAACAAACCACCAAAAAACAACAAAAATACTTTCAAAGTCCACTAATTCGAGTTCAAAACATAATATTTAATTGTATAAACTTCAATACTTTCATCCCTAATGAAAATATTAATATTTACACATTTATAAAAATAGGAAAACCATTGGCCTATTTAATTTTCAAGTAATTTATATTAATTTTTATATAAATATTATAATAGCGGCATATCCCCGGATATCTAACCTCGACCCGGAAAAATTTCCCGTATCGGATCGAATTCGAATAGTATTCCACTGGACTCGGATATTTTAGGATCGATGGATCGAATCGGATAATTATGAACACCCCTACCATACATAGCTAACATTTTATATCAAGCTCTTGAGTAGGCTATACCCTCCATAAAATAAACAATATTACATCAACTGATCGATCACCCGAAGTTGATGCATCTTTACCCAGATGTTTCTTGTATTCCATCCAAGTTAAGACCTCTGCTATCAAGCGATGAAGCAACTCTCTCTCTGAATCCCTTATCATTGTTCCATTTTGTTAGGAAATGGAACTCAGGAACCTTAGTTCCCATGGAGTTCCTTTCCTCAGTTTCTCTACTTTTGAAGATGACAAATACTTTGATACTAATGTTTTATCTCAAAGATGTGCTTAAAGGAACCACAAGACAGTTATTGAAACCATGAAAGCCAAACAAGACAAAGAAGGATAGCGAAGCAAGAAGCTTGCGCTGATAGGAACCGGAGTTCGCCAGCAAGGGAACTCAGTGGAAGTGAAGCGAGGAAGCGCTCACAAGGGAACACGTATAAAAGAAGTCTATTGAAGAAGTATAGGCTTGAGAAGAGTGGCGAATCCACAAGGGAGCTAGCGCATGAGAACCTCATCACTGCTGGTAGGAACCAGAGTAGGTGAGATGTGTCAGCAAAAATCCTGGAACCGCATAGAGAAGCGGAAAGCAACTGTCCCATCATCGTTGGACTGACACAAACGGCTATTAACTACCCATGTTGTTTCCTAGCTCATTAAGGAAGTTGTCTTGCACACATAAACATCTATGACAACCTAGTTGACGGGATTTGTGGATCACCGTTAGATTGAGCTTCTAGTTCGGTCCGATGGGAACTGGAAGCGAACCAGCCTTTGAAGTATAAAAGGCGATTGTGCTTCATTGACAACTTCAAGCACAACTACAAGAATCACACTCTATAGCAAACATCAAAGTGTGAAGCTCTCAAACAAGATCATAAAAGCAAACTGAGATCAAGAGGAACCAGTCAAGGAACCTGAGAGCTGCGTGCTAGTTCCTGTGACTGTAAGTGGGTTAGTTCCTTGGTGCTAAGGATTGCTTCTTGGATTGATTATAATTTGTGTTAAGTTATCTAGGATTGCCTAACTGTGTGTAAGGCAAAGAAACTGTGTGTTTGTTCCTAGGATAAGTTGTAACCAAAGAGATAAGAAATCAAGAAGTAGACCTTGAAATCCTTTCGAAAGAAGGTAGTGGTTTTTATCCTAGATTGCTAGTTGGCAATCAAAGGTTTCCACTATAAGGAACTTGTTCATTTATTTGATTGTTTATTTCCGCTGCGAAGGGAACTGTAATCTGTATTCTCAGTTCCCTTGTTATTAATCTAACAATCACGATCCTACAATTGGTATCAGAGCAGGAAAAGCTCTAGATCTTTTTTAAGTTTGCATATCATGTCTCAGCCAAGCAAGTTTGAGCTCGGAATCTCCACCAACAAGCCACATCTCCGAAAGAAGGGAGAATAAACATGGTGGGCCAAGTGCATGGAAAGCCACATAAAGACCAATGACTACCAATGCTGGAGGATAGTCGAGAATGGAGATGGCTATGTCGATCTCAACCAAAAGGAAGAAGATTGGAAACCTGAGCATTATGTCATCATGGAGAAAAACGCCAAGGCTAGACAGTTCATTCTCAATGGACTGGATAGAGAAGATATGGACAAAGTCATAGGAATCAAGACGGCAAAAGAGATGTGGCAAGCACTCAAGGACATGCATGAAGGAAGTGAGGAACTGAAGCAAAGCCGAAAGTTTGCTTTAGAAGAAGAATACCACACATTCAAAATGATGGGAACCGAAACCATCTCTGAGTATTACTCTCGCTTCAATAGGCTCATTGGAAAGTTAACAGCGGCTGAGGTCACCCTTGATGAAGTCTCCAAATCACTGGTGGTCATCAATGGACTTAACTCCAATTTCACCCTCATCAAAGGAATCATGAAGAACACCCCAAGTATCCAATCTCTTCCCTTAATTCAAATCATAGGAAAACTGGAGGTTGAAGAAGGAGAACACACCAAAGCTAATGTCGACAAGAAACTGGAGAAAGGAATTGCCCTCAAGATCTCCAAAGCCTTCTTAAGGCTTGAGATGGAGCAGGAGAACTCAGACCTAGAAGAAGAGGAGGACGAACTTACAGCTCTCTTCACGAAAAACATCAGAAAATTCTTCGTGAAGGGAAGGTTCCAAAAAGGCAGTTCCTCTAACAATGGTCCAAGGAGAGATCTCAAGGATGTCTCTTGCTATGAGTGCAAAGAAAAGGGGCATTACGCTAAGAGTTGTCCCAACAAAGAAGACTCCAAAGAAGATGAAAGACCTCAAAGGAAGAAGGCTCTTGTGGCATCATGAGGAGAAGACTCAGATGAGGAACTGGATCTGAGTGGTTTCTCTAGAGGAAGATGTCTCATGGCAAAAGGAGACTCAAGCGACTCAGAAGAACTTGAGGTAACTTCTGATGACTTCTTAAGAACTCTAGCTGATTGTGATAAGAAACAACTTCTAAAAATCATAAAGAAACTAGGAAAGGAAACGAGTTCCCTTCAACAAAAACTTGATGATTGTGAAGAAGAGATCGTTTGCTTAACTACTGAGAACTCTGTGTGGAGTAAGAAACTTAATGAAACTGAGAAAGATCTAGCTGAAACTCACTCCAAACTCATGGAACTTAGGAATGTGCATGACAGTTCCCTTAAAACTTGCCAATCTTGTGGTGAGTCTAAGATAAAATCGGTTACAGTTCCTATGCATGATAACCTATTTGGAAATGATTTGCTTCAATCTATAATTGATAGGTTAGATACTCTCACTGATTCTATAAATGAAAAAACGATCAATCAAACTGTCTTTGTGAAACAACGTCATGGAGTTGGATACATTGACAACAAGTTGAATGATGATGCTGAAAATGAAAAGGTTAGACGTGAACTCGTTGAGATGAATGAGAACCTCAGTACTTCTCTTGCGACTTCTCGAGATAGGAATCAGTTCCTATTAGAGAAGATCATGGTTCTTGAGAACATGGCTGAGGTTGCCAAGCGTCTCAAAGAAAGTTCCAAAAGTCCTGAAAGGGAACCTAAGGGAAAGGAGAAAGTATCTCCTGAAGATAAGTGGTTCACTAACTCTTTTGCTCACAAAAGGTATGTGGACATGGCTCATAGTAAGGTTAGAAATAATGTTGATTTCAATAAAAGAAAAAATGAAAAACCTTTTAGGCCAGGAAAGGGAAAATATGGACATGTTGTGTACAATCGTTTGTGTTTCTATTGTGGTATGAATGGTCATTTCAACACTGAGTGTCCTAAGAAAAGGAACTATGATAATGAGAAAAATGCATATTACCATGAGAGGAATCAGTTCCCTTGTCATTCACAGACTCAAAATGATAAATCACATGCTAATCTTTCCAGTAAAGCCAAGCTTCAATGGGTTCAGAAATCTTAGTTCCCTTGTGTGCAAAAAGAAGAGAGGCAACCTCGATTATGGTACATTGATAGTGGGTGCTCATGCCATATGACCGGAAGAAGAAATCAAATGACCTCTCTTCAACCCATCCAAGGAGGGAACATCTCTTTTGGAGACAAAAGCAAAGGGAAAATCTGTGGAATAGGAACTGTGAAACTCAATGATCATATTAAGGTAAATAAAGTCCACCTTGTTGATAATCTTGCTTTTTATCTAATTAGTGTGTCACAGCTGTGTGATCAAGGAGACAATGAAGTTAGATTCAAATCAAATGAATGCACCGTCCTTGACTCCTCGGGACAAATCATCTTAAAAGGTAAAAGGCTCAACAATGTGTATGTTGTTGACCCATCCTTCGTTCCCAAGGAGAAACTCTGTCTCTCAACTGTAAATGATCAAACGGACTTGTGGCATCAACGCCTTGGTCATGCTAGCACCAAATTGATCCAAAAGCTACACTCAAAGGAACTAGTCAGGGCCTCCCAAAGCTAAGTGTCAAATCTGAAGAACCATGCTCAGACTGTGTAAGAGGGAAACAAGCTCGGAGTTCCTTTAAATCCAAAAATATGGTAAGCTCCTCAAGGCCCCTTGAACTCATTCACATGGACCTTTGTGGACCCATGAGAGTTCAAAGCCTAGGAGGAAACATGTATATCTTTGTTCTCGTCGATGACTTCTCTCGTTTTACTTGGACAATATTCATAAAATCTAAAAGTGAAGTCATTGGACGTTTTAAGGATCTGGTTCCCATGTTAGAAAAATCTCTCGATTGTCCCATCAATTCTAATCGTTCTGACCATGGTACTGAGTTCGAAAATGGAGAATTTCTAACCTTTTGCAGTGAGCATGGCATTGATCACAACTTCTCTGCACCATACACTCCTCAACAAAATGGAGTAGTGGAAAGGAAGAATATAACCTTAGAAGACATGGCTCGAACTATGCTCATCTCAAGTGGACTCTCTCAATCATTCTGGGCTGAGGCAATCAACACAACCTGCTACATCATCAATCGAGCTATGCTTCGCCCAATCACAGAGAAGACACCCTATGAACTTCTAAGAGGAAGAGTTCCCAACATTTCACATCTTAGGGTGTTCGGATGCAAATGCTTTGTGCATAACAATGGGAAAGATAATCTTGGCAAATTCGACCCAAGGAGTGATGAAGGGATCTTCATTGGATATGCCTCAAGCAGCAAGGCATACAAGGTCTTCAATAAAAGGACTAAAAAGGTAGAAGAAAGTATTCATGTTATTTTTAATGAGAAATCACTTGGTAGAAATATGCAGAACACCTCCAGCCCCTTTGAAGATCCATTTCCCAAGCCTCCTCAAGAAGATCCAGATGAAGACATCACACCACCCAATTCCTACCCTGTTGCACAAAATCCTCCACCAGTTCCCATGGATAATCAACAATAATCCATTTCTGGGAACCATGAGCATGAAGACAATACTTGTGGAGAAATAAATGATTCATCCTCTCACATGTTCTTAAATGGAGAAGGTGATCCCAACATAGAAGTTGAAGCTGAATGTTCAAATCAAGATGCATCCACATCAAATGATCTAGTTCCCAATAGAGAAAGAAGAACCATCAAGCCTCCAGTCAGGTTCGATGATCTAACCTTTTATGCTTTCAATGCTTTCTTATCTGTTGTGGAACCAAAGAATATAGGTGAAGCACTGAAGGATGTAGATTGGATCCAAGCCATGCAAGAAGAACTTCATCAGTTTGAAAGGAACAAAGTCTGGCATCTAGTTCCCTGCCCCAAGGATAAGCATATCATAGGAACTAGATGAGTCTTCAGAAACAAGCTCGATGATTCAGGAGCTGTAATAAGGAACAAAGCAAGGCTTGTTGCTCAAGGATACAATCAACAAGAAGGAATCGACTATGATGAAACCTATGCTCCAGTGGCAAGGATTGAAGCAATAAGGTTATTGATTGCCTTCGCATCACACAAGGGGTTCAAGCTATTCCAAATGGATGTCACGACCGTCTTCCTCAATGGCTTTCTTCAAGAGGAAGTCTATGTCAAGCAACCACCCGGTTTCGAAGATAGTGATCATCCAGACCATGTCTATTTCCTAGACAAAGCATTGTATGGTCTCAAGCAAGCCCCTAGAGCTTGGTATGATCGTCTCGTCCAGTTCCTACTCTCCAATGGTTACAGGCGTGACATCATTGACAAGACTCTCTTCATTCTAGAAGAAGAAGGTAACATTTTAGTGGTTCAAATCTATGTTGATAATATCATTTTTGGTTCCACTAACATGTCCCTTGTAGAGAAGTTCAAAGACTTGATGAGTAGTGAATTTGAGATGAGTCTAATAGGGGAACTCACTTTCTTCCTCGGATTGCAAATAACCCAAAAGAAAGATGGCATACAAATTCACCAACAAAAGTATGTCAGGGAACTGTTGAAAAAGTTCAAAATGGAGTATTGCAAACCTCTCTCAACTCCTATCTCTACAATCGCCCATTTGGACAAAGATCACTCAAGTCCTCTTGTGGAAGAAAAGCTCTATAGAGGTATGATAGGTTCCCTCATGTATCTAACAGCTAGTCGTCCAGACATTGTGTTTGCTGTTTGCTTGTGTGCTAGGTTTCAATCATGTCCAAGAGAAACACACCTAGCTGCTGTGAAAAGGATATTCCGATATCTCAAGGGAACTGACTCACTCTGCATTTGGTACCCCAAAGAGTGTCCCTTTGAGCTGATGGGTTTCACTGATGCTGATTATGCTGGATACTTGGTGGATAGGAAGAGTACTTCTGGAATGACACAGTTCCTAGGCCCTTGCCTTGTGTCATGGGGCTCAAAGAAACAAATCTCAGTCTCCCTCTCCACCACAGGATCTGAGTACATTGCAGCCGCCTCTTGCTGTTCCCAACTCTTATGGCTAAAGCAACAACTCACGGATTTCGGTATGTATTATGGTCCTCTTACTATTCTTTGTGATAACACCAGTGCTATAAACATTTCTAAGAATCTTATGCATCATACTAGGACCAAACACATAGATATAAGGCATCACTTTCTTAGAGATCATGTTGAGAAAGGGAACATCATTATGGAATTTTGTAGGACTGAAGATCAGATTGCAGATATATTCACCAAAGCTTTGAACAGAGTTCCCTTCGAGAACCTTAGATTAGAACTGGGAATGATTCCTATAAACTAGCAGTTCCTTTAGTTTAAAGTTACTCTACAGTTCCCTTGATTGACTAGTTCAGATCCTTTTGCTTATTTGTGTCTTGAAATCATTGTGTTTTATCTTTTGCAATAGACCCTCATATCCATAATGGTTACTCAAAAGGCTTTGATAAATCTTTCTAGTTTTTCTCCTTGAATGTTTCTTTTTCATTGAAATTCAATCATTGTCCAAGTTTCCTTGTTGGCCCAAAAGTCACAATCTGATCATATTCTAACCCGATGATACAAGCCGAAATGATGATTGTGTACTATGACCCTCCCTTACCTCATTGCATAATCTAGTTCCCTATGATCCATCTCTCAACCCTCTCTGGGAATTAGAATGCGATGTGATAAATGGCCCTCCCTGATTTCTTTTATGGGAACGTCCTTTCATGTCTTGTGTCTTAAATCCCTACACTAGAAGTTCCCATATATCCCTCTAGCACAATGAAGAAATCGCCAGAAAGGAACTAGGAAAGGCAATACTCCCAAACGGCTAGTAGAAACTCGCTTCGGAATCTGGTTCCCAAGCAAGAGCACATAGCCTCAGTCCTTATCACGGATGCCATTCTCATGGAAAAGATTCTGTCTGGGGAACAAGTTGATCTGCCTAAGCTGGTGTTAGCCCACATGCAATTTTGTCAGTCCAATAACTCCCATGCTTTCCCCTTTCCTAAAAAAAAATAAAAAAAATAAAAAAAATGGAGGCTGCAATTGGAGGAGCTCAGGCAGCTGGGTTGAAGGATACGTCTAAGACGACTACAGGCCAAGGATGAGGGAACTGAGGAAAAGAATGATACTAAAGAAGAAGAGAAAACTACAGAGCGACAGGAATGATTTTCCTAGTTCCCAGTGCTGTAACAACACATTGTGCTAGTAGTTCCCTAGGATCCCACCTTCCTCTCCTATCCTTTCTTTTGATTGTTTCAAGTTGATTGTGATCTTTGTTTGTCTTTCTTCTATGCATCTGTTGAACAATGTGTTGGTTTTCATGATTAAATGAACATTTCCGGGAGTTTTTCTAATGCATTATTTGTCTTAGCCTAAGTTTCTATTATGGTGACTTTCATGGGTTTAAAGCAATTGTTTATTTCACATTGATATCCTACACTTGATAAGTTAATTGATCTTTTTGATGATGTCAAAAGGGGGAAGAATGTATAGGAACTGTAGGATCTGTGCGTTAGTATCAAGGGAACTGAGACACTAATGTGTTCAGTTCCTATGGGCAGCGGAATAACAATTAAGCAAGTTATCAAGAACAATCACTTAAGGTGGAAACCTTTGATAACCAACTAGTTATCTAAGATAAAAACCACCCCTCTTTCGAGGATTTCAAACAGTCTACTTGTTTATTAATGTGCGATTACAACCTCAGAACATTCACAATTTCAGTCTCCTTCACTAAGACTAAACCTAGTTCCCTAGAAATCACAAATTAACAAACAACAGACTTACTTCACGTTCTTAAGCAAGAACACTTCTTCTTCTTCTTTGTCTCACTGATTCACTCTTAAGCTCGTAGAAATGCATGTCAAAATACTCTAGCATCATCACGTATTTATACGATCTGTTTCCAAGGAAAGATCTCGCAAGAGATATTACTTGAACGAACATATCCCATAAATCAGTGACGAAATATTTTATCTCTTACCTAGAATAAGAAATAAAATATGCACTCAACCGAATCCTAATTTACACAATCATATAAAGATACTCTATGTGTAAAACCGCCAAAGATCTTCAGTTGTTGACTTCCGGATTTGGTGAGAAAATCTTCTTCAAAGATTCTGTGGATAACGCTGGGAAAGTACAGAAGCGGTTCCCATCCAGTTCCCTTGATCTTGATCTTCACTCATAATGGACTCGGTTCCTTTATCTTTTCAGCTGTATATAAGACACTAGAATAATCAGTTAAGTTCAAGTGTTTGTCATCGTCAAAACAAGAAAAACAGAGGAAGAGAACTCCATGGGAACTGACGTTCCAAAGAGTTCCATTCCAAAAATTTCCCCCTTTTTGATGATGACAAACTAATACCAGTAATAAGCATATAACCAATAGGCAAGATAAGTGACATATTTAAGGAAGCAGAGATACTGGGATAAATGCTTTATAGTTCTCCCTTAATTTTTGAACACAAAAATTAGTTCCCCCTTAGAAAGACACCAGTCCTATTGGTTCCAAGATTCCAAAGACTATTCCCCTTTTTGACATCATCGAAAAGATAGATTAGTTTCAGATGGGAACCCAGAAAGAAACAAGTTCAGAGCAAATGGCAAGTCGCAACTGAGCAAACAGATATTCATTAATTTTAACAAAAGATGCACAAAGCCGCTAGCAAACATACGAAGAGCTAACAAACAAGATCACGAAGAGAGAGAAACCAACAAAGTAGGGCATCTAGTGTGCAGGGGAGTTCCTAGGGAGACTAAGCCAGGGACAGATAGGGGAACATCAGGAGGAACGGGGAGGCAACTTGGCAGTGAGTTCCCTGACAGCAGAAGTGAGTTCCCGGAGAGCAGCGCATACATCAGCATTGGCAGTTGGTAGCTCAGACTCCTCAATCTCAGACTAGGCAGCACGCGTCTTCTAGGGTTTGACCTCCGGCTCCACATCCACAATGAGACTGTTGATGTAGGTCAGGTCTAAAAGGTGATTGTACGGGGTCTCAGAGGGGGAAGCCGGGTATCCATTAAGAGAGGAAAGCAAGGCCTTGATGATGGTCAGATACGGCAGGGAGTGAGACTGGTGAGAGTGACAGGCCTGCATATGCAACAAGATAATCTTAGGGAGGTACAGCTGCTCACCAGAAAGCATCTTGTCCATGAAAACAACTTCTGCAATTTGAGTGACATTCCTCTTTTCTTGACGAGGAATCACATTATAGATGAGGAACGAATGCAGCAGCTTCATGGGGAGGGAGAGATATCTGGTGTAGAGGTCCTTGAGCTTTCTGTCCCCGAAGAGGAATTTGACATATTCTTCCTTTCTGGCAGGCCAGTTCTTCTTTGTGATTTGGAAGAATCCATTCCCAGTGGAGACGCCCAGAACAACGCCAATCATTTCGGCGGTGATGCACAACAGACAACCGCCAACAACCACGACAATCTCAGACGGATCCTCACCATCAGGAACCGGAATAAAAGACATAGAGGAGTAGAAGCTTCGGACAGCAGTATCATCAACTCCAGTAGGTTCAGAGAAGAGATGGGTCCAACCTTGAATAGTGAGCACAACCTGGAATTGGTCGACATCAGGGAGATCGGAGGACCAAAGCTGAGGGCCCAAGAAGAGAGGACCAAGAATGTTGCGTTGGGCAAAAGATTCTTTGATAGAAGTCGAAGGTTTGACCGAGGACTTCGCCGAGGGCTTAGCACCAGCAGTTCTTGCTGAACGGGTGCGCAGAGCCACAAAGGTGGGCTTAGCTTTCTTTGAGCGAGGGGCCTTGGTTTCTTTGATGATAGTGGGCTCATCCTCGTCGGAGTCAACTCGAAGTCGCTTGACCAAAGAGGTGCCAGCAGATTTGGGTTCCTTTGGGGGCACCGATTCGAGAGGTGAAATCTCTTCACCCAGAGCAGAGTCGTCAGCGGGAGAGGAGTGCTGTTGGGACTGAGCAGGGCTGACATATGGAGATTTGCCCTTGGAGGAGGAGGGAGCCAATTTTGAGGGGGTGGCTTGAGGGGAAGGTTCTTTGTGGTCTTGGTGGGAGGGTATGATGGCAGAGGAGATGATATCAGGGAGGGTTGGGGCTTTTTGTGGGGAAGACGGGGCAATTTCAGTGGGGGATGATTTTTGTGGTGATGCCGCGGGGTTTGGGAGTGCCGACGTCAGAGATGGTGAAGCGACGGCGGAGGTGGAGGCGGGGACGGGGCTTTCTGAGGGCTGAGCGTCAGAGGCCACAGACGCAGTGGATCGTCCATGAGCCGCAAGAAACTCAAGGTCAGCCTTGGAGATGGTGATGTTGATGGATTCGTCGGCCATGGGAGAAGATTTGAGAGGGACGGCTAAAGGACTTTTGGAGAAACTGAGAGGAGGAGTAGAGTAGCAAGAACACAAGAGGTGGTCTCAGTGTGAACTCTCCTTAAATAGATAATCAAACCTTCGAAAAATCCCACTCAGCAACGGCCACAATTTGAAAAATCTTTGTAGTGTCCATAATTAAGAAGAAGAAGATTCCCCAGATCTTTTCAAATCTTTTCCAAATCTTCCACGGATAAGATCACGTCCCATCAGAGTAATAATAAACGGCTAGAAGCGTGCAGTTGCCAGAAATACCTATGAGCAGAGAGAGGAAATGAAGACCCGGAGACCGAGGCGGTGGCAGAGAGCACACAACAAGCAGCGACCTTTTCAGTTCCCCCTTTAGTTCCTTATAAGTACCTGGCTAGGGAGGGCTTTGGATGCATATGTGTAGAGGGTATTCAAATCATGAAAAGTACACATCCAAAAGCATATAAACATCAGGAAGGCAATTTTGACGCTAAACTAGTAAGTTCCCAGTTGTGGACTAATCAGAAAAAGGTTCATAGGGAACTACTAGGGAAGCCAGGTTAGGGACAACTTATAATCAATCATCCTTTCGGCTTATAATGAGGGTTCATAGATCAGATTGATTATATATTGTTGAAAGAAATGCAATCAAGATATTCACACAACGCATGAAGGCGAGAAGAATGTCCAACTAATATCAAAACAATAAACATATGAAGGCAGAGATGGACAAGAAAGGCTGTAAACACAGTTCCCAACTAGTTACCAAAGAAAATAATAAGTCACATAACTAGTCAATACCAGGGAAATAGGCAAGGGAACTCATAACCGCTAAGCGATGGAAATCATTCCAAGAAGTAGTCTAAAGTACTCATATGGTTCTCGATTAAGGGCTTTTATGAATATATCAGCAATTTGTTCCTCAGTACGACAATGTTCCATAATAATGATCCCTTTTTCCACATTATCTCTCAAAAAGTGGTGCCGTATGTCAATATGCTTAGACTTGGAATGAAAGACAGGATTCTTAGATATGTTAATGGCACTAGTATTATCACAAAGAATTTTGAGAGGGCCATAGAATTTACCAAAGTCCGCGAGTTGTTGTTTGAGCCAGAGGAGTTGAGCACAGTAAGCAGCAGCAGCAATGTATTCAGACTCAGTGGTGGAGAGAGAGATGGAGGTTTGCTTCTTAGAGCCCCATGAGACCAGGCAGGGGCCAAGGAACTGAGCCATACCAGATGTGCTTTTTCTATTTTGGAGGAAGCCAGCATAGTCAGCATCAGTGTAGGAGATGAGCTCGAAGTCGCAGTGTTTGGGATACCATAGGCAGAGATTGTCAGTTCCCTTCAGATATCAAAGAATTCTTTTCACAGCGGCCATGTGCTTGGTGCGAGGATCAGCCTGAAATCGAGCACACAGACAAACAGAGTACATAATATCTGGCCGACTAGCGGTAAGGTAGAGAAGAGAACCTATCATTTGCCTGTATAGGGATTGATCAGCCTTGGGGTCAGAATCTTCCAGCGTGAGCTTGGTTGCTGGGGAAATGGGAGTTGCAAAGGGTTTGCAAATGTCCATCTTGAACTTTCTAAGAAGTTCCTTCACATACTTCTGTTGATGGATCTGAGTTCCCTCCGAGAGTTGATTCACTTGAAGACCTAGGAAGAAGGTCAGTTCCCCAATCATGCTCATCTCGAATTCACTGCTCATTAAGTTCTTGAATTTTTCTACAAGAGAGAGGTTAGTGAAACCAAAGATAATATCATCGACATATACTTGAACAACCAAGATATCATCCTTGACTTCCAGTAAGAAGAGAGTTTTATCAATCAAACCTCTTCTGTATCCATTGGATAACAGGAACTGAGCAAGACGATCATACCATGCACGGGGAGCCTGATTTAGCCCATAGAGAGCTTTGTCGAGGAAGTAGACGAAGTCAGGATGATCTTTGTCCTCAAATCCAGGGGGCTGCTTGACATACACTTCCTCTTGAAGAATGCCGTTTAGGAAAGTGGTTTTGACATCCATTTGGAAGAGTTTAAAACCTTTGTGAGCAGCATAGGCAATCATTAAGCGAATAGCCTCCATCCTTGCGACAAGAGCAAACGTCTCATCGTAGTCAATCCCCTCTTGTTGATTATAACCTTGAGCCACCAGACGAGCTTTGTTCCTTGTGACGACGTCGGAGTCATCAAGCTTGTTGCGAAAGATCCACTTAGTTCCTATGATGGTTCTGTTGGGAGGACAGGGAACTAAGCGCCAGACTTTGTTACGATCAAATTGATGTAATTCCTCTTGCATTGCATGAATCCAGTCTGGGTCAGTGAGTGCTTCTTTGTAGTTCTTGGGCTCTACAAGAGATAGGAAGGCATTGAAAGCACACAAGTTATTCAGAGAGGATCTAGTGGACGGACCTGGTTTGTGATATGGAGTTATGATTAGATCCACGGGATGAGATCCTTTGTACTTGTAGTTGGGAACAGGAATTGAGTCATCAGTCACAACAGGATGTGTGACATCAGGATTCTCTATAGCATGATCATCCGAGTTCCCTTCAGCATGGTCATCTGAGTTCCCTTCAGCATGGGAACTGGTAGCAGGAGCATCGGAGGAGATGAGTTCCCTAGAATTGGGAGCTTGAACAGGCATTCCGATAACTTGGGGACTCTCAGGCGACGGAGAATCATTTTGTGGAGCAGGCTTCGGAGAGGCAGGAGAGGATTGCTCTTCAGAATCGGGTGAGTTCCCAACTGAGTCTCCAGACAGATTGAGAGAGAACTCAGGAGTAGATGAGGGGAAGGATTCATCGGGGTCATCATCAGTAGGAGGAGAACTAGAGGGTACCTATGGCATGTTAGAAAAAGCAGATTCATTGAATACAACATGAACACTTTCCTCAATTGTTTGTGTACGAAGGTTGTACACTTTGTAAGCCTTGCTGTTGCTGACATAGCCAAGAAATATCCCTTCATCACTTCTGGGATCAAATTTCCCAATAGGATCTTTGCCATTATTGTGCACAAAGAATTTGCACCTGAAGACCCGAAGATGGGAAATGTTGGGAACTCGGCCTTTCACGAGCTCATAAGAGGTCTTCTCGGTCATAGGGCGAAGCATGGCACGATTCAGAATGTACCAAGCGGTGTTGACTGCCTCTGCCCAAAACTTGTGAGGAAGACCAGCAGATAGGAGCATAGTACGAGACATGTCCTCCAAGGTCCTATTCTTCCTTTCAACAACTCTATTCTGTTGAGGAGTGCGAGGAGCTGAGAAATTATGAGAGATTCCCTTGTCCCTGCAAAAGGTTAGAAACTTGGCATTTTTGAACTCAGTTCCATGATCGGAACGAATAGCACGAATAGTGTGGCCAAGGGAGTTCTCAAGAATGGGAACAACAGCAGAGAATCTATCAAACACTTCATCTTTAGATTTGATAAAAACAGTCTAGGTGAAATGAGAAAAATCATCAACAAGTACAAGAATATACTTGTTCCCTCCAAAGCTTTGAGTACGCATGGGACCACATAAATCCATATGAACAAGTTCAAGAGGATGAGAGGAACTGATCTCAGATTTTGACTTAAAGGAACTACGTACTTGTTTCCCCCTTACACAATCTGAGCAAATGTTGTCTTTATCAATTTGAACAGAGGGAAGTCCTCTCACCAGTTCCTTCTTGTGCAGCTTATGAATAAGCTGAGTGCTAGCATGGCCAAGTCTTTGATGCCATATTGTCGTTCTATCAGCTATAGAAGACAAGCAAAGATTTTCTTCAGGGATGAAGCTAGTGTCAACGATATAGACATTGTTGTATCGTTTCCCTTTCAAGAGAGTTTTGTGTGTCTCAGGATTCAGCACGAAGCATTCCTTGGGAGTGAATAAGACATGGTTCTCCCCTTGATCGCAAAGCTGTGACACACTCATTAGATCAAAACCTAAATTGTCAACAAGGTGAACATCACTTACTTGAACTTTGTCAGTTAAATCCACGCATCCAACGCCACAAATTGCTCCTTTTCTTTTGTCATCGAAGGAAATTTTTCCTCCATTGTATTTCTGAAGTGAGTGCAGTTTCTTCCTGTTTCCAGTCATATGACATGAAGCTCCACTGTCTATGTACCATTTTTCTTCTTTGCTCACTTCAGCCTGCAAAATTAAACATCATTTCTTACGAACCCAGGTCGGCTTACCGTTCTTGGGGTTGTTAGGAGGAGAGTTCCTAGGCTGATTAGCATGGTCAGTTCCCTGAGAAGGAGAAGAATAATAATAGGGATCATTTAAGTCAGAAATTTCAGTTCTTTTCCTATTATCTTTCCTCATATAGTTCCTCCTTTTAGAGGCTTTTTCTTCGTCCCTGATCTTCTTGTTGCATTCGTCAATGTTATGACCTTGGTTCCCACAGTACCAGCAAACACGATTGTTGGGAATCCAGAGGTACTTACCCTTTTGATGAAAGGGAACTGAGTTGAATATCTTTCTCTCCTTTAGATCAACCTTCTTCCTGGGAGCATTGCGCCCAATACCCTTATACATCTCATGTATCTTAAAGTCATTAGGAGCACACGGAAGATTGTCCTTAGAAACATTTTCAAGAACCTTAATTCTTTCTTGCAAGTATTCATTTTTGCAGTTAGAAGTTTGAAGAGCTAAATCAAGTCTTTCATTTCTTGTCTGAATCTCACTAGATACTTTATCTAAGTCACTATGAGCATGACAAGGAGTATCGGAAGAGTCATTAGGAAGATAGCCTAATCCAGCCCTAGGTCTCACAAAAACAGTTTGAGTAACAGTCTTTTCATGAATACAATCAGATAAAGAGTCAAGTTTATTAATAATAGACATCAGCAGATCATTGTCAGGAGAGGAACTTGCAGGGGAACTATCGCCAAGATTCAGTTTATCATGCAAATCACAAGTAGGACAGACAGCATGCGAAGTATTGCTAGATTTAGAAGCATCCTCAACTTTCTTACACCAAACAACATTTTCCTCAGTTAAGCAAGAAATTTCTTCTTCATTTTCAGTAATCTTTTCTTGCAAGGAATTGTTTTCATCGCTAAGTTTGATAATCAGTTTAATCAAGTGCTTTTTATCATACTTAGAGAGAGTTTCAGTGAGTTCAACAGAAGATACCTCAGGTTTGGTGGGGTCTGAGTCAGTACTTGAGTCAGCAGTTGCCATGAGACAAAGATCAAGGGAACTGAAGTTGAGTTCCCTTGCAGAGGATGTTTCAGCGATTAGACACTGTCCAAAGGATAAGTCGTCTGGTTCCCCTTCAGATTCTTCATCATTGTCACCCCAGGTGGATGTAGCAACCAACGCCTTTTTCTGTTGAGGTTCAGCGTCCTCCTTCTTGTTTGGGCAATTCTTAGCAAGATGCCCAACCTGGTTGCATTGATAGCATCTGAATTCCTTGTGTTCCCTCTTGAAGTCTTTCCTTGGGAACTTGCCCTTCTGAAAGTTCCTAACAGTGCGAGTTAGAAGAGCTGTGATCTCATCATCATTTTCTTCGTCGGAGTGTTCATCGGTCTTCAGCCTTTCCATGACTTTGGTCAGCATCAGGGCAATGCTTTGATCAGTTTTCACTTGCTCAGTTCCCTTAGCCTTGTCTTCTTGTCGCTGGAGTTGACCAATGAGTTCCTGAACAGGGAGAACTCTGATGAAAGGAGTTTGAAGCATGATGCTCTGTGTCATTTCGAACTTGGAGTTAAGTCCGTTGATAATCACCATGGATTTTGACCACTCTTCAGGTGCTGCACCACAAGCTGTGAGTTCATTGCATAGAATCTTAAAACGAGAGTGATAAGATGAGACATTTTCAGTTTCAAGCATTTTGAATCTGTGATATTCTCCTTGTAGATCAAACTTCCTGCTGTTCTGAAGGTCTTCACTTCCCAGGTTGAATTCCCTCAGAGCTTTCAGCATCTCTTTAGCATTATCGATGCCAATGACTTTGTCTTGATCAGTTTTGGTCAAGGCATTCAGAATATATTGACGAGCCTTTGCATTCTTTTCTTGTTGACCAAAGTGCTCTTGAGTCCATTCAGAGATAGGCATAAGCTTGGAGGGATCCTTTGTATCAACTGGCTTAGGGTAGTTCCCATTCTCCAAGACATACCAGCATTGCATGTCGTTGGTTTGCAAAAAGCCAGTAAGTTGTTGAGTCCACCAGTTGATTTGTCCATTCTTAAGAATGTACGGTTTGTTGATGGAGACACCGAGTTCAGGTTCGTTGTTGCGAGACATCTTAAAAACCTGCTTAGTAAACACACAATCTAGAGCGCTAGCTCTGATACCAATTGTAGGATCTGTGCGTTAGTATCAAGGGAACTGAGACACTAATGTGTTTAGTTCCTATGGGCAGCGGAATAACAATTAAGCAAGTTATCAAGAACAATCACTTAAGGTGGAAACCTTTGATAACCAACTAGTTATCTAGGATAAAAACCACCCCTCTTTCGAGGATTTCAAACAGTCTACTTGTTTATTAATGTGCGATTACAACCTCAGAACATTCACAATTTCAGTCTCCTTCACTAAGACTAAACCTAGTTCCCTAGAAATCACAAATTAACAAACAACAGACTTACTTCACGTTCTTAAGCAAGAACACTTCTTCTTCTTCTTTGTCTCACTGATGCACTCTTAAGCTCGTAGAAATGCATGTCAAAATACTCTAGCATCATCACGTATTTATACGATCTGTTTCCAAGGAAAGATCTCGCAAGAGATATTACTTGAACGAACATATCCCATAAATCAGTGACGAAATATTTTATCTCTTACCTAGAATAAGAAATAAAATATGCACTCAACCGAATCCTAATTTACACAATCATATAAAGATACTCTATGTGTAAAACCGCCAAAGATCTTCAGTTGTTGACTTCCGGATTTGGTGAGAAAATCTTCTTCAAAGATTCTGTGGATAACGCTGGGAAAGTACAGAAGCGGTTCCCATCCAGTTCCCTTGATCTTGATCTTCACTCATAATGGACTCGGTTCCTTTATCTTTTCAGTTGTATATAAGACACTAGAATAACCAGTTAAGTTCAAGTGTTTGTCATCGTCAAAACAAGAAAAACAGAGGAAGGGAACTCCATGGGAACTGACGTTCCAAAGAGTTCCATTCCAACAGGAACCTTGAACTCTTGGAACTATAAGACTTATAGGAAATCTGAACCCATTCTCTTTCTGAGGGGGAACTCGAATAACTTAGTTCATTTGCTTAGGGGGAATTTGCAACTATTGAATATTCTCTCATTATTTCATAAAGTTGTAAATCTCTTAGTTCAACTGTTCTCATGAACTTCATGTCCTTATTATGTTGTCAGGTTCCTTATATTTGTCATCATCAAAAAGGGGGAAATTGTTAGGAAATGGAACTCAGGAACCTCAATTCCCATGGAGTTCCTTTCCTCAGTTTCTCTACTTTTGAAGATGACAAATACTTTGATACTAATGTTTTATCTCAAAGATGTGCTTAAAGGAACCACAAGACAGTTATTGAAACCATGAAAGCCAAACAAGACAAAGAAGGATAGCGAAGCAAGAAGCTTGCGCTGATAGGAACCGGAGTTCGCCAGCAAGGGAACTCAGTGGAAGTGAAGCGAGGAAGCGCTCACAAGGGAACACGTATAAAAGAAGTCTATTGAAGAAGTATAGGCTTGAGAAGAGTGGCGAATCCACAAGGGAGCTAGCGCATGGGAACCTCATCACTGCTGGTAGGAACCAGAGTAGGTGAGATGTGTCAGCAAAAATCCTGGAGCCGCAGAGAGAAGCGGAAAGCAACTGTCCCATCATCGTTGGACTGACACAAACGGCTATTAACTACCCATGTTGTTTCCTAGCTCATTAAGGAAGTTGTCTTGCACACATAAACATCTATGACAACCTAGTTGACGGGATTTGTGGATCACTGTTAGATTGAGCTTCTAGTTCGGCCCGATGGGAACTGGAAGCGAACCAGCCTTTGAAGTATAAAAGGCGATTATGCTTCATTGACAACTTCAAGCACAACTACAAGAATCACACTCCATAGCAAACATCAAAGTGTGAAGCTCTCAAACAAGATCATAAAAGCAAACTGAGATCAAGAGGAACCAGTCAAGGAACCTGAGAGCTGCGTGCTAGTTCCTGTGACTGTAAGTGGGTTAGTTCCTTGGTGCTAAGGATTGCTTCTTGGATTGATTATAATTTGTGTTAAGTTATCTAGGATTGTCTAACTGTGTGTAAGGCAAATAAACTATGTGTTTGTTCCTAGGATAAGTTGTAACCAAAGAGATAAGAAATCAAGAAGTAGACCTTGAAATCCTTTCGAAAGAAAGGTACTGGTTTTTATCCTAGATTGCTAGTTGGCAATCGAAGGTTTCCACTATAAGGAACTTGTTCATTTATTTGATTGTTTATTTCCGCTGCGAAGGGAACTGTAATCTGTATTCTCAGTTCCCTTGTTATTAATCTAACAAACGATCCTACACATTTACTCATAAACCTCTCATTCTGACCATTTCAAAAGCAAATATATAAATTCATCAGTATATCAGAACTCAATTAACATCCAATCTAGCTATATGATCAAAATTAGCAATCTCACCTCTCGATCTATCAATTCCTGCACACCCTTTAAATCCTTGTTCATGGCAAGTTCCTTGGCAGCATTCGATGTAACAACATATTCATCATAATCCTGCATTTCATAACAGAAATTGCGCATCCTGATCAAGCAATTGTTCAACTGTATCTTACAGCTATGATGGTGGTTTATAGCATGTTTGAATCAAGAATGCATTCATAAGCCTTGGCTTTCTTCTTGTTCAGATACGATAGCTTCCGCTCAGAGGCTCGCAGATTTTTTTCGACTACTGCCTTCTTCCGTTGATGACGTCTATTTTTCTTCGTATCATATCAAATACTGCTTCTCCAGTACCCTAGTCTTGATTTCCTCACCAATTTTACATTCTATGATGCACAAATCAACACCCCATCGCATTAAAAATTTCTGAAATAAACAAATTTGAGTTTGCAATTTTCAGTTTCACATACTTGCATCTGCTGTCTAATTGCATCCTTTGACCCCCAACGCTCAATAATCTCTGCAATCTCCTCTGCATCTGGACTATCACGAATATAATTATCTTTTGTTCGCACTAAATCTTTAAGCTCCTTGAAGAAGATCTTCATCTCTTTTGCTTGGCGCGGCCTCTGATCATGAATCAATTGACGCTTCAATTCCTTGATTTGTTCTTCACACTTCCATTGTCCAATACAACGGCGACAGATCAAAGTTAGGGTAAAATAAGTAGTTTTCAGGCTTTCCAGTACCAAATAGATTGGCGATTTAACCTAAAACGAATCCGTAAAAATAGTGTTAGGAAATGGAACTCCGGAACCTCAGTTCCTATGAGAGTTTCTTTCCTCAGTTTCTCTATTTTTGAAGATGACAAATACTTTGATACTAATGTTTTATCTCAAAGATGTGCTTAAAGGAACCACAGGACAAGTTACTGAAACCATGAAAGCCAAACAAGCAAACCAAAGGAACCCAGAAGTACAACACGTGACTTTGCTTTTCCCGATAAAGCTGGGAACACTGAACCTTGAACAAAGGTTGGTGAAAGCGACATGACAAACGTCTCTAAAGCTTGTCACCATCCAAAGGAAACTCTGAAGTTGTCTAGGTTGCTGAACCTCGGACAAAAGGTGTTTGAAAGCGACATGACAGACGCTTCTAAAGCCTGTCACCATCCAAAGGAAACTCTGAAGTTGTCTAGGTTGCTGAACCTCGGACAAAAGGCATTTGACAACGACATGACAGATTCTTCTGAAGCCTTTGACCAACCAATGTATATTCTGAGTTTGCCTAAGTTGTTGGTACATGATTAAGTCAACTTGAATTAAGGACCACCACACAACCTAGGTTAAGCTTGCTCTGTGGGAACCAAGAGAAGACTTAACCTCGAGAATACACTATATAAGGAAGACGAACTTCATTGTTATCTTCAAGCACTATAACAAGAATCACACTTCATAGAAAACATCAGTGTGAACTCTCAACAAGATCATCAACTCAAACCAAGATCAAGAGAAACCAGTCAAGAAACTTGAGAGTTGTGTGCTAGTTCCTGTGACTGTAAGTGTGTCAGTTCCTTAGTGCTTATGACTGCTTCTTGGATTGATTCTACTTTGTGTTAAGTTTATCTAGGATTGTCTAACTGTGTGTAAGGCAAAGGAACTGTGTGTTTTATTCCTAGAAGTAACTTGTAACCAAAGTGATAAGAAATCAAGAAGTAGACCTTAAAATCCTTTCGAAAGAAAGGTAGTGGTTTTTATCCTAGATTGCTAGTTGGCAATCAAAGGTTTTCACTATAAGGAACTTGTTCATTTACATTTGATTGTTTATTTCCGCTGCGAAGGGAACTGAATATCAGTATTCTTAGTTTCATTGTTCTAAACTAACAATCACGATCCTACAGTTGATATCAGAGCTGGAAAAGCTCTAGATCTTTGTTTAAGTTTGCAGATCTAAGATGTCTCAGTCAAACAAGTTTGAGCTCGAAATCTCTACCAACAAACCACATCTCCGAAAAAAGGGAGAGGAAACATGATGGGCCAAGTGCATGGAAAGTCACATAAAAACCAATGATTACCAATGCTGGAGGGTAGTCGAGAATGGAGATGGCTATGTCAATCTCAACCAAAAAGATGAAGAATAGAAACCTGAGCATTACGTCATCATGGAGAAGAACGCCAAGGCTAGACAGTTCATTCTCAATGGACTGGATAGAGAAGATATGGACAAAGTTATAGGAATCAAGACGGCGAAAGAGATGTGACAAGCACTCAAGGATATGCATGAATGAAGTGAGGAACTAAAGCAAAACAGGAAGTTTGCTTTAGAAGGAGAATACCACACATTCAAAATGATGAAAACTGAAACCATCTCTGAGTATTACTCTCGCTTCAACATGCTTATTGGAAAGTTAACAGCTGTCGAGGTCATCCTTGATGAAGTCTCCAAATCACTGGTGGTCATCAATGGACTTAACTCTAAGTTCACCCTCATTAAAGGAATCATGAAGAACACCCCAGGTATCCAATCTCTTCCCTTGACTCAAATCATAGGGAAACTGGAGGTTGAAGAAGGAGAACACACCAAAGTCAATGCTGACAAGAAACTGGAGAAATGAATTGCCCTCAAAATCTCCAAAGCCTTCTCAAGGCTTGAGATGGAACAGGAGAACTCAGACTTAGAAGGTGAGGAGGATGAACTTACAGCTCTTTTCACAAAGAATATTAAAAAATTCTTTGTGAAGGGAAAGTTCCAAAAAGGCAATTCCTCTCACAATGGACCAAGGAGAGATCTCAAAGATATTTCTTGCTATGAGTGCAAAGAGAAGGAACACTACGCTAAGAACTGTCCCAACAAAGAAGAATCCAAAGAAGATGAAAGACCTCAAAGGAAAAAGGCTCTTGTGGCCTCATGGGGAGAAGACTCAGATGAGGAACTAGATCTGAATGGATTTTTTGGAGGAAGATGCCTCATGGAAAAAGGAGAACTAAGCGACTCAGAATACCTTGAGGTAACTTCTGATGACTTCTTAAAAACTCTAGTTGATTGTGATAAGAAACAACTTCTAAAGATCATAAAAAATCTAGGGAAGGAAACGAGTGCTCTTCAACAAAAACTTGATGATTGTGAAGATGAGATTGCTTGTTTAACTGTTGAGAACTCTGTGTGGAGTAAGAAACTTGAAGAAACTGAGAAAAATCTCGCTGAAACTAACTCCAAACTTATGGAAACTAGTAACATGCATGCTAGTTCCCTTAAAATTTGCCAATCTTGTAGTGAGTCTAAGATAGAATCTGTTATAGTTCCTATGCATGATAACCTATCTGGAAATGTTTTGCTTCAATCTATAATTGATAGGTTAGATGATCTCACTGATTCTATAAAAGAAAAAACAGTTAATCAAACTGTCTTTGTGAAACAACGCCATGGAGTTGGATACATTAACAACAAGATCAATGATGACGCTGAAGATGAAAAGGTCAGACGTGAACTTGTTGAGATGAATGAAAACCTCAGTACTTCTCTTGCGACTTCTCGAGATAGGAATCAGTTCCTATTAGAGAAGATCATGGTTCTTGAGAACAAGGCTAAGGTTGACAAGCTTCTCATAGAAAATCCTAAAAATCCAAAAAGAGACCCTAAGGTCTTTGAGAGGGAACCTAAGGGAAAGGAGAAAGAATCTCCTAAAGACAAGTGGTTCACTAACTCCTTTTCTCACAAAAGGTACATGGACATGACTCATGGTAAGGTCAAGAATAATGTTGATTTCAATAAAAGAAAAAATGAAAAACCTTTTAGGTCAGGAAATGGAAAATATGGATATGTTGTGTACAATCGATTGTGTTTCTATTGTGGTAAGAATGCTCATTACAACACTGAGTGTCCTAAGAAAAGGAACTATGATAATAAAAAAATGCATACTACCATGAAAGGAACCAGTTCCCTTGTCATTCACAAACTCACAATGATAAATCACATGCTAATCCTCCCAGTAAAGCCAAGCTTCACTGGGTTCAGAGATCTTAGTTTCCTTGTGTGCAGAAAGAAGAGAGGCAACCTCAACTATGGTATATTGACAATGGTTGCTCGTGCTATATGACCGGAAGAAGAAATCAAATGACCTCTCTTCAACCCCTCCAAGGAGGGAACATCTCCTTTGGATACAAAAGCAAAGGGAAAATTTGTGGGATATGAACTGTGAATCTCAATGACCACATTAAGGTAAACAAAGTTCACCTTGTTGATAATCTTGGTTTTGATCTAATTAGTGTGTCACAGCTGTGTGATCAAGGAGACAACGAAGTTACATTCAAATCAAATGAATGCATTGTCCTTGACTCCTCGGGACAAATCATCTTAAAAGGTAAAAGGTTCAACAATGTATATGTTGTTGACCCATCCTTCGTTCCCAAGGAAAAACTTTGTCTCTCTACTGTGAATGATCAAACGGACTTGTGGCATCAACGTCTTAGTCATGCTAGTACCAAATTAATCCAAAAGCTACACTCAAAGGAGCTAGTCAGAGGCCTCCCAAAGATAAGTGGAAAATCTGCGGAACTATGCTCAGACTGTGTAAGAGGGAACTGATGCTGATTATGCTGGATACTTGGTGGATAGGAAAAGTACTTCTGGAATGGCACAGTTCCTAGGCCCTTGTCTTGTGTCATGGGGTTCAAAGAAACAAATCTCAGTCTCCCTCTCCACCACATAATCTGAGTACATTGCAGTTGCCTCTTGCTGTTCCCAACTCTTATGGCTAAAGCAACAACTCGCGGATTTTGGTATGTCTTATGGTCCTCTCACTATTCTTTGTGATAATACTAGTGCCATAAACATATCTAAGAATCTTGTGCATCATACTAGGACCAAACCTATAGATATAAGGCATTACTTCCTTAGAGATCATGTTGAGAAATGGAACATCATTATGAAATTTTATAGGACTGAAGATCAGATTGCGGATATATTCACCAAAGCTTTGAATAGAGTTCCTTTCGAGAACCTTAGATTAGAACTGAGAATGATTCCTATAAATAGTAGTTCCTTTAATTTAAAGTTACTCTCCAGTTCCCTTGATTGACTAGATCTGACCTTTTTACTTGTTTTGTCTTGGAATCTTTGTGTTATATCTCTTACAATAAACCCACTTATCTATAATAGTTACTCAAAAGGCTTTGATAAATTTTTCTAGTTCTTCTCCTTGAAAGTCCTTTTTCATTTTAACTCAATCATTGTCCAAGTTTCTTTGTTAGCCCAAAAGTCACAATCTGATCATATTCTAACCTCATGATACAAGCCGAAATAATGATTGTGTACTATGACCCTCCCTTGCCTCATTGCACAATCTAGTTCCCTATGATCCATCTCTTAACCCTCTCTGGGAATTAGTGTGCGATGTGATAAATGGACCTCCCTGATTTCGTTTATGGGAACGTACTTTCATGTTCTGTGTCTAAAATCCCTATACTAGAAGTTCCCATATATCCCTCTAGCACAATGAAGAAATCGCCAGAAAGGAACTAGGAAATGCAGAACTCCCAAACGGCTAGTAGAAACTCGCGTCTTCCCGAGACAACATTTAATGCAAAAACATCGTCAGAGTTCCCTGTACGACTCTGCATTGATGAGATTTTTTGAATATCTGCCTTTTGATTTTGTGACCGTTAAAAAGAACGAAAAAGCTAAAATTAAAAGAGCTGTTTCCCAGAGATTTCTCTTCCAACGGCTTGATTTTCCAACGGCCTCCAAACGATGCACAAGAGGTATTTAGGGACTCCTGTTTGATTGAACCAAGTACTATGCTCTTCTTGCTCTCAAAATCCTTGATTCCCTTGCTCTCTCTAGCTCTCTCATCTTCTCGTTTTCTCTCGTTCTCTTGCTCACCTCTCTCAAAACACCAAGCTCTTTGCCTCCGTTATACCATGTCCAAGACTCCTTTGCGATCCTAGCTTGCCTGGGTCGTATTGAAAAAGCTATCACGGATGGATCTACTACCATCTCTCTTGCCATCCGTGATCAGGTGACAGAGCTGGGGCAGACCAGGAATGCCATATCTGGTCTTGTGAGTGTGATTCAGCAAACTTTGGAGGCTGCGATTGGATGAGCTCAGGCAGCTGAGATGAAGGATACGCCTAAGACGGCTATAGGCAAAGATGAGGGAACTGAGGAAAAGAATGATGCTGAAGAAGAAGAGGAAACTCCACAGCCACAGGAATGACTTTTCTAGTTCCCAGTGCTGTAACACCACATTGTGCTAGTAGTTCCCTAGGATTCCACCTACCTCTCCTATCTTTTTTTTATTGTTTCAAGTTGTTTGTGACCTATGTTTGTCTTTCTACTATGAATCTGTGAACAATCGAAGAATATGGTAAGTTCCTCAAGGCTCCTTGAACTCATTCACATGGACCTTTGTGTACCCATGAGAGTTCAAAGCCTAGGAGGAAATAGGTATATCTTTGTTCTCGTCGATGACTTTTCTCGTTTTACTTTGACCATCTTCATAAAATCTAAAAGTGAAGTCATTGGACGATTTAAGGATCTGGTTCCCATGTTAGAAAAATCTCTTGATTGTTCCATCAATTCTATTCGTTCTGATCGTGGTACTGAGTTCAAAAATGGAGAATTTCTAACATTTTGCAGTGAGCATGGCATCGATCATAACTTATTTGCACCATACACTCCTCAACAAAATGGAGTAGTGGAAAGGAAGAACAGAACCTTAGAAGACATGGCTCAAACTATGCTCATCTCAAGTGGACTCTCTCAATCATTCTGGGCTGAAGCAATCAATGCAGCTTGCTACATCATCAATCGTGCTATGATTCGCCCAATCACAGAGAAGACACCCTATGAACTTCTGAGAGGAAGAGTTCCCAACATTTCACATCTTAGGGTGTTCGGATGCAAATGCTTTGTGCATAACAATGGGAAAGATAATCTTGGCAAATTCGACCCAAGGAGTGATGAAGGGATCTTTATTGGATATGCCTCAAGTAGCAAAGCTTACAAGGTCTTCAACAAAAGGACTAAAAATGTAGAAGAAAGTGTTCATGTTGTTTTTAATGAGAAATCATTTGGTAGAAATATACAGAACACTACTAGCTCCTTTGAAGACCCATTTCTCAAGTCACCTCAAGAAGATCAAGATGAAGAAGGTGATCCCAACATAGAAGTTGAAGCTGAATGTTCAAATCAAGATGCCTCCACATCAAATGCTCTAGTTCCCAATAGAGAAAGAAGAACCATCAAGCCTCCAGTCAGGTTCGATGATTTAACCTTTTATGCTTTCAATGCTTTCTTATCTATTGTGGAACAAAAGAACATAGGTGAAGCACTGAAGGATGTATATTGGATCCAAGGCATACAAGAAGAACTTCATCAGTTTGAAAGGAACAAAGTCTGGCATCTAGTTCCCCGCCCCACAAATAAGCATATCATAGGAACTAGATGGGTTTTCAGAAATAAGCTCGATGACTCAGGAGTTGTAATTAGGAACAAAGCAAGGCTTGTTGCTCAAGGATACAATCAACAAGAATGAATCGACTATGATGAAACCTATGCTCCAGTGGCAAGGATTGAAGCAATAAGGTTATTGATTGCCTTCGCATCACACAAGGGCTTCAAACTATTCCAAATGGATGTAAAGACCGCCTTCCTCAATGGCATTCTTCAAGAGGAAGTCTATGTCAAGCAACCACCCGGCTTTGAAGACAGTGATCATCCAGACCATGTCTATTTCCTAGACAAAGCCTTATATGGTCTCAAGCAAGCCTCTAGAGCTTGGTATGATCGTCTTGCCTAGTTCCTACTCTCCAATGGTTACAAGCATGGAATCATTGATAAGACTCTCTTCATTCTAGAAGAATAAGGTAACATCCTAGTGGTTCAAATTTATGTTGATGATATCAATGTTGGTTCCACTAACCTGTCCCTTATAGATAAGTTCAAAGACTTGATGAGTAGTGAATTTGAAATGAGTCTAATAGGGGAACTCAACTTCTTCCTCGAATTGCAAATATCCTAAAAGAAAGATGGCATACAAATTCACCAATAAAAGTATGTCAGGAAACTTTTGAAAAAGTTCAAAATGGAGTCTTGCAAGCCCCTCTCAACTCCTATCTCCACAATCGCCCATCTGGACAAAGATCACTCAAGCCCTCTTGTGGAAGACAAACTCTATAGAGGTATGATAGGTTCCCTCATGTATCTGACATCTAGTCGTCCAGATATTGTGTTTGATGTTTGCTTGTGTGCTAGGTTTCAATCATGTCCAAGAGAAACACACTTAGTAGTTGTGAAAAGGATATTCCGATATCTCAAGAGAGCTGACTCACTCTGCCTTTGGTACCCCAAAGAGTGTCCCTTTGAGCTGATAGGTTTCACTGATGCTGATTATGCTGGATACTTGGTGGATAGGAAAAGTACTTCTGGAATGGCACAGTTCCTAGGCCCTTGTCTTGTGTCATGGGGTTCAAAGAAACAAATCTCAGTCTCCCTCTCCACCACATAATCTGAGTACATTGCAGCTGCCTCTTGTTGTTCCCAACTCTTATGGCTAAAGCAACAACTCGCGGATTTTGGTATGTTTTATGGTCCTCTAACTATTCTTTGTGATAATACTAGTGCCATAAACATTTCTAAGAATCTTGTGCATCATACTAGGACCAAACATATAGATATAAGGCATCACTTCCTTAGAGATCATATTGAGAAAGGGAACATCATTATGAAATTTTATAGGACTGAAGATCAGATTGCAGATATATTCACCAAAGCTTTGAATAGAGTTTCTTTCGAGAACCTTAGATTAGAACTGGGAATGATTCCTATAAACTAGTAGTTTCTTTAATTTAAAGTTACTCTCCAGTTCCCTTGATTGACTAGATCTGACCTTTTTACTTGTTCTGTCTTGGAATATTTGTGTTATATCTCTTACAATAAACCCACTTATCTATAATAGTTACTCAAAAGGCTTTGATAATTTTTTCTAGTTCTTCTCCTTGAAAGTCCTTTTTCATTTTAACTCAATCATTGTCCAAGTTTCTTTGTTAGCCCAAAAGTCACAATCTGATCATATTCTAACCTCATGATACAAGCTGAAATGATGATTGTGTACTATGACCCTCCCTTGCCTCATTGCACAATCTAGTTCCTTATGATCCATCTTTTAACCCTCTCTGGGAATTAGTGTGCGATGTGATAAATGGACCTCCCTGATTTCGTTTATGGGAACGTACCTTCATGTTTTGTGTCTAAAATCCCTACACTAGAAGTTCTCATATATCCCTCTAGCACAATGAAGAAATCGCCAGAAAGGAACTAGGAAAGACAGAACTCCCAAACGGCTAGTAGAAACTCGCGTCTTCCCGAGACAACATTTAATGCAAAAACAGCGTCACAGTTCCCTGTACGACTCTTCATTGATGAGATTTTTTGAATATCTGCCTTCTGATTTTGTGACCGTTACAAAGAACGAAAAAGCTGAAATTAAAAGAGCCATTTCCCAGAGATTTCTCTTCCAACGGCTTGATTTTCCAACGGCCCCCAAACGATGCACAAGAGGTATTTAGGGACTCCTGTTTGATTGAACCAAGTACCCTGCTCTTCTTGCTCTCAAAATCCTTGATTCCCTTGCTCTCTCTAGCTCTCTCATCTTCTCGTTTTCTCCCGTTCTCTTGCTCACCTCTCTCAAAACACCAAGCTCTTTCCCTCCGTTATACCATGTCCAAGACTCCTCTGCGATCCTAGTTTGCCTGGGTCGTATTGAAAAAGCTATCACAGATGGATCTAATGCCATCTCTCTTGCCATCCGTGATCAGGTGACAGAGCTGGGGCAGACCAGGAATGCCATATTTGGTCTTATGAGTGTGATTCAGCAAACTTTGGAGGCTGCGATTGGAGGAGCTCAGGCAGCTAAGATGAAGGATACGCCTAAGACGGCTACAGGCAAAGATGAGGAAACTGAGGAAAAGAATGATGCTGAAGAAGAAGAGGAAACTCTGCAGCCACATGAATGACTTTCCTAGTTCCCAGTGCTGTAACACCACATTGTGCTAGTAGTTCCCTAGGATTCCACCTACCTCTCCTATATTTTTTTTATTGTTTCAAGTTGTTTGTGGCCTTTGTTTGTCTTTCTACTATGAATATGTGAACAATGTGTTGGTTTTAATGATTAATGAACATTTCCGGGAGTTTTTCTAATACATTATTTGTCTTTGCCTTAAGTTTCTATTATGGTGACTTTAATGGGTTTAAAGCAATTGTTTATTTTACATTGATATCCTACACTTGATAAGTTAATTGATCTTTTCGATGATGTCAAAATGGGGAAAATGTATGGGAACCTTAAACTCTTGGAACTACAGGACTTATAGGGAATCTGAACCCGTTCTCTTTCTGAGGGGGAACTCGAATAACTTAGTTCCTTTGCTTAGGGGGAATTTGCAACTATTGAATGTTCTCTCATTATTTCATAAAGCTGTAAATCTCTTAGCTCAACTGTTCTAATGAATTTCATGTCCTTATTATGCTGTCAGGTTCCTTATATTTGTCATCATCAAAAATGGGGAAATTGTTAGGAAATGGAACTCCGAAACCTCAGTTCCCATGAGAGTTTATTTCCTCAGTTTCTCTACTTTTGAAGATGACAAATATTTTGATACTAATATTTTATCTCAAAGATGTGCTTAAAGGAACCACAGGACAAGTTACTGCAACCATGAAAGCCAAACAAGCAAACCAAAGGAACCCAGAAGTACAACACGTGACTTTGCTTTTCCCGATAAAGCTGGGAACACTGAACCTTGAACAAAGGTTGGTGAAAGCGACATGACAAACGTCTCTAAAGCCTGTCACCATCCAAAGGAAACTCTAAAGTTGTCTAGGTTGCTGAACCTCGGACAAAAGGTGTTTGAAAGCGACATGACAGATGCTTCTAAAGCCTGCCACCATCCAAAGGAAACTCTGAAGTTGTCTAGGTTGCTGAACCTCGGACAAAAGGCGTTTGACAACGACATGACAAATTCTTCTGAAGCCTTTGACCAACCAATGTGTATTTTGAGTTTGCCTAGGTTGTTGGTACATGATTAAGTCAGCTTGAATTAAGGACCACCACACAATCTAGGTTAAGCTTGCTCTGTGGGAACCAAGAGAAGACTTAACCTCGAGAATACACTATATAAGGAAGACAAGCTTCATTGTTATCTTCGAGCACTACAACAAGAATCACACTTCATAGAAAACATCAAAGTGTGAACTCTCAACAAGATCATCAACTCAAACCAAGATCAAGAGGAACCAGTCAAGAAACTTGAGAGTTGTGTGCTAGTTCCTGTGACTTGTAAGTGTGTCAGTTCCTTAGTACTTAGGACTGCTTCTTGGATTGATTCTACTTTGTGTTAAGTTTATCTAGGATTGTCTAACTGTGTGTAAGGCAAAGGAACTGTGTGTTTTGTTCCTAGAAGTAACTTATAACCAAAGTGATAAGAAATCAAGAAATAGACCTTGAAATCCTTTTGAAAGAAAGGCAGTGGTTTTTATCCTAGATTGCTAGTTGGCAATCAAAGGTTTTCACTATAAGAAACTTGTTCTTCCGATGCGAAGGGAACTGGATATCAGTATTCTTAGTTTACTTGTTCTAAACTAACAATCACGATCCTACAAATAGTTTGGGCGAAATCCTGAAACTTACATCGTCGAGAAAAGAAAGCTTGGCCGAAGCTTGTTGAAGGAGGTCGAGCTCCTCCAGATACCAATGGCTTGGTTCATAGCACACGATCCAGTCGCTCGTATCCAAACTCAATTTGTCAAGATCCATCTACAGATTTTGTAGATATTTCTGTAATTGGATTCGTAGCGACTGCAATGAAGAATGAAATAATAGAATTTTTGTACCTTTTTGGACTCCAATTCTTCGGCGATTGGAGCTCTGGCCTCGTCAATTGTCCTGAGCAACGCTTAAGCCTGTTTGATTTCAAATTCCAGTTCAGGATCTTCATAAGGGTGGAGTTTGACCAGGTAGAACTGCTGGAGCTTGCCTTTGACTGCCGGAGCTTCGTCGTCGGGCTGGTGATCCGCCGGTGCCGCCACAAGTTCAATATGATGAGCTGCAAACTCGGCTTCCGCTGGATCCATGTATAAAATGGAATTTGAAAGTTTGATCTCCTCGGGATATTGTAAATTTTGGCTATTTATAATGGCTATTCTAGATAAGCTACTTGCCGCTCACGGAAACCAACTTACACTTTTGGCATATTTTAGTGTAAGAAAAGAAATGTTTCTTTTCGTTTGAAAAAAGAAACATGTTGTTGGTGATTTTAGTGAAATCATTGCCATTTAGTGTGGTTGGGATTCATGCAACACTATGGGAACTCATTTCGTTATAACACAAGTTCGGGTGTGTGGAGTACACGCTTGTGTAAGCGACTTGAGTTTCAGAGGGAAACAAAAGGATAGGTTACATGTAAGGCTCAAGTTCCCTTGAAATAGCTGAAATAGTTTCTGTAAAGGGAACTTGATATTAGTTCACTTCTTGTGAAGGGAACTGGACGTTATTTCCCTTCTACGTGACTAGAAGCACGTGTATGGCTGGTTGATTTTCTTGGCACGTGTTTCATGTGCTTGTAACTGTTGGTAAAACCAACTTTGTAACCGCTATAACCATCATAACTACTTTGTAACTGATAGTAATAGTTGGTAACTGTTGTGGGTCAGTTGAGAATGGTTGATAACCGCTGGAAACAGTTGGTAACCGTTTCCAACTGCCGATGTAACTTCCCTTAACTTCCATAACCGTTTTGGAAGTGTTCTCCAATGCCTATATAAAAGGCTTTTGGGTTGTGGTGTTGGATAGTTCGAATTATTATGATGAAAGAGTGTCTCTCTTCATACTTGAACCTGATTTAAGTCTCAAATCCATTATTACAAAAACTTTAAAGTTCAGTTCTTTTCATGAGCCTTGATTGGAACTGGTTGGTTTGTCTTATCTCACTTCAAATTTCGTGGATTCCCTAAGGCTATGTAAGGGGCGAAATATTGATTTCGGAAAGTGGTTCACCACGATTCAAACCGATATCAAGATCTTGTTGCATATGATTGATCTACCGATGTGCTGTCATCTACATCAACATCCACAAGAGGAACTCAGTGCCTCCAGAGAACAGTTTCCTCCATCCGAAGATTCAGCATTTCAGAGGAACTGACCAAGACGGAGTCCCAATTCTCTTACACATGTGGCATTTGGTATTTTATTACAAAGTAACTGAGCATGGAAAGATAAAGACAATGCATGTTGGGCTGCTAAGTTTGGTTAGGGATCTTAAATAATTCGGTGATGATTAAAAAACATAACGAAGCACGTACACCACCTGCCCTTCTTTTGTGGGAGTTACTCCTTCTAAGTTTATTAAATGTTATGTATTAAATAAAAAGTGCTTTTAGGGGAGACAAAAAGTTATATCAAATAAAATGGTAACTTTGAATTCTTATCTTATGTTATCAAATAAAATAAAATGGTAATATGTTTAAAGGAAAGGAAATAAAATAAAATGGCAATATGTTTAAAGGAAAGGATAATATGAGAATCATCGTTTAGGTAACAACTAAGAATGATATATATATATTAGAACAGTAATATACACTTATTGAAGAAAATTAATGACACGATCAGATTACGGCGGTGGACGATATGGGTGCATTAAAAGCCTCCGGACCCGATGGGTACTGTTGGGCCCAAACTGCTCTAATGGAACCGACTCAAGCAAATTGGGCCAACCTCAGGTGAAGGAATAGGCCGAGAAGATTGAAGAAAGGCATCGGACGCTCCTCAGACGCATAAGATTCGACCAATTCCGAGAATCTCGCCCAAAGCCTTAACTACTCAATCCTAAGCAAAACGGCTGCCAATTCAAGTGCAAGATTATGGGTGTCATTAAGAGGAAGATCCTATAGATTACGCTCGACAATAAATGGAGAAATCTCACAAAAACGGTAACGGTCAAAGGAAAGAACACCATAAATAGACCATGAAAGGACGATCGACAAAAGACACGTTTACACAAACAACACTCATCAACTCGGCTCTTGCAAAGCTCATTAGCTCACTGGTTCTCGCTTAGTTCCTTTGGTACATCATCCGACTACAAACAGTCGAGTCACCAGAGTAGCCGGTGGGACGAGACCTGATCTTCTATTCTTTGAGGATAAGTTGTATTTCGACTCATTTCTGTTATCACTTGATCAATACATCATAATACAATCTTGCTTTTACTTCATACGTGGTTGATTGTTTATTTGGTTTGGATTTATTATATACTATCTGATCGACTTGTTACCTCGTCTAAGGCGATTTAGGTTGATTGATCTTTTCGCCCCAAAACAGGTACCATGCTATTTTCTTTCAAAAGAACTGGCAATTGATTCACCAGGAAATGGAGGACAGTGTGCTTCAGATTCTTAATGGACATGGGGTGCCGGCGACGATGAATGAAACGATGATTGTCCTGATTCCCAAAGTGGAAAATCCTGAAACTGCTCATCAATTGAGACCTATAAGTTTATGCAATGTCGCATTCAAAATTGCGACTAAGGCTATGGTGTTGCGACTTAAGCCTTTCATGCGGAAGGTGGTGGCACCTACTCAGTCAAGCTTTGTTCCAGGGCGATAGATTTCCGACAATATTGTCATCACGCAAGAGGTCATGCATTCTATGAGATCAAAAACGGGGCCACGGTTCATGGCGATTAAAATTGATCTCGAAAAAGCGTATGATAGAGTTCGCTGGGCCTTTATCTGGGATACTCTGCAAGAACTCTGATTGCCCTCCCTGGTCACCAAGGTCATCATGGATTGTGTATCATCCTGTAGTATGCGTATTCTGTGGAACGGAGAGATAAGGGATCAGTTTCGGCCTTCCCGTGGAGTCCGCCAGGGGGATCCGTTATCCCCGTACCTGTTTGTACTGTGTATGGAGAGACTGGGACATATTATCGATGAGGTTGTTTCATCCAGAGCATAGAAACCAATTAGTTTGTCTCCGAACAATCTCGGGCTTTCACACATACTCTTCGCAGATGATTTGATCCTGTTTGTCGAGGCTTCCCCGGAACAAATGCGCGTGATTCGGTACTGCTTGGATCGGTTTTGTGCGGCGTCGGGAACTAAGATTAATTTCCAGAAGTCTATGCTCTATTTCTCTAACTCTACACCTTCTGCTGAGGTGGATAGAATAAGCAGAGCAGACAGAATTCCGGCTACGAATGACCTCAGTAAGTACCTTGGAATTCCCATGTCCAAGCAGCGGATGTCGAAACACACGTTTAAGCATATTCTAGAGCGCATGGATTCCAAATTAGCAGGCTGGAAATCTAAGATACTATCTATGGCTGGAAGGATCACACTTGTTAACTCAGCGGTGGCTACGATCCCCTACTATGCTATGCAAACCAACCGGCTCCCTCTTTACATCTGTGATGAGATCGATAAGAGGACAAGAGGATTCGTGTGGGGCACTACAGTGGAGAAGAGGAAACTCCATCTGCTTAGCTGGGATACGTTGAAATTACCAAAGTCGGATGGTGGCTTAGGTATGCGGAGTATGCGACAAGCCAATTCGGCTTTTATGACTAAAATGGGCTGGCGCACAATCTCGGAGCCGGACTCCCTCTGGTCTCGGGTTGTTCATGGGAAGTACTGTCATGGTAGATGTGACAGGGATATGTTTAACGCGGTCCTGGGAGCATCGAACCTTTGGGCGGGGATGGTTAGCTCTAGGAACCATTTGTTGAAAGGCCTAACCACAGTAATTGGGGACGGTCTAAGTACCCTTTTTTTGGACTCACCCTTGGGTGGAGAATATCACCCTTGAGTCCCTTGCAACAGAACCGTTGGAGGATGAGCATCTTGGACACACTGTTGCCGAGTACTGGACTGGTGAAACACTGAAACATGGAACTGGGCCGAATTCTCTCACCTGCTCCCGCCGGAAGTGCTCCTTAAGATTGGCGTGATCACCATTGTCGCTGAGGGCTCTGGAGATAACTTTGGCTGGAATGCTACGGGGTCTGGCAAATTTTCACTTCAGTCTGCCATGGCGATCATCCGTGATGACAGTGATGATGTTGTTGAGCCTATATGGAAGAAAATCTGGAAAGTGAATACAACGCAGCGGGCTCAGAATTTCCTATGGCTTACTTCACACAATGCCATCATGTGTAATGTGAATAGAGTTCGTTGACACTGTGGCTCAGATCCGTGCTGCGGACACTGTTGAGACGTCCCGGAGACGACTCTGCACATCCTCCGGGATTACCCGCTGGCCACTGTTGTATGGAATGCGCTGCTGATTGGCCACCACCACCGAACCTTCTTCTCGCATGAACTTAAGGATTGGGTTGAGGATAACACCAGCAAACCAGGCTCCTGGGCAACTGTGTTCTCCTTTGCTGTGTGGTGGTTATGGCGATGGCGTAATGCCCGAGTTTTTAATACAGGTTTGGTGATCTCTCAACCCCGCTCTCGTTTTATTCTTGATCGGGCAACAAAGTATATGGCGTTGAGGTCGAACAGGAGGGATACTAGTGGTACTGGCACTATTGACACATGGAGAAGACCTGATGCTGTGTGGGTCAAGCTTAATTGCGACGGAGCATATCGACCAGGAGAAGCCATGGTTTTTGCAGGGGCCTGATTCGTGACCACCTCGGGGAATTTGTCCGTGGCTTTGCGGTGCAGGGTCATGGGAAGTCGGTGTTTCATGCTGAAATTATGGGTCTTTTTCATGGATTACAGCTTGCAAAGGAGCTACAGGTGGCCAATATTGAAGTGGAGATTGACTCTACTGATGTTCTGGAGCATGTCACAGCTGCAGAGAGACCCCAGCCGGGATTGCATTCTCAAAATCAAAAATCTCATCACTAATCCTGGATGGAGAGTGGTTATTCGGCATGTTCCTTGGCTTGGGAATCAAGCTGTGGACTGGCTTGCGAAACTTGGACCTTCATGTACTAGAGTTTTTACTTGTTTTCTGTCCCTGCCAGACGGCCTTGTTATGTTTTTGGAAGCTGATAAACTTCTAAGCGAGTGTGTTTAGACATCTAATGAAATAAAGGATAACACCCTCCTTTGCACCAAAAAAATGACACGATCAGATTTTTTTTTTAGAGTTCCTATAATGTTTTATACTTAAGTTTTTGGCTAAATGCGTATAAATTTAAATCTAAATGTGGTGTGTTCTAATTGTTGCACATTTATGTCAATTTATATATATATTTAGACAAAGATTAATAGACATAAAAAAATCATTCTTAAAAAGTCCGTGTATATTTTGTATGAAAACTACATATACATACAACACACCTAATACAAAATAAATGCATATGTATACTAATTTATATATATATATAGACAAAAGTCATACACAATTAGAAATTAGAAAGTAAGGCACACATTAGGCAAAAGTATATAAACTTTCGAAAGTAAAGCACATGAAACTTAAGAATAGCTTTTGTGACAAGGCATGGTAAAGTTATGCACATGTTTACAACAAAAACCGATCCATGTTATATGCATAACTTGTTTATAAAAATGTACATGTTTTTAAACATTATATATATGACTTCTGAAGTACAAAGTTTTTTTGTCTCACGTGCATAAACATTTACTTAGCATGAGTATAACTTTTGTACTCTCACTGTGCAGGGTATAATCATTTGATAAGTTTTTTTTAAAATTAATGGACCCTTAGTAAAAATATACCTCTCTCCCTAAATCTTATACCCTAAACCCTATCTCTTAAACCCTAAATCCAAAAAAATAATATTTTAAAGAGAAAAAAAACAAAGAAGAGGGATGAAAATAAATAATAAAATAAGCTAATAAGAGTATGTAAAATACATAAAAATTAATAGGAATCTATTTTATTAATTAAAAACTCTTAAAGGAACAATGGGTCCAAAACCTAGCGATTTTTCCTCTTCCAAAAATGTGTCATACGATTTGGGCCGAGAATAGAATAAAAGGCCCATAAAACGGTTATGGACCGTCATTCCAGTCCACTATCCGATTCGAGTCACCTGTTTACGATGACGAAAGCCTTAAAACCCTAATTTATATAACTCAAGCTCCATCATGCCTGAGCTCAATCGTTTGTAGCCGTCAACCACGAAAAAGGAGACTCGCGAAGGTAAGCAGTCGCTTGAAGCTCCTCCGGATCGCAACCATGGTGGCCGCCAAGAAGACCGTAAGCTTTCTCTCTCGATGTCACCGTACATTTCCTTCTCCGATTTTTTTCAATTCCTTATAATTATGAAGATTTTTTACCTCCACATTTGATTGCATCGATCGTCGGATTCGTGTGAGCAGAAGAAGACTCATGAGAGCATCAACAACAGGCTCGCCCTGGTGATGAAGAGTGGGAAGTACACCTTGGGATACAAAACCGTGCTCAAGACTCTCAGGAGCTCAAAAGGTTCCTCTTTTAGTCTAATCTCCTACGTTTTTTGGTTTTCTGTTTTTGAAATGATTAGGTGATCTTCGAAGGCAATGCATTTTTTTGTACGTTTGTGAGAGCTCTGGACTAAATTTTATTCCTGCATGCTTTAAATTTCATTTTCCGCGTAGAAAGTGGATGTTATATCTTGTGATAATCGACATTAGGGTATAAAATAGTTTACCTTTCCTTATGTACTGCTGATTGATTAGGTCTTGGAATGGTTACATTTTGTTTGCGTTTGATTGCCCTAATCTGAAATGGTATGTGGCTCGATCCTTTGTTCCTGAATTATTAATTATTCAGGAGCTCCAAAACTAACCGTTTTTAGGTCATCTGTTTATGAGACAACTGACTAATTTTCGAAGACAATACAATGCATGATGTTTAATGATGCGATTATTTTAATTATGCTCATTCTTCTTTGTTGTTAGGTGTATGTGTATTGTAAGGTCTCTGGATTGAATTTCTCTCTTGATTGCTTTTTATCAATCTTCCGTATAGAAATGAATGTAATTTATTGGTTTTTAACATTACTTTATAGAATAGTTAATTCTACTGGTTGATTAGGTCCTGGAATTGTTCTATTGGTTTGCGTTTGACTGCTCTTAATGTGAAATAGCCTGTGGCTGGTGTTCGTTTCCATGGTCAGGAATGTACTGTGGTTGATTAGGTATTGGACTTGCTCTTTGTGTTTGTGTTCTTGTCTGTGTTCATAGATATTCAATATGAAAACAATAGTAGTTTATTCTGCTTGTGTACCTTGATTAAGCATACGAGGGATAATAAATATAGACAGTATCTATAATTTATAGGTTTTAGTCATGGAGGAAATGGTGGGTGGGTGTTGTATTTTGTGGTATGTGTTACTTGATTTTGAAATCTTTAGTACTTTGAATTAATGTTTAGCTTTTTATATTTTCAGCAAAGTTGGTTATAATTTCCAACAATTGCCCACCTCTAAGGAAGTCTGAGATAGAATATTACGCTATGTTGGCAAAGGTTGGAGTACACCACTACAACGGGAGTAAGTCTACTCTCCTTGTCATCTTTCAATCCATATTATCCTTGTCATCTATTGATTTGATACAGTGAGCATAAACATTCAGTAGAGTCTTTCAACATGACATTCTCACATTCCTTTGCCTATTAGGAAGTAATATGCTGTTGTAGAATAGATCCATGATATTTGCATTTTTGTGTGACATGCATATAAAAGTAGGCAGAATTTTGCAGAATTGTCTCTTTTAAGCAAAGAGAAGGGATATGTTCTTATATTTGCATGTTGAATGACTTTGTTCTTACTAGCGTTTTCTCTCCCGTTCAGATAACGTGGATTTGGGCACTGCCTGTGGGAAATACTTCAGGGTTTGCTGCCTGAGCATCATTGACCCAGGTGATTCTGATATTATCAAGAACATGCCTGACCACTGAGGAGGAGAATCAAAAGAAGCCATACTTGTGTTCTTTCTGTTAGACTTCTTGCTCTCAGTTTTGATGACCTGAACTTTGTAGAAACAGTATTGGAATTGAGATTTATCTTGTCTATCTATTGATTCCTTTTGTCGTACTCTAGCTTGATAACACAATCTGTTTCCTTGCGTTGGTTGCTCACTACCTGAAACTCAATGCTTGGTGATTTTTGGTGTTGTGTCTTTCTGTTTGAGACTAATTTACCTAACTTGCTCTAAACCACTAGATTTATGCTTAAAATCCGTCTCCATGTTTTGTAATCACAGATGGTGAAGCAGGTTTTGATTTTCTCTTTTGCTCTTTCTGTCCATAAATTTATGAATTACTAAAACAAAAAGACAATTTATTTGAAACATAATTTTCTCCAAATTATCATTATTATTTTATAATATGTCAACAAAAAACTAAATACTTTCTTTTTCCAGTGGTATTTGTGTTCAAACAAGTTACAGTATTTGGGTTGTGTTATGAAATGTTATGAAATTGTCATGCTAATGTGTTACACATGTTTAATTTAGTATGAACACAAGTGTTGTATAAGTTTGACAATTTAGGTAGATTATTGAAGGTAAATAGTAATGATGAATTATTCACCTTCTTTACCTTGATATTAGTCAATAATTGTATGCTACTATTGACCTATAAATAGAGGCTTTAACCATTGTGAAAAGATGCATCAATAAAGAGCAAGAATACTTCTTTAAGTGTTCGTTTGTTTGAATATGGGGAGTGTAATTCTTAGGAAATTACTTCATGTGAAATCAAAACATGGGAATTTGAATTCATGAAAATTGGTAAATTATGTTTGGTTAAAATCTAAATCATGGGAAATATGAGGGAATAAAATCTTATCTACCCCTCCTTAGGTAATTGCACTTTCTATATTTTGTAGTAATTGAAAATCCCATGAATTCAAATATCTGAATTTTTCAAAAACAAAAAGTCAACGAAACACATATATTTGATATCACTTCCCAAGGTATTTAAAATCATGAGAATTTACTTCATAACCAAACGAGTACTAAAATTCTTGATCTCTCTCCATCTCCTACTTAAAGTTGCTTTAAGTGTTTTTTTATATAGGTTTAAGTGATCTTGCCTTAATCAATTTATAACACATTATCAACATGAATCTCTAAATACCATTTGAGCTTCGGAAATCATCAAGGTACAAATCTCTACCATTACATTAGTTTAATCATGTGAGAAGATTATTACAAACTCGATTTGAGGAGTATGCTCTGTAGTTGTCCAAATCGGGATCCTCTATATTAGAAACTCGATTTGTCTTCCTAGATCTAAAAACGTTTTTACTAAAAATGGAAATATAATATCTAGATTCATACAAGGTACAAACAAAACACTATATTTGCTTACCTCTTTTGATGTCTAGCCTTGAACTTTCTTTGTTAAATCCTTGATTTCACCACTTGAAACGTAAGTAAGTTTTTGCAAATAATATGATGAGAATGATATTGACAATCATGATAAGAACAAGGCAAATGAAAAGCTTGATTAAGAACCGATCATTACTAGCTCTAAGACGACGAAAAATCTCATCGTCGACCATGGAAATGGTTGAAAGAAAATGGAAGGGGAGATAGAAAATGGAGACGAGAAGGAGAAGATAAGGCCGGTGAAAAAGGATAATAATGGGTGACCATAAATAAAAGAGGGTAAAAGGAAACGACCGGGTTTTAATTGTTCCCGCCAAAATTATCTTCGTATGATTTCTTACTTACATTATGTCTATACAGTATGATCACTATTCTAATTCACGCCTTCTGTTTGCGTACAGTACGCATTCTTTATATAAAGTCTATACATATGCTAAACACATGCTATGTACATACTTATGTTGATATGAAAAGACAATATGACATGACTTTAACAATTATTCACCCATATCGTTTCAAACATGACTCATAAATCATTCATGCATAATGTTGAACATGTCAATTAATTTATATTATACAACTCTTGATTTCTAGTAACTAAATGGCAAACATCGCAAAGAGGAAATTTGACATCCTTGAGCTATCAGGCCAGAAATACCTCGAATGGAGGGTTAATGCCTTAGCTCACCTCAAGGCAAATGGCATTGAGGGAACGATTGAGGAAAATAATAATACCACGCCTAATGAGAAGGCAAAAGCTATTGTATTACTCCGCCACCACATATATGAAAGTCTCAAAACTGAGTACTTGTTTGTGGAAGATCCAAGAGAATTGTGGGAGAGCTTGAATGAACGTTATGGACATCAAAATGAGGTTCTGCTCCTACAAGCATTGTACGAATGGAACAATCTAAGGTTCCAAGACTTTAAGTCCATATCTGAGTATAATAGTGCTATACACAGGATCACATCTCAGTTGAGACTATGTGGTAATGTGATAACCCAACAAGAAATGTTGGAGAGAACTTTCTCCATTATGTATGCCTCTAATGTTGTGTTACAACAATAATATAGAGAGAGAGGCTTCAAGAGATACTTTGACTTATTGAAAGTCTTGTTGGTTACTGAAAAGAATAATGATCTCTTGATGAAAAACCACAATCTAAGGCCTACTGGCTCCACAACAATTCCAGAAGCAAATGTTGTGGATAAAAGGTTCCCAGATGGGGATGCCAACGAATATGGGCAACAGTCACGACGTGATAATGGTCGTGGTCGTGGCCGTGGAGGCCGTGGTGGCTATGGTCATGGTCAAGGCTAATTATCGTGGTAATTATGGCCACTAGGGGAATGGCAAGCAAAAGGTCCAAAAGGGTCAAACAAGACCCTCCCATAAATCGAAATCCACTTGCTACAGATGTGGCATGACTGGTCACTGATCAAGGGTATGCCGTGTAGCTTCACACTTAGTGAAGCTATACCAAAATGAGAAAAATAAAGACAAGGCTACCGAGACCAATCATATTAAAGGTGTAAGTAATTCACACGTGACCAATCTGGATGTCGAAAATGTCCTCAATTTTGATAATTACGACGACTCTGTCTTAGAGGATTAAATAAAAATAATGACCTCTAAATATCTATGTTATTTGTTGTTGCATGACGTTATGTAATGTCTTCTATTTCCTTGCACTAGGTTTTCTCATTCTCTCGTAAGAATATTGTGTAATAAAACTATCCATGTGTAATATATATGAAGTTTTTCTTACTAATGTCTTGATTCATCATTTCCCCCCTTTATCTAGAAAAGATGAACTCACCTGAAGTGAAACCTGATGGAAATGAGCAATGTCTTCTAGACAGTGTAACAACACACACCATTTTGAGAAACAAAGAGTTCTTTACTCATTTGAAAGCCTATGAAGGCAATGTCACTACTATATCGGGTGTGTCTAAACTCATTGAAGGCTCCAGAAGAGCTATTGTTCTACTCCCAAGAGGAACAAAATTAGTGATAAATGACGCACTATATTCGAGTAAATCTCGAAGGAATTTATTGAGTTTTAAAGATGTGCGTGACAATGGGTTTCATATGAAAACCATGAATGAAAATGGGAGAGAATATTTATGCATCATAAAATATGAATCTGGCCAAAAACATATTCTTGAAAGGATGTCAGGGCAAACCTCTGAATTATATCATACATATATTTATCCGTTTGAGGTCAATGCATCGATACGTAAAAGGTCATATGACCAAACTGCATTCATATTATGGCATGTCCGTTTGGGTCACCCTGGATCAGTAATGATGCACAAAATCATAAAGAGTTCACTTGGACATCCATTGAAGAACATTAAGGTTCTATCGTCCAGTGATTTTAATTGCACTGTTTGCTCACTTGGGAAGCTAATTATAAGGCCTTCAAAAGGAAAAAAAAAATGAAAGTGAAATGCCTGCATTCTTGAAAAGAATCCAAGGAGATATATGTGGACCAATTGCTCCACCATGTGGACCATTTCGATATTTTATGGTGCTAATTGATGCATACACACGTTGGTCACATGTAAGTCTATTATCGACTAGAAATGCGGCATTTGCTAAACTCATTGCTCAAATAATCCGATTAAGGGCGCAGTTCCCAGATTAAGCCATAAAAAAAATTCGGCTTGATAATGCAGGAGAATTTACATCCCAAACTTTCAATGATTTTGTATGTCGATTGGGATTGATGTAGAGCATTCAGTGGCTCATGTTCACATACAGAATGGTCTTGTTGAATCATTGATAAAGCGATTACAATTAATCGCTAGGCCATTGTTAATGAAATCCAGATTACCACCATTAGCGTGAGGACATGCTATATTGCATGCTGCGGCCTTGGTTCGGTTGAGACCAAGTGCAAACCATGAACATTCCCCACTGCAATTAGTATCTGGTAAGGAGCCGAACATTTCGCATCTAAAAGTATTTGGATATGATGTTTATGTTCCTATTGCTCCACCTCAGCGTACAAAGATGGGTCCATAAAGAAGATTGAGAATTTATGTTGGTTTTGAATTCCTGTCGATTATTAAATATCTCGAACCAACAACTGGTGATTTGTTTACAGCAAGATTTGTTGATTGTCATTTTGACGAAAGTACATTCCCTAACTTAGGGGGAGAAAAGAAAAAGGTGGACCCATGTATGAAAGAGGTTACATGGAATGCAACTGCATTATCTCACCTTGATCCAAGAATAAAAAATGTGTGAACAAGAAGTTCAACAGATCATTCATTTGCAGAATGTTGCAAATCAGTTACCCGATGCATTCATCGATACAAAGAAGGTAACTAAGTCACATATACCTGCACCAATGCTCTTGCAAAGATTGAAATACCCGTTGGACATCCAGAAGCGTCCATTGCAAATGAGTCTATAACACGTCAGAAGCGTGGTAGACCACTAGGTTCAAAGAACTTGAAACCAAGGAAGCGAAAGAACCAAAAGGATATGGCAGGAGATGCCACAATTGCCCTGGAGAGCAATGATAAAGGCAAAGAGATTGAAAATGAAAACATCTCAAAAGAAAATGATATATTGGATGAAGATCGAAATATCGATAATTTTGAGATTTCCATAAATTATGTATACACGGGTATACAGTGGAATAGAAATGATATCATTGTTGATGATATATTTGCCTACTCAGTGGCAATAGATATTGTGGCTGAGGATGATGATATTGAGCCAAAATCAGTTGATGAATGTCGTCGAAGGAAAGATTGGCCGAGATGGAAAGAGGCCATTCAGGTAGAATTAAAATCCCTTGAAAAGCGAGAAGTCTTTGGACCTGTAGTCCATACACCAAAGGGTGTAAAACTAGTCGGATAAAAATGGGTATTCGTCAGAAAACGAAATGAGAAAAATGAAATTGTCAGATATAAGGCTAGACTTGTAGCCCAAGGTTTTTCTCAAATCCTGGAATTGATTATGAAGAAACATACTCTCCGGTAGTCGATGCAACTACGTTGAGGTTTCTAATTGGCATGACTGTGTTTGAAAAACTACAGATACATCTTATGGATGTCGTGACTGCATACTTATATGGGTCACTTGATACAGACATCTACATGAGAATCCCAGAAGGACTAAAACTGCCCGAGTCCAACAACTCTGAACCTCAAGAAATGTTTTCTATAAAACTGAGGAGGTCGTTGTATGGATTGAAACAATCAGGACGGATGTGGTACAATCGTCTTAGTGAATATCTTATGAAAGAAGGATATAAGAATAATGCTACATGCCCATGTGTTTTCATCAAGCGATCCAAGAATGGATTTGCTATTATTGCAGTCTATGTAGACGATTTGAACATCGTCGGGACTTCTCATGAGCTTCAAAAGACTGCGAAATATTTGATGAAAGAATTCGAGATGAAAGATCTTGGTAAAACTAAGCTTTGTCTTGGCTTACAAATTGAGCACCATAAGGATGGAATTTTTATCCATCAGTCTAATTATACTGAGAAAGTCTTGAAAAAGTTTAATATGGATAAGGATCATCCTTTGAGCTCTCCCATGGAAGTTCGATCTCTCAATGTAGAAAGGGATCAATTTCGTCCTCGAGAAGAGGACGGAGATGTTCTTGGTCCAGAAGTACCATATCTAAGTGCAATCGGTACGCTTATGTATTTAACTAACAATACAAGACTAGATATTGCTTTTTCTGTGAATCTATTGTCCAGGTTTAGTTATGCGCCTACAATGAGGCATTGGAACGAGATCAAACATATATTCCGCTATCTCTGTGGCACACATGATCTTGGGCTATTCTATTGTAACCGAAGAGACGCTACCTTGGTTGGATATGCAGATGCAAGGTACTTATTCGACCCACATAAAGCCAAGTCACAAAATGGTTATGTGTTCACATATGGAGGCACAACTGTTTCATGGAGATCAACAAAGCAAACTGTGACTGCCACATCATCAAATCAAGCAGAGTTGATTGCTTTGTATGAAGCAGGAAGAGAATGTGTGGCACTACGAGCAATGATCAAATTCATCCAGAAAGAATGTGGAATGAGGCCTATCACTGACGACCCAACATTGTTGTATGAAGACAACTCAACATGTGTTGCTCAGATGAAGAAAGGCTACATCAAGGGAGATCGCACAAAACATATATTACCTAAGTTCTTCTCTACTCATGAGTTGGAAGAAGCTGGGGAAGTTGATATCCAACAAATCCGATCGAACGACAACTTGACAGATATGTTCACAAAGTCATTGGCTCCTAAGAAATTTGCAGAGCTGGTATCCAAGATTGGAATGTGCAGACTCCGAGACATACGTTGATCTCAGGGGGGGCATCATACGCGTTGCACTCTTTTTCCCTTCGATCAGGCTTTTATCCCACTAGGTTTTGCCTGACAAGGTTTTTAATGAGGCAGCATCAACGGCGTATAATGGAATTCATAGTTACACTCTTTTTTTTTCCTTCGATTAAGTTTTTATCCCACTGGGTTTTTCCTGACAAGGTTTTTAACGAGGCAACGTACACTCATATCCCACAACGATTCAAAGGTGAATATTCAAGGGGGAGTGTTATGAAATTGTCATGCTAATATGTTACACATGTTTAATTTAGTATGAACACAAGTGTTGTATAAGTTTGACAATTTAAGTAGATTATTGAAGGTAAATAGTAATGGTGAATTATTCACCTTCTTTACCTTGATATTAGTCAAGAATTATATGCTACCATTGGCCTATAAATAGAGGTCTTAACCATTGTGAAAGATGCACTAACAAAGAACAAGAATACCTCTCTAAAGTTCTTGATCTCTCTCTCTCTCTCTCCTCTAATACTTAAAGTTGCTTTAGGTGTTTCTTTATATAGGTTTAAGTGATCTTGCCTTAATCACTTTATAACAGGTTGGATTTATTTTTGGTTTAATTTGAATCGGTTCAGTTAACCAAAATCCGATTTAAAATAGAATTATTGTTGTATGTGTTTAACATAAAATAAATAAAATTATATTAAATTAATGTGATTTTAATAAAATAATATTAGATTAATGTGACTGGATGAGTATTGCATACACAATATTCTACAAAGTGTATGGAGACACTAATGTTGGGAGGGGTCTACCACTTCGTGTGCCAACAGTACCCCGGTCTGGACGTAGAGCGTCTCTGTCCGATCGAACCAGGCAATCAATACCAAAAAAAATATAAAAAATGAGGTGTGAGATATGTTATTGGAACTTGCACATAGTAATATGACAAATTTTCTTTATTTATTTTTTGTTAAAAATGAGGTGAGTAGTTATTATATCATTTAAAAATAATAATTTTTTTACAGTATTTTAGATTAATGATTGTATTTTTTTGATATAGTAAGAATTCGAGATTCTAAGAAAAACCAAACATAGATCCTCGAGAGCCAAAAAATCGACAGTTGGAACAATTGAAAAATGAAACAAAATTACTACAAAAGTTCAAAAGAAACATTCAAAATCGAAAGGACTTAGACGAATAGGCTTAATCGATGAGAAAGGCTTGAACATGAGTTGGAAGATACCAACGTGGCGTTAATGGAGCCGATAAGCATATACAAGACACAATCACTATCTTGATCTCTATCTAGAGGCACATCGTCAGTAGAAGTCATCCGAGATTACACGATCACTATCTCGATCTCTAAATCAGAACAACAATCTCAAACAAAATCTAAATTTAGCTTCACATCATAATTGAATATATCTAAAAATGGCAAAGATGGAGTCAAAAGAATAATGTTTCTCTTATTATATTTCAAGGTTCATTAATCTAGTAAGAGACACTCTAACTCTAAGGATTGAAAATTAGTGCTCAAATTCGGTCAAATAAACGACGCCTTCTCGACAAATTTACAAATTTGTTCATCGGGGTATAGAGGTCAGATCAAATCAAGCCTTCTCAACATATATATGAGCCTTCTCAGCCAAATTTTAGATCATCAACCAAAGTTTTCAGTTCTTTTTTTCTTTCAACCAAAGATTTGAGTTTTTTTCCCATTCTTTATTAACAAGTGTTGATTTCCCTATTATTTTCTTTTTTGTTGAAACACTTCTCATAAGAATGATTGAATTACTTAATAGTTGTGTTAAATGTTAAAATGACACTTATATCTTAACAAAGGGAGTAACATATAAAATTTTAAATTATAGAAAAATAGATTTTACAAATTATAGTTGAATAACATTTTAAATTATACCAAAATAGATTTTACAAATAATAGTTGAATACAATTTTAAATTATACTAAAAATATATTTTACTAATAATACTCGCTCCGTTAAGTAATAAGTATCATTTTAGCCTTCGGTTTTTGTTAATTTTTTTTTTATCATTTCAGAGTTTTAGGCAATGATTTATTAATGAATTACAACGTGTGTTATTAAAAGTTGCACATATTGATATATTTTATATAAATTTTCTTTATTTATTGGTTAAAAATGAGGTGAATAATTATTAGATAGTTTATTTCAGAGTTTTAACCGAATGATTATATTTCTCAATAATTTGTCAAATGCTAAAATAACACTAATTTCTAAATAGAGTGAGTAGTTGATTTGAGAATCCTAAAGATATTTTTTTTTATTTAGTGAGAATAGTGAAAACATTAACATAAAATTAAAAAAAGAAGCCAAATGTCATTTAAGTACTTACACACAACCATTTTGATCACCATAATAAAGTTGGTGCTTTCACCACTCAAAAGTTTGTTATTTTCGTCTACCGTATCAACATTTGCCAAAAATAAATGATGCACAAGATATTAAAGACCTGAAACCCGCCACCGCGAGCGTAGAATCGACGAACGAACGAATCTAACCATCAGGTGAGAAATCGAACGGTAACTGATTGAACAACAGGAGCAGGCGCTGCGCAGGGTTTCTCCCTCCAAATTCCGGACTCTGGACTCCCATCCGAGTATCGTTTCACCTGAATCGCAACATGATTTGGAGAATGGAAGGAATCCGAGCTGAAGATCTGTCCACCATTGGAGGCATCGCCACTGTTTCTCTTCTCCACTCCTTCATTCCCACCCACTGGCTCCCCTTCTCCATCGTCGGCCGCGCTCAGAAGTGGACCCTCTCGCGAACGCTCTTTGTCAGTAAGTTCTCTCTCTCGCTCATCTGGTTCGCTTTGATTTGACGATTGGACGCTGATCTGTTCATCAATTAGGTGAAATTGCTGGGAAATTTGTAGATCCGTAGTCGTGGTTAATTGTAATTGTGTTTTAGCTTGCGATCCGTTGAGTTGTGGAGCTTTCAAACGCTTTGGTTTTGATCGACAAGCAATTTTGAACTCCCGTGGAAGTAATTTTGCTTTAGGATGGATCTTTCTGATGCGCTTCTGCTCTAACGCCGCATTTGATATGGTTAGAAGGCTATGAAAAAGCAATTACCATTGTTTCTTCATGTTAGAATCCGTTTCTTAACCATTAGAATGTAGCTGAAGATTGATTCATGAGGTACTACTAGGTGGTTGGCATACTGAATTAGTTTCTGGTTTTAGGTCAAGGTAAGTATATGCCTGTCTGTTTCATGACCAGCTCTTTGTAGAGATTGTCTGAGAACCCAGAAATAGCTCAAGTTTTGACCTAATTGCAGCGAACATTTAGAGAATGTAGTCACAAATCTCCGTTTTATCCAGACTAGCCTATTTGTAGTAAATCTCTTTTATCTACAGAAAAAAGTTAATCAATTATATTGCATGACATGTTTTCTGAGCATCTGAACATGAATCAATATAATTTGATGTTAATCAAGTGGCAAAAACTGAAATTTGATGATGGATCCTGATCTGTGTGTTCTGAAACTGCATGTTTTGAGTTCGCATATTAGTCCTTAGCTTATTAATAGCAGAAGAAATTTCACCTTGCAGCTGTTTTTGGAGCAGTTCTTCATGTGCTATCAACTGCTCTTCTAGGAATTGCAGCCATAACCATGGCAACCACTGTCGCTGGCGAGGAAACTGTGCATAAACTTGCTTCATTACTGCTCTTATTTCTCGGAGCTGGTTATATTGTGTTGTATTTAACTGGAAAGGGGGGCCATTCTCATTCTCACCACCAGCCTATGGAGAAAATGGCTGTTGCTGGTCTTGTTTTAGTCCCTGCATTATCCCCCTGCGCAACCACACTTCCAGTGTTTCTTGCTGTTGGCAATTCATCCTCAATGATGGTGCTAGCTGTCATAGTGCTGCTATTCAGGTACTAATTCAACCAAGTTTTCATTGTTTTGTCTTCTTGTTAACAAATTGACATTTCTGCCTTGAAGTTTGTGATAGATTTCAAGAGTATGATTTCAATGCAGTTGCATTGGACCAATTGGTGAAAAGTTACCATGAACTGAAATAGTTTTTTTTCATCCTTTATCCAACTCTTCTGTCTGCACAGTAAACCACTAACAATTAACTAGTGACTGTTGCAAATCTGAAGTGGTTGATTCTTCACTTGAATTTGTATATTTAAAGAGGAAAAGCACAGATGAAGGACCACAACTCATATGGCTATTGGGACTAAAGAAAACCCAACATTTTTGTTGCAGCTAAGTTGTTTGAAGTAAGTGTAAGCGCCAACCCCACAGAAAGATACAATTTGTGGACAACATAGGAAGAATTTGTGTAGCAAGAAAAGCCTGTATAAGGTTTAAACTTGTGATAAGCATTCATTTGTATTCGTTAGTAAGAGTCTGGTGCTCAAGCTCTTATAAGTGGAGGTATTTCAGAGTTCACACAAATGTTTGATCTGAGTCATCTGACTTATTTTATCCTTTAGGATCATATATCTTCCTCAATTCTCAGGATTTGTAATATAAATATATTGGTTCATTTTTTTGTGTTGCAGCACCATCACTGTGATGACATCTCTGGTGGCTCTTTCATTCTACGGAGCCAGCCAGCTCAAGTTTCACTGGGTGGAGCGCTACGATAAGCTTCTTGTAGGGACTGTTCTATGTTTGGTGGGAATCTTAACTCTGATGTTCCATGACCATGATCACCACCACAGTGACCACCATGGGAGTTTAGTGAACAGGAAGATCATTGGTTTCTGATTACCTGGTTATGGAACTAGCTGTATCTCTGCAGGGCTTGTGATAAAGAGAGTAATCTTTTGCTGGAGTGTAAACATTTTAGGTGTAAAACGGTTGTTTGTTCGTTCTTGTGTGCTATATAACAGGGATTTCGTTCCCACACTTCTGCTTATTGATAATCACTCTTTTGATGGCCATAATTTCATTTTTTGTATCTTTGCTAATGAAAACTATTTATACCTACAACAAATTCATCGACTCATGAGAGTTGCATCGGCAAAATCTATGTTAAATTTAGGAAAAATTGGAAAAAACCCCTTCAAAGAAAAAAATCACCCTTAAAAACTTTCTCTTTTTTTTTTGATGAAAAGGACCAATTATATTAAACAAGAAAAAGGAACATGACAACATCAGACAACATTACAACATCAGACAGACTAAAAACAAGAGAAACAGGGCCCCAAAGGGTTGAGATAAAAAGCAACCATTATGAGTTAGGACTATCTAATAAAGATTGTCTTACGCTTGACTATATACAAGTTCTTATTTAACAAAGATCCTGTTTCGCGCTCCAAAGAAAAGAAGAAAAAAAACTGTTTTTTTTTTATAACACATACTCCTAAATATTCTATGGATCTATTGGGCCTATTTCCACCGACTTGAATGTCGAATCAAAATCCAGCCCAATACGACACTCGTTGAAAAGGATATGGAGAACTCCGATGATAATGGATTAATGGAGGCGCCACGACTGCCAGGATTTTCCCGCCAAATCGAAGCTCTAGCGTTTCCGCGATTTTGATACTTACACCGAAAATCTCTCTTTCAATCTACAAACAAGAGCGTTTCTGTTTTCCTCACTGAATTTATCTCAACATTTCTACTCTTAATTCTCTTGATTTTTCTGTCTCGGAGAAAGTAGGGTTTGTACGAGAAATTTAGCTTTGAAGATGCCCGAATTGAATTGGAAGCACCATGCGCTGATTCAAGCGCTCCTCACACGCGGTCCTCTCGTGGCCAAGGAATTCTACGAGCTTTTTGAAGGTGTCACCGGAAGAAATTCAGGTTTTTGCTCCCTTTTCGCTTTCAATTTGCCAGTTTCTTCATTTAGGGTTTGAAATTGAGTGTATTGTGTGACAATGCTCGATTTTGTGATGCCTATGTTTTAGGTGCTAAGCTCGCAAATTTGAACGAATACTTGTTAAAGATAAACAAGGAACTCTCGTACGTTCAATTTGAGTTGCGAGGTTGTATGAATCAATACGATGGTCAACTGTACTATGGCGTCGTTAATAATGTAGCTGATGAGCAGTCGAAGCTCGGGACAAAGTATACTGCCCCTCAGATTGCTTTCTTCAAGGGCATTGTAAGTGATAACACTCCTTTTTTTTGTTCTTAATCTTTCCCCAGGCAGTTGATTTACTTCCACATATTCATGTTTTGCACATTGCAAAGAAAATTATAGAAGAACTGCAGTCTTTGTTTTAGTAATGCCAAAAAAGTTTCTTCATCAGCAATGAGGTAGGGAGCTATAATTACCAACAACTGTTGGTTATATATAAGCCTCAGGGTTGAATTTAATTTGAGTGTATGTTCTTATCCTTATGAGTATATCTTGAGAGGAAGTTGTGGTGATTTTATTGAATATGGGGTTAAAATATTGAAAAAAGGAGAAAAAAACGAAATTACTGTGGACTCCCGGGCATAGCAGGGTGAAAATATAGTGCCCACAAGAGCTAGTTCATAGGAGGAATAAAGCAAGTAGTGGTGCTTGATCAAAATTTAACAATCCCAAGGGTTCTGATACAGGCATCAATCCTAAGTTTCTTGCTTCCAAGTCTGTTGGAAAGTTTGATCTTCACACTGTTAATGCAAGTTGTCATAATTTTTATTGTTCTTATGCCTATTTTTGGTATTTTAATATGTAGATAGAAGCTTTAATCCAGGAGGTTGGTGGTCAAGGGACCATATCTAACTTCAACGCTCTTAATATAAGATTGGAAGACCAGGTATTACCTTTGCTGACTTGGAGATATATAAGTTCTGGTCTTTAAAATGCCAAACTTGCAACTTAATAGTTGCACATTGGAGCGAAAATTATGTTTCAAATTCTTATAGCTAGCATTTACAAAATTCATAAAGGTATCCCGGGCTTTTTTCATTAGTTCCTAATATACTGTCTTTAGGAGTAGGGCTTGCTTAAATCCTTGTGTTTTTTACTTATATATAGGCTGTAATACCACATCACCTTTTGTATTTGTTCATTTAAACAAATATTGATAAGTTTAGCAGAACTTGTGTATTTGTTCTATGTCTTACTAGACTTGTTTGAGTAAAAATGGTACCTGCTACTTTTATGTTAACTTACGCATGATCACAGAAGCTGGACAGATTTTTGTGTGTGTGCTTGTTTTAGGTTCCAATATCTCAGTCACAGCCACAGGCACAGTCACAAGGTGATGTTGTATATAGCATTCCTACTGCTTTCAGGAATTTCACATTGTCTCAGAAGGAAAAGGCACTTCATGAGCTTGTCCAGGACAGATGGCTCTACTGCACTCCAACTGGTGAAATAGGACTAGGTGTTAGGTCGTTTCTTGATTTGCGAAGCTGGTTCCGTGGTAATGACGTTCCTGTTTGTGAGTTTTGCAATGAAGCTGGCATTAAGGTGCATTCCTTTGTTTGTACTTCCTTCTTTTCATATGCAAGTTTATAGCTTCTAATTCTCGAGAAGTGACCTTACTGCACATAATGTTTTTGTTATTTAATGTTTCATTGCTCGTAAAAGATGTTGTTGACTTAACAAAGGATATTAAGCTTTAATGAGCAGGCATAAGCTGCGATGTGATGCCTACTTAGAAGTAGTAAGTAGTAACACCCTTCTATTGATGTTACTGTCCGGTAATGGTACTCAAGTCTTAGTGAATGGGTACAACAAGTTTTATACTTGGCTTTTGGCTTGGTTGGATTTTTTGAAGCAAGAGACATTCCAATTGCCAATGAAACAATCTGTGCTCTTTCTTACACTGCTCTTCTGGACTTTGGAGTTGTCTAGATTAGACATTTGTTCCTCTATTTCCAAAAGAGGCAATTAGTGCCACTCAGGATGTTTATACTTGATTGAAAGTTGAAACATATTAACAAAATAAAGGTAGTTGGAAAGTAACATAAATACCACATAACTCATAATTCGTAACAAAGTAGTTCTAATTGAAAATTCCTTCTCACATATTCTTCATCTTTCACCCCTCGCCCAAGTGATATTCTCTTACATCTCAGATAGTCACATGCCATCAACCTTTGCTGCTCAGGACTTCAGTGGTTTTCCCTATATATCACTATGCTGAAGCTTTCCGTTCTTGTTTATTGCTGCTTTCTGTTTTCTGTTGACAAAAGCATGTTGATGTTTTATGCTGCTGCTGATTCTTGTACACATTTGAATTTCTTTACCAGGTGGAATTTTGTCCAAATGAAGGATGTTCTGTCCGAATTCACCAATACTGTTTAATTAAGAAGTTCTCCCAGAGAAAGGTAACACCAAGATTTTTTACTGTAATATTTCTATGTTTAGAGTATGCCCACGCCTATTATAATCTACTCTTCTTTTTCAATTTTTAAAGATACAAAGTTACATTTTAATATTTTATCCCATTGCTATAAAATATCAACTGACGGTGTATTGTTCATCAACCGATACATTACAGGCTAGCAAAACTTGCCCAGGTTGTGGTGGATCCTGGCCATGTACAGTGCCAAAAGCAGAAATTCCGGAGAATTGGGATGAGTTAAATGATCCTACTCAGGCTCCAGCTGCTGGTGATAGTTCTCAGAGAAAGAGACGCAGGAACCACACTGTCAATCAGCCCAATGATGCTGGACCATCTGAGCCTTCTGATAGAAAGAGATGCAGGAACCACACTGTCAATCAGCCCAATGATGCTGGGCCATCTGAGCCTTCTGATAGAAAGAGGCAAAAGAAACACACTTCTGATCACCCCAAGAATGCTGCATCATCTCAAGTTTCTGAGGTCACTTCTTTGAGGAGATCAACACGTCATATGAGATAGCTGGAATACGAGCACTTCCAGCCATCAGGAGCAAGGCTGAAAGTTGGTATTCACTATTAGATCACTTTCGGTAGAAGGTATTTAGTATTGTGTTAGATGTATAAAAGGTAGTCAATGCATCTAGTCCTTGGTGGTTGTCAGGCTGATTTAGTTTAAAGCAGTCCTTTTGTGATCATGATTTAATTGATATATGCTGGTGAATGCTTTCTTGACTGTTTTACTTTTGTTGCATGCACACTTTATCTTGCTTTGTGAATTCAAGAATCTCAAATCGTTTGTGTTAACAGGTGGTCAGGAAGTAAATGTGTATTAGAATCTATGCTTAAAGTATGAATTAATGTTTGTTTGTTGGTGCTACCAATATATTACAGGAATGGGGCATTTGCTTTTTTGCTGTGAGACTGCTGTTTGAAGTTTGATCTCCATCAACTGGCAACTTCTTACCAGTTATCACGTTTAGTAAAGATCAAATGCCAGCCTATCAAGGTAAGCAGGTTATTGTTTTTTGCAACTAGATTTGGATAATCTAATTAAATGCCTAGCAATTAAGAAATTAAATGAATGAAAAAGTTGAATTGGACAATGGATACTAACAACTGTGATTCCTGGACCATGCTACAGTAAGCATCAAAAATAATTGGGCCATTTGCCCTCCCTCACACCTAAAAGCTTTTATCAGTTTTATGTAGTGAACTTGAATAAAAGGTCAACCCTTTTCTATGAAAAAAAATTGATTTAACTGAACAACAAATAAGATTTGTGATGCCACAAATATTTATTTGTATTTCATGTTGACTAGACATGGTGGTGTAGTTGGAAGCTTTGGAGGGTAGCTGCAGGGCATATTCTGTTAAATGGTAGGTATAAAGTATGGGAAGTCTTTTTATTTTGGGAAGATAATGGTCCAAATTTGGACCACCATGACCTAACACATAGGTTATCGGAAATTTAAATTGAAACAGTTAATAGTGTTAATTTTATATACCTCTTAGTTGTAACTAGTGTAATATCCGTGTCTTATACGAGATTTTTTTATTTTATTTTATATTTGTAATAATCGTATATTTTTATTATCGAATAATTATTATTTTAATATATATTTGATTAGTTATTTAAATTAAAAATGACAAATTGACTAAAAAAATTAAAGATATAAAAAATTACATTATATAAAGAGAGACGAAACTCTTCATAACTTTATTAATCATAAAAATTGGTTAAGTTGTCTTACAAACGCGCATAGCCACAATCTTTTACATCAATACATGTAAATCGATAAAACATAATAAAAAAGTTCATTTAACTCTAATACATGAAAATGACATGTGAAACATAAAAGATGGCACGATGTTTAAAATTGCTATAAATTATTAAAAACTTCCTTGTATACTACATTGGTTGTAGTATTTTTTTTTTCTTGTCTTTGTTGCAAATTAATATCTTTAAACCTTTCTTGCTAGTCACCCTTGATGAAGCAATATAAAACTGACAATGACTGAAAACAGGACGTGAAAGATACAAATCGACATTGGCAAGAGATTGTCCTTGGCTCTTGTTTATGGTCATAGCAAAACAGACAGTCAAGGAAAATTGTTTTCGTTGAAACTTAAAAGAAAATGAAGTGTCTGACGATGACATTATCATGCGAGGAATCAAAACCGTATGTCCAATATTGTAGCATGAAATAATTATCCCTTGTATGACATGACTGTCAAGCTGCGTGATCTCGTCCCGTTGCATAAACCTAAAGTCTGATCAATATTTCGAAGCAGCCTAATGTGCTTTAAGGACCAATTAGAATAAATGCATAACTGAAATAGACGCCAAACTAAAAAAATCTCAATTTATGTAAAAAGTTATTGTTTATATTAACAATAATTTATCCCTTATTATGTATATCTAATATCACCAAATGTCAACATTATATTATTTTTGTTTTTATTCATACATACAATAGTCAATGGGACTTTGTAGATATATTTTAGTAAAAAATCAAATAAAAATACAAACTTAACATTTAATATAATTATTTAATTATAGGTGCACTATAATAAAAATACAAAATTAACAATAAATTTGTTAACCTCGGCCAAGCCCATAACATTAACCTCGTCCATATATAAACGAAGCCCATCATCTGATTCAAGTAATTGGGCCAAGCCCAAAGCAACTCCTCGACCATTTTACAGACGCCGAACCCGGCGCCGTGTTTGGATTTCACACTCGTATTCTTGAAGTTTCAAGAATTTTCTTTCCCCTTTCAATCTTTCCAGTTCGATCCACATAGTTTCTTTCCTCTTTCAATCTTTCCAATTCTTGAAACTTTGAATTTGATCTTTATGGAAATATCATCCAAGCCTTCGTTTTGTTTTTGTTCAAATCTTTGAGATCCAAATTGGTTTTTTCACAAAAAAACCCTTTAATCTACATGTTCAAGATCCGATTTATTCTTCATCCAAATAAGTTTATCACATATCCACAAAAAAATTAGATTACTCTACAATCTCGTTCAGATCCAGAGGATGACAACGGACGACAACATATCTGGATCTGGCTAAAGAAGGGTTAACTAAACCCTAAGTATTTCATAGATATGGAGCTTCATAAAGGTATTTAACATTTCTCTTTTTTAATTTCCTTCTCCGGATATTTTTTCGTTTTTAAATCATAATCTGACTTGTTCTGTGTCCAAAATTAAAAAAAAAATCGGGGATTTTGGATTTCATGTTGTGTTTATTTTTTTGTTGCTTTATCAGTTTCGTATCCTGTGACTAATTTGTTTTTTAATAAAATGGTATGACGACTTCTGGACTTTGCTGAGGATGTGTTCGTCTGTAATCTTCTGGAGCTTGATAAAGGTACCTTGAATAAGGAGGCTATGGGGTTCTCCCTAAGGCAACGAAGGTAATCTGTTCATGTTTTAATCTCAATCTTTAATCGTTTGGCTTGTGAGATAATTTGATGTTTGAAATCATAAATTCCCTTCTGTTAACAAATTTTACATATTTTGACAAATTTCAGTGATTTCGACTGGTTCTGTGATTTCATTGTTTTAAAATTTTACAAATTTCAGATAGAAATATAGCATAATATCATGCTCACATTTCATTCATTCATTTTTTGGTTTTAAGTGTGAAATGTTATGTTAATCTAGATTCTTCTTCATGAAGATTCGTGTTTATCTATATTTTTCTTTGATTATTAATATATGTAGTGATAAAAGTAGTTTAACTAACAATTTATGTAGTAATATAAGCTTCTGAATATAATATATTGCTCTTACATTATGTTTGGCTAACAAAAAAACTATAATATACTTAACTTAGGTAATACACTTTAGCCGGCTACATAAATGAATTATTGTTAATGGGCTTACTGCCCAATAAATTTTTACAAATCAAGTTAACGGGCTTTGTTGTATTATATACTCACTTATACAAAATTCGCTATGATAATGGGCTTTATATATTGGGCTTAAAAAGATTTGGTACTAATGGGATTACCAATATATGTAATAATATGACCTTCTGAATATAATATACCGGCCTTACATTATGTTTGTGTAACAAAAAAAATATAATCTACTTAACTTAGCTAATATACTTTAGCAGTCTGCGTAAATGAATTATTGTTAATGAGCTTATTCGCCCAATACTACGACTTAAATATTAAGATAATGGGCCTAATGATTTACTGGTTTACACAACATTGGTTCTAATATAAGGCCCATGTTTAAATAAATTGAACGAGTTTAAATTGGGCTAATTGGCCCAGTAAAATATGTGTGTAGACTTGGTCTAAATTGGACTAATAAAGCTTTGCAAAAAATGTTCATTTAGTTTTCTGATATCTTTTTAAGTTTTCTGATATCTGTATATAGACTGTTATATAAAGTTTGGTAAACATATTGGATAAATGGGATAGAAGGCCCAGTTAGAACATTTTTTAATCATTTACTAATTCGGAGAATTGATATATTCGATTATTGGGCTTTTATACGCGGCTCACCTAATTTGGGCTTATGGGCTTCTGCCAAACCGATTGACCCTATTTATATTCATTTATATTAAAATATAATAAGTATACTCAGTGATATATTCCGATAACACCCTTTCTAAACAATATCCTACATACAATAAAAAATAAAATATAGGATAATTAATGTATAAAATATTTTGTCAATTTTATAATAACCATAATAAGAAGTCTTGATTGCAACCTACCTCTTCAAATAATCTAAAAAAATCAATTAACAATAAGTTACATTATGATAGTATAAAACTATAAATATGTATGAATATTAATCATAACAAATACTTTAATTCTTGTTAACTGAAATTACATATATGGGATTAGCATTATTTAAAACTTATAAATAGATTTCACTAATATGTGATATCTACTATTGAAACTATTATTAACTAAACAATGTCTTAACAAATAAAGCTACACATCCGTGAGTATTTATGTTAAAGTGGTAGATTTATAACAGATAATGCATATCAAATATAAAACAATATAAATTAATTGTTAAGATATCAAGATTTGATAAGGATAAAATTAATTAATTAATGACTTAAATTAATTTGATAGAATGGAATTAATATCTAGCTGAAACAAATGAGTTAGTTACTTTAAAAGCAAATAAAAATGAGAATTAATTGTAAATTCACAAGATTTTAGTTAGTTGGATAAACAAATTGTTCCTACTTAAAAGATTTGTTTTAAAATTGATACCGGTAACAATTTATTCCTATTTAAAAGATTTGTTTTAAAATTGAGAATTAATTTGTTCCCTAGAGTGTGATGTATATTTGTTGAAGGAGACTAAAAATCCGGTAACAAACCATATAACCAAATTATATTTGTTAAGTTTTTTAAAAAGTTAAAATATTTAAAATTTAATTTTAAAGAATTAGTCACAAATTGACACCTAAGATTGATTGACCCAAAATCAATATGGTGGTTCTAAATTTCGTTGCTTTAATATGTATATAGATAGGTGAGAAAGGAAATTAGTAGCATAACATTTTGATATGTAAATCAATTTAAGATATGTATATTTCTACGTACTATTGCTAAGTGTTAACGAACTTTTGATTTAAGGAAAAAAACACAAAGTCGGAAAAAATGGATTGAGCGCCACGTGTCCAAATTAACAGCATAATGCCATGTGGCGAATTTTTTTTTGGCTTATTGTAAGAGTGCCACATGGCTTAGTAGGTCTTTGCGTTTAGTAATTATATAATAGATTTCAAGATAGTTGTTTCCTAAGATATATTTCTCTCTCCTGGCAACAGTAACATTCTATGGTATAAACATTTTGACTTTGAAACTTCTAAATTGAGTTTTGACTTTGAGTTATGTGTACAAAATTTGACCACATCATACACCACACTAGAAACCGTTTCTTCTATTGGCACACAACCAAACTTGACACGTTGCACTTGCACACGTCTCCTCCTTGTCTTGGTAACACCGGTTCAAAAGAGGCCAACACTCTTCTAAACCCTAACATAAAGAGTTGATATATACACCTAATTTTTTTAAGGTCTTGGTTGTCTGGTTCGATCAGCAAAAATCGCTTCACGCTCAGACCGGGGTATTATTGACCCATAAAAGAGTGATTTATCCCAACGTTAGTGTTTTCATGCACGAACTCGAGATCTTTTGATAAAATATTTGAGGGAGCACAACGCCAAACCATTGGACCAACTATATAAACCTAGTGTGAATAGTTTTCAATTTTTTTTTTTTTTTTAATGGTTAGTATTGTAACAAATAGAACATAACATGTGATCATTATAAAAATAAAAAGAATAGAAAAGGGTATTCACGTATTGAAGCAATGCACATGTATGAAATCAACCCTAAAAAAAAAACAAGAACATGACATGTGAATTGATGTTTTTTTTCTGTATAGAAGAAAACCATCCAATTGGTTAGAATCTAAAATACAAGTGGATGTGAATTCGGCAGCAAATTGACGACTTGCACACTATGTTTTGCCTACTAGCTTTCAACTCAAAAAATATTAATGCCCACTAACCTTTAATTAGCTAAGTAAGTTGCAAACTGGCCACTCCAGTTACCTAAAGGCTACTATACTATTATCTCAACTTGTAAACAGTTGTCCACCTTACTTATTTTGTTGACAAGGATGCATTTGATATGTTGTTTGACCTTATGAAGTATGATGTCACATCTAGGTGTGCTCATATCATTGCTGGTTTCCTCCTTTGCACAATATTATGTTTGCATATTGAATGTTGAATGCTCAATAGAGGTTAAAAGTTTTCATTTTAAGAGACTTCTTTAAAACTTGACGTTTTAATACGAACTTAATTATGAACTATCCCTACTTCACTTAAACAACAAAAGTTAGTAGATAAACTAATCAAATCTTAAATGGGAACAGAGAATGACACAAAAAATGAAATATCTGTTGTACTTTTCTTATTGTAGTAAGATAAGTGATTTGTGTAATACAATATTGGTGGTGATGAATACATTAATTCTCCATTAACACTACTACAAATTGGTGTTTCCAGTGCGGTAAAACTAAATCTCATATTCTTCTCCACCGCCGGCAAACCCTCGCCACCGGAACAAGACGCGCCTGAAGTTGCCTGCGTGGACGAATCAAATTCCTCATTTACTCCCCACGATTCCGAAAATCCCGAGCTCGTCCCTACCTCTTCGTTGGCGCTAAACCCCATGTATGAACCCACCACCACCTCCTCCTCCTCCAAAACACCCCTCACTCCAACCCAACCGTTACTTTCCCAATTTGCCCCTGTCAATCCAGCCAATTTACCAATCCTCTCCCCCGCCGACGAAGAACTCCCGGTATCTGAGTCCCACGCGGATTCGTCTCCTTCGTAATCCGACAGCTCCAATCGTGGCCATCCGATCACCGAACGCGGGGACGACCAATCTTGAATCTTGACCGTCGATTCGAGGTGCAGGAACGGGTGCTGCAGCAGCTGATCGCAGCTCCACCTCCGGGCCGGGTCCTTTCTCAAACACATGTCAAGAAAATCCTTTCCCGCGCCCGATAACCGAATCGGGAACCGAGGCAACTCGTCCGAGTAGCCGATTCGACACAGTGTGTCGGCTCCCTCGTCTCGCCAAGCTGGCGCGCCGGTCATCATCTCGATTACCGTGCACCCCAGGGCCCACACGTCCGACGCGGCCTCCTGCGATTCCCCGCGCACGACCTCGGGCGCCATCCAGAGTGGACTACCACGTGGCATGATCCTCGCCCTCCTATCATCCGCCAGTTTCGCCGATCCGAAATCGGCGAGCTTGGCTGTTCCGGCAGTGGGGCCTAGGAGAACGTTCTTCCCCTTGACATCGCAGTGGATAATTCCCTTCGAGTGCACGTATTGGAGAGCTGACACCAGGCACCGCGTGCACCGCCGGACAAGCTCCTCATCCACCGCCGCGCCGCCTCCGGATTTCGACAATTCAGCTGCAGTTCCGCCGGGGAGGTACTCCATGTGAAGGTTCCGGTACACCGCCGTTGTCTCCGCCGTGACATCGTCGGCGTAGTACTTGACGACGAAGGGGGAGGAGAGAGATCGGAGGACGGAGATTTCGTTCTCGATCGCCTCCACTTGCGCCGCCGTGCCGGAGTTCACGGCCACCGATTTTACCGCGAATACGCGGCCGTTTTGGCGGTCGAATCCGACGCTGACGGTCCCGAAACTGCCCTTTCCGATCGACTCTCCTCGAATCCACCCCGGATTTGTTGTCATCTCCATGAATTCTTCTCAATTTCTCTGTATCCTAGAACAGGGGAGGTTGCGTTTTCGCCTTTTAATTTGAGTTCTTGTTTGTGGTTTGCTTTTGGTGTGTGGTGTTCAACGCAATTGAGCTCAAGGGGTATTTATATGGGCCGAAATTTGAACAGGTGGTCGAAATTTTTCAAAAAAAGGAAAAGAAAACTAACAATTTGATAGTTGACGTGGAGTTGTTGTTTCTGGAACAAGTGTGAAATTCATAGCTTGGAAAGGCCATCGACGCTGCTTAAACCTTAAGCCGTAATTATAAATTAATCACTTATGGTTGGTTAATCTCATGCGTTGAAATTATTTAATTTTTTTGGGTTATTCCACATTTATTTGATTAATGGTTGCAGTTGCTTCCCATGTGAAAGTCAAAATGGAATAATCGATAAGGTTCTAGTTTATTATAGCGTTTTCACATTATACATGATTAACGACTCTCTCTCTCTCTCTCTTTTTTCTTCATTTTGGTGCGCCCTTTGAATGTTCTTACCCGAAAAGGCTCTTAAGACAGTCGAAAAGGTCAACTGGCTAAACTTGAGGACCCAAATTAAGATTTTTTTGAAAAATAAGAAGATAAAAAGATACAGGTCGTTGTTAGTGTATGAGAAAAATCCAGAAATGTTGGCAGAGTTGCGTTACACGGAAATTAAAGCTCGTGGAATGTGACTCCGAAAGGGATGAAGATGGACCCACTTGTCATGCTTGTCCAACAGCAGCAACTAGAATCCTTATGGCATGTATCAAGTGCCCACTTGACCAACTTCATTCACCTTACTACTTTATCAAATTTTAAACCTACTTCATATATACACTAATACTTATACATCACACTTTTAGGATGTGTTTGGATTTCCTAAATAATACATTAAATTAAATTATTTTGTATTAAAATAGTAATTTAATACAAAATAATGTATTATTTTAGAAATTTTAAATAAACCCTTAAATTTCATTAACTAGGATAACATCATAATTCGCTCTATTGAGTTCTTATGTGTAAATGCGTGAACAAGTTATGTTACGTGAAAACAGGTAAATTAAAATACGAAAAACATCACCGTTTCACGAAAGTCTAAGGGTTCGTTTGGATTTCAAAAATAATACATTAAATTACATGAAATTGTTAATTTAATGTAATTGATGCAAGATAATGCATTATTTTTAGAGATTCAAACAAACCCATTAATATGTTTATGCACGATTTATGTTATTCAGAATGTACTCGTACGAGTGTTTTTCATTCGAACCTAATCCTATATATACACGTTATTGCATCTGAAAATAGGGGCGCACTTGTGAAGAACTCGCGTAGTATATATGAAATTACAAATTCAAAATCGATTTTTTTTGTTTGTAAAAAAATAAAAGAAGAATATATGGCTGGTGCTAATAATCTCCAAATGGTAAATCCATGAGGAGAAAAGCGTGGAGGATAAAGAAACATATGTTTGGTATAAAACGGAGATAACGGGAGGAGGCATGTATATATACTCCATCCGTTCGGATTTATTTATATTTTTAAATTATAAATCTTGTTTATAAATATTTGTCTTTTTATATATTTTGGACATAGATTTTCAATTTTACTCAGATTATTAAATTAAGAAAAAAGTTAAAGTTAGACTATTTCGATTTTCAATGTAATAAAATAAATATTCAATTAGAAGTATTTTAATACAATATTATATTATTTTAATATGTGTGTCTAACTCTGAAAAATTAAATAAATAAATTGGAACAAAAAAAATGATATGGTATCTGGTAGTTTAGTTAGGATAAGGCGTGCATGTGGGCTACACTCTTGACTCTCTCCACCATGGAGGGCTACCAATAAAGAAACACAATTAAAGAGGTCAATTTGAATTAGGTTGGTAATGCAACGGTGTCGTTTTGAGGGGAATGAGTGATTCTTAATTGCAATTAAACATGTCACCTTTTCCATTAACCAACGGCTCCTTCGTTGGCCTATCATGTTCCCCGCCCTATTTCCTTAATCCTGCCATTGCCGGGCCCATTCAGGGATAAACTCACTTTTTATTCCTATTTCAATGCAAGTAGGGGTTTTTGTTTAGTAAATTTGATAACATTTTAATTCCTATATTTTATTTTTTATGGATATCTCCTATTATTCAACCTTTTTTAACTTTTTTTTGGTGGAAATGAGTGAGCAGAGCTCACATACTTTATAAAAACCAGACGAATTACAAAGCAACAAGGCGACGCAAAGGCTTGCCCGCAACATCATCCGAAAGCAAACGAGTTAACCCGTCGGGTGGAACATCCAGAAAAAACACACCAAAGGGAAAAGAAAAAGCAAGAGAAGCAAGAAAGTCGGCAGCCCGATTTGCTTCCCGAAAAATATGACGGAATTGGATAATTCAATCCCTACTAACTTAGTTGATAAGAATAACATTATACATGTTTTTGTTACTTTATGATTTTTTTAAAACCTATATTCTATTTTTTGACCTATAACCTTTTTCAGAGATATTTAAGATTTTTGTTTTCAATTTTATCACATATTTATGGATGTATGAGAGAATAATATTGAAGTCTGCGTAATTATAACTCTATGAAAAACCTAATACCTTATTGTAAACCGATAAAAAAAATCTATCGAATTGGCACCATCAATAAATTTTCTACCTTTTCTCATAATACTTTATACCTATATGACTGATTAGATCCCAAATTTCTCTTAATTACACTAGTCTTTCCGCACCTAGCTAGAAGTATAGTTATTCATTTTTTCCTACTTTTTAACACCTATAATTAGACGGTCGAGAAAATCCAAAATGAGTCAAAAAGTTGGAGTACTAAATAAATTAGAACATGTTCGATGGATTTGCTTTATGTGAATTCAACTGTTGTAAGTTTTGGCATGTCAATTTAACTATTTAAGGGCTACATTTACAGACAAACTCCGACATAATCACATTGTTTGTTTTCCCAACAAATGATCGGCAGCCACCTTTATATATAATCTTATCCATGTCTCCTAAAATTCAATTTCTCTCCAATTACCTTTCCTTAATGTTAACTATAATTTGATTCCTATACTTACATTATGATTGAAATCGATTTCTCGGCCGTTGATAATTAATTAATTAATTAATTTTACCATTGTTTGTCTGAAGTTGAATCACATGCATTGCCCATGCCATTGCCGCCAAATTGAGCATGCGCCGTGCGAAGTAACAATGCACGTCAAAACCTGCCTCCTACAAAAGTTGCTATAATTAAGCGATCAATTTTTTTTACATCATGATTGAATTTGATTCGCTTAGTTCCACTAATCAAAACATCTAACTCCATCATCTATATTACGGAAAGTTAAACTAGTACCCGTTTACGAGTTTATTTATGTAAATACTATGCGTTCGTGATAAAGTTTGGTGGGTCGATAGACGGGAAACTGTCAATCTGTGTGCATATGCTCATTAAAATCCAGCAAATAAACCCAATAAAGTTTCATCCTAAAATCAATTGACAATAAAAAAGTAGTCCACTAAGTTTATATACTAAGTTTTTTTATTCTCAAGTTTCCAAAATGTAATGTTATTTCACATTTAAAAAGTGAATCTCAAACTTATAATCTATAATCAGACTTTTTTTAACAATTTCTCGAGACCATAGAAGATAATCGAATGTTAGTTATAAACAAAAAAAAGAGTAGGTTTTGACTGGGGATTAGCTAGGGATTTGAGATAAGAGGAAAGAGACGAAAGGGGCCTATAAATATATATAGAAGTAGGTTCAAGTACATATAAGTAATAGGGTAAATAGTGGGGAGTGTTATTATCCATTAGATTAAACTAATCCAAGGGTAGAGATTTAACCAAATAAATTAACATGTTTTGTGAAGTAGGGAATCACAACTCACATCACACCCAACTTCCTTAATTATAGTTTTTTTTTTTGATATTATGGTTATGCTGATTTGCATTTAGACGTTTCCTTCAATAGCTTTTGCTTCATCGTTTTCTTCCATCTCTCAAACCTTCATGAGTGATTTTCAAAATCTTAATGGTTTGGGTTTGTGTGGTGATCTTGATATGGAAACGGAAGCTTCAGAAGAAACCAACGATGAATTATATAATCATGAACAACAAGACGAGGGTAATGTTTCAACGCCTGTAATTTTAATGGACAAAGATTTGGTCACGTCCTTTATGTTTTCTTTCAATCTCATTAGATTTTTCGTTGTTTTCTTGTTCAATAAGTCGAAATTAAAGTTGTTCATATACTTGTTCCTATATGTGAACCGCAATTTCTATGTTATTTTTCTTCTTGTTCATCGTGAATGTTATTGTTGTTCATTAGGTCACAAGACTCACTACCGCAATTTCTACGTTGTTCTTCTTCTTGTTCATCGCAAATGTTATTCTTGTTCATTTCGAATTTTGTAGTTGTTCATTAGGTCACAAGATATACGAACAATTCAGTTTACAATCATGTAGGTGTATGCAAATTTTTTTTGTTCATAACGCACCAAGAATGGATGTAACAATCATGTATCTTTGATTCTAAATTTTATTTGTTCAAACTGTTGTGTGTTCTTCATCTTGTTCATTTTGAATTGGTAGTTGTTCATTAGGTCGTTATATGAATCTGTTCATCTTGTTCATGACAATAGTGTTTTCTTTGTTGTTCATATTGTCTATTTCGAATGTGAAGTTGTCTATTTCGAATTTGAATCATGTATCTTTGATTCTAAATATTCTTTGTTCAAATTGTCGTGTGTTCTTCATCCTGTTCATTTCGAATTGGTAGTTGTTCATTAGGTCGTTATATGAATTTGTTCATGACAATAGTGTTTTCTTTGTTGTTCATATTGTCTATTTCGAGTTTGAATCATGTACCTTTGATTCTAACAATTCTTTGTTCAAAATGCTATGTGTTCTTCATCTTGTTCATTTCGAATTGGTAGTTGTTCATTGGGCCGTTTTATGAATTTGTTCATCTTGTTCATACGAGCGGTAGATTTTTCTTTGTTCTCTTGTTCATTAGGTCGAATTTGAAGTTGTCTATTTTGAATTGGCAGTACAATGCAATGTGTTTTTTTCTTGTTCATTTCGAATTTAAAGTTGTTCATTAGGTAGTTATGTAACGTTGTTCATCTTGTTCATTAGAATTTTCTTGTTGTTCATCTTGATAATGTAGAATTTGAAGTTGTTCATTAAGAGGGAGAAGACGATCAAGATTGAAAGGGAGAACAATTCCGGCGAACCACGGTGGATCGACGTTGTGCAACACGATGGAGAAATTGAGAGAGAGAGAGTTGTTCAACTGAAGAGGCCGGGAGAAGACGATAAGAGACTTTTTACTTTCTAGTAAAAATCTTTTGAGTAGAAATAGGAGAGAGATTTTAGGAACCTCTTATTTACTTTCCAAATAAGTTTATTGATTTAGGTTCAAGTGTATATTAATCTTATGGTAAATAACGAGTAGGAACAATAACCATTCATTTTTTTCAATCCAACGTACAAGATTAAATTAAATTTTTAATGCTACACCCGCTTATATGAGATCAAATCCCATGATTTTAGCCTGAGATATTTTGACTTTCCATATATTTTGTAAAAATATATTTTCATTCCAGCGTATAGCTTTTACTAAAAAGCTTCAATTTTCCCCCTCCATTTGTACGTAAGATTGAGCTTCAATTTGGGTAAAAGGTTGTTTGTGTTTGGTGGATGTACGGTTGGGTGCTTGGTCATGGACGAAGAGGCCGGTCAAGCAGGAAAAGTGATAATTAGCATCACCATAACCATCATTATCAAAATTCTTACATGTGAAATCTTGTTGGTGTCCTAGTCACCTAGTTTTCCATCAACGAGTTTCGACACTATAGAGGGATGTTGTTTGGATGATGACACCGATCTAATTTAGTCATGACCGATTATGAAACTATTGGTTTCATTCACTTGAACAACTACATATTATTACTTGAACAAGATATACTAGTCCGTGAATAAATAAGAAAGAACAATTCAACATTAATTAGCAAGTTTTCGGAATTGTTCAATTGAACAACTAAATTTTATCCAATTGAACAAGAAATACTACTCTATGAACAAATAATCAAGAAAGAAATAACAAATTAACATTGGTGAACAAGTTTTCCAATTGTTCAATTGAACAACTAGTTAATAATTAATTAATATGTAACTCAATTGTTCAAATAAACAACTCTATTTTTATCCAATTGAACAACTAAATATTATATATTGAACAAGAAGAGTAGTCTATGAACAAATAATCAAGTCAGAAGCACCAACGGATCGTGCAAGTGTAAAAGGAGAGTTTTGCGGGATTTTAGGAGAGAGAAAGATATCAATCTACTTTATTTCTTTTTTAGTTACGCTTTCTCTGTTTCTTTATTTTTTCAAGTTTATTAGATGAACAACTCCTATGATAGATCTATATGTTCCCTAGTATATCATCTGTAGGATAAAAAAATCAACGCTCAATAATGCTCCTCACTATTTACCATAGAGAGTCTCCTTACTGGAACCCAACCCAATATATATATAATAACATGTTGAAGACAGATTGATTGATTTGCCAAATATATATATGTCCAGCTCACACATCTCATGGAGATAAACAAGCAAGACTTTGTGGGAGTTCACTCATCCTGATACAATTTTTGTCCTGGTATGATTAACTTCAGAATATTATATCTTCACTTAAACTTTGAGATTTTTTTTTATTGACATGAGTAACACTATAATTCTTATAAATTCATTCAAGTTCAGGATATCACTAACATATTAGGAATGAAACCGACCCAAAAACAACACAATATATCTTGGCTGCCAGATTTGTTGGCACCACAGTATCATTTGTAACAATAATGGTGTTGTATTTTGAATATTGAAATTTTAGAATATTTCATATAATTGTTAATTTTAGGTGAAAACTAACAATATGACTAATCAAATTTTAAAGTTAGATACAATACATATAGGGGGAAACAAGTTTATATTCAATTATGTTCTTATATAGCTTTTTTTTAGCGAAAAAGTGCAACCATGTATTAACCAGAAGAATCCAAATACAAAGAGTTTGTTAAATCACTTGGAACAAAAATTGGAAATACACATAAAACAGTAGTAGTTGGAAAACGAGAAGCTACAAGATGAGCAGCCCCATTAGCATGTCTTCTTATGTGATGCCAAGAACATCCGGTGAAACCACTGCGGAGGTGTTGGAGCCGGGGAAGTAGGGAGCCCAGTTGCCCTCTCCAGTCCGTGGGTCGACTCAGCTTGGAAATAAGAGTTGAACAATCCGATTCGACCATGACATGGGACAGACCTTGATCGAGACAGACCTCCATAGCCCAGAGCATTGCCTCCGCTTCGACAAGTTCGACATCCTCAGAATTCTGCACCCTTCGCGAGCCAAAGATGCAGTCCTCTCCATCATGGTCTCGAACAACAAAACTAGTGCAAGCCAAGCCATTATGTCGTACCACAGCGTCACAATTGATCTTGAAAATTCCAGGTGGGGGTGGGGTCCATCGGATGGCAGATGAACTAGTCTGAGGAATCATCGAGTTCTGGTCAATTTGCAATCGTTCCGAGCCTCATTGAAACTCGTAATGGTAGGCTTTGGCGTCGCGAATAACCTCATGCGGGGGAGACCATTTACCCTCAAAGATTCAGTGATTGCGTTGCCGCCAAATGCTCTAAATTAATACCGCCCAAAGTTCGACAGATGTGATGTCCAGGGAGTGAAGAACCGAGTCGAAGAAGGCAATGGTGGAATCTCTCCCAGAACCACATTTGCGTATTTCGGGAACAAGTTTCCATATCCGTTGAGCCTCCAAGCACTCGAACAGAGAATGAAAACCATTCTCAGTCCTGCCACAAGAGAAGTAAAAGGGATCGTCCACCACATGTCGCTAGAGAAGATTTGTCTTGACCGGAAGAATGTTGCGACAAGCTCGCCAAACAAGAGATTTAACCCGGGGAAGGACTTTCATCTTCCAAAGACGGTTCTATAGGCTTTTTCTCGGGCGAGTGTTCGAACAACTTGGCCTCCCCTGAGCACTGAGTTCGGTCTCTAGGAGATGACGGTAAGCAGACCGGACAGTGAAGATCCCATTCTTGGTGAAGGTCCAAAAGAGCTCATCAGCGACAGGCGAGTTCAGAAGGCGAATACTCAGAATGGCATCCGCATCAAATTTGGAAAACAGATCTCGGACGGCCGAGTAGTGCCAGCAGCACCGGGACCAGTCAATGAGGTCGACAACACGCATCTGAGAGCAAGAGTTGTTCATAGGAGTGGTGACCTTCAGATTATGGTGTCGAGGCAACCAGTTATCGACCCACACACGGATTGAAGTCCCATTGCCAACATTCCATCGAAGACCACTAGTCAAAGCCGAGCGTCCATGCAGAATGCTACGCCAGGTAAAATTTGGATTCGGTCCAAGAGGAGCTTCCAGAAAGTCGCAATTTGGATGATACTTGGCTTTAAGGAGCTGAGCAATTAAGAAATCTGGGTTTTGGAGGAGGCACCAACCCTGTCGAGCAAGGAGAGAAGTGTTGAAATTCATCATATCGCAAAACCCCAAGCCACTCTGATTTTTAGGGAGACTTAAGCGCTTCCATCGCATCTAATGGATTTTCCGAGTGTCCGACCCATCTCCCCACCATAATCTGCACAGTACCTGTTCAATCTCATGGCAAAGGCTGGAAGGCAAAGCAAAGCATGACATTGTGTAAGTGGGAATGGCTTGAGCAATGGATTTATATAGGACTTCCTTTCCAACTCTGGACAAGGATTTTTCCTTCCACCCACCAACTCTCTGAAGGATACGATCTTTAAGCTGCCCAAAAATGATCTTCTTGGAACGGCTGATCATAGTGGGAAGCCCAAGATATTTCTCATGCTTATCAACTTCTCTTACACCCAAAGTTTGTTTGATCTCCCTCCTGCGATCAACACACACATTGTTGCTAAATGAAAGCTCGGATTTTGCAAAGTTCACTTGTTGACCCGACGCCGCTCCATAGGCATGGAGAATGTTAACAATTTCAGAGTTCTGTTGACAAGTCGCCTTTGCAAACAAGACACAATCATCAGCAAAAAAAAGGTGTGAGATAGAGAGAGCATGGCGAGCAATAGAGATGCCAGTCAATCTGTTATTTTTCTCACTAAGACGGAGGAGGCCGGAGAGACCTTCTGCACAAAGAAGAAACAAGTATGGAGATAATGAATCACCTTGTCGTAAGCCTCGAGCTGGAGTGAAACGGGGAGTTGGATGACCCTCCATAAGGACTGAAAAGGAAACTGTCGTGACACAACGCATGATCAGAGACGTCCACCGCTCCTCAAATCCAAAGCGCCGAAGACAGTGCTTAAGAAAACCCCATTTGACTCGGTCATAAGCCTTCGCCATATCCAGCTTCAGGGCCAGGTACCCACTTCGGCCCCCTCTCCGGGTCTTCATGTGATGGAACAACTCAAAAGAAGCAAGCACATTATCAGTGATCAGTATTCCAAGGACAAAAGCACTCTGACTCTGTGAGACCAACTTCCCAAGACAGCTCTTCAACCTGTTAGTCAACACTTTGGACAAAATCTTGTAGAGGGCATTACATACACTAATAGGATGGAGGTCCTTCATCCTGCACGGCTCATTAACTTTGGGGATCAAAGTAAGGAACGTGTGATTACAGGATTCAGGAAAATGGCCACCATTAAGTAAGGAGAGTAAAAAAGAAGTCACCTCGGGCCCAACGATATGCCAAAACTTCTGATAAAAGAGTGCCGACATACCATCAGGTCCGGGTGATTTGGTGGGGTGCATGGCAAAAAGGGCAGATCGGATCTGCTCCTCCGTAAAAGGCCGTAACAGCTCCTAGTTGTCTTCCGGAGACAAGAGTGATTCGATGCCTTGTGATGTTGTTTCTGGTGTGGCGCTACAGTCAGACGAAAACAATTTCTGAAAATATTCAATTGCTACCTTGACTTTCCCATCAAAAGAGCGTCATTCCTGGCCACCATCATCAACCAAACGTTTGATCTTATTTCGTTTCTTGCGCCCAGATGCCTTCAAGTGGAAATATTTCGTATTTCTATCACCCTCCTTGAGTTCATTTGCTTTTTCCCGCTGCATCCATAAAAGCTCCTCGCGTCCCATAAGTTCGCGTTCTCTCCTTTCCAAAATCCGCCTTTTGCCAATAGAGTCACCCCTCACCCCTTGGAGACCAAGTGCACGCAGCTCCTCACGCACCAGCCGGAGGTCATGCCTGACGTTGCCAAAATGCATAAAGTCCCAACCCTAAAGATCATTCGCACAACGGGAGAGTTTGCCCAAGATGCCCGGTGCAGCGTGAGAGCTACCCGAATGTTGCCAAGCATTCCGGATGACTTCGTGACAGTCCATATCATCCAGCCACATTGCTTCGAAGCGGAATGGACGAGGAGGTTTTCGGCATGATATGTCTTCCCCAACCTCGTCCAAAGAGACCCGAATAGGGACATGATCAGAGCCTTGACGTTCAAGGTGACAGACTCTAGCATCAGGGAAAGTTTCAAGCCAAACCTTGTTTGCAAAACACATATCCAAACGCTCTTGAATGAATTCATCCCCCAGTCGTCCATTATCCCACGTGAAGCGGGGACCCGAAAAGGAGAGTTCTTGAAGACAACAATCCTCAATGCATGCCCTGAAGTCCAAAATGTGTTGGAACTCGGGATCGACGCCCCCAACTTTGTCGTCAATGTTGAATAGTTGGTTGAAGTCTCTCATGCAGAGCCAACCTTTGTGGTGATCTTGGAACAGACGGTTCATCAGGTGCAAAGTTTGATGCTTGTCCTCCCGACGCGGCCACCCATATAGTCCCGTTAGTCTCCATGACCCACGAGTGTCAAGTTGGACCTCCGCGTCGATGTGGTGGGAGGTGTAGGAAAGAATGGAAACCTGAACATGCTCCTCCCACAGTAAAGCAATGTCGCATGTTCGCCCGATACCATCCACCATGAAGTCATGAGTGAAGCCCAATTTTCGTTTGATTGCTGCCATTTTCTATTTATCACTCTTAGTTTCCATTAAAAACACAACCTTAGGGGCCTCCCGTCTTACCAAGGCGATAAGACGATCAACTGCGCGGGCCTTCCCCAATCCCCGACAGTTGTAGCTCAAGAGACTCATGGCTTCCGGCAAAGGAGACTTTGGGTCTTCCCTGCCGATATCACAACGCTTGGCGAAGCTGCATTTAGTTTCTTGTGTCTCCCTTGCTGTCCATCTTGTAATTCCATATCAGAGAGAGTTTCCTCACTTTCCTTTCATTTTTTCAGCGGTGTGTAGGCCTCTGGCGCAACCGGATTCTCCCCACCTGCCCTTGCTACGCGCTTCCATTTTTTCTTGGATTGACTACCAGAACTAAGAGAAGGTTCCTGGGGAGGCAAGCTGATAATATTTGGACTGATGGTAGTCTCAACAGATGAAAGCCTAACTTGAGGAGCGAGGGGCAAATCTTCATGAACAACAATCGATTCTGGCTTGCGGATGGCAGCATCAGTGCTCAAGGGGATGGTTTCTGAGTGCATGTCAGTCTGCCTTTGGATCGTCGAGTGTTCCGTTGGTGGATCGCCCGAAATATCCACACCAGGCAGCTTCTGCAGACAGTTGGTTTGGTCGAATCCCAAAACCGGTTTGGAGAGGGTGGGCGAAGGGTCTTGTTCATTCATTTCATCAAGCATATCAAGCAAAGACCTTCGCAATGTCTTAGATTCTCCATTCACAGAAAATGGTCCACGTATTGTCTTCAGCATCTCAGCCTCCCGAACCCGTTCTTGTTCCAACCGTTCAACACTTGGTTTCAAAGGTGACGCTCGGAGCCAGTCACCATACTCGTGCCCAAAATTCTTAGCTTTGCCATCTTCGCAGTCAAGTTCGACGTGACCCAGCAGTCCACACGAATAGCAAAATTTCAGTAAACGTTCATACTTCAGTTCAACCCATATCTTTCTGCCCTTGAACTCCATCATAACTCCCCGGCGAAGCGGTTTCCTGATGTTAATGGAAACCCAAACCCTGATAAAACTACCTCCCAACCGCAATTCTGTCTCATCGATCTCCACTGTCCCACCCAGATTGTTCCCTATGGATGTTGCCACAACTCTTGTCATCGCAGCAACCGGTAGATCATAAAGGCGAATCCAGAAATTGGCCCGTTCAAACACCATCTGAGATGGCTGTTCCAGACCGGGTTCCTTTAGCAAAAGGAGCGAGCGATCAAAAGCCCATGGCCCTCCCTTCAAAACTCGAAGCTTGTCTCCTTCATTTGTAAACTGAAACAGGAACAAGTTGTTGCGAATTTCACGGAAGATGAATCCTTTCTTGCAGCGCCAAGCACCCTTCATCGTCGCTTTCAGAGCATAAGAGTTGAATGGGCGGACAAATAATATGGTCCCAACGAGAGAAAGTGGACACACATACGACTCTGATGGCTCCGCTTGATCCACTTCCCCAACCACAACTGTACACTCATCCTCAGTAAGGTGAATGTTCTTCCCTTTCTCCATAGGTAGCAATTGAAAAAACCCAAAGAGTGACGTAGAGTCATAACCACACCAGCAAAATATCAAATTCGCACGACGCCGACGAGAATACCCTAGCTCCCACGGACTTAACCGAAGAGAAAGAAAGAGAGCGTTTGTAACCGTTCTTCTTATGCCCTAGGCGTTACCCATGTTCTTATATAGCTAATCAAAGTACTAGTTGTCTACATAAGTTATAGAAACTTTACTAATTAAAAAGCTAACATCTATATGATGATAAAAAAAAAAAGTAGAGGTTATAATAATTGGATGAGTAAACAGAAATATATTTGTGGCTGTGGACTAAGGATATAGCTAGCTAGCGCAGTAGTGTCCTTTGCAACCAATATCTACCATTCCTTAATGGTAGACCTAATTAATTAGGTACTTAATTTGCTTGGCTCTAACTACTGATTAGGGATCATGTATACTGCCCAAGTTTGGTGAATGCATGCATACAACTAATACATACAAATTTTATAATCACAAAATAATCATGAACATGCATTCTAAACCCTAGCTAGCTTAAGACATACACCCACGTTGAATATCATATACGTACCCAAGCTAATACCCACTAGGCCACTAATCTCAAAACCTATATATGTTCTTTTTTAAAAATTAGGAGCAAAAGATAAGTTAATATTTGGTGATTAAGCATAATTTCTATTGAACTTTCGGTGAATTACAGTTAAATGACGATATGGGACACAACATACTGACATCCTCTCACACTTTTTACTAATATGTAAAATTGTTAATTATTTCTCGATCTACCAGACTTGTAGAGAAAGTGGGTCCCACAAGGTATTCCCAAATATGGGGACCCAACTCAAAGATGCACACCATAAACGGCCCATACACTGCTATATGATATTCCGGTGGGAGGAAGATCAGGCTACATAAGATGCTGTCACAATCAAAACCGACCATCGATCAAAATAAGATGATCAACCATGCATCGGACGGCCGACAACGCTCCGCAACTACAAGTACTTATCGTCATCTTTGCTTGATTAATTACTTGAGATGCAGTGGAAGGGGAGAGTAGCAGCCTGGCTTTTCTTTCACCTACTTATATACTTGGTATTATATGGGTTACGTTTCACATTATTATTGATCCTAATGTCAAAAAAAATAGTTATTTATATTGTTCGAGCTTATTTGGTCGATTTGCTCACTAATGGTAGCCAAGAGATAATTTTTTGTCGTTTTACAGGGGGCGAGGTCTTAAAATATAATCAATATACTTAGTATATGATTAATTAAAGAGTAAATGAGGTCCACGTCAACCACTACGGTATACTATATAGTGAGTTGAGCTAATTAATTATTGTAGTACGAAAGGATAAGGAGCGTTAGACGGCGTCGTTGTACTTGTGCCCTTTCAACAATCGCACGAGCATTACTTTTAAGTTTTAACCAAACTTTAAATTATATTATCTTTTGACTTTCAATTTCTTTATTTAAATTAAAGGTCCATTACTTTTCAAAAGTAATGGCTTTGTACACATTACCCCAACAAAACAAAGGTTGACTTGCTGCATAATGATCGTCACAAGTAATCTATACTGGCCTTCGATATTTTCGGTTCAAATTTGAGCTTAAAACAGTAATCTTGAAGCTTTTGATATATTATGATCAATTGATCATGCAGTCAACTATGTTTGTCATATATATGAAATATGTTTTAATTAACCCAGCAAGCTGGTGAATTAAAATAACATAATGAAAGTATTATTATTTGTATCATACACAATTCATTCGCAAAGGCTATTGTTGTTATTTTTCCAGAGTCTGCAGGTGCAAGTGTAGAAGGACAAGTAACCATTTCTGGGCTTTTGAGGCATACAAAGAGGGTAGCAAGATTACATCAATTTGGATAAATATTCAATTTTCCTGAATTTTAATGCTCAAATACAGGATAGCAAAGATCATAACACCCCCCAAAAAAACCCAGTTTGCATGACCAATTTGATCACTGACCATATATCAGATTCAAACTAAAAACCAGATCATGCATACTGTGTTTATTCCTCAAGTAACATTGTGAACAACTGGCACAAAAAATGTGACTCAGAAAAGGTAAATGATGACAGAACCTGATCAACTTTTATGAGTTGCATTTCAATGTGTTTCACTCTGATCAGATTCAGAGGATGCTTATGTACACAAATCAAGATCACTGAAGCTTGAGATTTAACCCAACAATGTGCATAATAAAACAAGTAGACTTCCCCAAAAATGCAAGCTGCACTGCACCCCCCAACAAAAACCTAGGGAATTAATCCTATTTATTTCAGTGATCTGCTACCTTATCTACAACTTACTTTGACATTAGGGTAGTTAGTTCCCGGAACAGGCCTCACACTTAACCGTTTCTTCCGGCTGTACTGCTTTAGTTCTCCCTTCAATTTGCAGGCGCTGCTACTGTCAACAACTGGGTGATCCTGATTCTCTGTGACCTCAGGGTTATTCTCAGTTGCAGTACACTGCTGATTATTTGTTGGAGGCGTCGCCTGAAGAAACAAAGAACAAGAAAAGGAGTTAAGTTTAGATAATCTCCTTTATGCACAAATTTGTCTCAGCTTAAACCAAAGCAATACTGCTAATGTACCATGACATCTGAAGAAGGATCTTTGCAGCCACTGTTGTCCTTGTCTTTGGGGATACTGTCAAATCAGTGAGATAGAACAAATAAGATGCTACTATTTTAGGGAAGAAACAAACATACTATACATATTCGGTCAAAAAAGTAGGGAAAAAGAAGAAGCGGAAAGCTAGTTGTTCCGTTATATATTGCTATAGAGGATATTCATGTTCAATGTGAACAAATTTCCTACTACACAAAGTTGTGGTTAGATTGAGGTCTTCTGCTTACATGCTGATGATAGGTATATTCATCACTATATTGGTGAAATTGTAGAGTACTTTTAAAAAGGGAAATATACTTTCTTCAGCTTTTCTATCTTCTTACAGAATTCAGCATTTCTTTCTGCATTTAATACAATAGCACAAGTGACAGGTTTGGAAGTAAAATGCCAAGCAACTACATATTTCTATTAGTAGAGAATTCCAATTGTGTCTGGTGTTATCTTCATTTAACTATGTTATATGTCCTTGTATATAGGATACCAAGCAGGCAGCTACATATTTCAATTAGTAGAGAACTCCAATGGTTTCTGGTGTCATCTTCATTTAACTATGTTATTTGTCCTTGTATATAGTTTTTTTATCAACAGTCGAGGGCCAATACATACTCGAGTAGTCCTTGATCCACATAGTCAATGCCTTCAATTTCTGCTCTGTGACACACTTCAGACATGGCACTTCTGCAGTCAAGCTCAATGCTGGGTTCACGTTCATCTACAATTTCAGTAACTTCCTGATCACAACCTGCAAGATCAGGAAAGGAACTTCAGTGACCAAACATTTTTTTTCCAATTTCTACAGGTTTAACTGGTTGTGTATAAAGCCAAGCTCACCTCTAGAAATGCTTGATGGCGTTAGAGTAGGTTCCCTCAAGAGTTTATGGCACATCACGGTGCCCTGGAAATCCAGGAAAGTGTAAGACAAAAATTCAGATCTCTCAGATGGAGTCATTTCTGTAAACCCAAAAGATCCAGTCCATGTGTTTAAGACATTTGGAACAGCGGGAAGCACCAGCCTTTCCACTCCTAATTCCATGACCAGCTGAAAGAGGCAAAGCAGGGGAAAGGTTAGAAGAGAATGTGGGAATTAGAGGAATTGTAGCATCTCTATACAGAATGAACAAGCAATTGCCAAATGCAATTAATGGAAAGATCAAAACTTCAAGTAATAAGTCAGTAGGGATGATTGTTGCCTTGTATGAAATGACTTATTCATGTCTCTAAACTGCACTCGCATACTAAGCCTAACATTCTGCTTTGTCTCGTAGTCTCACTTGAGTCCAAGGTTTATGTCTTTGTATTAATCCTAATTCCTTCTATTAGGCACTAGAAACATGTATTAATCCTAATTCCTTCTATTAGGCACTAGAAACATGTAGACTGAGAAAATTAAGTTAACAAGATCCTACTGGAAAGGGAAAAGGAAAAAAAGACAATTTCAAGCAAAACAAGAGAAGACTTCGTTCGTGCAAAAAAAAAAAAAAGACTTGCAATCATCCAACTCAAATTCTCAGTTTTAAATAAGGAAATAATTTGAGCAATTTAATAAATTTTAGTAAAAATAATAATAAACAATTCATAATCAGAGATAGACAATTTCTTTCTAAAGATCCTTCTACGTACCATTTCTCGGTGTAAATGAACAGGTACAGAAAGTTCAAGGTACCTTTTCAAGCTCATTCATCAAGATGCGGCACATCCCAAGCCGACGAAAGTTAAACCGGGTACCAACAAGTGGAACTTCAGCTACCTTCTCCCCATAGATCCTATATACATCAAATTGTGTGTATAAACTATATCAGACTATGATTCATGAAAGAAGAATAAGATTAGTCATCCAATAACATAGAGTGAAAAGCTTACCTTAATGTCGCTACACTAACCAGCTCATCATTTCTTTCTAAGAGTACTGTATAAAATCCTGAGAAATTAAGACGTTTCAAATCTGACCTGTAATGAAAATTCAGCATCAATATACTAAAGACATGTACAGCACAAGCAATGATGTGCCGAAGTGGAGTTTAATTGGTCAATCATTAATATGGCAGTCAGAGGAAAAAGATTCGCGCATAAGAATATCTCACCCTCTACCAAAAATAACATCTTCAACAAGATCTCGCCTTGTACGAGGTTCTTCAACAGGCTCAAAACATTCATGCATCACTTCAAGGGCAAGACTAAGCTTGCTGTAGTTCTCTGCCATCAGTTTGACATGGGCTTTGCCTAGACCATCTTCACTTTCATATTTCATCGGTTTAATCAGAGTCCAAGTTAAATTATCATGGCCAAGAGGAATAGTTTTCCTTTTAAGCTTTTGAAGGCCCCTGAATATCTGCATCGAGTGAACATGCAAGAAGCACCATAAATTAGTGAAGAGCAAGAATATGTAAAGACTAGTAACTCCACAAACATCTTTCCCTATAGTAATATTACACTTTCGTACCCTGAATGACATAAAGTCTCCCTTTAGAAGGTCTTTAGGCGTGTTGAAAAACATGTGTATCTATTTGGATTAACTTTGGACTTGTTGCATTTCTATACATATAATTTAAAAATGGAATCATCTGGTTATATGATACCAATTCAAGGGCAACAAGAACCAAAACAAAGGCAGACAATAAATTAGTAAATGATCTTGGAACACAAGGTTTTTGTGAAAGAAACAATTAGGGGATCTTCAATATGTTTTGTCAAATAACATTACATCTTAAATTTAAAACTAACTATAAGCAAAATCTAGCTAAACCGAAAATTTATCTTGAAAGCACTTTGACCTATCAAACAATAAGCTTCTTAGATTGAAATTATATCCATGAAGAAACTCTAGCACAAATGAAAACCTCATCTATTAAGAATACTCATAGAATCTAGGTACAGGACATCATCTTAACAAAACCTACTTTGATCTCAGAAGTTTGCATACTGTTTGCAAATCAAATCAGTTAAAGCCTACAGCACAAAGCAAATATGACAATACCGGAATCTCTTCAATATAAGTTTAAAAAAGGAAAATCACTTATTTTCGTAATTCCATGAAAAGTAGAGAAGGTTAAGCACAAAATAGTCATTCTTCGAAGTGACAATTAAAGTAACGAGTAAATATGACACATCCACATTCAAATGTAGACTTACAATTAAAGTAACGAGTACGATAAGAAATGATTAATGAGCTTAATAGTTGCAAATCCTATTGGTAGAAGTGAGTGCTTGTATTCACAAAGGTATTGGTTCCCGCAGGTGCAAATTTCCACATTTAGATTATAAAAGGAAGTGTTTACGATTATTCACTGATAAAAAATTGAAAGTACCTTAGCGCAAGTTCTGCAGCAAAACCATTTCCCTTTTGGGCGACCATCCAGATTGACTCCTCCCCTACCGCGTAGGCAGCTGACATGGACTGCAAACAAATTAACACTGATTTAATAAAAAAGTTTTATAGTCCTCACATATTGTACTAAATTGTGTGGAATACATCTATATTCTTATCCATATGAAATATAAAAGGGAAAAGGAAACTCACACAGACGTTCGCATTGATCACAGCAAAGTGTACTTTTCTCATTCAAATACCCAGTGTTATCTACAGGTTGGCTTCTGTCACAGATTGCACAGCGGCAAGATGGACAAAACCAGTCACCATCTGGAACACCCTAAATATGTGAAGAGAAATGTCAACAGAAAAGCCTCAAATATAAAATTTAAGAAAGTAATGATGTCAGTGGTGCTCACCTGCAGATTTAGGCAATTTGCATGATATGATGAAGGACACCTATCACATAAAACTAATTCGCCTCCATAGTGACAGACAGAACATATGTGATCATTAGTACTTTCAGAAATGGTTTTCCTCTTCCCGCCGACCGTATCTTTCAGTAATTTTCTCATACCATTATGTAAGACCTCCATCTGGCAGTTAACAAGAGATCTTCCATCTTCTAAGAAAATATTGGCAGTTGGCTGATGGTATGGGCTCCTAGCATGAGATTCAAAGACAGCCAGTGTAAGGACATTTTGGCAACAACCACACTTGATGCCATCACGAGTTACCCTTCCTTCAGCCATTATGTTTCTGTCCTTCCCACGATAATAAACTTTTGCCCTAGGCAGCACAATGTTGTTGTCAATCAACAAGGAGAGAACAGTTCGCGGATTGTAAGGCAAGGTACTAGGAGTCTTCACCTGCCTTACTCTTTTTTTCGATCTCAGAACTCGATTTGATTGATTGATATCTGAACTATCTACTGTTTTCTGCAAGGCACTGGTCAATTTTCTTTTCTTGGGCATGGTACGAGCACTCAGTTTTTTCATCAGATTACATTTGCCAATGTTCACGAGTCCATCAGCACACCTCATGTCATTTAGCTTGGAGCAACTTTCCCTTAAAGAAGTTGAATGACGATCACGAATTAAAAAACTCCTTTTCCTCTTCTGGAGCTTGCAATTCACTGAATTTAAGCTTTTTTGCTGAATAGACTCTTCAGACTGCTGCATCAGAGAAACCATGCTTCTTTGAATATCTGAATTGGTTAATAAAGGCTGACCACCAGACTGGGCATCCTTGGAAAATACTTGTGGTGGACCAGAGCTAGGAGCAGCATCCAGAGCAGCTTTGCATGCTGTTCGGAGTGAATAATAAGGCTTCTTCTCAGGGGAGGTAAATCTAGCTTCAGGTCTCCCATTCTTCATCTTGGACCAGAGCTCCCAACCTATAGCTGAGAGGTGCTTTCTTGCTTTTTCAGACAAAACCCTACGTGATTTCGTTTTCTTTGTTCTGAGGTGCACATCCCAAGACTGCAAGTACTCTGTTATTGCTTCTGGGCAATATATACTTCCAACAGATTCAGCAGTTTCTAGGACAGAAGTGTTTAGACAATCAGATGATGGAGACGGTGAGGCATTCTCATGGATCTCCTTTACATTACCAAAAGACTTACCGGGTACAATTTCCAGATCAGAAGTATTCAGACAATCAGATGACATAGGTGGTAGTGAGGCATTCTTCTCGTTGATCTCTTTTACATCACAAGAAGACTTGCCCGGTACAATTTCCTGCATATCTTCACAGACCTTTACAAGAGAGTAGTATGGTTTTCCATCTGGTGAGTTATATCGAACCCGTTGAATTCCCCCTGAAACGTAAGAAACCACTTTCCAGCCCAAATACAAAAGGTGTTGCCTTACCTTCATGGCTAAGTCAGAATCACGCTTTTTTGATTTCAAATATTCAGCCACACAATTTGGGCACTCCTCAGCTGTAGTAGGAACTTGCTGCCAAGGTTTATGCACTCTACTTGAGCTTGAGGGTTTGCCAACAGACTTGGTGGAACTAGGCGAATAAATGCATTTTTTTCTACTACGCAATCTAGAGCCACTATCTTCTGCTTGGATTGGAGGTGTCAATAATAGAGTATTAAGCTGTTCAAACACCCCTTGAACATTGGAGGGCACAAGGACCATTGATCCTCCATGTGAAAGGTCTGAGCTTTCCAGATCATCTATGCCAGCTTCAGTCACCATCGATACAATACTGTTCGGAGGTCCCAGATTCTCAACAGGCACATCAGCATCAACTTCTACAGATTTTAATTCAGAAATCATGGTGCAATCAGGAGGGCACATGGACTTATCATATACAACCAGATCTTGCGAGAGGTTTTTCGTACTGACAAATTCATCTGCTATTATCCCCAAATAATCATTTATAACCTCCAATATTAGAGCTTTCCAGACAGTTTTCCCCTGAAAAGTCCACTCCTTAACCCGGTGAAACTTTTGACTCTCCCTCAAATCATACCACATTTGCTTTATAGAGACAGGAGCAACATACTCCGGCTTAAGCTCATCAATGATTTCCAGAAACAACCATTTGCCTCGTAGACGCCACTCCCCCGTAGCTTCATTCCAGTCCTGAGTTAACCTTAAGTTATCCGTACTTATACTCAGTTCATCACCCTCATCAGGAAAGAAAAGCTTCCACTCCCCACAGGCCTCTTGATGGTCAAAAACCACACCTTCCCACCATGCATCCTGGTAATAAGCATCAACGCACATACTGTATTGGAGAGGCATACAAAGATCAACTTTCGGCGGTGTGGGCCTTATCTTGCCACGGTAGTTGCTTAAAGATTCTAAGCCACAACAAATGCCATTAATAGAAGAAGAAATATCCACATATTCAGAGAGGTATTCTTCCTGATCATCGCGAACAAGATGATCATATTTGACCAAACATTGTTTCCTCTCACGTACAATGATTTTTGCAGGATGCCATGACCCTTGGAGTCCATCTTCAACACTTCTGACCTGCAAAATTACATACGGTTTCAGGTCCAGTAGAGCAAAGTCACAATTTTCAAATGGGCAGGTACTGAAGCAATCATAAAGATACATCTTGTGTTTTTACAAGAAAAACTTTCACGTCTACTACCATAGAAAAGGGGAGAATACTGAAGCAATCAAACTGGGAAACAAATCCCAGGAAACACAATATAAGGTAACAAACTGATTAAACCCCAGAATCGGATTATGTACGGAAATACAGAGGGCTAAATTTAACAAGCATCAAGTCAAGGGCAAGGAAATACGGACTTAAAGGGAAAATTTGACGACCAACAAATAAAGAATGCCACACAAATAATCACAGAATTCAAAAATCTCAAATTTCAGAGGTACATTCAAAATCATCTCATCCTCCTAAAATCATGAGCTTTTATGGTATAAAATTAATCATCAGACTTTCAAATTGAAGTTCTGACAGGGGAATCTTTTCTCTCCGGCTTCAGCCATTGCAACAGTCTACGTTAGAGAAAGCATCTTAAGGAAAAAATCATGAACCAAGCGACATTCCTTGCACAGTTCCACAGCCCAAAGAAGAAACTATTCTAAGAAATTGCAATAATTCCACGCTAAATACGTTCTGATCACCAGAAAAACAAAACACATAAACCCCGGAAACCCTCAACTCCGAAAAACCCAATCTTCGGGCAATGTCGAGAGATACACTAACAACTAAAGGAAAAAGAAGCAATTGCGGAAACAAAGAAAGCGCGGCCGCAAAACAATAACCAGAAAGCACGAGAAGAAAAACGCGAGAAGAATCAGAATACGATATTGAATGCTTCAGAAAGAGTAAAGGCAAAACAAGATACATACTTCAACGGCTTCATTGATAAGGAGCTTTTCCGCATGGCTTGATCGCCTTCGCCTTTTGCGACTGTCCGCCATGGAAGAACCAGTGGCAAAGGTTTTCAGTTCAGTATGAGAGAGAAAAGAGGAGAGTAGTTTGAAGAGAGAGAATATAAGCAGAATACTTTAAACCCCAAATCGCCTTGCCTTCCAAGTTAGTATTAAATAAATATTTCGAGAATCTCCTCTCTCATTTTTCTTACTAAGAAATTATCTTATAGAAAAGAAATTTAAAAGGCCGCTCGAATCGCTCGATAGAGAGTTTCCATAAACGAGTGAAATTCTGTTGCACAACATTGGTTTTTTTTTTTCATCTTCTAATATTTTTCGGTAGTTATTCCTAATTTGTTAGGTTGATTATTATATTCTTTTATAGATAGAAAGATATATCTATCAGTTATAATTTTTATAGATAAGACTAGTCGAAAGTTGAAAAGTCATTATAAGATTGAGGATCTATATTGTTTTTTAATAATAAAAAGATATATTTAGGTTCGTGAATGTTAAATATATTGATGATATATATGATAAACTTAGGTTTATAAGGATATTATGAAAATAAATTTTGGTCGACGATATGAAAATATGAAAATATATTGATGATATATATGATAAACTTAGGTTTATAGATTTGACAGTGGTCGTGTGATCCCTGATGGTTTGTTTTGATGATTTGTCATTAGATTGTGTCTTATCTCTTCTTTTCGGCTGCTTCAAACGACCTTGTTGAAGTTTTTTAACCCTTGTTTGAAGACTTTCTCTTTGTTTAGTATTTTGGTTTGCTTGTTTGGTTGTTGTTGCTTTTGGCTGTGTTTGTTGTTCTTTTTCTTTATTTGTAATTGTCTTATTTCAAGATTATAAGCCCCCAATTTTGTCTTAAAACAATGCTTCACTTTGTACACATTCTTTCAATGTTTAACACCATGCCAGTGAACCTGGTATAAGCTTTAAGGTTATTTGGCAGTTTGCGTGATTCGTTTGGATGACCAACTAAATGGAAGTTTTGGTCCTGACCAAAAAAAAAATGGAAGTTTTGGACTTGTCTTTTTGGATCTATAAAAAAAAAATTGTCTTGATCGTCTGGTTCGATCGGATAGAGTCGCTCTACGTTCAGACTGGGCAGTGGTGGAAGGAGCACAATTTTTTTTAATATTATATTAATATTTAATAAAATAGTTATAAATAATATTAATATCAATCTCACATGCATTCTTCTTTCATACTTTTCTTTCTTGAAAACCAACATTAATCTTCATTAATATTTTTAGGTTTATTAGGAATAGTGGGAGACTCAAACACTTGAAATTGATAATCTCTTACTTGTACAATAAATTTGTCTATATTCTTTTTTAGAATAATTCAATTTAATAAAAGTATGTTAACACATCAATCAAATTAAATTAAGTTTGAATTAAAAATAAATTAATTCAAGCAAATCTATACCTAAATCGAAATACCCTAACCATCACGATTCGAATTTATAAGATCGAAAATGAGTTGTTGTTTCAAAATTCAAATTGAGATGGTTCGGGTAAGAATTTAGATGTTTTATTAGCAAATTTGAGTGCAAGAAATACGTGAAGTTGGACTAGAGTACCGTTAAACTCAAGGATACCCACCGAAATTCCTAAAAAAATAATATAAAGAATGAGCGAAAAAAAGAAAGAAAAATAAAATTCGGGACGAAAGGGAGGGCACGGAACCCCCCCCCCCCCTTCAGTTCCGCCCCTGGACCGGGGTATTATTGGCAGTTTGGCACACGAAATAGTAGACCCCTCTCAATATCAGTGTCTCCATCCACGCCTCCAGTAGAAATCGAACTCAAGACTTCTGGATAGAACACTTAAAAGAGTTTAATGTCAAACCATTAGACTAGACCAACTCAATGTTGGTTGTATCTATAAACTTTAATAGATTCACCCAAGTTATATTCTTTTATCTCTTTGCATGAAATACAAGTCGAATAAATTTAATTTAAAGGTCCTAGTAATTGATAGGGTGCAAGCATATGTCAAAAGCAAGAAATCTGAAAAAACAACAAAAAACTCATGCTATCGAAATTTCTTCAGATTCATCTTCAGGAAGTTCAAAAAAGAATCAAGCAAAAACATTAGTGAAACAAGAAACAAAACCATTCAAGACATTGACATCAATATCAATGAAGTTTACTGCATAAGAACAATATAAATGAGAAGAAATTCAAGAGTTCAAGAAAGATGCTCAGTTGGTGTGCAGAAGTCGAAAAAGAAACCCAACAAGAGAAAAACCCAACTGAACATGGAAATCAAGATGTTCAAAACCCATACGATCCCCTTTTCCCTCGGTCCACAAAGACAAAATGTTCAAAAAAAAGTCAATGAAATGGAAAGGAGACTCGGCCCATTCAAATCAAAATAGAAGGAGCACCTACAACTAAGAAGAATAGAATGTCGATCACAAGGTAAAGATCTACTTCAACCTTAGACACGACCATACTAAGATAGAAATCACACTTGGAAAGGGAAAGGGTCCTATGGATCAACACCATTCGAAGGTGGACGAAAATAAAATAAAAAACTGAAAATTGAAAAAGGAGAAAAATGAAAGTGGAAAATTACAAGCTCTACTGAAGAAGCGATTGGGAAGACAAGATAGATGGCAACAAGGAGCATTAAATCCTAAGTGGTGCATTATGGAGCATTAAGGACAAAATGGAAGAAAAATGAAGCATTATGGAGCTCATCATTTCTTGAAGATATTCAACAAGGATACCTACAAAACTAGTGCAAAAAATTCAACTGAAGGAGCACAGATCATCTGTACTACAGACTAAGAAGGCATCCATCAGAAAATAATTGAATTGTCTATAAAGAAAAAGTGCCAAAAAAATAATATTAAGCAATAATGAAAAACTACTACAATAAATTTTCCCTATAAATATCCACATACTCTTGATATAAGAGGCAGGCTTTTCTTGATTGTCTTGCTCTATACTAAGAAAACTCTCTCAAATTTCTCAATCAAATTTCTTACAGCAAGTATTAAGAGTGTTTGTAATCAAGACATTAGCAATATAAGTATAAGTATACTAGACTTAATGAAATATTATAGTACATAAGTGTAACTATATGAAATTTAATGAAATACTATAATACATAAGTGTAACTATATGAAATTTAATGAAATACTCTAGTATATAAGTCTAAGTATACTAGACTTAATGAAATAGTATAGTACATAAGTGTAACTATATGAAATAAAATGAAATACTATAGTATATAAGTCTAAGTATACTAGACTTAATAAAATACTATAGTACATAAGTGTAACTATATAAAATTTAATGAAATACTATAGTACATAAGTGTAACTATATGAAATATAATGAAATACTATAGTATATAAGTCTAAGTATACTAGATTTAATGAAATACTATAGTACATAAGTGTAACTATATGAAATTTAATGAAATACTATATTACATAAGTGTAACTATATGAAATATAATAAAATACTATAGTATATAAGTCTAAGTATACCAGATTTAATGAAATACTATAGTACATAAGTGTAACTTTATGAAATATAATGAAACTCTATAGTACATAAGTGTAACTATATGAAATATAATGAAATACTATAGTATATAAGTCTAAGTATACTAGATTTAATGAAATACTATAGTACATAAGTGTAACTATATGAAATATAATAAAATACTATAGTATATAAGTCTAAGTATACTAGATTTAATGAAATACTATAGTACATAAGTGTAACTATATGAAACATAATGAGATACTATAGTATATAAGTGTAACTATACGAAATTTAATGAAATAGTATAGTACATAAGTGTAACTATATGAAATATAATGAAACACTATAGTATATAAGTGTAACTATACGAAATTTAATAAAATACTATAGTATTTTATAAGTGTAACTATATGAAATATAATGAAATACTATAGTATATACTATATTATATAAAGTTTTTATTCTCGATTTTTGGCTTTTTGGAGGGGAAAACGATATCCATTTTGGATGAATTTTATATGTACAGATAGACCTGTCAACTGAGTCGGGTTGGTCGGATTCGGGTCATGTCGGGTTCGGGTTAAATCGGGTTCGGGTCGATTGGGTTGGTAAAAAAAATTGGTCGGGCGGGTTCGGGTTGACTCGGCGGGTCGAACATGTCATTTTCTTATGATTATTATTATGATTTTTAATTTTAATAAAATAATTATAATAATATAATTAATATTATATTATTATTTAATAAAGTATATTAAAATATTTAATATAAATGAAATAAAATATATAAAATAAAGGGGACCCGCGAGCTCGAATTTGCGTTCGGGTCGAGTCGGGTTCGGGTCCTTTCGGGTTGGGTCGGTTTTTAACAGGTCTATGTACGGACTCGTATTAAAGTTTTATACAAAATTATAGTAGAAAAATGCCAAAAAATTTCACTACAATGCGCTATATGTCGGACACCAAATTGTAAAAAAAATGGGTATGAAGGCTTCGTTTTTTGGGCTTTTGGAGGGGCAAACGATGTCCGTTTTGGACGAATTTTATATGTACGGACTCGTATTGAAATTCTCTACATGATTATGGGAAGAAGAAGAAAATTCTTTTTTTTTTGGGTGCGCGTAGCTTACGCGCACGGGTAGATTGCATTTTTTTCCTGTGCGCGTAAGCTATGCGCACAGATTTGTCACGGGCAAAATACCCGTTTTATCCCTGTGCGCGTAGCTTAGCAGCACGAAGCCATGCTGCTAAGCTAAGCGCACGGTTTCGCGTCCATTTAGACGCGAAACCGAGTGCATATAGCCATTGCCTATATGTATACATATTAATCCCTACCCTGAATCCCGCCTCACCCCTGTCTCTGCCGGGAAAACTCGCGGAGATCTCCGCATATATTTTTAGGGCTTGTTTGGTATCGATACCAAAAATATGAGATATCAGGTATAGATGAGTTTGAGTGATATCAAGGTATCAAGTATGAATATAGATAAGAGTCATATTTTTCATATACTCATTCTATGAGAAATATCAAAATAACACTCTGATATCATTGATGTCCATATCGATATCTACACCCGGAACCAAACAGTTGATATCAATTTGATATCGATATCAGGATTATACCAAACGCATATATGGGCATCTGTGATATTCATACTCATATCTGATATCCTGATATCAATACCAAACGGACCCTTATTGAATTTTCCTAACCCTAAACTTGTAGGGATTTTAGATGCGTAAAGCGGAATTTCAGGAAACGATTTCCTAACATCTAACCAAGGATCTCATGCATAAACCAAATAGATCATAAATAGGAAGAATCAAATACCTTTTAATGCGTGTTTCAATATGCTGGAATGGAGAGAATAGAGCCTCACGTGTGACTCCTCTATTTGGTCCACCCGAGCTTGGATCTGGATCGCTTGGGACTCGGTTGCTAGAGCGAGGAACGAAGGCGAACGAGGGAGAGAGCAAGGGAGGAGTACGGCTGCCTTGGGTAAAAGATGGATTAGGGTTTTCTCCTAGAAAGCCCTCCTTTTATATTACCATGTGTAGATATCTTATTTCCTAAATAAGTATATCTCTTATTATTAATAATAACTCTTTATTATTAACAAACCTTATCTCCCAAGTTATATCATATATAACTTTATATTATATATTTTATATAATATGTCTCCCAATAAACCGATCCAGTCCAAACTCTAAGGGTGTGACCTCGTAGGACCCGGTAACAATAGCAATAGACTTTATGACATACTCTATAACATATAGTCTATAAATCATAGTTGGCTTCTAGCAAAGCACTATGACTACCTAAAATCACCGGATTAAATATCTCCATAAATGGTCCCACTTCATAATCAGTAATTGCATCTTTGATTAAAGGACACAATTCCTTCAATCTCCCACTTGTCCTTAAAACAAGTGTGCAATGTTAAAATTCCTTTGTCACTTAGTGTCTTATTTGACTATATGATGAAACTCGTCTTTACCGCCAAATACGTTTCTTGAACTCTTGAGATCAAACTGTCAGTACAGATGATTACTAATAATCCATCTGAGCATGGCCATGCATTTTCACAGTTCTCACTCTTCAAGTGGCCGAGACACCAATCCTTTCCAAATGTATCAGGGTATACATGGAATAGGAGGATATATTCAATCTTGTAAAACTACAGCTCCCACTCAACTTTTGGCAATCCCAATCACTGCCTTTATAACTGCCTGTTACGGTCAGCGTTTGACAGCGTCAAAGACATACCAGCAGTCAAATGATAACTATATCATACTCATGTCTAAGGAACTCACTAATCATGAATAATCCTAGAACTCCGCAGTAAAGTCCCGAGAAATCCTAAGATCGGTATGTCCGATGTGTATCGATATACACATCTATGTAATCGATTAGACATCTCCATGTCCCTATAACACATGAAACCCGGTGTTATCAATCAATCTCACATATGGTCTTTTGATTAAGTCATTTGTATCCAAGTTAACAACTTAGACCATGGACTTCTAACAATTTTATAATTTCAGTTCACTTAATGGGGTTTCATTCACCAAAACAGTTTTGATGAGCCCATTTGATAACTATTAAATTGTTTGGATACTTTATCTAATCCCAAGCAATGATTAAATAATAATATGAAATTCATATATAAGTCAAGCATAAATGTCTGTAATAACAATAAACAAGCTTTATCATAAAACAAACAATGTCTCAAAGGAACTCTCTAATGTGCTTGAGTCCTTTGGCCCGAGTGTGACTGTCATGCTTGGGCCTAGACATGGGCTTGGTCAAAAGGATCTGCAATGTTGTCGTATGTGTGCACTTTGCACATCCTCACATCTTCACTATCAACATAGTGTCTGATCATGTGGTACTTCCGTAGAATATGTCTGGATTTGGAACTCTTCCAACTGACGGATCCTTCATTCAGAATGAAGACATATCTAGACTGAGATTCAAAATCATTTACGTATGTCTGAAAACTTGCATCAATATAGCCATTGACGACTAGCTCGTCATCACCTCCAAATATCAAAAGATCATCCCTAGTCCTTCGTAAGTACTCTAGGATGTTCTTGGCTGCACACCAATGTGCATCACCCGGGTTTGATTGGTACCTTCTACACATACTCAAAGCATATGCAACATCTGGGCGAGTACAAGTCATTGCATACATGATGGATCCTATGGCTGAGGCATAGGGAATCCTGCTCATCCTTTCAGCCTCACTAGGTGTCTTAGAACACTGGCTCTTGATAAGATATAAGTCATGTTGTATAGGCAGGAATCCTTTCTTAGAGTTCATCATATTGAATCTATCAATGACTTTATCTACATAAGTTCTCTGACTTAGACCAATGTCTCTTAGATCTATCTCTATAGATCTTAATGCCTAGTATGTACTCAGCTTCTCCCAAGTCCTTTATTGAGAAATACTTCTTAAGTCACTCCTTAACTGTCTCCAGCATATGAATATCATTCCCAATGAGTAATATGTCATCCACATATAGAACTAGGAAGGCCACTTTGCTCCTACTAAACTTCTTGTAAACACAGGGCTCTTCTTCGCATCTGACAAAATCAAACTTTTTGACCACTTTATCAAAACGAAGATTCCAACTCTTGGATGCTTGCTTAAGTCCATAGATGGACTTCTTAAGCTTGCATATTCTCCTAGGGTTTTCTGGATCCTCAAAACCTTCTGGTTGCATCATGTATACATCCTCTTCTAAATACTCATTTAGAAAACCGGTCTTGACATCCATTTGCCAAATCTCATAATCATGATAAGCGGCAATCGCTAGGAGTATCCTAATGGACCTGATCATAACGACCGGTGCGAACGTTTCATCATGGTCAGTACCATGAACCTGTCTAAATCATTTGGCAACTAGTCTTGCCTTATAGACAAAAACGTTTCCATCCTTGTCTGTCTTGATCTTAAAGACCCATTTGCATCCAATGGGTTTTACCCCATCAAGCAAATCTATCAAGTCCCATACTTGATTTTCAAACATGGAGTCCATTTCGGATTTCATGGCTACCAGCCATTTCTCGGAGTCGGGTCCGCCATCATTTGCTTATAGGTCGCAGACTCACCGTTCTCTTAAAAGTAGAACGTCAATGCTAGCAGTCAAGACGTAATCCTCATAACGTCTAGGCTACTGCCTTAGCTTGTCTGATCTCCAAAGTGGTCCAACAATAGGAGAGACTTCAGCTGCTGGGTTGACCACATCTGTATGCGGGACCTCAGGTGCTTCATCAACTTGAAGAATTGCATCTTGAATCTGGGCGGTTTTCCTTTGAGAAGGTACGCCTCCAAAGTCAAGTTCCTCAGTGACATCATCTATGTCCTCGTGTTGTTGGGTTTGTTGCTTAGCTTGAATCTCATCAAGCTGAACATTTCTCTCACTTGGCTTCTTGGAAAAGAAATCTTTTTCCAAAAAGACACTATCCCGAGCAACAAACACTTTGTTCTCAGCGGAATTATAGAATTAATATCCCCTTGTTTCCTTGGGATAACCTATAAAGAAACATTTGTCTGATTTGGGTGCTAGTTTATCAGGTAGTAAACGTTTTACATAAGCCTTGCATCCCCAGACCTTCAGAAGTGACAAGCTAGGAACTTTTCCATACCATATCTCATATGGTGTCTTGTCAACTGATCGTGATGGAGTCCTGTTTAGTGTGAACGCATTAGTGGTGAGGGCATATCCCAAAAGGATGTATGAAGATCAACGTTATAATTTTCAGATTTGATATCCAGTATGTATAGTCCATTACTACTCATATGGTCTCGAGCTTAGAAAATGTCATTCTTATAAATGAAAAATCAATTCTTAATGACAAAATCATAACCCTCAAGGTTCAAAACTGAAATTGAAATCAAATATTTAGTAATAAAAGGAACAAAATAACAATTATAAAGTTCTAAAACTAAGCCAGAAGGTGGAGGTAGACTATAATCTTCAATGGCAAGTGTAGTAACCCTTGCTCCATTTCCAACGCGCAGATCTATCTCATCCTTCTGCAACCGTCTCCTATTTGTTGGTCCCTGCACATTCGAAATAATGTGAGAACCGCATCCGGTATCTAATACCCAAGAATGAGACTTAGTTGATAAGATTTCAGTAACGTGAATACCTGAAGTGGAGACTGTTCCCCTCTTCTTGTCTTCTAGGTACTTGGGGCAGTTTCTCTTCCAGTGCCCCTTAGCCTTGCAGTAGAAGCATTCGTGCTCAGCAGCCACTTTCACCTTAGGGGTGTTCCCCTGGGGTTGGGCAACTTTCTTGTCCTTCCCTTGGTGTTGTTGCTTCTTCTGGGGCCCTTTCTTAAACCCTTTTCCCTTGACCATTAGAACTTCCTTCAATGGGTCAACCATGACGTTTTGCTCAGTTGTTTTGAGCATCACGTGCAGCTCGTTGAGAGTCTTGCTCATAACTCCCATGTGATACATCTGCCTAAAATGGGCAAATCCATCATGCAGGGAGTATAAGATCATATTTGTAGCTGTCTCAACATTATAAGGGTTACCCAGTCGAACCATGTTGTCAAACAAGCCTATCATGTTGTAAACATGTGGCCCAACTGGTTTCCCTTTCTCGAGCTTGCATTGCAATATGGACTTGAGGGTCAAGTACCGCTCAATTCTGGCTTGCTCCTTGAAGAGATCTCTAAGATTCTTCATAATGGTATGGGCATCCTGTGCTTCAAACCTTTGTTGAAGAGCAGGTTCCATAGCAGCCAGCATCAGGCAAGTGACTTGCATTGCATGTTCGCATATTTTCTTGTGACGTGCCTTTTCCTCATCAGATGAGGTGACAGTCAGCTCTGGGATGGGGGTTTCAAGGACATCCTCTTGTCCCTCAGATCTGAGAATAATTCTCAGATTCCTTTCCCAATCAAGGAAATTCTTGTCGTTCAAACGGTTTTTTTTTCAACTATTGAGCGGAGAGTGAATTTGAGATGTTCAGAAGACATAGTAACTACAAAACGGAATAAAAACATGCAGATAAATTATGCTTGACATGCAAGAACTTAAAATTTAGACAAACTATAAACAATAAGATATTGCACATTCTACTCAATTAAATTGTCCCTTGTGAGTAAAATGATTCCAAGATCCTATCTTAGATGAAACTCGAGCGTACTAGGGCACTTCCCCAAGTCTCATGTAATCAAGGTAAGTAAGCTCCTTTACTAATTATAACACCTTATAACTCTTGGTTGATGGTCACATCTTATGTAAGACTCATCCTTATGCCTCAAGATCCAAAACTGAGTCTTTTGGTCTCTTGTTGAGTGTAACCATACCAAGGCAGCATGTCCCTATTAGACATATCCGCACTATCCCAAGGTCAAGGAAGGACACCTCGCTAGGGCGAAAACTATCCAACGAATCCCAAGGGCCTCATGGTTATGATATGGAAAGGCATGATCTCAATATTTTGTTAAGGGACTTAAGCATGCATTGGTTGTTTATTTACTAGTGAACAAAATAGCATAAACAAACAAGCAAGCATGCAAAGTGGGAAATAAAGCATTCAAATAATGCAGTAATTAAATGTGATCCTAGTATGGCCCCTAAAAACCAAAATTAAAGATCTAATCTTCATGGCTCTTGTTACTCTTGGATCTCCATCCTTAGTATCATCCATGGATCTCCATCCTTTGGTCTTCTTAGGATCTTCTTCTTCTTGTCTTACATATAATTGAAATAAACTCTCTTGTAGAAATTTAAATTACAAAAATACATAACGATACGCAGATCGTGTACAAGAAAAACATAACGGTACGCAGACCGTATATATCTATCCTAATGTGGGCCATACTAGTCACCTCATGCAATAATAATATCATAATATAATAACACATGCATGCAATAATAATATCAAATATTATCAATATTATTAATCTAATTAATAGTAATAACCAATTTAACTAATTTAAATAAAACCATATTAAATTAAATAAATCATCTCATGACATAAATAATTTAATATCAAATTCTTAATTCAAATTAAAATCAATATATAGCATTAATCATTAAAATGCATTATTGGATAAGATATGCATGAACAAGATAAGATATCAAATATCCTTATCTAAATCTAGTGAGAATCTATCCTAACAACTTTTTAGGAAATTATATAATTTAGATAATATCAAATATTATCCAATTAGGTAAAAAAGATCTTATCTTATAGTTTAGGAAATTATCCTAAAATGCCAAATCTACCCATCCGGACCAAGTCGCGCCCGAGTCAAACCCGGACCGACCCGCTCCCACTGAACCGCGCAACCCCTTTCTGCGGACCCACCCGAGCCCAGCCCGAGCTGGATCTGTAGAACCACGCGTGCATCTGACCCGAACCATTGGCGAAACACGGTTCTGCACTATGCAGAACCGCGCCCATTTGCGCGGGACCAAGCAGCAAGCCACGGTCTACACCGCGCGAGCCGTGCATGGTCCACGTGGTCCTGCCGTGCGTGCCCCAGGCCGCGCTTGGGCTGGACCCGCGCACGCCACTGCGCGACTGGGTCCAACCGCGGTCGAACCGCTGCGCTGAGCCGGGATGCGCACCCGATCCCAGGACGTGAACCGCGATCGCGGCTATTGTTCACGACCAGATTTTTTTTTCCCGTGTGGAACAATTCCATAAAATTTTTAAAAAAAAATCAGAATTTAACAAAAACAGAATTTGGGTAATTGATCCATCTGATGAAAATCAAAATCTTCATCTAATGATTTAAACATGCCAAAAAATCATATCTCTTGCATAATTAAATCATATGAATCAAGTATGGGTAGATTAATTTTACATGCATATACATATTGAAAGTTCTAGACTTTGTTAATCCAATCGATCAAAATCTAAATTTTAATCATGCAAATTTAATCTACATTTCAATTTTTCACTTAATTTGAATCAAGACAATCATGAACATGCATCAAAATTTAAAACTTTGAACTTGATCTAATCAATTTATGCAAGAGGCAACTGATACCACTGTAGGGATTTTAGATGCGTAAAGCGGAATTTCAGGAAACGATTTTCTAACATCTAACCAAGGATCTCATGCATAAACCAAATAGATCATAGATAGGAAGAATCAAATACATTTTGATGCGTGTTTCAATATGCTGGAATGGAGAGAATAGAGTCTCACGTGTGACTCCTCTATTTGGTCCACCCGAGCTTGGATCTGGATCGTCTGGGACTCGGTTGCTAGAGCGAGGAACGAAGGCGAACGAGGGAGAAAGCAAGGGAGGAGTACGGCTGCCTTGGGTAAAAGATGGATTAGGGTTTTCTCCTAGAAAGCCCTCCTTTTATATTATCATGTATAGATATCTTATTTCCTAAATAAGTATATCTCTTATTATTAATAATAACTCTTTATTATTAACAAACCTTATCTCCCAAGTTATATCATATATAACTTTATATTATATACTTTATATAATATGTCTCCCAATAAACTGATCCAGTCCAAACTCTAAGGGTGTGACCTCGTAGGACCCGGTAACAATAGCAATAGACTTTATGACATACTCTATAACATATAGTCTATAAATCATAGTTGACTTCTAGCAAAGCACTATGACTACCTAAAATCACCGGATTAAATATCTCCATAAATGATCCCACTTCATAATCAGTAATTACACCTTTGATTAAAGGACACAATTCCTTCAAAACTTCACACCTTCTAGTTCCTCAAAGTCCTCGACATCATACCATTTAGATCTTAAATCCTAAATCTCAAATCATGTAAACCCAAATCCTAATATATATGTGCCTTATAACAAAATTACAAATTTGTGTGCGTGGTAAAACGGGAACGGGGATCCCCGATAGAAACTCGGGCCTCAATGGAGAGATGTCAAAGGGAAAATTTGATCCTTTTTTTTGATAAGGGTAATAATTCGAGTAACCGACAAAAATGTCGGACCACTAGAGAGGCCGATAAATCGACAACTGGAAAAATCAGTTAGTACAACACAGACAAGCAAATGAAAATACAACAAAGCAAAAGCGAGCTACAAGACTAGTGAGAGAAGTGAGTCCACCACCAGACGACGGGTCAAACAGGAAAACAATCCTGAAAAATGTTGAATGGACAACCATGACGTTGCCCCCACTCATGATGAGGATGGCGAATAGGACAGTAAACGGGAAAAGACAAAAGGAGATTTTAATCTCCAAAGCTTTTATTGTTACAAGTGTTTATATGATATGTACTTATCACGAACATCCTCACAACTCCTTCCTCGTTTATTTTTGTTATCTTGTTCAAGTTATAGATGATTTCGATGTTCATCGCATCAATGCAAGTATGCAACCTTATGTTGTCTCGGAATCGTGGTGGTGCTGGCGCTTGGTCAAGACGCGCGGCTTAACCAAAATGGTGGCAACACTGTAAATTTCCATGAATTTAAGGGACAATACAGTCCCTCACATACATTCTTTAGTTACACACTACACTAGCTTATACGACTACATGCTTCTTATGTGAGGTAGCTACCATATTTTGAATTGGTACATACCAACATCTATCGTTCATAAATTAGTTAGATGCCTCTAGGCAAGGAAACGAGTTGCTCATATTGGAAAATGGATCAATCATGCTAGAGTACTTATTAAGGAATACGATTAACATATCTGTATCCATGAACGCCAAAATTACAGAATCAATCATGCTAGAGAGTTATAGGTATATCGTATTTCTTAACCAAATCTCCTATTTTAGGGTTTTTCATATTTCTCTGACAAGAAGAAAATTGAAAGCTGCTAATGATATAGCATTTAAAAAATCATAACCTAAAAGTTCTTATATAGTGACTTAATATAATCTCATTAAGCCATTGGACCAGAATTGATATATACTCATTAAGCCCATCTCGCTTAATTGAAGTTATAAACTTTACATAATTATATTAAATCAATATGCAAGCTCATAAATATAATTATTTTATTAAATATGCAAGCACACATAATATTCATTAAAAATATAACAGTCTTGATAAGTAGTTTGGAATGATGGTGAAATAAAATATAATTGAAATTTTATTTATAATGATTTATGTCCTAATTATGCGTTGGAATCAAGTTTTTCGTATTTGTTGGAATCTTGTATTTTTTTAGAAAACGATTCTGATAGCTAGGGATGGTAACGGGGAAGGGTTCGGAGCGGGGAGTACTCTCTCCGTCTCCGTTTTTTGCCCCAATCCCTGAACGGGGATCAAAAACTTCCCCCGTTTCCCGTTTCCCGTCGGAGATTTCCGTCTCCGTTTTACTACACGTAAATATTTTAAATTTTGTTTTAATTTATATATTATTAAGATTTAGGGTATAAATGATTTGAGATTTATGATTTAACGTTTAAAGGATACAACGTTTAGGGACTAAACAATATAAAATTTAGGATTTAAGGTTAAGAAAATCACAAAAATAATATATTCGGCGGGAATCCCGCGGGTTTTCCCGCCGGAGACGGGGTGGGGACCTCTATCCCCGCCCCGCTCCCCGTCCCCGCTCGGGGTTTAAATTTTCCCCCCGCCCCCATCCCTGTTTAAACGCCTCGTTCCCGTCCCCGTCGCGGGGATTCCCCACGGGGAATGGGGAATCCTCGCCCCGTTGCCATCCCTACTGATAGCCTTATCAAGTATCACAAATTGGTATCCATAATTCTCCACCCGATAGTCTTATGGATAGGGGTGTGCAGATTCGGACCGGACCGGAAAACCAAATCGAAAATGCCCGGACCGGACATGGGGAATTACGGTTCGGTCTCCGGTCCACATATTTCTAAAATTCCGGTCCGGTCAAGTATCACAGATGGACCGATTTTTTATTGTTTTTAATTCTATTTTATATATTAATATCTCATAACACTATTAAAAATTAGTTTCTACTATAAATATAAATTAATAACAAAATATATTGTCTAATATTATACACAATAGTTATAAAAATAAAAAAATAATTAAAATTTAATTTATATAAAAATACGTATACCGGTCCAAGGCCGGACCGGAACCGAACCGAATCATATCGGTCTAGTCCGGTCTCCAGTCCAAGAATTATAAAAATTCCGGTCCGGTCTGGACCAGATGCACAACCCTACTTATGGACAACTTATATATTGAAGTTTTTATGTTTTGGGTACCACACAAAAAACAAAATAACGTGAGGATACTACACAAAATGGGATAATCCAGAGGATTATTTGAAACTTGATTTAATAATTTTTATATACGAAAGAGAGACAACATGTACCTATAATTAGTTACATTCAGTGGCGGATTTAGAACTTAATCGAAGGGGGGCGAGTTTTATATATTTTTCACTTTATAAATTGACATTTATATTAATATTTAAAATTATAAAAAAAAATGATATTCACCTTTTGAAATTTGATTAATTCATGCAATATATACTCTATTTTTTAGCATTTTGAAAAATTATTTAATAATGTAAGATTTTCAATTTGTGTGTTAATTAAAAATTAAAACAGAGAAGGAAAAATAAAAAATAAAAGAGAAATAAACATGCTTAATAAACAAACAAAAATTAATAAAGCACTTAAGACTCACATTTTTTACAAAAGTAGGAAAAATAAGGGATTGAATAATTGAACACCTTTAGCTTTTTTCACACAAGTTCCAAGATAAATATCACTATGTCAATGTATTTTTCTTGTCATTTACTTATTATTTTATATACATAATGAAAATTAAAATTTCAAAAGTAAACTTAACCAAAAATTAAACATATTATAAGGGATTTACCGGGGAGAAGCGGGGGCTGTCACCCCCTATAGATCCGCCCCTGGTTACATTTCATGCTTAATTTTAAACATACATGTTTCGTCAAGGTGAGATTTTTTTTTTATTTTTATTTCTCGATCTTTCTAACTTATGACTTGAAATATAGATTAAGTATACTCGTTTTGAAAATAGTTACCTTAAATAAAAAATTAAAGTCTTTTTGAAATTTCTAGATTAGAGAAACCCTATTCTCGATAGTTGTTATCTTATATTGTCATGGTTCTTTATGAACAATGGATAGAATTGTACGCATTCTTTTGTATTACCTTCAATAGAAAATACAAGATATATAATAGTACATTAAGGAAAGTAAGTTTATACGTAGAATAAATCAAAGCTAAATCCACGGATACTAGACCGGCTATAATCAAGGGACCAAAGTAGAAGATAATTGAGACTATAATACTATATATGGGGACATGCTGCGAAAACAAATCCCTAAATCATAGGCAATCGGTTAATATCTTTCAAGTGAACTAATGTAATTCACGTATCGTGCACGGATTTTTACATCATATATGTTAAATAAAATATATTAATAATTATTAAATTAATTATTGATATCAAAATCATATTCGAATCATAATTTTGTATCTCAATAATTCATATAATTATAAAATTTTGGATTTATATATAATTAGAAGATTTTGAATTTGTATATAATTATAAAATTTTGGATTTGTAATCATTGTGATTAAGTTGTAATCTTTATCCTTGATTTGTATTTAAATTAGGAAGATATTAGTGATAGATTTAAGATAAAAATCTTTGATTTATAATTTGATTAATTTTAAAAAATTGATTAAAAAAACATGTGACGATTTTAATAAGAGAGTGTCATATGACGGTTTTTTTAGAGAGTGTCATGTGACATAATTGAGTTGTAGTTTAATAAATATATAATAGATTGACAATCTATGGGGACATGTACGTAGGTTGAGATAACATGTATATCACATTGATTTCACTGACCCACCTCTCAAAGTTTGGCTTTACTGCTACTAGCTAGCTAGAGTCAATTTTAATTTCATTATCACACGTACGATTTACGTTGAATTTAGAGTATCTTTAATCATGATATTGATAGCGAGTATCACATTCATTTACAAAAAAAAAAAGTAAAAAAAAATATCACATTTTTGTAGTGAAATATAAAGGAGTATCAAACATATAATACTCTTCTCTATTTTTTCACATTAGTTCTCACAAAAATCTAACATTTTCTTTTATTTTTCATTTTTTTAAATAGGAATGATACTCTTTTTGTCATATTAAAGATGGTCTTACAGCCCCTTTCCCCGACTCTACCAGTGTAATGTATTTTAAAGAGGTTTGATTTTAGAGGATGAATCAAATGAAAATGGGTTATTCTCATGACAAACGAGGATATTCCTCAACCTTTGGATGAGTTTTAAATCAAATGTTAAGATTACAAAGTCATTTAAAGATCATATTATTATCTAGACAGATTTTGGTTGAAAATTGTGAATTTTTTAAAATATTTTTTTCAATATAAAATTTTCCACCTAATTCTATAACGTTATTCCTCAAGTGAAGGAGAATAGAGTTGTTAATAAGTGGAAAAGAGGATCAAAGAAAGTGGGGTCTCCTCTTCCTAATCCTGTGCAGATATCACAACCTTATCATGGCAAGAGGGAACTCCCTAAATCTTTCAGCACAGACAGATCCTCCAAGCAGCAAAAAACTCTTGCACACTCTGCTACTGGTCTTGAGGCCATAGCATTCAATCTGATATCGGCAGAAGGAGATGATTCTCCTTCTGACCGAATGCAATGAAACTTTTGAGTTTCAACTACCGAGGTCTGGGAAGTACTCGGGCAGTTCGCAATGTTATCCATCTTGTAAATAGTGAACTTCCCAATGTCCTTTTTCTTATGGAAACTAAATCCAGTGCTAGTCATATGCAGTCCATTGCTCCATCTCTTGGCTTCCAATGTTGCTTCGATGTCAATAGCTTGGGTCGTTCTGGTGGACTCGCTCTCTTCTGGAATTTTGATGTAAATATCTCTGTTGTTTCTTGCTCTCTCTATCATATTGATGTTCACTTCCTCACACCTACTAGTAGCTTTGACTGGAGATGCACCTTCTTCTATGGTTGGCCTGAAATGTACAAGAAATATTTATCCTGGGAGCTTCTTCAGCATCTCTTCTTGGAAAGGTCCTTTACTAGTCCTATTGACTGGGTGTGCATTGGAGACTTTAACCAAATTCTTCAGTCCATTGACAAATTTGGAGGCAATCCTACTACTTTTGCATCGATCAATGCTTTTAGAGATCTTCTTGGCTACTGCAATCTTCGTGAGATCAGCTTCCAGGGGGGTCTGTTTACTTGGACAAATGGTTGACATGGAGCTGATTGCATTCAAGAGAAGCTGGATAGAGGTTTTGCGTCTCCCACTTGGCACCAGAGGTTCCCGCTTGCAATAATATCCAACTTGGGATATTGGCACTCTGATCATACACCAATTTCACTAGTGCTCCAACATCATGCCTCTACAAGCTCCCTCAGAAGAAAACCTTTCCGCTATGAGGCCATGTGGTATGCTGCCCCAAGTTACTTTGATGTGATCAATTCAATTTGGTCATCACCCATACCCGGCCAATCTATCTCCATCCAATTGAAACATACGGCCAGTGCTTTGCTTAGATGGAACAGAGAAGATTTTGGCAATATTTCATTCAGACTTCGATCTCTAAGGGATCAGATATCTACACTTCTATCTTGTCCCTTAGCAGATGAAGCTTCCTCTCTACTTCATGATTTACATCATACTGAGGAGCATCTCCTTAGCCTGCTTGAAACAATGTGGTACCAAAGATCTCGTGCAAATGAGCTTAGTCTGGGTGACAGAAATTCAACCTTTTTCCATGCTAAAGCCACTGGCAGGAAAAGGCGAAATCATATCAAACAGTTATGCAGGCCTGATGGGACTTTAGCTACTGATCATGAGTCCATACAGGATATGGTTGTTTCTTATTTCCGTGAGCTCTATTCCTCACAGTCGACAAGTATTCCAAATGACCTTCTCTCAGGGATTCCAACCAGTATTTCTGATTCAGATAATGCTTCCTTGCTTGCTCCTTTCTCTGCAGATGAAGTTCTTAATGTTATAAAGTTGATGAATCCAACAAAGTCTCCAGGACCGGATGGCTTCCCTGTCTTGTTCTTTCGGAATCACTGGAGCAGTGTTGGGCAAGAAGTCATTAATTCAGTTCTGTAGTTCCTGAATCACAGAAGCATACCAACAAACTTCAACCACACGTACATTACTTTGGTTCCTAAGGTGAACAATCCCTCTCATATGACTGACATCAGACCAATCAACCTATGTAATGTCATCTATAAGGTCGCCTCAAAGTGTATTGCTAATAGACTCAAACCTCTTCTTCAGAATTCTGTCTCCAAATATCAAAGTGCTTTCCTCTCAGGAAGATCCATCTCTGACAATGCTATAGCAGCTGGGGAACTCTTTCACTATTTAAAGCATAAGAAGACTGGAAGAAAAGGATTTATGGCTATAAAGGTTGATATGACTAAGGCTTTTGATCGTGTGGAATGGAACTATTTGCACCAGATTATGCTGCACATGGGTTTCCATGACAGATGGATATCACTCATCATATTGTGCATTAGCTCAGTATCTTACTCTGCTCTTGTCAATAGCATCCCCTCACCAATAATTTATCCACAACGAGGCCTTCGGCAAGGTGATCCACTGTCATCCTTCCTCTTTCTACTTGTCATGGAGGGTCTCTCGGGACTCTTCTCTGCTTATCAATCTCGAGGGCTTCTACATGGTATAAAAATAGCTCGTACTGTACCTCATGTTTCGCATCTCCTTTTTTGCCGATGATTGTATTCTTTTTGCACGAGCTAATGTCACTGAATGCAAACATATTTGTGATCTGCTGCGGATTTTTGGAGAAGGCTCATGTCAGTTTGTTAACTGTGCAAAATCTCAGGTTACTTTCAGTGCTAATCTGAACAGGGCAAACAAGGATATTCTGCTTCAATTGCTTGGTTTTCGTGAATCAGAATGTCAGAACAAATATCTTGGATTCCCAACTGTTATTGGAAGGTCTAAGAAGGTCCTCTTTCAGCAAGTTATTGATCGTGTAAGGAAGAAAGCTAAGGGATGGAAGAGCTCATCTCTCTCTCAAGCTGGAAAAGAAGTCCTCATTAAGGCAGTATTACAATCCATTCCTTCTTATATTATGAGTTGCTATAAATTGCCTCATTCGGTTTGTCAGGAGCTTGAACAAATCATTGCGAAGTTTTGGTGGGGCTCTCTTGAACAACGGAAGATGCACTGGTCCAAATGGAGCAACCTATGCACCCCTAAAGAAGTTGGTGGCATGGGTTTCCGAAATCTGTCTGCATTCAATGATGCTCTTCTTGCTAAGTAGGTGTGGCGTCTGCTCATATGTCCTGATTCCATTGCTGCACAACTTCTCAAAGCCAGGTATTTTTGTATAAGTAATGTCTTAAACTCCTCGCTAGGACACCATCCAAGCTCCATTTGGCGAAACTTATTTCAGTCTATTTGGGTTCTTAAGAGAGGGCTCATTTGGGAACTTGGTAATGGTTGCACTGTTAAATTCTGGGGTGATCCATGGCTTCCTCGACCAACTACCTTTTCCCTCATCACTCCTTGTCCTTCTGATGATCATAATAGAAAAGTTGCTGACTTTTATGATTGGAGCAATCATGACTGGAAGTGGCCTGTTCTTCAGCAGGTCCTCATGCCCCATGATCTACAGTTTCTGGAAAACATTCAACTTGTTTTTCCTGAGTCAAATGATACCATTCGGTGGTTTTATACAGCAAGTGGTAACTTCACAGTCAAGCTTGCTTATACAGTCATTCTCTCAGATCTTCAACCTGCTAGCAGCTCCAATTCTGCTTCTTCCACTCCTGATTCCACATGCTAGCAAAAGGTCTGGAAACTTAAGGTTATCCCTCGTGCAAAAAATCTCCTTTGGAGATCTCTTAAAGGTTTCTTACCTTGTCTCCTCAATCTCAAGAGGAGGAAATTGCTACACACTGCTATCTGCCCATTATGTCCTTCTAAGGTGGAAACTGAGCTCCATGTTTTCAAGAATTGTTCCTTTGCTTCTCAGTATTGGGCTCAATTTCCTATCTACCATGAAGTTATGATACTTCGACCGGATTCCCTTTGGGACTGGTGGTGCTCGCTGCATAACATTCTCACACCAACACTTCTCCAATTTTGGTGTGTTTCAATTTGGGCACTTTGGACTAATAGGAATGCAAGGGTCTTTGATGGCTTTGTTCGAAATGTTGATCAGCTTTGTCACTTTGTTGAAATGAATTCTGGATTTGCCTCTTCTGCAGACTCTGGTATCTTTCCTGCATTATCTTCCTTTCATCACTTTGTTGTCCATAGTCTCCCTACTCTCAGATGTTTTCGTCTTTGCTGTGATGTCAGCCTATCTTCTGATGGCAGTGCCGCTATTGGCTTCACTATCCTCCATTCCGATGGATCAATACATGTTCTAGGGAGTAAACGGTTAAAACCTAGCACATGTATTGCTGCATTGGAAGAAGAAGCCATTTTGTGGGCGCTTTGTTGTGCTCTTCAGTTTGGGACATTCTCAGTTCAAGTATGGTCTGACTGCTTGGGAGTCATCACTGCGTGCTCAACTCAGACTCTTCCTAGGACGAAAGCTGGCATGATCATCAAGCTCATCCTGCTCAAGGCAGCCAGCTTCTCTCACTGCTCATTCCATCACTTGCCTAGGAATCTGAATGTTCAAGCTCATCATGCTGCTCAATACGGTCTTTCACTTCCAGTTTTCTCTTTTGTTTTGTTTAATCATATTTCTCAACTGCCATTTAGATTGGCAAATGTTCTGAATATTTCTCCTTAGTATATATTTTATCCTCTTTCTCAAAAAAATAAAATAAAATAAAATTATTTGGCGCTTTGAAAACTTACATGTTAGAATAAAATTTATGGTTAAAGATCATTGCTAAACAAAGTCACATATTCAAATAATTTTCCACATTTTGTGACCCCTTCAAATAAACACTTACATCATTTAATTGTTGGTTGTCTTTGATAAACTCTAGTGATCATATGTAGGTTGACAATGGTATTGATTAAATGGGTATAACCCTCCTTTTACATTAAAAAAAAGTGAATGAGATTACTAAGATTTTCTATCAAGTGAAGATCATGAGATGTCGGTCTATGATAAATTACTGTAGTATGACAAAAGTCCTTCTTAAGAGTGAAAAGTTGAGATTTTTGGAATTATTTTCACGATTTAACTATCTATAAATTCAAATTCACAAAATATTGAGAAGCACGTTTCATTCAAACTAGCTTTTTGAAAGAAAAAAGAATTAGTAAATGGAAAAAATTGAATTTAAACATTTAACGAAAAAAACATCTTACAAACTCTGTTGACATAAGCTTTTATGTTATGTTTTATGACTCTCTCAGTTCGATCAGTCAACGTTGCTTAAAGAATTTAGGGGGTGTTTGACAAGGAGGGTTGGAGAATGAAGTTTGGAGTTGAGGTGAGTTGAAGAATTCCAACCCTATACATTTGTTTGGTTAAAGAAATTTGGATATGATACCCATTCCCCAACCCTCTAAGATATGAGTTTCTTAACCCTTCCAATTTTTATGGGTTTGAGTGGGTATGAAAAGTAAAGAAAGATTAGTGGGTTAAATATCATTCTCATATGTAAAAACAAACACTCAACTAAATCTATCATTCTCAATCCTATACCTTTTCAACCCGATTTCTTATCCCAACCCGATATCCAATTTCTATCAAACATGCCCTTAAAGTTTAATTCTTATGGCTTGGGAGTAGACCTGAGCAAACGCGGGTTGGCCCGCCCGTCCGACAAATAATACGGGCCTGGACAAGGATTCTAGTCCGAACGGGCCGTTTGGCCCGGCCCGGACGGGTAAGCGGGCCGGGCCCGATTAAGGTTTCCGGCCCGTACGGGCCGCTCGGTTCACATATTATTTTTAATTAATACAAAAATATATATATAAAAAAACATAACCTAAAATTACTTATCATTTTCTTATTAATAGTATTAAATAATTAATTTAAAAAATAAAAAAATATACTTGAGAATGACCAACTGGGCCGCCCGCGGACCGGTCCGGAATTACGGACGGGTTCGGTTAAGGTTTTCGGCCCGAATAACGGCTCAGACCCAAACCCAGCCCGCTGAAACGGGCCGCAAAAATGGGTCGGAGCCCGTACCCGTGTTTGATCGGGTCTACTTGGGAGTAGTTAGACCAAAGCATTACTTGGTAAATATTGACAAGGGTTATCAACAACAACAAGGAACAAATTGCTTGGCAAAGTGCAAGAGTTCTTGTAGTTTGTGGGTCCGTATGTGAAACCAACAATTGGTGTAGGCCCATTGGCAGCTATTTTCTAAAGAGAGATAGCTCGGAGCTTGCATTGGGCCCATATCTGGCCCAATTAATAAAGGAGAGAGCCCAACATCATCTCATTTTGGGGCAACAACTAAACAAAGGGCTTCAATTAAAAAACAAAACGGAAATTCCGCGAGGTAACCCTCAGGTTTTGCAAATTCCGCGAGATGTCCACATGTTTCAACTATTTCGCGTGGTAGTCTTCAGTTTTTTAAAAATTCCGTCAAATAACCCTCTGTTACTTAATCCGTTAAAAAATTGTTAAATTTTTATTTTTTTAATGTTAAAAGGTTGTTAATTGATTTTAAAAAAAGGGAAAATAAAATAAATTCTAATTAGTACCAACCATACAAAAAAAAGAAAATTACAATTTTTAATAATAAACTACATGAATGAACAAAGTAATTAAGTAAATTCATTTATGTAGTTAATTATTAATTTTTTTTCTTATTTTATGGATAGTACTAAATATTAGCATTTATTATTATTTTCCTTTAAAAAAAATCAATTAACAACTTTTTAAAAAAGGATTAAAAGTTAATAATTAACTACATAAATGAATTTACTTAATTACATTATTCATTCATGTAGTTTATTATTAAAAATTATAATTTTTTTATGGTTGGTACTAATTAGAATTTTTTTTATTTTTTATTTTTTTTAAATCAATTAACATCTTTTTCACATTAAAAAAATAAACAATTTTATAACGGATTAAGTAACAGAGGATTATTTGACGGAATTTTTAAAAAGTTGAGGGTTATCACGCGGAATAGTTGAAATCTGTTGATACCTCACGGAATTTGTAAAACTTGAGGGTTACCTCGTGAAATTCCCGAAAACAAAATTGTATTCAAATTTTGAATTCATTACCCATATACAGCATCGAATCAGCATTACCCATCCATTATACATAAATTGTCATACATAGGGACCATAGTGCTATTAATACCTGGACCAAGTTGTGGATATCTTTTCTACATTATGATGCCTTTTCTTTTATTTATTTTATTTTATTTTATTTGGGCTACAACCTTAGATGTACAGTGTACTGTGTAGATATATCACCATTGCCTATACAACTAGAGGTTAGGCTTCTTGGCAGTTGAATAATGATGAATGCCAATTGATTGAATTTGATCATATTATATACTATTGTACATGTGAAAGTTCTATGATGTTTCTTCTAGCAAATGGTATGACTACACTTATGTAAATTTATTGGTAACGCGGTTTAAAGTCTTTTATGATTGTTTTGTTTCAATTAATTAGCATGGAAAATTAATGCAAGGTGAAGATAAGGTCTTAAATGAGTCTGTTGGTAGAAGATGAATGATTTATCTGTTGCATTAAACCATACAGCTGTTTAGGGCATGTATGTCTGATTAGTGTAAAATGTGTTATTACGGATGCGGGAAAACGAGAAGATCAAAACACGGATTTACGTGGTTCACCAACATTGTGTTGGCTACGTTCACGGGCAGAAGGAGAATTGATTTTATTAGGAGACAGACAATTCAGATTTCAGATTACATGAAGAGATTAAGAGAAAGAGAGTATATATATCACCATAAATCAACCCTAAACTGACTTGGCCCACAAGTCTAAGCCCAAGTAGAAAACATAAGTCCAGAAGTCCAAATAGGAATTACCCTATACCGTCGGGTCGGGGGCGACTCCGCCCCCCAACGAGACCCTCGTGCTACCGCAAGCAACTTGTGATAAGATTCAAGGCATATCAACAAAATGGATACTTGTTTCAGCTCCCTCTTTTGATACTAAGTAATATTCTTCATCTTTTTCTTTTCTTTTTGAATTTGGGTAAATTATGAGATACTTCATCTGAATCATATCAAAACCCTAATTTTTTGTTGCTTACTTGCTTCAATGGATAAAAGTAAATTAGGTCCTTGAATTTTCCTGCCACAAACCAAACAAAATATAGAGAAGAAGAAGGGACAAATATCATTGCTTTGCTTCTCCATTTCACCAAACTGAAGACAAATCTTCAAGCGAAAAAATAGACTTTTCAGAGGGCATGGTAAAACATGTGTCCTCAATTTTCACTTTCACCCTCTGCCATTTGTCTTTCAAATCCTTCATCTCAAATCCCTCTTCTAATATACATAATACACTGGATTCAAATTCTACCATGGTCTTTCACATTAATTTTTTCTAACCCTTGTTCTTGTAGTTTCTAATAAAATCTGTACTGTTTCTTTCAACTTCTGCTTTCGGTTCCTCTTGTCACCATGCTTTCCCCTGTTCTACTTCTTATTGTCTTTTCTATTGACTGTTCCTCTTAGCTTGCTAAATTCACTAGTATAGTACAATTAGGGTTCTTCATCGGTCCAAAATCAAACCGAACGAAACCGAATTTTGAAATTTTGTGAACCGAAAACTGAACCGGGATTTGGTTTTATTCGATACGGTTATAAACCGAAAGAATCGATTTTTTTGGCATTAGGTTAATTTAGGTTACTGAAATTGGTCTTAGTGAACCGAATCGAATTTAAACCGAATCGAATAAGGGTTAACTAATTTATCTATAAATCTAGAGTTTTATTTTTAAAAAATATTCGGTTTTGACCGAACCGAAAATCATATATTGTTTTTATGCGAACCGAATATCGGTTTCGGTCCGGTCGTTCCATTTGATCCAAAACCGAACAACCACCGACCTATGAACAGCCCTAAGTACAATTGTTGTTAAATCTGTTTGGCTATTTCATCAAAATGAAAGACCCATTGTTTAGTTTCTTAATGTCTTTATGGGTATCTTGTTAATTACCCAAGTGGGTGTATCATCCCAATTTAATAATTTATGGTACTTGGAGTTTGGAGCAATAAATGCAATGTAAATGGTACACAATTTCAAGAAAGAGCAAAGCCGATGTATCATGTACTCTTCCGTCTAGAAATACTTGTCTTGTTAGTCTTAAAATTTTATCTAAAAATACTTATTTTTTTAGCTTTTTTATCCTTAACTTTATAAATTTGTCCTTATAATTAATAAGAGGATATTAGTTATGATTTTCAATAAAGTAAAAAATTAGTATAATAAGTAAGAATATATTAATAATTTTGATAACTTTTTTAAAAATTATGAGAAATGTTAAAAAAATAAATATTTCTAGACGAAAAGAGTACTGTAGTATGTACTTTCACAATTTTGTGTAGTAATAATTCAAGAGGATAGTAAAGTAACAAATCTCAATCTCAATGTGTCTTCTACCAAGAAATTTAAAACCCTACCCTCTTTTTTTTTTACCTCATTTCCCTTTCACATTCACATTCTCTTTCCCTATCATTTTCCCGATCCAAACATGATTTGATTTCTTTTCCATTCTTTATCTCTCTCATAATCTGTAATCAAACATTCAAACTTGCCCCCTTTTTTTACTTTCCCTTTTTCTTTTGCTGTCCCCATGGCATTCCTTCATTCATCCCTTTTTCTTTCTCTTTGTACGAATGACATAAAATTAACTCATTTATATTTGATAACCTTGACACACAAAAATGTGTATGTAACATATAATACGGAAATTTTGCCTAATAACCCTGAATTTTGATTTTTCTGCGAAATCTTCTAAAATTTTGACAATTTTGCTTGGTAATCCTGAGTTTTTTTGGCAATTTCGCCTGATAACCATGAGGTTTTGATTTTTTCGCGAAATCCCTTCAAATTTTGACAATTTCGTGTGGTAACCCTGAGTTTTTTTATTTTTCGCCGGATACCCCTCCATCCATTTCACTTAGGGTTTAGGTGTAGGGTTTATGGTTTATGTTTAGGGCTTAGGATTTAGGGTTTACGGCTTTGGGTTTATATTCCCGCACTTAAAATAAATATAAACCTTAAACCCCAAAACCCTAAACATAAACCCTAAATCCCTAAGCGCTAAACATAAACCCTATACCTAAATCCCTAAGCCCTTAACCCTAAAAACGTTTTTAGGGTTTATGTTTTTTTTTTTAAATAAAACCATTTGCATTTAACGATTTGAGTATTTTCGCAAAACCCTAACCCAAAACCCTAAAATCCTAAACCTAAACCCAAACCCCTAAGCCCTAAGAAAATTAAAGCTAACATTTGAAATGAATGGAGGGGTATGTGGCGAAAAAATAATAAATTCAGGGTTATCACACAAAATTAGCGGTGTGCATATTCAGATCAGACCGGACCGGACGAATTACGATTCGGTCCCCGGTCCACATATTTCTAAAATTCTGGTTCCGGTCCGGTCCAAATCCGGCCGGTTTCCGGTCCGGACCGGTTTTTTATTGTTTTTAATTTAATTTTATATATTAATATCTCATAACACTATTAAAACTTAGTTTCTACTATAAATATAAATTAATAACAAAATATATTGTCTAATATTATACACATTAATTATATAAATAGAAAAAATAATTAAAATTTAATTTATATAAAATAAAAAATATGTTTATCAGTCCATTCCGGTCCAAGACCGGACCGGAACCGGACCGAATCATACCGGTCTGGTCCGGTCTCCAGTCCAAGGATTGTAAAAATTATGGTCTGGACCGGATGCACAACAACAACAACAACAATAACAATCGACCCAGTATAATCCCACCAACGGCAGGGTCTGGGGGGTCCAGATATACATACTCATACCCCGAAGTCAAAAACTCAGGGTTACCATGCAAAATTGTCAAAAACTCAGAGTTATCAGACGAAATTATCAAAACTTTAGAATATTTCGCAAAAAAGTAAAAAACTTAGGATTATTAGACCAAATTTCCGTAATAATTATAATATACCAACCTTAAAAAACGAGGTGTCAATTTAATGATTACCCTCGTAAGATAATACCGAGCTTGGCAAGGAGTTAGAGCTGAATGAGTTAATTTGGCCAACAACCCGGACAAGCACAAGGATCCAGAAGATAACAGTCTTTCATAAGATAATCTCTTTAAATAATTTAGGTTGATCCTTCCATAAAAACACAATCTAGTGTTTAATTATTGAAAATGAAATTCTATTTCACCCGTTTAATATTATTTGACATTTTAGTTTTTGACACACTATTAAGAAATTAAATTATTAAGATAAAACACTCTAAACAATTTAATGATTACCCTCGTCATTTTTAACTAATAAATAAATATAATTTATATAAAAAATGTCAATATAATACCGTTTATAATAATATACATAGTAATTATTACAAAAAATTCTAAAATTACAAACACTTCTAAATAAAAATGGACAATTATTATTTATTTTATTTTATTTTTGTATAACAGTTGCTTTAAGTCAATTGAAAGTTGAAAACTTTGAATTTCCAAGCACAAAAGCACAGCACTTTACACACCCATTTCTCCCTCTCTGTTTCCCAATATGAAGCTCAGTTCTTCTCCCTCAGTTTCCTCCACCACCACCACCTCCAGTGGAATTTTCCCAACCACCAAATCCTCTGTTTCTGGGTTTCTCTCCTTTCTACTGAGGAAACTTCTCTGCTCCACAAATCTTCCTACACACCCATCTGATCATCTGCAAGAAATTGACATGAACCCTCAGAAACCTGATGATGATTCAGCCACACCAAACTTAGTTGCAAGGCTAATGGGCCTAGATTCAATGCCTGACATACATGACCAGAACATCCTCTCTTCGATTACTCGAAGCAAATCGGTGAGTTCTGTCGATTGCAGGGTTGAAGAAACAGAGGAAGTGCAGAGGAAGCAACACAGGAGAGCTAAAACCTCTGTTTCTTTCAGGGAGATGCCGTCGTACTTTGAGCTAGAAGATGATGATTTCTTCGTCATTAGCTTTGACAATGGGGGTAAAAACGGAAAACCCAGATCGAAAAAGGCGAAAGGCGAGGTGGGTGGAAGGGACAATGAGCAGAGGAGGAGGCGAAGAGGCGGCGGCGGGGGAATGTCGAAAGAGCAGCGGCCAAGATTCAAGTTTGAAGAGAGTAATTCTGAGGCACTTGTTCTTGAAATTGAAAATTCTGATCAAGTTAGAGCAAGGAATAGGAAGAAAAAGAAAGACAAGTGTTTGGATGGCGCCAAAATTGAAACAGAGAGTGAGTCTGAAAATTCAAGCCCTGTTTCTGTTCTTGATCACAGCTTGTTCATCAGTGACAATGAAGTTCCCACACCAGGTAACAAGCTTTGGTTTCTCATCAAAATTGTGTGCAATCTACCAAATTTAGAAATTAGGCCACCAATTTCTTAGCATTTTAGGCCCTGTTTGGCATGTGAAGTGGTAGCAGTAGCCGGTAACAGTTCATATAGAAGTAGCGATAGTGGTGGAAGATGTTGAAATCAGGTTAAATTGAAACGTTAATGACAGTAGTATTGAAAAAAGAGTATTTCAAACATTACTAAATATTTAAAGTTTTTTCTACCACTAGTTGTCAAACACCTTTTTAGTTAGATTTAATTGGTTTCTAACTCTCCATGCTACCCAATTCAGAAATTAGCTCAATTGTTAATTTCAAACAATTGCTTTTCTACAACAGATATACTACAAATCTGAAACTGCAAATTGATGGGTTTTGCATAGCAAAATATCCAACAGAAGTTGACAATTGCCATAAGGAGGATGGCTTTGCTAACTACTACTTCCATTGATTTCTTGTGCCTTTCAGCAGAAAAAGATGCAAAGAACATAAATTCAAGTCCAAGGAGAAAATTGGCATCGGCGCTCTCGAATCTCGAGCACTCGCCATCAGATCATGAAACCTGCCCAAAAGAGAAGGATCAAAACCCAATTCAATCAACCAAAGGCAAACAAAGTGGTGTGAGGAGAAAAGGCGGTCGAAGGCACCAAAAGAGAGAGATGCTGAACAAAGTAGTATGCAGGTTAGCTGAAGCAGAAATTGCAGAATTGGAATGGATGTGTAATGGCGGGCTAATGAGGGATTTCAAAAACTGGGGAGCTGAAATTGGAGTTGAATTGAGTTTACATATTGTAGATCAGCTGGTAGATGAAGTGGTACATCAACTGACTTAAGAGATGAGGAAATTTGAATTTGTGATGTGACTTGTAAGACTCCAAAGTCACAATTGTACATACACAAGTCAATATGGAAGGGAAAACAATCTACAATATTTTTTATGGTAAAATGTAACATACATTCAAGATTTACAAACAAAGCATCCATATTCAGTCTCTACGGGAGCATCTATAGTGATAATACAATATCATAAACATTTTTAAAGAAAAAACAATGTCGAAATTTTGTGTAATTCAATACAAAAAATTAAAGAGGAGTATCATCTGCATTTTACTCCTTTATTGATTTACTTAAAAAATATGACATTTTATTTATTTTTATTTTTTATAAATGTATAAGATACTTATTATGAATACCACCATTAAAGATGGTTAGAACACTTTTAACAATGATACTCATAATCTCTTAGTATTTTTAAAAAAAGAAAAAATTTACTGAAAATTTCTGGCATTTTTCTAAGATTTTATTTTTAAAATTGAATTTGATACGCATTTACAATATCATCATTAAAGATGGTCTTATGTTTAAATAATGGTGGAAGAGGTAATTTGTGTGAATAATAATCACTAAAAACTAGTCAATTTTTGGAGGCTAAAAAGTCCAAAGGAGCATGCTTAGAAAAGAAGGGGACAAGAATATAGTTGGAAAGAGGTGTAAGTTGGCCATTGATGAATTGCAAAGTGGTAAAACAAGTCAACAAATGTGAGTGGGTAGCCCTGTTTCCAGGCACAGCAATTGTCTTAATTTGTTGCTGTCAAAATCAATTGCCACTTGACAAATCCTTCCATGCGCAATAATGTTTAGATTATATGCATATCAAATCACACTAGTGTTTCTTTTCCAAACTAAAGCAAACCCATAAAATTATGCTGATTACCAGGAGAGTATGTGTTCATCGCAAATTGTTCATGCATGTGAAACTCTACTGTTATGGAATGGAGCACTCACTAGTGACAAGAAAATGACTTTTTCACTGTTTTTAAGACCACTGTACAAAAACATTCTCTTATTCTTATGGTGTTACTGTTTGTAATTGATTTTTTTAATAAAGCAGTTTAAGATCACTTGTCAGCAACCCACTTTCTGTGGGTTTGTATGCAGAAATTTAGGGTTAGAAGAAACCAAAAAAGATCTCAAATAAAACAAAAGATCTGATTGGGATTCCTCAATCCAAGTTTTCATGGTTCTCAATTCCAACAATGAACACCATGTATGAGAAATTAAAACTGATTGCAATTCATCTTATTTGGCCTTTCCAGCCACAAAGTGCAACCAATAACAATAGTATTAATCTGGCAAAATCATATGAAAATAAGCTGGCAAGAACAATACTTATTGCTTCAAAAGCTAAAGCTCTAAATAATGGAATTATTATTGAATACTTTCAAAATAAGGTTACAAAGAAATGGATCAAGTTCCAGTTTATTGAACTTCAGATGCATACTAATATATGTGTATACAAAATGAACAACAAAATGCATAAACCAATAAATTAGTGAAGCCTCAATCTTCACCACAAAGAGGCCAGTTGAAATTGCAAATTATTAATCCCCCTTTTGTTCAATCTTCTGAACCACCACCCCCTTTTCATTTTTTTTCTCCTCTTTCAACCCCAAAAAAACATAACATGATAAAAATAACCCAAGTAACTGGAAAAGAATACATACTTGTATAAACTGCTACGAATCTCCTATGAGCACAAATCTTCTGCCCCTGAGTTCTTCAAACCCTACATACACATTGTTTTTGTTGTTCAAGAGATGTCTGTTTTTGCTCATCAAGCCACCATCTGCTCTTGCTCCAAATACTGTTCCACCCAAGACGGGATCGTCTCGGATCCTCCACCGTTAATAAGACGATGCAGCCGCCTCTGTTTCAGCTCGTCATCAAACCCAAGCTGCTCGGGATTCACAGCTGGAGCATCCTTGACGCTCGATTGGACCCACGAAACGTCATGTCCCCCAACGGAACTTCCCATTGAAGAATTTACCCCAGGAGCGAAGTTGGCGTTCCCACCGTTTCGAAACCCAAAAGACGCGGATTTCCTTAGCTTGTTGAGCTCTTCTCCTTGGATCCCCCATTCCAGTTTCCCATTAGGCGACCCCCAATCCGAAAGCTGAGAAGGCATCATGGTTGGAGAAGAAGGCGCGGGTGAAGATAACCCACCAGAGAAACGGTTCACTGCACCTCGATCAATGAAGCTTTGGCTTCTCTTTGCAAAGGCAGCTGACCTTGAATTCATTACTGCAGACGGGTCCATACCGAATGGTGATGATGCCCGTGATGGCGAGGATATGCCAGACGAGTAGCTAGACCGAAGTTGCTGGTTCATGTTCTGGCGGATCTGCATTCCGGTTGGAGACTCCACAGATCCAAACACGTCGTCTAAGCTCGTGGGATTCACGAGGCCATTGCTCATCAAAGAAGCGTTCCAACCCGAAGGAGAGGAGAGCCCAGCCAACTCCTCCAACAACTGCTGCCTACGTCTTTGGTTCTCCAAACCGAGCAGCTCGGCTTCCAATCCAGCGTTCCTTGCATTCAGCGTAGTCTTCAGCCTGCTACCCGGAAGCTGCAAGGGAGGCGGTGTCATGATGTTGAGATGGCTCTGCCACATGGCCCCACCAGGTGAAGACGACGTCCCAGTTGGCGTCATGGGCGGAGTCGAAGTGGAAGGCAGCATCATCGAAGAAGATCCGAGAGCGAGCGGGCTAAGAGACGCCATGTCAAACGGGGAAGCACCAACCGACGACATTGATCTTGGTGACGGGACAGCTGAACCGGTTGAAGGATACAAGGGCCTGAGCTCTTCCACCTTGTGGGCAAAGAAGCAAACCCGTCTCGTGCAATTGGTCTCGTCCTTGCAGAGGCGTGTGCGGTACTGCGCAGGGTGTAGCCAGCACTCAAAGATCCCGTGAGCGTACTCGCACCCGTCTCCTTTGCTGCAAGAGCCCTTTTTAAACTCAGGGCACGGGACGCAGCTGTAGTGATACTTCCTCGGATCACGCCTCCTAGCGTTCTCCCCAGGGTGGACAAACGGACACTCCGTCCAGTCATGGGAATAAGCTCTAGAACACGGCTTTACCTTGAAAGCATACATCCTGAACTCATCGGTGCTGTATATCCCGTTCTTGATGTCGGGGAGAGATGGATCAATAGGATATTCCTTCTTATTACCGCCTCCCTCCTGATCAACAACTTGATTAGAAACCTCATCAACTTCTCCTTTCAAAACGATTTGCAGCGCTTTTCTCCTCGACTTAGAGGAAGAATTCGGGCATAGAGCAATGACATCAGCGGGTCGGGATCCATTAGCATCAACACAGTTGACGTCTGCAGAAGCATCAACCAAGAGCTTGACGGTTTCCAGGGCTAAACAAGAACCGCCGGCTGCAGCACAGTGAAGAGCAGTTGCGCCGTCTGATCCACAAGCGCGGTTCACATCAACAAGCCCGGTTTGGAGGATGTAGGTCAATACATCCTTGCTTCCAAACATGGCAGATATCATGAGAGGAGTTCTCTCCTCAAACCCCATCTTCTTAGACCCAATTCTCCTCCCATACCAAGGGCTTGATTCATCCACAGCATATCCCTCTTCCTCAACAGCACGCTTGAAACCCTCAAGATCATCTGTAGCAGATAATTCGAGCAAAATTGAGAGGTTTTTGCTAAAGCCCTCTTTTTTATGAGTATTATCATCACCCTCCATGAAAACCCCAGTAAAAGCCACTTTCCTCTCGGAACCACTGCACATGAAGAAGGGCTCTTTCTCTACTTTCTTAATACCTACAAGATAGCAAAGAGGCGTTTATTTCAGAGAAAATTCTAAGGATCATAAGATTTGCAGCAAAGCTAGGTAAAAAAAATTTGACTGCATCTAAGCAATTAAACATCAAATTGTAAGTATCTTGATCAACTAACAACTGTAGCTACCGAGATTAAGAAATACTAAGCGCTAGTAACTGCAAGCATACTTGAATTTGAGGCAAACAAAGAAATTTTAGTCCCCACCGAGGATTCAAGTTTCAAAACTGAGAACCAAGTAGTAACTCGCTCAAATCACAACATCAACACCAACCAAAATAATTCACAACAACCCTCCAAAGAAAGCAGCAACAGGAATACACTGAGCGATTAACCGTGGAGACATGATTTTTCCCCCTTTTAGGCCCTTTTTTCTTCACTTGTTTGTTATCTCAACAAACCACAAAGAACGCATCTAAAAATGAACTCCAAAACAGAGCACAAAGAGGGGGGAAATAGATGGAGAGCATACCTCGCAAGAGATTTCACTGATAAGAAGGAAATGATGCGGTTTCTCGGATGTGTTGAAGTTAAACAAATCCTAATTGGAAAACCAAAACCCCCAATTTCAACTAATTTGCAAACGCAGCCACCCTCTTCCGCTTCCCCCCTTTTTAAGTCCTCCCCCAACTACGACGACCCAGCAAACGACAGCGAAAGCTAGAGAGAGAAATTGATTAAATTTTAATCAATTTGTGGAGAGAGAGAGAGGTTGATCAGTAGAGAAAAGAAATGAATTTGCCTTCTCTTCTCAATCGTTTTGGTCAAAAAGGCGGAACCTACAAAAAAAAGCAGCTCCTCAAATTAAAATTAAAATTGAAACGAAATTAAATGAAATTCAAAATTCAAATGAAGGACAGCGTGGGGCCCGCCAAGAGTTAAATATCTGACCGGTAACCGCCTCTTCTGAGTGACCGACACGTGTACGTCAGGATGATCATGATATATAGAAAGGAGAAATGGGTTAAAGCTATAGTCACCGGCTTTTAGAGTTTCCCTGATCACCACGCGTTCCGCGTTATCGGCTTATCGCTTTAGAAAATGAATTGATGTTGATAACGATAACGATTTGAACTGTTGGATCGACGTCTATGAGTAAGGGTAACGGACGGTTGAGATGAGAGGGAGGAAAGGAGAGCAGTGGTTAGTTACGGAAGCAATAGCTAGATTGCAAGTGGAGAATAGAGAGTGGTGTTGCTTTCTCTTTCATACGCTCCATCTAACGGTTTACAACAACAAAATATACTGTACTATGGTGTCCTACAAAATTGCGGAAAATATAGTATAAGTTTACGTCGCGACTAAATATATTTTCTATTCATACAGTACACATGCACGTAATAAAAATAAGTGCCCGTACATGAGATGTACGTAGATAGTCTACGTGTTCGTGCCTTTTATTTTCCCGTCACGTATTTGAATAGGCACAGACACGTACACGTATAAATGTTACGTGTCTAATACATACTTCAGTGAGGCACGTGCACGTATGTATATTACGTGCCTCTATATTTTTTTAATAAATTTTTTAGTATAATAAAACTAATAAACTATATATGTGTAATGTTCCTAACTTGATTGTCGTATCATTCGAATATCGATTATATTAGGTATAACGTAATCCTAACTTCATTGTCTTATAATTCGAATATCGGTTATACTAATTATATTGTAATCTTAACTTCATTATCGTATTATTTGAATAACGATTACACTAAGTATAATGTAAACATGAATTCATTATATTATTATTCGTTATCGTATAATTCAAATATCGGTTATACTAATTATATTTTAATCCTAACTTCATTATCATATTATTCGAATAACGATTATACTAAATGTAATGTAATCCTAACTTCATTATCATACCCTAGCAACCCTAGGGTAAGCATTATACTTAGTTAATCGTTATTCGAATAATACGATAATAAAGTTAGATTACAATATAATTAGTATAATCGATATTCGAATTATATGATAATAAAGTTTGGATTACGTTACACCTAGTATAATTGATATTCGAATAATACGACAATCAAGTTAGGAGCATTACACATAGTTTCATTAAACTAAAAAACTTTTTTTTTAAATAAAAATATTTTATTGTAGCACGGGCACGTATTATGTGCTCGTGCTATAGTATTTATTTTTTTGCTGAAAATAGGCACGTGCACATATAACGTGCCCGTGCCAAAATTTGATACCCGACGAGTAGTTAAATGGCACGGGCACGTAGTCATTTTATGTGCCAACTTGGCACGTGTTATATATACGTGCCTATACACTGTATATTTAGAAAATGTATATAGCACCTCTCTAAGTTTATCGTTTTTTCTAGTTTATCGGTTTATAAAGTTGTATTTAAAATATTCCCTAAAAAAATAGTAAACCCTTAATAAAAAAAAAACTAATGATGAAAAATTGGATTCTTAGAGTGTGTCCATGAACACAAACTTAAAAAAATCTAAGTTTATTAACCTCGATTTTATATCTTATTCTCCACATTAAGATGAGACTTGAGAGGATGGACATATCCGGTTTGTTTGTTACATTAGGGTAAAGACTTTTTAAAAAATATATACTTTTTTCTCTCTACACAAATTTCAATAAAAACTACTTTTAATAAAAAAAATATATAAAAAAAAAAGATCTTTATAAACACTTCCATCAAATGAAACCTAAGTTATTCGTCATTATTTAGTTTGGTTCTATTATTTTTAATTTTATATAGGTTTTATTTTGATTATATGATTTTAGATACTTTTATTTCTCTTTTTGATACTTATATGATGGGGCCGAGGTTAATTAGGTGTGAATGACCGTTCTCGTGCGAACTTGCAAACAGAGGTGCACGATTTAGTTAACAATGGTGTACATCCAATTGTGGTGCACTTTTTTTGTTTAAAACGATGCACATTTTATTATAACATTATGTACACCCATCTCTGCGCAAATTTTATTATAATATGGTGCACATGCGTCTCAGTGTATATTTTGTTGTAACATGGTGCACATCAATTTCAATGCACATTTATTTATAACATGGTGTACATTCGTACATAGGTGCACACTTATTTGCAACATGGTGCACATTTTGTTATAACATGTCGCACATTCATCTCATTGCACATTTTATTGCATAATGGTGCGCATTCGTCTCATTGCACATGTAACACCCCCAATTTATACCGGAGATATTACATGCCAGTGACCTCAGACTTTACCGTTCAAAGTCACCCCAGGCTTTTCCAGAACGATTAAGCTTAAAAACATAACATAATTACATATTAATTGAAAGATTAAACAACGGAAGACTTTAAATTACACAGCGAAAGACTTTAAAGAGCCAACTTATAACATGGCTAAATTATGAAGATACATTGAAGTAACACTAACAATCTTAAAACACTTAACAGCTTAGAACACTGACTTTTAAATCTTCGTCTGCAAGCTTCTTATCCTTCAATAGGTTACTTAAACTCCGGCAATCAACTCCTGATGTGCCGAAACGGACGGACGACACCAACCATGACGATGCAGATAACAAAAATACAGCGGGTTAGTCTACTGAATAGACTAGCAAGGGTACAAAGCAGAGTGGTTCGAGTGATCGTGACCGTTTACTATCATTGTCCCTTGAATAAAAACCGAAGGAACGATATATAACCCGACACTTTCACGGAATGATTAAGCAATTAAGATATGCACTGAAGAGAAGACTCCAACTGAAATGAGCCTTATAGGAAATTATGACAACTGTTAGGGAACATTAAAGTTACACACACCAATGATTTAAAAGTTGACTGAGATACTTCAGTTCACAACCAACCTCATCGCCTACATCGAATCCAGATTGGAAAGAGAACGTACTATGATCAAAGTTGAGACGAGTTTTCCTAGCTGCACTATAACTTAGCTGCACTACTTGCCAAATGTTTATTAATCATGTGCACTCGGGCACATATCTTATTAAATTACAAAACACACTTATTGAAACGCGTTAATGTTATTAAGAGCGGCACAAAGCTTAAATCTCAGGGTGACAATCATGTCGACCCAAATTAACACAACACACACACGCACGTGCACACACGAGGCTTAACATTATTCCGAGAACAACGGAGTTATTATTATTACACAGGATGATCTTACGTTCACCCAGATTACACTGCCACAGTGCTTACACTTTAATTTACAGGATGATAGTTACGTCCACCCCAATTGCACTAGCTAAGTGCTTAATACACAGGACTGCAATTATGCTCATCCAATGGCGCTTGCAAGGCGCTTAAACACTTCAGATCCTTAAAGGTGGATAAGAATCATAGGTCATGACCCTTAAATTAATATTCGGAAATTATCCCGAGGAATATTATGATTTAAAGAAACGTCAAATTCTTATTTGGATTAGCGTTCCTACGAACATTAAGTTATAAAGAAACGACTAATCCTTACTTGGATTAGCGTTCCTACGAACATTCGTGTTAACTAAACAGTCTAACACAACAATTAATCACATTAAAGCCATCCAGGCAATCAACTTAAACATAGAGATAATAGAAACAACTAATCCTTACTTGGATTAGTTTTCCTATTAACCCGTATGCTATTCTAGCATTAAGATTAAATTCACAATAATACCATCACGGTAATTATCACATATAATAGCGTTGTTCTAACAGATATACAACCTATTATCACATTACTTTAATCACGTTTATTTATGAAATTAGTTCTCAAGCCAAAACAACAGTTCACTCCAATTTAAATAATAATTAAATAATTGATAATTAATGAAACATGGAATGATTAAGCAAGAGTGAACCGCCACTTGCCTTAATCCGCAGATCTGGAACAAAGCAGAGACAACGGGATTCCGGGCTCGACACATGTATAGCTCCGACAGCACAACGACCTTCGAGTCGACCCATAAGGAAACCCTAAGTTAGATCTGACATAAACTAGTACGAATCTAAGGAAAGACGAAAGAAATCAAAAGGAACGAGTCCATAACGACGACTACCAAGACCAAGCCAACAAAGGGGCTTCTGGCCACTTGCGGCGGTTGCCGTGTTCATCACGGCGGTCGCCGCCACGAACACGGCGGGCGCCGTGAAGAACGGCGGCCAACAGAACGGCGAGAAAACTCACCAAAACACACACGAGGGTCACTCATTTGGCCTGGCTTTGGGTTCAGATCTCCACTAAGCTTCCAAAGGGACCTCTAGGCTACAGGAAAACACACCAACAACACCGGCGATTGCTCCAAAGAACTCCGACGAGGGCAAGCTTTTCCGGCGAGACAAAATCTGATATTGAGCTTTTGATTTTGTGTGAAATCTGATTCCCCAAGCCTCTCCTTTTATAGCCACAGATCGAGGGAGCACAATGATGGCTAGGAGGGTGTCGTGGCGGGGCTAAAACGGTGATGTCAGACGTTCGCCGGCGACCTTCGGGCAAGGACCTCCGGACAACAACGACGGCGGGCACCGTCATAAATGCGGCAGGCGCCGTCATCAATGCGGCGGGCGCCGCCATTAATACGGCGGGCGCCGCCATAGACCTGGCGTCCCCAGCTAGGAGAAGACTCGGCTGCTCCTCGAGCCTTGCGACGATGGGCGCCGCCATACCCACGGCGGGCGCCGCCACCCTGGCTTCGCCTCCTCAGCTCTTAGACGAAAACGATGTTAACCCGGGATAAAATTATCGTACGTTAACGAGTAATTAACATCCAAAGTACGTCGTCTGTATTTTATTTCACTGAGAAAAATAATACAGAGATATAGCACATTACAGAATGTCTTAAACTCTCTGTATTAAATCCGACGTACAAAACGGGTGTTCGGGAAAATTCAAAAAATTCCAAAAATAACCTTATAAAAATACGGGGTATCACAGCACATTTATCTGTAACATGGTGCATATCAATCTCAATACACATTTATTTGTAACATGGTGCATATTATTACATCGGTGCACACTTATTTGCAACTCAATGCACCTTTTGTTATAACATGGTACAAATCCATCTCAGGGCACATTTTATTACAACATGGTGCACATCCATCTCAGTGCACATTTTGTTATAACATGGTGCACATTTATTTGTCACATGATGCATATTCAAAAGCGGTGAACAATTATATGTAGCTCTGATGCGTTGGTCAGTCAACACAACGGTCAATCAACAAAGGTCAACACCGGTCCACGGTGGTCAACGTCGGAGGACGGAGATCAATGTCGGAGATCAATACAGTGGTGCACAAGTGTGCACCAATATAGTGGTACATATTTGTGCACCATGTTACCCTTGTGCACCACATCACATGTAATTATGCACCTCCGTTCGCACGTTAACGCAATTCATACCGGAAAGACCGTGTGCACCTGGCACAACTCCTATATATGATATATAATTTGGTTTATTTATCTACCTAGTTAATTATAATATTTAATTCATATTATATTTTTTAACTTGCCCTTAGGTCACATGTCCCCCTCATTAAACCACATCATTTATGAAGCTTTTTTCTACAATTTACCATGTCATCTAATATAATAATTATATTATATTTATGTATAACTTTTATGTTAATATTTTTCTTTCAATTTCAAAAATATGCTTTTATAATTAATTTGTATTATATAAATATTGTATAATATTAATATATGATGGGATATTAGTTGGTTGCAATTTTTTTTTAAAAAAAAGAGAGGTTATGTGTCTCTTGTATAAATATTGACCAATTGGTTCAATATCATTCATTCAATACATCAATCACTTCCCTTCTCATTCTCGTTTTCCCTTTCTCTACTTGCGTTCTGTTTCCATCAATGGCCTAACATATATAGGTTAACATGGTATCAAAGCAAAAACTTGTTCAACTCTTCTCCTCATCCACCAAACATTTCCTTCGATCGAAAGATTAATCAGTTTGCTTTTCGTCTCAATCCAGAATTTTGATCGTTTTTTTTTCCAGATCTCCGATCAATTTGCTTGCTTTGTTCGTTTCGCATCACTCACATATTTGAAGTTGACTTTTCTATTCATTAATGGCGGACATCCTTCTCCCACACTAGTGAATTGCTCTAGAAGTTTTGTTCCCAAAATGAGCGATCCATTGTTCGTTCCTGCTTCGAATAATCTAGGTCTTCACCTTGTTTCTCAAATCTTCGACGACCGATCTTTCAACGATTGGCGTCGCTCCATCAAATTCGCACTCTTTGCAAAGAACAAGTTGGCATTCACTGACAAAAGCTATCCAAAACCAGTTGTCACTGCATCGACCTTCAAGAATTATGGGAGATGTAACGATTTAGCCGTTTCTTGGATCCTTAATGGCGTCAATCAAGAGATTTGCAACAACATATTGTACTATGACACCACTCACGAGATCTGAAGCAAATTGGAAACTCGCTTCAGACATTCTAATGAAGCACAACTTTATGCAGTTTAGTTGGAGATCAACATCATTTTCTCAAGGATATAGTATTATCATTTAATACTACACTCGTATCAAGATCCTATGGGATGAATTAACTAGCCTAAAGAAAATTCATAGTTGCACGAAATGTGGATTTCTGTTGAATCCAAACAAGGAAGATGATGAACAACGCCTAATCCAATTCTTGATGGGACTGAACGAAGATTATGGAGCTATTCGATGAAATCTTCTCATGATGAGGCCATCTCCACCTGTTGTATATGGCAATTATCTACTCCTTCAAGAGGAGAAACAACGGGAAATGAGAGCCCGTACCAAATTCTCGAGTGAATCAGCTTCCATGTATGCTTGATCTCCTTCAACTAGGCAAAACAAAGATGTTTCTGGCTCTACATCGATTTCCACACAAAAGAACTTGATTTGCTCCAATTGTAAGAAAACTTGACATTTGGTTGACAAATACCACATGCTTATTGGATTTCCAGCGGACTTCAAATTCACAGAGTCGAAGAAGTTCACCTCGAATGTACAATCGGATCAAATGTCTTCTTCATGATCTTCTTTCTAAGCTTCATCTTCTACATCTAGCCTCACCAATGAACAATATGTTCAACTTGTGAATTTGTTGAAATCTTCTATCACTCATGGTGTATGTGGCTATGTTGGTACTCTACAACTTGATCTGCACAATGTTATTGTTAGTATCGTCTCTGATCCTTTTATACACATTGGCATTTGGGTTATAGATAGCGACGCTACCAATCACATATGATATTGAATTGTTCACTTCCTTAAAGAAGTTGAAACAACCTTATTTTGTTATTATTTCTAATGGTGAACAAATCTTGATCACTACTATGGGAAAAGTTCAGTTGTCACCTAACCTGATACTGGATAATGTCCTTCATGTTCCAAGTTTTCAATTCAATCTATTATCCATGGGTAGATTAGTTGAACAACGTGGTGGTATCATTGTCTTCTAAAAGGATTGTAGTGTTGTGCAAGCCCTTTCAATGAACATGCCACATGAAATTTATAAAGCAAAGAATGGGCTCATCTTGCTTCATCAACAGCGCACTCCTTCTCAATTCAAGAGTATCTTTTCACATCCTACACATTTGTCTGTTAACTCTTATGTTTATAATATTTCTAATAAGTGCAAACTGGGGCATCTGCCTTTGTACAAACTTAAGGTTTTGTCTCTCATTTCTCATGATGCCACTGCTTGTTGACTGCGATGTGTGTGCACAGTCTCGGCAACACCGAGTCCCTTTCCCTCATAGTTCAATTTATTCCAAGCATATATTTCATCTTCTTCATGTTGACATTTAAAGTCCTTATAAAGCTCCTACACACAATGGATTTTGATATTTTTTAACCACCGTCGATGATTTCAGCAGTGCTATATGGACTCATCTTTTGAGTACTAAGACCCCGTTTGGTATGCTGTCTGGAATCAGAATGGAATGAGAAATCAGAATGGAATCAGGAATCAGAATAAATCATTCATGTAGCTTGGTGTTTGGTATGTTGTCGGAATGAACCATTCTTGTAAATTTGTTGTTTGGTATGTTGTCGGAATGAACAATCCTGAAAAATGTTAATTGGAATCTTTTACACAAAATATCAGGATTATAAGTACAATACATAGTAGAAACCTGCAAATTAATGGAATTGAAAACAAGTCCATTATAGTGCTACATCACAGTTTAAAAGAACCCAATATAGTGCTACATCAAACTTGGGGTCAACACAGTAGAAACTTGCAATGAGAAATCGGACAGCGTACCAAACCATGGCATAAAGTGGATTGAATAATTAATTGACCAACAGTGAGAAAATTCAGCAAAGTTTAACAAAAGCAAAATTCAGCAAAGTTTAACAGTAGATACCGTACCTGTAAGCAACGGAGGACGACGGCCGAAAGCAGCGGAGGACGACAACCGGCGGGAGCAGCGGAGGAGGACGACGGCCGGCGGAGACAAGAGTTCTGCTGGTGGGTCTCGCTAGCAGTGGAGGAAGGAGGAAGGAGGAAGACAACTTTCAGAAAAAAGAACGATTTGGGTTTTATTTGGGAATGAGTGATTCCCTAGCTTTTTTGGAGGAATCAAGTCCTTCACAAAATTTGGAATGACTCATTCCGGGTAATCAAAGTCATTCCTAATATTTACCTATCCAAACAAAAATATCGGAATGAACGATTCCGATTCCCCATTCCTATCGGAATCGTACCAAACGGGCCCTAAGAGTAATGCCTTTCCATTTATCTGGGCTTTTGTTGCAATTTGACCTGTACAAACACGGGCCCGGGTCGGGCCTGGACCAAATATTAGGCCCGTTTTTACGGGTATGGGCCGGGCCAGGCCCGTTTGTCGGGCCCGGACTGCTAACCGTACCCGCCCGCAAGTTCGGGCCGGCCCGGCCCGACATATAACCTATTTTTATTTTATTTTCTTTACTATACTTTTTTAAATATTTTGATATCCCGGCCCGTTAAATTATTTTTTTAATGTATTTTTTAGGTATATTTATTTTTTAAATATATTTTTATATAATTAAAAATTTATACGGGTCGGGCCTAGCGGCCCGTTCGGACTTGACCCTGTTACCAGGCCCGGCCTGCCAGCCCGAACGGACCGGGCCTACCGGCCCGTTCGGGCCGAAACCCTTATCCGGGCCCGTAATTCCTGACGGGCCGGCGCATTTGCACAGGTCTAGTTGCAATGGCAAAAATTCAATCTAGTTTTCAAGTTGAAAAAATACTTCATAAAAATATGATTATCAAATAAATAATTACGTCATAATATTTATGTCTTATTACCAATATATTTATCATTTTAACAATAAAAGAATTTAATAAATATATATTAATATTTATATGTAATATATATTACGTTAAAATCGAGGCATTGCATCAAAATTATGCTAGTTTCTTCAAATCACCCGCGGAGTCGGAAGAAGTTTACAAACTACGTATGCAAATAAAAAATTTAACTTGATTCGGAAAGATTTTATAAAACTACCTATTAACTAGTATGTGATTTTGTGTCCAATTTTTATATATAACCTGCTACAAAATTAAAATAACAATAATAATAATAAGGGAAATTCTTGTTGGTGTCCCTGAGTTTAGGGTTATTCCTGTTGGTGTCCCACGATTAAGTTTTTTCCTGTTGGTACCCCTAAGGTCTTGGTTTGTTCGCTTTGTAACCGAAATTTTTCATATCCGTATCATTTCGGTTCAAATTGATCAAATAGAAGCTCATCACTATGTTTATTGACCTCAACTTAGTAGGATTCGACTCCTAAAATACTCAAATCCATACTCGAACCATTCCGATTTGAATTCTTAAGGTCGAAACGGGTTGTTGCTTCAGAATTCAAATTGTTATGGTTCGGACATGGATTTGGGTATTTTAGGAGTCAAATCTTACTAATTTGAGGGCGAGGAACACAATGGTAGACTTAGATTTAATCAATTTGAACTAGAATGGTACAAACATGAAAAAGTTTGGTTACGAAGCAAACAAACCCAAACCTTAGGGGCACCAACAGGAAAAAACTTAATCGTGGGACACCAACAGGAATAACCCTAAACACAGGGGCACCAACAGGAATTTCCCTAATAATAATAATAATAATATGTCGAGTTATTGTAAAATTATAATTTTTCCCTCATAAGAGTAATAATTATAGAATACCTACTCGATAAGGAGTTATTACATAAATAACCTATAAAACTAAAAATTGAATATCCCTAAACCATCTCTAAATTAAGAATAATTAATTTTGATTTTTGACGGTAGTTTTTTGTGAAAATTTTCCTAATTTACTGATGATTTTAGGTAAATAGTATTTTTATAGGTGATTTTGTAAAAAAAAATGTCCCCTAATTTGGGGTGAAGCCGAAATTTTTTTCATTATAAAGTGATTTGTGAAAATTTTCTCTTTTACGGATCATTTTATCCTAAATATAATCACACTTATTTGTCAATATATTACAATTTACATTACATCATCATCCCTACATATAATATCTTAAATGTGTAAGAACAATATATGCTGAATAAGGAACAGTGTATGTTGATGTGACTGTTCCTTGCAAGTCTTGATCTTCTCTTGATGTTGACTTGGGCTTCAATAGCGAACGATCAATAAACGCTGTAACTCGGATAAGATTTGAATCATGAGAACACTTTTCGAAATCAGAATTTTGCCCCTTACTAAGCCTTAGGGAATCCGCAAAATCTGAAGTGAGATAAGAGAAATCCTCTAGTTCCCTTCAAGACTTCTGATGGGAACTAAACTATGTTCACGTATTTGTAGATGTATGACTTTAACTCAGATAGACAAATTGATGAGGAATCATCCCCGCCATTAGTGCCAATCTTTGATGGACCGATTACTAGGTCAAGATTGAAGGAACTACGTCAAGAGCTGGAGACGTTTATGGCACATGATGTATCACATGACGAAGAGGACAAGTCCAAAGTCAAGACGTTGACTTTATTGGTCAACGTTACATATGTTTAATCTTATTAATTTCTGCATTGGATATTTTTAGGATTATTATTTATTTATTTTCAGCTTTCTATTTTCGGGTATTTTTGGAACAATTGTAGCCCGTTTTAGAAAGCTAGGGCCGGCCACCTCTTAGGTATTTAAGGCGCCCTTGTCTTCTTCATTAGGCAGATTTCTCATATTGTTAAAACACAAAAACAGAGCTTGGTTTTTGCTTTGAAAACTCGGCTCCCCGTGAGAGTCTCAATCGATTGTTCTTTCCTGCTTAGTTGTTTTCGTCTTTGTCAAGTCCCTCTGGAGTTGGTGATTTCGTACTTCATAAGCAATCCTCTTCGTGCTCCAAGTTCGTCAGCGATTCTTGGTTGTGTGGCGTTGTAGAGATCGGGTTGGTAGATCGTTCGACAAGGTTCCTTGCTATCAAGCAAGCGGGGTTTCTCGTCGTTTCTATTGGTTCTCTCTATTATCCTATCCATTAGTTTCACTTCCGCCATTGTTCTAATCTTGTGTTTTCTTTTGTTTTGAGATCCGTTGCCTAGATCCATCTTCTACACGGCTAACCCCGTATCAATTGGTATCAAGAGCTTTGCGGCTTCGAATCGCCTTTGACGGTTCCAGATTCATCATCAAAAAATGGATCTTCCTGTTTTCAATCGTCAATTGAATTTCTTTGTTTGAGTCACATTAGTGAATTGTTAGTCTGACTGATTGTTTGCTCTTGTTTGTCTTGGAAAGGAGTTCGTTGCGGTTGATTGTGACTACGAGGATCCACAAAAACATACCAAAACCGTCCAAAAATCAACAACAAAAATTTCGCCCCCCCCCCCCTCCACCATTGTTGTTCGAACCCTAGCTTGGCGAGCAAGACACGACGGCGTCCAGGTTCGTGCGCGCCAGAGATCCGGTTGTTCAATTTTGGTAATCTTCAAGATACTTGCTTGATTTTCTAGAGATTTTATTTTATCTTTATGGTGTAATATCCCAGGAAAAACAAGTTGCCTAAAAGAAAATTATATCAAAAAAAAAAAAAAAAACATTATCGAAATTCAAAAAAAAAAACGAAAAGGCATCTGAGATTTTTGAGAATTTTTCAGACTTTTTTTCGAAATATAGAAAAAAAATTAAAAAAAAATTTAGGGTTCCGTTTCAGATTTTTTTTTCGGACCTCTTTGCCGCCGCAACAGTACCCGGCCACAACCCGACCGGGTCCAGACCGGGTGAGCCTCAGTTAACCCAGCCCTCACGTACCTGCCACCGACCCGGCCCAAACCCGACCGGGTCCCACCCGAGTTCTCCTCAGTCGCCACCACCCGGCCTCCACCCGACCGGGTCCTGCCCGGGTTCCGCTCAGTCGAGCCCCACCCGGCCTGACCCCACCCGACCCCAACCCGACCGGGTCCCACCCCGGGTTGTTCTCAGTCCGCCCCACCCGACCCCAACCCGACCGGGTCCCACCCCGGGTTGCCCTCAGTCGAGCACTACCCCCCATCTTGCCCGAACCCCTTCTCCCTTCCGTTCCCTCGGGTCACTCTCGGCTCCAATTGGCTTCGTTCCGAGTCGACAAAGGTACGTCTTTCTGACTTGCAATTCACTTTTCTTGAGTTTGAAACACATATATACCCCCATCTTTAGTTGCATTTCATTCTTGTGACTATAGTTGTGTCGCTTTCCTTGTTGAGTCGTTCTCTAGTCTCGCTTTTGTTTGAGTCATTTTTCGTCGTACATCTACTTGTCTTGTCTACTACATCTCTGCTTGACCTTGATTTGCTGCGTATCTTGAGCACATAGAGAACTTGTCATTTACGAGCCTAACTTCGCAGGTTGTACAATCACCGAGTGCAAACACTTGAGAGTTTTTTTTGGTTTTCCTAACCTTAACGTCTTTCTGTGTTCGTCTAAGTGGTGATCATGACAGGTTCCGGTGATGAACAAGTTACTGCAAATGGTTCCCATGTCGATATGCAGGCGATGCTACAACAGTTGCCTTCTACAGTCGCGCAGTTGTCTGCGAAGTTTGACTCGTTGGAGACCCGCTCCAACCCACTCCCGGCTGCGCAGGAACACATTGGTCCATCGCATAGCGCACCGCTTCCCGCCACCGAGCCCTTGGTCGACCAAGCCACGGCCTACCAAGCGGCGATGGACGAGCGTCGCCAACCGAGAGCCACTGGCACCGACCGCATACGCCCGATTCGGCATCCCGTACCTCGTGATAGGTCTGAGTCTCCTCCTATGTCGATACGTTCTAGTTTATGGGGTGATGATGATATGCAGGACTATGAGCGCGAGGAGCGTAATGAGTGGCGTCCTTACCGCCCCCGGAATGACCGCGGACAACCTCGCCGCCGTGAAGCCGAACAAGACGGCATTGGACGGATCAAAGTGAAGATCCCGGCTTTTGATGGAAAGTGTGATCCAGACGTCTACCTTGAATGGGAGACGAAGATTGAGCAGATTTGGGGTTGCCACAATTTCCCTGAACATAAAAAGGTACAACTCGCTGCTCTTGAATTTACTGGTTATGCTTTGGTTTGGTGGGATTCTGTTGTGAAGGCTCGAAGACAAGCCATGGACCCTCCGGTCAACACATGGAACCAGATGAGAGCTATGATGAGGGCCCGCTTCGTTCCCCACCACCATAATAGAGTTCTCCGCAACCGTTTGGAGACTATGAGGCAAGGCTCTTTAGGTGTTGAAGAGGTCTACAACAATATGCAGATAGCCATGGCACGCAGCAACGTCGTCGAAGATGAAGATGCCACTATGTCCAGGTATCTACGTATCTTGCATCCTCATTTAGCTGACACTATAGAATTGTATCTCTATTCTACCATGACAGATTTGCTACACCAAGCAATTAAAGTGGAGAGACAATTCAAGTCCAGCTATACCCAACAACACCGCACGGTGCCACAACGCCAAAGCTGGCGTCCCGACCAGCAGCAGGGCCGCACCGGACACCAGAGATCCTGCCCAGCAACCGGTCCGCCTCGCGGCAATGAGCAGAATTCCCGTGGTGCGCACCCCTCTACCTCCACCGCACCACAGCAGCCCACACGGCCCGCCCCTGCAGTTACACGAGGTAACCCTGCTGACCCTCCTCCTAGAGCTAGAGATATCACTTGCTTTAAATGTCAAGGAAAGGGTCATTACATGAAGGATTGTCCTAATACTCGTGTTTTGATGATTAATCATTTGGGTGAGTTAGAGTCTGAGTCTGACAATGAGCATGAAAATTTAGTTACTAGCCATGATATGAATGAGCATGCCAATGATGATGTTTTGGATTTTATTGAATATGAGCATGGTGATTCATTGATCGTTAGGAGGACTTTGCATGTTAATCAGCGTGAGAATTTATTTCATACAAGATGTCTTGTTAAAGGGAAAGTTTGCAACATGATTATTGATGGTGGTAGTTGTTGTAACATTGCTAGTGTTGAATTAGTTAATAAACTGCAACTCCCTACTTTTTTGCATCCTAGACCTTATAGACTTCATTGGATGAATGATTGTGGTGAACTCAAGGTGAATAGGCAAGCTAAGATTACACTTAAGCTAGGAACTTATGAGGATGAAATTTTATGTGATATTGTTCCTATGCAAGCTTGTCATATTTTGTTAGGTCGTCCTTGGCAATTTGATAGACATGTTATTCATGATGGACGTACTAACCAACATGCCTTTGAGTTTCGTGGTAGGAAAGTGGTGTTGAAACCGATGACGCCGCTTCAAGTGGTTGAGGCTTATGATAAGAAAAGAGAGGCCGAGCGTAAGGGTAAATCCCCAGCCGAACCATCCACTGCCTCCACACGGACCGACCTCACCCTCGCCTCTACCCCTAGCCGAGTGCTCTTAGCATCCAGCAGAGACCACCTGGTAGATTACCTTCCCCCGGACGTCGCCCTCATGTCCCTTTGTCAGGCCTATACCCTGTTAGGTGACGACGACCGAGCTACACTCCCAGCTGTTGTCCAGACCCTTTTAGCTGAGTTTCTTGTTGTTTTCCCGGATGAGATACCCCCTGGCCTACCCCCTATTAGAGGCATTGAGCACCAGATAGACCTGATTCCCGGTGCTACCCTACCCAACCGGCCTGCCTATAGGATGAACCCTACTGAGACCCAGGAAATCCAGAACCAAGTCCAGGACCTTCTAGATAAAGGGTATGTTAGAGAGAGCCGATCCCAGTGTGTTGTGCCTGTCTTACTCGTCCCTAAAAAGGACAATACTTGGCGTATGTGTGTTGATTGCAGGGCTATTAATAACATCACGATCAAGTACAGGCACCCGATCCCCAGGCTCGATGACATGTTGGATGAGCTCCATGGCGCCTCCACCTTTTCCAAGATCGATCTTCGCAGTGGATACCATCAAATCCGGATGAAGGAAGGAGACGAATGGAAGACAGCATTCAAGACGAAGTTTGATTTTGTATGAGTGACTTGTTATGCCTTTCGGTTTGACTAATGCCCCCTCTACTTTTATGCGTCTTATGAATCATGTCTTGAGATCTTTTATTGGTAGATTTGTTGTAGTTTACTTTGATGATATTCTGATCTACAGTAAATCTTTGGAAGCACATGCAGAGCACCTCAGGGAAGTTTTATCCACTCTCAGAGCTGTACAATTGTATGGAAATCTGAAGAAGTGTGATTTTTGCACTGACAGAGTTATGTTTCTTGGTTTTGTAGTGAGTGCTCATGGAATGCAAGTGGATCAAGAGAAGGTGCAAGCCATCCGTGACTGGCCGACCCCGAAGAACCTAGGTGACGTGCGCAGTTTCCACGGCCTGGCTGGCTTCTACAGGAGGTTCGTTCGAGATTTTAGCACCATTGCAGCCCCGCTGACAGAGATCACAAAGAAGAATACTCCATTCCGTTGGGGTGAAGCTCAAGAAAAGACGTTCCAGACTCTCAAGGATCGTTTGACACACGCGCCATTGCTGGTTCTGCCTGACTTCACTCGCCCCTTTGAAGTAGAGTGTGACGCCTCTGGCATTGGTATTGGAGGAGTCCTCATGCAGGAAGGTAAGCCCATTGCCTTCTTTTCTGAGAAGTTGAAAGGTACATGCTTGAATTATTCTACTTATGATAGGGAATTACATGCCTTGTTTAGAGTGCTGAAAACTTGGCAATACTATCTTTGGCCTAGAGAATTTGTGCTTAAAACTGATCATGAGTCCTTAAAGCATTTTAGGAGTCAAGATAAGTTGGATAGGAGGCATGGTAGGTGGATGGAATTCATAGAAACATTTCCCTATGTGATTAAGTATAAGAAAGGAAAAGATAATGTTGTAGCTGATGCCCTTTCTAGGAGACATACACTCTTGACTACTTTGGATGCTCGGGTCCTTGGATTCGTTTATATTAAGGAGTTGTATGATATGGATGCTGATTTTGGAGTGATTTATAAGCATTGTGTGGAAAAGGGTTCATTTGATAAGTTTTTCTTGTTTGATGGATTCTTGTTTCGAGTTGATAAGGTGTGTATTCCTGTTTGTTCTCTACGATTGTTACTTGTTGATGAGTCCCATAGAGGTGGATTGATGGGTCATTTTGGTAGAGATAAGACTTATAACATGTTGCATACTCATTTCTATTGGCCACACATGCTTAGGGATGTAGAGAATTTTATCAAACGTTGTGTTGAGTGCTTACAGGCTAAATCTAAGGCAAAACCGCATGGTCTTTATACTCCCTTGCCTATTCCTTGCTTTCCTTGGGTTGATATTAGTATGGATTTTATTGTTGGATTGCCTAGGACTAAGAAGGAGAGAGATTCTATATTAGTGGTTGTTGATAGGTTCTCTAAGATGGCTCACTTTATTGTCTGCCATAAAACTGATGATGCTAGGAATGTTGCTGATTTGTTCTTTAGAGAGATTGTTCGGTTACATGGTGTACCTCATACTATTGTGAGTGATAGGGATGTCAAATTTCTGAGTTACTTTTGGAAGACTTTGTGGGGTAAACTTGGTACTACGTTGTTGTTCTCTACTGCTAGTCACCCCCAGACAGATGGACAAACTGAGATCACTAACCGTACATTGGGTACTATCCTTAGGGCTGTTATTAAATCTAATCTGAAAAGTTGGGAAGATGCCTTACCATATGTTGAGTTTGCTTATAATAGGACTATTCATTCTTCTACCAATATGTCCCCTTTTGAATGTGTGTATGGTTTGAATCCCCTAACCCCTTTGGATCTTAAGTCGTTGCCTTTACCAGAACGAGCAGACTTTGATGCTGATAGACAGGTTGAGTTCATGAAGGAGCTGCACGAGCGGACTAAGGCTCGTTTGGAAGCTACTGCAGCGAAGAACGCAACCCGAGCTAATCACGGCCGGCGTCAAGTGTTGTTCGAGCCCGGCGACTTGGTGTGGCTACACCTGCGCAAGGAGCGGTTCCCGGAGCAGAGGAAGTCGAAGCTGTCTCCCAGAGGTGATGGACCGTTCAAGGTGCAGAAGAGAGTAGGCGACAATGCCTATGTGTTGGAGCTGCCCGATGACTATGGCGTGAGCCCGATTTTCAATGTCGGTGATCTTACCCCTTATGCAGCCGCTGATGTTGATGACTCGAGGACGAGTCCTTTTCAAGAAGGGGAGAATGATGAGGAATCATCCCCGCCATTAGTGCCAACCTTTGATGGACCGATTACTAGGTCAAGATTGAAGGTACTAGGTCAAGATTGAAGGAACTACGTCAAGAGCTGGAGACGTTTATGGCACATGATGTATCACATGACGAAGAGGACAAGTCCAAAGTCAAGGCGTTGACTTTATTGGTCAACGTTACATATGTTTAATCTTATTAATTTCTGCATTGGATATTTTTAGGATTATTATTTATTTATTTTCAGCTTTCTATTTTCGGGTATTTTTGGAACAATTGTAGCCCGTTTTAGAAAGCTAGGGCCGGCCACCTCTTAGGTATTTAAGGCGCCCTTGTCTTCTTCATTAGGCAGATTTCTCATATTGTTAAAACACAAAAACAGAGCTTGGTTTTTGCTTTGAAAACTCGGCTCCCCGTGAGAGTCTCAATCGATTGTTCTTTCCTGCTTAGTTGTTTTCGTCTTTGTCAAGTCCCTCTGGAGTTGGTGATTTCGTACTTCATAAGCAATCCTCTCCGTGCTCCAAGTTCGTCGGCGATTCTTGGTTGTGTGGCGTTGTAGAGATCGGGTTGGTAGATCGTTCGACAAGGTTCCTTGCTATCAAACAAGCGGGTTTTCTCGTCGTTTCTATTGGTTCTATCTATTATCCTATCCATTAGTTTCACTTCCGCCATTGTTCTAATCTTGTGTTTTCTTTTGTTTTGAGATCCGTTGCCTAGATCCATCTTCTACACGGCTAACCCCGTATCACAAATCGTGTGTAATTTCTGATCACCCAACACTATCTCCGAAATGCCTTTATATAGGCTTTCGGGCGGTTACAGGGAACGGTTACGGCGGTTACAAGCGGTTACTAACGGTTACCAACCGTCCCAACTGCCACCAACCGTTTCCAAGAATATTCAACCACTTATATCAGTTATCAACTGATTTAAGGTAGTTAAGAGCGGTTATTCCGATGATTACCAAGGCGGTTACAACATATTAATCACGTGTTGAAACTTTAATCATGCCTCAGGGAACTTGACGTTCTCACTTAGGGAACTTGACGTTCCCACCTAGGGAACGGCTGGTCCCTTTAAGGAACAATCACTCGTTCAACCTTACGTAACGTCGATATGTCTTAAAGACACGATTAACCTCTCTGATGCACTATTCCCGTATGGGTAACGTCACATATCCTTAATGTCTCCCTCAGAATCTCAAGTATGCTTACACAAGTGTGTACTCCACACCTCCAAACCCGTGACGTAGCTAAGTGAGATCTTATAGTGTCGTATGAATCCCGATCACACTAAATGGCACCGTTCCCTATATGAAAACGGTCTCTTGATGACACTAAAATCACCAACAAAATATTGCTTATTTTTCTATAACCCGTACTAACAAATTATATCATGAATAGAAATTGTCTACAAGAGTTCGACTAGAACGAATATTTGACAAAAAAAACATTTCTATATGTAAAATCATGGTCTCACACACATGTATCGTAATTATATTTCGTTTTTTGTTACTTTGAAATAATGTAATGTCTTTATTGCATATAACACAAATGTCACAAAATGAATACACACGATATTATTTTGACCCCTTAGATAGTACTCCAATATTTTAGGACTGGATTTGATTTTCCAATACGAGTCTATCATGTTCTCATAAAGATTTAAACTCGATTCAATTTTGGGAAATTCTACTCCTGAGTTTAGAGTTATTTCTGTTGGTGTCTCACGATTAAGTTTTTTCCGATTGGTGTTCCTAAGGTTTGTGTTTGTTCGCTTCGTAACCGAAATTTTTCATATTCATATCATTTCGGTTCGAATTGATCAAATCGAAGCTCATCATTATGTTTATTGACCTCAACTTAGTAGGATTCGACTCCTAAAACAATCAAATCCATACTCGAACCATTTCGATTTGAATTCTTAAGGTCGGAAACGGGTTGTTGCTTCAGAATTTAAATCGACATGGTTCAGATATGAATTTGGGTATTTTAGGAGTCAAATCTTACTAATTTGAGGGCGAAAAACACAATGGTAGAGTTCGATTTAATCAATTTGAATCGAAATGGTACAAACATGAAAAAATTTGATTACGAAGCAAATAAATTCAAACCTTAAGGACACCAAACGAAAAAAACTTAATTATAAGACACTAATAAAAATAACCCTAAACTCAGAGATATTAACAGGAATTTCCCAATTTATGCCAATTATATTTTGTTTTTCCCCATCCAATCATTCATGTCATTGTCACGTATGCTCATATATATATATATATATATATTTTGATCGGGCTCATATATAATTGAACATTCATTTTCAATTAAACCATCCTTTTCATCAAAATTATACGGAGTATGATAAAAAAAATAAAAAATGTTGGGGCATAAAATTAAGAGAATATATAGCTGGTCCATTTTTATATAGAAACGTAATAGAAATGATAATTGACTTGTAGCCTCGTGTGAACATACAATTTTTGGTACAAGAATCTCTCTTATCCTCTACCAAAAAAAAGAATCTCTCTTATCCGAACAAATTCCAAGAAATTAAATGTCCCCTTCTATGAATTTCTCCAAGTCATTATACCTTACAAAAATATTTTCTCTAAAAGAATAATACTAAAAATATATATGCGGTGCGAGATTGCATTTTTTAATGGCAATTGATGAACTTTAAAAAGGAGAAGAGAGAGAGAATTGATTGAGCTAACTTTACAAAGGCATGCGTCTTCATCAATGGATAAGACTGATTACTGATATTGCGACATTTCATGCACATTTATTAATTCTAAACTATTATAAGTTCAATTTATTATATATGAGTAATTGGCAGGGACTATTGTTAATGTTTAATATACTGTATTAGATTTAAAAATGTTATGGTGAGAATCGGCGTTGAAGTGAGAATGTCGGATATGTATGAATTTATAATTATACATGTATGATTTTGATAAGTGAAAACTTATACATATATAGATAAAAAATTCATGCACACCTCAAGATGTGCATGAATTTTTGCATGTATATGCATAAATTTGTGACTATATATGGTGTCTATGTGTAAGTGAAAACTCATGTACATACAGGCAAAAATCAATGCACACCTCAAGATGTAAATGAATTTTTGCTTGTATGTGCATATATTTTTTACTATATATATGTGATTATGTGTAAGTGAAAAAATAATGCACATATAAACAAAATTTTATGCATATCTTGTGATATGTATGGATTTTTGCATGTATGTGCGTATTCTCACGTTCTCACCTAAGCACCATTTTCTCACCGAATCCGCATCTAGTAGATTTCAAGTTGCAACATTAATTACAAGGAGTGTTGTGGAGAAGTATGCATACCGTCGAAAAATTGAAACATCTAATCAGCTACGCTATATATGCTCAATTTGGGTGATTATGTATGGTACAAATCGTCTGTCTCACTTCGATGTCCCAATTATTTTAATTGGCCCATAATCCTTTTTTAACTTTTTATAGAACAAATGAATGTATTTATTTTTATTATCTTTCTACCAATCAAAATAAATGGAACACCACTTGAAATACTAAAATGGGAGGGAAGATGTGGACGCACTTAAGTGCCATGTTTTTTTTTTTATTATAGTGTGAATAGTCCATTTTGTTTATGTGTATTGGAAAGCTTCCGTCTCGTTAAACTCTTTAGATAATCATGATTTATCATTTAGTTTGGATTTTCATTTGCTTAGGGTCTTCCGTATATTGTTAGTTCTATTTTTTTGTGATTCCGATTGTTAGTTCTATTCTAGTGGATGATGTAAGGGGTTTGACGCTCCACAATCTAGTTTCTAATTAGTCGTTTCTATTTTTCAATAAAACTTAGAGAATATTGTTTCGCTTTTACAAAAAAAAAATGATGGTACTATACCTTTAAAGACCTTTTTTATTCATAAGAGACATTGTGGTATTACAACAAGGAATGAGAAATTTAAAGACAGAGTGTTGTGCTTACCAACTAAGTTCAGAAGAATTAATATATGTAAAGACCTTTAAAAATTACATGTTTGGCCTATAATTTATACCTTATATTAATATTTTTATTAATTTAGAAATTTTGCATGATTATAGACCTGTCAACTGGGTCGGGCGGGTCAGGTCATGTCGGATTCGGGTCAAATCGGATTCGGGTTGATAAAACTTTTCGGGTCGGGCGGGTCGGGTTCGGGTTGACCCGGCGAGTCGAACATGCCATTTTTTATGAATATTATTATGATTTTTAACTTCAATAAAATAATTATAATTAATATAATTAATATTATATTCTTATTTAATGAAGTATATTAAAATATTTAATATAAATGAAATAAAATATACGAAATAACGAGGACCCGCGAGCTCGGATTTGCGTTCGGGTCGAGTCAGATCGGGTTTGGGTCCTTCGGGTTCGAGTTTTTCTTGACCCAATAACGTTCGGGTCGGGTCTCGACCCAGAAAATTCGGGTCGGTTTTTGACACGTCTAATGATTACCCTAATAAATTGACAAATTTGTGAAATTCCTTTCGATTTTGACAATCTCACATGATAACCTTAATTTTTTAAACGGTTTGTCTAAAGTGTGCCCATAAGCACATAATAAGAGTCTAAATTTGAAAACGTTTTCCGAAAGTATTCCCTAAAGTAGAAGGAGTAAACCCCTAGGAAAAAAAATTAAACTAGTGACTAAAAATAATTATTACTAAATATGATATTTTTATTGTGTGTCCATATACACATTAGAAAAATCCATTTTTAAATAACATCATGTGATAACTCCGAATTTTAAACAATTTCGTGAAATATCTAGAAACTTCCTTCTTGCAATTTTTAGAGTATTCTTAGCTTTGGTTAATCTAGGTTTTAGGCTTTGTTAGGGGATTGTGTTATTGTGTTTATAAAATGTTTTTGTTGAAAAGTAGATTTGTGTAAAAAAAATATGTTTGGTAAAAAAATAGTTTTTATAGATATGTGTGTATTTTATTGAAAAAGTATGAGTATGAAAAAAAATTAAAATAATTTTATTACATGTTGATCGAAATATATAAAAATAGACTTTTTTAGGATCAATTATCAAAAATTACCCGTTAAATGGACCATATTGTCCAAAACCACCCATTTAAATCGATATTATCGAAAATCACCCATATTTCATACGCCGTTAAACAATCGCCACCCTACCCTGATTCCGTTTGAAATCCGATCCCACAAGTCTTTTTATGTGAAATAAAATTTCAAAGAAATTAAAAACAAAATTAAAATTAAAGAAAGTAAAATTTGGGTCTTCTTCCCTAAAATTTCAACGAAGCACCAGAGCTCAAGCTACTAGAAGAACCACCGGTAGGAGGCACCGGATCACCATTAGCAACACTAGCAACCTTCGAACTGGGGGCAACTGAGCTGCTAAGCTCCCGAACATCAGGGGAAAAGGAGGAAATTCCGGCGGAGGAAGGGAGGGCACCACCAAGCACGAGATACCAGATCTGAGTCGAGATAAATTATCCTTGGAAAGGGCAAAAACCACCTCAGTAGAGGGCGCCGACTCAGGAACAGAGGGGAGAAGGGAGCGAGGGGAAGCGGTGGATTTGGGAGGAGCTGAAGCGGAGCTGGGAGGATGGCGAGGGGGACGACCTCACGCCATGGGAGGAGCAAGGGCAAAGAAGAAGAAGCACAAGGGAGAACTAGAGGGGAAGCGACAAAACTGGGTATGAGAGGAGGAAGACGAGATCTGGTTGGAACGAAAAACAGCCGGCGGCGGATTTACATCAAAGCCAAACAAAGCCTTAGGCGATGGGAGTTCGATATTTTTCTTGATTTTGAATATGTATACAAACTTTTCCTACCTTGCTTGTATTTGGATTTCGACTTTCAGTATATTTTTTAAATTCTTTTGTTTTCAGTTTTTTTTTATAATGTAAGAATTTAATTTACCAAACTAAATTGAGAGATAGATAAAATCGACAGCCCGACAAATTGTTATGAGAAATAAATATAAACTAAGTAAGAGAAAATACAACTAAACAAATAAAAAGTCTTAACAAGCAAAGAAGAATGATGAGTACAACATTATTAAAGAGTAGTGACACCTAAAAACATGTTAGACATGACAAATCGTAGGGACGTGCAAATGAATTGGATCATGACGTTGTCCTCACCTAAATGAGTAATCTTTAAAAGTCTCAAGTAATCTTTAAAAGTCTCGGACACGACCATAACTACTACCGTAATAACTCGATTAACACCCTAGATGAGCTCCATAGTCAAAAAAAAGTATTAACACCCACAAATTGTTAAAGAGTTCAATGTGCGAAAGGTAGTAAAATTCATAAAGATAAATTGAAAATATCTATCTTTATTATTTTTTACATGTCAATAAATTTTTTATTTCTTTTTTATCTTAGTGATATTTGATGGAAATATCTATCTCTATTTTTAGTTTGATTCTTTGATTTATAGATGGATGTAATAGGCTAATAGCTATACCTATTCCTTTTACTTCCATCGGTTATGTACTAATGTATAAAACACACACTACATTCCTCAATCATGTCATGGTTCAACAAAGGCTTATGTTAAGACTAGTCAATAAATTTGATAAAGCTAGCTATAAGAGTGGCTGACAAAATTTGGGAATTTTGCAAAATTGCTTAAAATTCAAAGCTAGTACATGAAATTATTTAAAAATTAGAAGTTACCAAGTGCAATTGTCAAAGTTTTTTGAAATTTCGCGACTTTGTTGATTTCTTAGGGCTATTCCATCCGATCATTGCACCATGAAGATATAGATAACTGTAATTTAATCGCACAATAAAAGTATAGAGTTTTTCAAGTATATTTCATTAACTATTCCTTTCGACCTAAATTAGGTGTCATTCTAGTTTTTAAATTTGATCAATTTTATATTGTTTTAAATTTACTATGCATTTAATTAAAAGTGAGTTATAAAAAATGTTATTGAAACTTATTTTTATTTACTATTTTGATTCCAAACTGTTCTATCATTTGCTAGAAAAAGCGGTAAACATCAAATAAGTGGAAGATTGATCGAAGAAAAATGTAAGATATTGGGGCTACTTAATAAGAGTACTTTTCTATCTATATATATATTAAAGTAAATGAATTTAGAGCCATCATATTGAATTTGGTCCCACAACTCCTATGTATCAATTTATGGTTAATTCACTTTTTTATTAACAATATGTTTTAATTTAAATTTAGATTTGTTTTCTTTGATTCTTACAAATCACCTAACAAACTAGATATGATTTTATCAATAAATTTAGAGTTAACTAGTGTAATACTCGTGCCTTGCATGGTATTTGTTTATTTTTTTTTATATTAAAAAAAATAGTATATAAAATTTATATATTTAATTGATATAGAAATATGTAGGTAGTGACTATTATAAAAGTCAATGAATGCTAATGTAAAAAAGGACTAATTGAATACAAAATATTGAAGAGATTAACAAAATACATTATCGAAAGAGAGACGAAACTCTCCATAACTTTATTAATAGTAAAATTGGCTAAGTAGTTTTGAAACGTGGATAGTCACATCCCTAACATCTATACTACTAAAATGATAAAGCATAATCAAAATATTTATCTAATACATAAAAATAAAACCCTAAACATAAAATCTCGTAAAATGTTCAAAATTGCTACAAATTATGAAAAACTTCGTTGTATACTACATTGATAGTAGTATTAGACCTTTTTTTGTTTTTGTCCCATATCAAAATCTTCAAACCTTTCTTGCTAGTAACTCTTGATGATGTAACATAAAACTGACCGTGAGTAATGCAACACAAAACTGACCATGAGTGAAAACATGGTGAGGAAGATACAAACCGACATTTGTAAGAGATTGGCTCTAGCTATTGTTTATCGTCATAGCAAAACAGACACTCAAGAGAAGTTGTCTTCGTTGAAACTTGAACGGGTATGAAGTGTCTGACTGTAACATGAGCATGCGAGGATTCAAAACTGTATGTCTAATATTGTAGTTAAAATAATTCTTCCTTGTATGACATGATTGTCGAGCTGTGTGGTTATCAATCTTGCCCCATTGTATAAACTTGAAGACTGGTCAATATTTCAAAGCAGCATAATATGGACCTTAACCTTAGTTTTTAATATATGATTTGGGACACCAAAGCATCTAATACTTTTCATCTAATACTTTTCAAGTAGTCAGAAGTATTAACACTTGCATCATTGTCTATAATAAAATCTGTCTTGCAAAGGCTATCCGAACTGAGATACACTTTCTCATTACCTGTTAACAAAGACAATATATAGTTATTAACTCTATCTACCTCTTCATGTGTTGGTGCAAGAATTGCTCGTTCTTCAAAGTATTTTGGAGACAATTGATTGTCCAAAAGAGAGGGATAAACAAACTTAATAATTGTTGGAATCAGATCTAAGTCATAATCCTTCACCAATAGTTCATCAGGAATTTGTATTTGTGCTTTTCCATCTTGTCATCACCTACAATACCATCTCCAATGCTTAATACCCTTTCAGAAAATTCATTTGTTTTTTGGATATCATAATCAGATGTACCTTGTTGAATCCTCATGTTTCTTGTCAAATTAAGAATTTTTCAATATTCCTACAAATAAGAGGAATTAATGGTGGCAAAAATGATATCTTGCTTGCTTCCTTTTGTGATAACGGGTAGGATTTGCCTAAAGTCTCCACCAAATACTACAATTTTCCCTCCAAAAGGTTGTACTGAACTAAGGGGATTTGTAGCCCATAGAATATCTTTTAAAGTCATGTCTAATGCTTCAAAATAGAATCTATTCGTCATCGGAGCTCATCCCAGATAATAAGTTTGGCAGCACAAATCAATTCAGATAGTTTTGTACTTGAACTTAAGTTGTAAAGTTAACAAAACCCTAACTTGTGAAGATAATCAAACTATATTAACTACAACCAATAAGTACTTAAAAAAATAATATTAATAATGATAAATTATATTTAACAAATATGTTGTGAAGATTAGGCCCATATGAAATTTGATTTACAATTATGTTAAAGTGGGTTATTTATTTTATAGAGTTGTCGTTTGAAGATAAAATACATTATAAAAAAGCATATATATATATATCATAATATAATATAATACATATATAAACAATGAAATTGATAAATATAACATACTATATGCTCTTTAGTTCGTATAAATTGGATTTAAATGAATTTCAATAGACTCTACAAAATACCTTAGTTATGGAAATTGGTAAGTAAACTACTATAACATAAACACTGGATTTATCTTAATCGACTTCAAGAGAATATCTTCAATAATATTTTATATATTTTTGATAGAAATCTACAGTTTTAAGCAATTTGTGGACTTGATCGTAAAAAAATTGTATAGCTTCAATATGTAGAAAAATTATAGAGAAGATTTGTAAAAATAATAAGTGTTTTAAGATGATATAGCAGGATTAGTTAATATATATTTACTTACACCATCAAATCAGATATATGAAAAATAGACTTTTTAATCTATTCAAGATTACTTAGGAAAATAAAAGGTTAAAAACTCCCTACGCATATAAATTGAGATTCTGTAATAAAAAGTTATCTTATTGATTGTGATTACTTACTATAATCAAAACTTATCTTATTCTATACATGGAAAATAATTTTTTATTTTTTTGAATCTTTCCGAAACTTTTTGCAGCTCTTTTAGTTGATAATCTTTTTTTATTTTATAGTTGGATGATGTAGTGGATGATGGTTAGATGAGTGATGACATGTAGGCAAATCCAATGTGATGACGACACATAAGGTTTTGGTTTAGTAGATATATAGTAGATTACACTTTTCGCTTTGAACGACTAAAAAAAATATTATGCATACCAATAATATGTTTCATAAAATATATTGACATGGTCATAAACCATTATAGTTATAGCACGTTTTTACCTTTGTTTTGTATAAAGTTTACTTTTAACGACTCTAACTTCCGGATCCTAGTCTTATATTTCCAAAATGTTAGAATACATTCATAGAAACATATTTTCACGGTAACTAAATTGAATTATTATCCATTGCATATTTTCAAATGTAGTTGATAATCCCTCATTAAACTACTTAATGGTGGTGCCTAGAATTTTATGCCTTTATTATTTAGTATTTTTAATTATGGAAATATAATAATATATATAAACTATATGCTTTTGATTGAGATGTTTAGTTTTGGAAATAGAATAATCTTATATATAATTATTATATTAAATTTTGAAAAAAAGGATTTTTGAAGATTGTTATTATGATTGACACGTTTAGTTTAGGAAATAGGAGAATCTGATATATATATTTATTATATTAAATTAAAAAAATTAAAATTTGAGAAAATGTCATGTGACAGAAAAAATAGGAGGATGTCATGTGGTATAACGATGAGATGGGCTTAATAGGGGGGATGCCATGTGACATAGAGGAGTTTTGATTTAGTAGATAAATATTAGATTTTTAGTTTATAATTAAATATATCAAAACAAAGTGAAAAAAATGAGAGAATGACACATGACAAATAAAGGTGATTTGATTAGGGAGAGTCATGTGATTTAGTTAGGTTTTAATTTAGTGTATACATAGTAGATTGTTGTGAAAGTTTTATATTAGTAATTTTTGTTATTGATTTGTGTGATTCTTTTGTGTGTAAATGATGTGACCCTGCCTCCCATGATGGCCCAAGACGAGGACGAAGCCATGACCGTGAGCTCAGAAGAGCCAAGTACGAAGACCGCGTTCTTCGTCATACTCCTCGCATCTGGAACAGAGTCTGCGATCTCATTCAAGCATCTCTATCCAAGACCAAAAATCGCGTGCCTCAACGCGTCTTCCTTCAAGCGACTCAATGTTGAACGTGATCTCTTTCAAGCGACTCAACCTCCTTCAATGCGGACCGCGTTCTATCTGAAGATTCTTGCGTTCAATACCTTTAACGCGTTCTTTTGAGACATTTTCTATATTTGGTATTTCCCGCTTTGTTTTAGATAGTTTCCTTTTATTGTCTTTCTATCTTTTAGGGTTTGTGCCTTTTGCATGCTTGCATGGGCTAGCCCTTAGGCTCGTTTCGGCCCAAGCCCATTAGGTCTTGGCCGAGATACATTGGATATTTAAAGCCTCCCTTGTTATTGTTATTTCTTACGTTCAATTTTAATCAAGGTTTCAAGTAGAGTGTTTATCTTCCTTCCCTTGATCGGACGTCACCCTCTATCTTCGCATCCCCATTCCCTCCGCCACCGACGCTACGACAACCGCTTGATCTTTCAAGCCAAGTCTTCCTTCGCATCTCCCTTCCTCCGCAGTCGACGCTACGACACCCAAAGACTTGTCTTTTCAAGTCATCTATCCCTCATCACATCGCTTCCGCCACCGCTATCTATTCATCCCATTCATCATTTCCACCGTTTCCATCACCACAATCATCGCGATCTCCCACTCGCGAACCATCATCAACACCGCGTTCCACGACAGAGTGAATTCCCAACCAAGACTAGATCCAAAGGTGTCACCTTTGACATTTTGGCTTGTCATCGGAGGCAAGAACACATCAACTGTCATCAGAGCCCAGCAGTCTTGTAAGTCACGAACTCAAGTTTGCATTTTGTTCACAAAATTTTTCTTGACCCCCATCGTTGCTTTCATAAAATATCGCAAAAAACCATAACTTTCCATAATTGCTACACCTATTCGGTTTCTACAAGGTAAAATCTTGGCCGATTTTTTTTCTTGTTCCCTAAGTTTTGGTGTGTTAGGTAATTTGTTATCTTGCATGCTAGAATATTTTGTTTCCTTATTTCACGCGTGGATAGAGTTTCCTTGTTTGATGGATTCTACTTAATAGGTTGTTAGCCGAATTTCCTTATATAAGATATCATATAAAATCTTATCTTCTCTCTCCTATCTTTAAGATCACACTTGTGATATTCTTGTTACTTAGACCGATTTTATTTTTGTTTCCTTTTGCAAATCCGAAAAGATCAAAAGATAAGATCTCGGATATTAAAAAAAAAGATATCCAAAAGATATTAAAAAAAAAGTTTCCAAAGTTAGGGAAAGCCAAAATAAGGCAACTTTAACCCACTCTCGGTCTAAGCTCATTTTCTCAACCTCTCCACCGTCTAGGTCAAGCTTCCTAGAAGGTACTTTCTTGCTTATTAGGTTGCTTTGTTTACGTTTGTTTTAGGGTTTCAATTTGTTCTTGTTTGTTTGATTGCAACTTGCTTGATACACCATCTCTTGTCAAGCCAAGTCGCCCTCACGGCAAGCCCAAACTAGACCTACCTACGTGAACTTTGTGACTTGACTAGTGATTTGCTTGGTTGTTGTTCTTTGTTGTCTTTTGGTTCGTTTTTACTCCCATGCTTGTCCGTCTTGTTATAGGTACCATGCCGATTGGACACAGTGAAGACGAACGCGGCGTTGACAACACCAACCCCCAACAACCGCCGTTGGTGCAACAAGACCAACCACCTCTCGACCACCCACAACACGAACCACTCCTTGAGTTGTCCGAGGAGCAACAATTGATTCAAGCTCTTCGACAAGCGAATGCAGCCTTAAGAGCACAACAACGCGTGGCACCCATCGTGCCAACTCCAACTCCGCTGAGTGCTAAGGACGCGCCGCCTCCACCTGGAGCCACCGACGCGGGTCCATCGAAGACAAGGGTGGACAAAGGCAAAGGTGTTATGCCTTCCACTTCTCAACATCAACCACAACTCAATCGTATGCAGAGTGTCATCGAGAGTCGTCAAGGCTTCGTTTCCCACGCGGACCGCTACATGCCCAGAGCCACACCCGCTGGCTTCGACAACGGCTCTGACTACGACCGCGACGCCGGGGACACTCAAGGTGAGTATTCTGAACCATACAACTTTGATGATCGCTATGCCTCTAGGAGAACCCAGAGACGCGTATCGGGCTCAACACCACGCGAAGGCCGCCCTCGACGAGCCGAGCCAGCCGACGCGACGCCAAGGAGACCCAGTCGCCGACCAAGTGGGCATACACGACGCGATGAGACCAACTTGAGGACTGGTCCTACTCAGCCACGGAGCCATGATGTACGCGATCACCTTCGACACCAGAGTGTTCGGATGCCGCGTTACGGATCTGATGGCTATGCGTCGATCACACCCAATGTCCAAGACGACTTCGACGAGTATGACGACAAAGAGATCGAGGACTCAGGTATGGTCAACCCTAATTTTTTTCACCCCCTCTTGGAGATCCACTTGAATTGCAGGATCACCCTTCAGATTGGATACCTCCACCGCGTCTCCAGCCCCAAGGAGAACGCGTTTGTGACATTGGCGGCGAGCGCCGCGATGTTATGGCCAGAGACATTCGACGCGACAACTACGATGCCCAGCCGCAAAGACGTCAACGTGATGACGCCTACGTGCCCAGGGATGAGTATGTCCGCGACGATCGCCAAGACCGCGATAGACGCCAAGTTGGACGCGATAGACCACATGGAGTGCGCGCCTACGAGAATCCTCTCTATGCCGCAGCACCAAACAACGCGTTCAACCAAGCACCTGGCCAGCCACGATACCAACGACACGAAGTCAAGGTAAAGATCGAGCATTTCTTTGGTGAATACAATCCATCTGTTTTTCTTGAATGGGTGCAGGCTACGGAGTACACCCTTAGATATTGTCGAGTGCCACCTGAGGAGCATGTCGACGCCGCGACACTTAACTTCCGAGGAGCCGCCCGAGTTTGGTGGCATAGATTTGAAGATGACTGCGTGCGTCGCCACAGGACCAGAGTCACAGAATGGCATCAACTCGTCTACGTGATGACCAAGAAATACGTGCCTCCAGACTATAGGAATCAAATGAGAATGGAGATCGCCATGGCTCGCCAAGGGTCGATGTCTCCCCTCGAGTTCTTTTCCAAGCTTGAAGACATGTATTACAAGGCCAACATCTCTGTTGCACCATCGACATTGAGGACGAAATTCTTGAGTGGCTTGAACACCAACATGTAACACCCCCAACTTATTGTCGGAAATGCCACACGCCAGTGACCTCAGACGTTGCTGTCCAATGTCACCCAAGGATTTAATCGGAACAATTAATCTTAAATAGACATAATAAATAACGAAAGGTTAAACAGTGGAAGACATTTTTAAATGGAACTCAACCATTTATATTAAAAGATCTCTCATCAAACGAGAAGAGTGTTTTTACAACAGAGTGAAATTATAACGGAAGACTTTAAATTACACAGCGGAAGACTTCAAGAATAAACCTAATACATGACTAGGTTATAAAAATACATTTAAAGTAATACTTATTGATTTTGAAATACCGGCACTGAAATCTGCAACTGCAAGTCTCTTCTTCAACGGTTACTTCAGACTTCGGGGACCAACCATTGATGTGCCGTATAGGACGGATGACACCAGCCAACCATGCAAGGAATAAAACCCGGTTGGTTAGTCTAATGAAAGACTATGCAAGGGTGAAAACAGAATGGTCCTAGTGATCGTAACCATTTACTATCATTGTCCCTCGAATAACAACCGAAGGAACGATATATAACTCGAAACTTTCACGGAATGATCAAGAGAAGACTCCTAAAGATCGAGTCTTATCGGGAACGTATGAAGAGAAGACTCCAAAAAGATTGAGTCTTATCGGAAAGTATGACAAGTGTTCGGGAACATAATAATAATTTCACACAAGCGTTTAAAAAGACTTGACCATTTGGGTCCACGACCAACCTCACCGCATAATGCGAATTCAGATTTGGAAGGAGGACTTACTCTAATCGAAGTCCGAGCGGTTTCCACGTTGTACTCCTCGCCCGAGGGTATATTAATTATGTTCATAATCGCACTTATCCTGTTTAATTCCAAAACGTATATTCACGTTATAAGCTTTTATCATATATCATCTCGAAATGAGAGATATCTTGGGAGCGTATCCCGAAAGAATTGGCACCAGCTTAGTGCACCGCCCCTATATTCAGATAGGGGCCGATCATGACCAGGGAAGGGTGTTAGGGCTTGGACATCCTACGCACCACAGTTATAAAGAAACGGCTAGACCTTGCAAGGTACATAGCGTTCCTACGAATACTCGTTCTAACTACAATGTATAAGTTCACACATAAAATCCACACCAGTACCATCAAGGTAACAATATATATATATAATAGCGTTGTTTCTAACAGTATATACAACCTATTATAATATCACATTTTAATCGTATTATTTATAAAATATGTTCCCAAACGAAACAATAGTTCATTCCAACTTAATTAATAATTAAACAATTGATAATTAATTGAAACATGGAATGATAAGCAAGAGCGAACCGCCACTTGCCTTAGGTAGATTCGACGATGAATCTAGACGAGACGACTACTGTTGATATCATTTCCGGGAGTATGGCCTATGCTTCAGATAGCTCTAGCAAGGCTACGAGTCCACACGCGACCCGGCAAATAACGGTATAACTGACAAACTAATTAATATCGATTAATTTATCTGACGAACTCAAGTAATTAAATTCAATAAATTTTTATGATTTTAAATCATAAAAATATTGATTGAATTTTCCTAAAGACAGATACGGATAAAAGTGGATCGAAATTATATAGCTCGATTGATCTCGGATTAAATTTGGACAGAAAGGATAATGGGCTTTTCGGCCCAAACTATGAGCTGGCTAAGGGCCCCCTCCTTTCTTCTTCCCTCGAACAACAAACCACAACCGCGAGCGGCATTGAGCTCGACCCCGATGGAGGAGACCGGCGACGACGGCGACGAGCTCGGGTTCTCGCTCCCGGACACCTGCGCAGCACCACGCCCCTCCTGGCTGTACACGGCGGTGACCCAGAACTCCGGCGAGGCTCGCAAGCTCCGACGACAGCAAGAACTCCGGTGAACACGACGAGGCTCCAACGACGAGGGGCTTCGACTCCTCACGACGATGGCGACGACAGCTCGGACGAGGGCTGCCTTCAACCACCGCTGCAACACACCTCCAGGGATGCTATGACCACAGGCAAAGGCTCCGGTGACTCCTCAAAAATCCGGCGAGAGCTTGAACTCCGGCGATAATGGAAACGAAAGAGGAAGAGAGTAATCTGAGATCAGGTTTGAGTGCCCAAAGCTCTCCCAAACTCTCCTCTATTTATAGCCCAAGGAGAAGAGCTCCCCTGCCCAGATCAACGGTGCATCATCGGATCAACGGTGGTGCGGCAGACGATGCATGACGGAACACGCAACCTCTGACGCCAAGGATTTTCCGCGGTCACGGTGGGTATTACCGCGATCGCGGTTTTTCCCATTTTGCGTCCTTTTGTCCGGGAACGAGCTTGGCATGGGATTAAACCCCGAAATAAATATATTTGTACCCAAACAAATATTCTAAGCCCCGAAAAATACGTCGAATGTATTTTAAATCACTCAAGGAATTTTACAGAGATCCAGCTCGCTACAGAAATTCCGAACTTCACCAAACGCGTCTCGAATAATTGACGAGGGTTTGGGAAATTACCCAAATAACCTTACTAAAAATGAGGGGTATTACACAACATCCGTGATCAACTCGAGATTTTGTCCATCAAAGATTTGAACACCCTCACACACACGGCGATGCAAATCCATGCACAACTCTCTCGCCGAAAGTCTTACACTTCTCCAAGTGGCCAATCCAAGTATTCTTCTAACCCTAGTGGATTGCATTCTACTAATGTTCCCCCTAGTGTGTCTACCACGGCCGCGTCCGGCCAAGCTCCCAACGCGAAGCCGTCGACGCCGAACACCGCGCCGCGCCAGAACACGCCCAGCCTAGCTCCTGTGGGCATCGATCGCGCGCGCGACCTTGAGTGTTACAAATGTGGTGGGCGAGGCCACTACAAAAAAGATTGCCCCAATGTGTACAAGGTCTTGTTCTCTACCGCCGCCGCCGACTACGATTCATGCGACGACGAGGAGGGCGCCCTTGAGCCCATCGCGGAGGGCACCGAAGAGAAGGACGATGCCTATGACTGCATACCCGCTTCTCTGAACGCGGGCACACCATTAAGCTTGGTGACTAGGCGTCTACTCACGGTCAAGGAAGCGAACCTTCGGGATCAAAGGGAGAACTTGTTCCACACAAGCGCTCTCGTCCAAACGGCTTCCTTGAGTGTCATTGTTGATGGAGGATCATGTGCTAACATTGTCAATGAGTGTGATACCCCGTATTTCTGTAAGGTTATTTTGGGAATTTTCCCGAGTACCCGTTTCGTACGTCGGATTTAATTCAGATAGTTTGAGACATTCTGTAATGTGCTCTGCCTCTGTAATATTTTTCTCAGTGAAATAACATACAGTCGACGCATTTTGGGAGTTAATACTCGTTCGTGTACGAATATATTTAACACGGGGTTAAGATTATTGCCCAAGAGTTATCATCCAATGGGCACTAAAGTACAAGTTTGTTACCCTAAGATTTTTATCCAAGAGGCAAAGTGCAAGGTTATTACCCAAGGGATGGGAAGGAAGCTTCCTATCACCTTCCTCCCCCTTGGATTTGCCTATATAAGGATGGCTTGGGAGGAAGAGAGAGGGCTAGTTTCATAAGCTCTCAAACTCTCAAAAATGCTCTCTTCAGGAAAGCTCAAGTCGAACGTCGGAGCTCGTTTGGTGTCGTTTCCGGTGGCCAAGAGAAGCTTGGGAGGCCCTTAGAAGCCTAGAAACCAAGCAAGGCGAAAGATGAGCCAAACCGATGGTCGAGGGTGAGTTTTTCCTCTCGTATTTCAGTTTTTGTTTAGCGACGGCGACCGCCGGCCAGAACACGGCGCCCGCCGTGATGAGCCCGGCGACCGCTGTGAAGATGTGGCCACCGCCGTGAGGAGCCGTGAAGAGCGGCGCCCGCTGCATTTGGGCGGCGCCCGCCGCAGCTGAGGCGGAGCCCACCGCAAGTGGGGCGGTGCCCGCCGCAAGTTTGGTTGTTGGCTGGTTGCTGTCGTGGCTTCCGTGGCCTTCGTTCGAGTTTCGTTTCCTTCGATTCCTTTCGTTATTTCTTAGATCTGTATTGTTGTTTGTCGAATCTAACTTAGGGTTTCCTTATGGGTCGATTCGAAGGAATCTGTGTGCCAGATCTGTTCCTGTGTCGAGCCTGGAAACCCGTCGTCGTTAGGCTTCGTTCAAACTCTACGGATTCAGGCAAGTGGCGGTTCGCTCTTGCTCATCGTTCCATATTTACATTAATTATCAGTTGTTTATCTGAGTAATTAATTTGGAATGATTACTATGTTTATCTGGAATTGGTTTTATAAACTATTTTGGAAACTGTAATAATGATATTAATAGGTTGTATATCTGTTAGAACAACGCTATTATTTATGTTCGCCTTGAGGGCATTTATGTGGATTTATCCTGAACTATTGTTGTGCTCGAACTGTTAGTTAGTACGAGTATTCGTAGGAATGCCTGGACTCCGAGAGGTCCATTCGTTTCTTTATAACTTGGGGAAAAGGGCGAGCAAGACCCTACGATAGTAGAGGTTTGGACTCTGCGAGGTTCATTCCTTCGATATAAGTCCACAGGCTTGGATTCTGTGAGGTCCATTCCTTAGTTGTATGTCCTGCGTGACAAAGCATATGTTTAAAAGCTTATAATGTAATGTGGGTTTTGGAATTTAATAAGATAAAGTGCCCGAGTGCACATAATTAATATACCTTTGGCGAGTAGTGCAGCTAAGTAAATAGTGCAGCTAGGAAAGCTCATCTCGACTTTTGATCAGAGTACGTTCTCTTTCCAATCTGGATTCGCTGTAAGCGGTGAGGTTGGTCGTGAACCGAAACATCTAAGTCAGCTTTTAAATCACTGATGTCTGATTCTTTAAACGTTCCAGATTTGTCATATTTCCTTAAAGACTCAATCTCTTGGAGTCTCTTTTCGGGTAGATTTCTGTGAAAATTCAGTCTTTCAGAATCTTCTCTTGTGCATACCTCTTGTTTATTCCAGTAGGAGTATGATGGTTGACTATCGTCATCAGTTTTTATTCGAGAAGCGATGAGTCTAACCTAATACGACTGCTTCGAACCACTCTGCTTTGTACCCTTACATAGTCTATTCAGTAGACTAACCAACCGCAATTGTTCTCTGCATGGTTGGCTGGTGTCATCCATTCGATTCGGCACATCAGATAGAGCGAAGATATGAGGAGACTAGATTGACTATGAAGACAACGGTTGTTTTAAGATGTTTTTAATAATTTCTTTTAATCAGGTTGAGATCCTTGGGAGATGACCATTGTGGTCAAGATCCTTGTTTGTAATATATTTAAAAGACTTCCGCTTACCTTGTTTAAAGACTTTCGCTGTACTTTGTTAAACTCTGTGTTTTTCCTATTCGGGATTGGGATGTAATCCCGAGACTCATGTTTTATATGAATAAAGTTATCATTTTGTATCATTGTATTTCATGGTTTGTATTCAAACGGTAAAGCCTTGGGTGATCTCGGTAAGAAACACTGAGGTCACTGGCGGTAATACCTTTCCAAATGGGTTCAGATTTGGGGGTGTTACAATGAGAAGGTCGTGACACACTTCAAGTTGCCCACGACACCTCATCCACAGCCTTATGCCCTCCAATGGATATCATCTAGTCCAGGTAACACAGTATATCGCCAATGCTTAATTTCTTTTTCCATAGGCCCATACTGTGATTCAGTTTTATGTGATGTCATTGCAATGAACGTCACCCATATTTTGCTTGGGCGCCCATGGCAATTTGTCAGGCGCGTGCTCCACGATGGCTATTTGAACACTTATGTGTTCAATTACCATGGGACGCGCGTCACCTTGCATCCAATGTCTCCCCATGAGATCTTGCAGGATCAGGTCGCACGTGATCGAGACAAAACCTTGGATGCGGCGAAGACCGCGTCAACACCAACGCAACCCACCTCAGATCCCGGTGATTCTTCCTTGCGGCAACAACTCGTCTCACACCACGACGCGCCCCAGGATCACACGCGTTGCAGAGACAAGGGGAGTGTCGCGCCTCCGAACACTGCGTTACAGGGCCGTTGTGATCACCAGGTGCTTCTCGCCCGACCTAGGGACTTCCTGGCCCGTTTGAACTGTGATACCCCGTATTTTATAAGGTTATTTTTGGAATTTTTGGAATTTTCCCGAACACCCGTTTAGCACGTTGGATTTAATTCAGAAAGTTGGAGACATTCTGTAATGTGCTCTGTATCTGTAATATTTTTCTCAGTGAAATAAAATATAGACGATGTACTTTGGATGTTAATTACTCGTTCGCGTACGATAATTTTATCCCGGGTTAACATCGTTTTCATCTAAGAGCTGAAGAGGCGAAGCTAGGGAGGCGACGACCGCCGTGGGTATGGCGGCGCCCGTCGTCACAAGGCTCGAGGAGCAGCCGAGTCTCCTCCTAGCTGGGGATGCCAGGTCTATGGCGGCGCCCGCCGTATTAATGACGGCACCCGCCGCAGTTATGACGGCGCCCGCCGTCGATGTTGTCCGGAGGTCCTTGCCCAAAGGTCGCCGACGAACGTCTGACGTCGCCGTTTTAGCCCCGCCACGACGCCCTCCTAACCATCATTGTGCTCCCTCGGTCTGTGGCTATAAAAGGAGAGGCTTGGGGGTCGGATTCGAGCTAAAATAAGAAGCTCCATCTCAGAATCTCTCTCGCCGGAAAAGCTTGCCCTCGTCGGAGTTCTTTGGAGTAATCGCCGGTGTTGTTTGGTGTGTTTTCCTGAAGCCTAGAGGTCCCTTTGGAAGCTTAGTGGAGGTCTGAACCCAAATCCAGGCCAAAGGAGTGACCCTCGTGTGTGTTTTGGTGAGTTTTCTCACCGTTCTGTTGGCCGCCGTTCTTCACGGCGACCGCCGTGTTCGTGGCGGCGACCGCCGTGATGAACACGGCGCCCGCCGCCAGTGGCCAGAAGCCTCTTTGTTGGCTTGGTCTTGGTGGTCGTCGTTGTGGCATCGTTCCTTTCGATTTCTTTCATCTTTTCTTAGATTCGTACTACTTTATGTCGGATCTAACTTAGGGTTTCCTTATGGGTCGACTCGAAGGTCGTTGTGCTGTCGGAGCTATACCTGTGTCGAGCCCAAAATCCCATTGTCTCTGCTTTGTTCCAGATCTGTGGATTAAGGCAAGTGACGGTTCGCTCTTGCTTAATCATTCCATGTTTATTTAATTATCAATTGTTTAATTGTTAATTAAATTGGATTGAACTGTTGTTTCGTTTGGGAACTAAGTTCATAAATAAATGTGATTAAAGTAATGTTATAATAGGTTGTATATCTGTTAGAACAATGCTATTATATGTGATAATTACCGTAATGGTATTGTTGTGAAATTAATCTTAATGCTAGAATAGCATGTGGGTTAATAGGAAAACTAATCCAAGTAAGGATTAGCTGTTTCTGTTATCTCTATGTTTAAGTTGATTGCCTGGATGGCTTTAATGTGATTAATTGTTGTGTTAGACTGTTTAGTTAACACGAGTGTTCGTAGGAACGCTAATCCAAGTAAGGGTTAGTCGTTTCTTTATAACTTAATGTTCGTAGGAACGCTAATCCAAGTAAGGATTTGTCGTTTCTTTAAATCATAATATTCCTCGGATTAATTCCGAATAATTTAAGGGTCATGACCTATGCTTCTTATCCACCGTTAAGGATTTGAAGTGTTTAAGCGCCTTGCAAGCGCTATTGGATGAGCTTAATTGCAGTCCTGTGTATTAAGCACTTAGCTAGTGCATTGGGGTTGTCGCGACTGTCACCCTGTAAATTAAAGTGTAAGCACTGTGACAGTGCAATCAGGGTGAACGTAAGGTCACTCGGTATAATAATAACGCCGTTGTTACTCGGCATAATAATGTTAAGTCCCGCGTGTGTGTTTTAATTTGGGTTGACGTAATGGTCGCCTTAAGATTTAAGCCTTGTTGTCGCTCTTAATAACATTAACGTGTTTCAGTGATGTGTGTTTTGTAATTAAATAAGATATGTGCCCGAGTGCACATGATTAATAAACTCATGGCGAGTAGTGCAGCTAAGTAATAGTGCAGCTAGGAAAGCTCGTCTCGACTTGAATGTAGTACGTTCTCTTTCCAATCTGGATTCGCTGTATGCGATGAGGTTGGTTGTGAACCGAAGCATCTCAGTCAACTTTTAAATCATTGGTGTGTGTAACTTTAATGTTCCATCGGTTGTCATAATTTCCTATAAGGCTCAATTCAGGTTGGAGTCTTCTCTTCAGCGCATATCTTAATTGTTAAATCATTCCGTGAAAGTGTCGGGTTATATATCGTTCCTTCGGTTATTATTCGAGGGATAATGATAGTAAACGGTCACGATCACTCGAACCACTCAACTTTGTGCCCTTGCTAGTCTATTCAGTAGACTAACCCGCTGTATTTTTGTTATCTGCATCGTCATGGTTGGTGTCGTCCGTCCGTTTTGGCACATCATGAGTTGATTCCCGGAGTTTAAGTAACCTATTGAAGGATAAGAAGCTTGTAGACGAAGATTTAAAAGTTAGTGTTTTAAGCTGTTAAGTGTTTTCAGATTGTTAAAGTCTTACTTCAATGTATCTTCATAATTTAGCCATGTTATAAGTTGGCTCTTTAAAGTCTTCCGCTGTGTAATTTAAAGTCTTCCGCTGTTTAATCTTTCAATTAATATGTATTTATGTTATGTATTTAAACTTAACTGTTCTGGAAAAGCCTGGGGTGACTTTGGACGGTAAAGTCTGAGGTCACTGGCATGTAATATCTCCGATATAAATTAAGGGTGTTACATGAACAACAAGGTTCCAACTCCGGGCATGCACAACTACATCATCGCCACGCCTTTGCCATAACTTGTCGCCTCTTTGCAAGCAGAGTTCACGGCGGATTTGCCAGCAAAGCCACCAAACACGCTACCAACCTTGCGTAGCTTTCCACACACAATCCACTGGGTGTTTGGTGCCTATCCGCCACGAGACGGCACAAGATTCGTGTTCGACACCGAAATTCTCGCGTGGGAGCACTTGCAAAAGAATGTCGAGCACAAGATCAAAGATGGTGAAGCGGGGACGCTTCACAGCAAAGTGGGGGAGGGTGATGTGACCCTGTCTCCCATGACGGCCCAAGACGAGGACGAAGCCATGACCGTGAGCTCAGAAGAGCCAAGTACGAAGACCGCGTTCTTTGTCATACTACTCGCATCTGGAACAGAGTCTGCGATCTCATTCAAGCATCTATATCCAAGACCAAAGATCGCGTGCCTCAACGCGTCTTCCTTCAAGCGACTCAATGTTGAACGCGATCTCTTTCAAGCGACTCAACCTCCTTCAATGCTGATCGCATTCTATCTGAAGATTCTCGCATTCAATACCTTTAACGCGTTCTTTTGAGACATTTTCTATATTTGGTATTTCCCGCTTTGTTTTAGATAGTTTCCTTTTATTGTCTTTCTATCTTTTAGGGTTTATGCCTTTTGCATGCTTGCATGGGCTAGCCCTTAGGCTCGTTTCGGCCCAAGCCCATTAGGTCTTGGCCGAGATACATTGGCTATTTAAAGCCTCCCTTGTTATTGTTATTTCTTATGTTCAATTTTAATCAAGTTTCAAGTAGAGTGTTTATCCTCCTTCCCTTGATCGGACGTCATCCTCTATCTTCGCATCCTCATTCCCTCCGCCGCCGACGCTACGGCAACCGCTTGATCTTTCAAGCCAAGTCTTCCTTCGCATCTCCCTTCCTCCGCAATCGACGCTACGACACACAAAGACTTGTCTTTCCAAGTCATCTATCCCTCATCACATCGCTTCCGCCACCGCTATCTATTCATCCCATTCATCACTTCCACCGTTTCCATCACCACAATCATCGCGATCTCCCGCTCGCAAACCATCATCAACACCGTGTTCCACGACAGAGTGACTTCCCAACCCAGACTAGATCCAAATGTGTCACCTTTGATATTTTGGCTTGTCATCGGAGGCAAGAACACATCAGTAAATTAGGAAGTGATTAGTTTATTTATGTGATTGATTTGTATCTAAATTAGGAAACTGTATTTAAATTAGGAAGTGATTATTTTGATTGATTTGTATCTAAATTAGGAATTAGTTAAGGTGTAAGATATAATTTTTTCTATATAAATTTTGATTTACAAAAAAAATAATGAAATTCTCAAAAAAATAGCATATGACATTTTTATTGTGAGGGTGCAATGTGACATATTGAAGTTTTTGTTTTAGTAGACATACAGTAGATTATTTATAATATAATATTTTGACCAAAAAAATGTAATTGTATTTATAATTATATCTCTTAAATAAATTAGATTAATATATTTCTATGCGTCCTTTCCCAGACCACGACCATATAAAATAGATATAATAAATAAGATTTTTCAAAAATAGGTTTATGAAATTAATGTTAGTACACTTATAGCTCAATATTGAAAACTACCTTTAATAATTTATTTTCGTACTAAACTAATAATTAGAAATTTAACATTACTAAGTAATAATTTATATCTTATTTCATTTAAGTATAGAGTATGTAATAATGTATCTTTATAAAACATCTTATTTCTAAGATTCTGCATAATGTTTTTTATTGCAAATATTTGCAGTTTTACAGTGCAAATAAAAAGTGCACATAATTGACCTATTATAAGCTACTAATTAATCACTTACTAACTACATATTATGAACATTTAGGAAATGAATGTACAAATTAAGGTCCTAATAAGATCAATATATGATTATTAAAAATGAAAAAAATGTTATAAAATTATGGAAATTTATTTTATTGATTTTTTTTTGTCCAAGTGTATTTGTTTATATAAGATTAGGTTATGATGGAAAGTTTTAAAAGATTAGGTGGATTATTGTTAAGATTACAAATTTCCTTATTGGAAAGAATTAAGATATATATTGATTTTTAAAATAAGATTTTTATTACTTGAAAAATTGAGATGATGACAAGTGGCATATAATGGCATGGTTTATTCTTAGAGTGACACGTGACATAGAAAACTTTGGATTTGTTTATCCCTCTTCCTAATTTAAAAAGAAATGAAGTACAAAATTACAAATCCATATATTTTCTGATTATATATAGATTCAGAATTTTCTAATTATATACAAATCCAAAATTTAGTAGTTATATAGTAGATTAGAGTGAGTGACGATACAAATTTATTCATTTAATAATTCAAATACGTACGCAAGTGCTAAGTAAGACAATAATTAGGTGGTAACGGGGGGGATTAAAGTTAGTTGATGAGTCATTTTAGGATAGTTGGGGGCAAAATCATGATTAGGAGTGATTCGAAAATTTGTGGCAATACAAATCTGTAATTTTAATTTGTGGCTATCCAAATCTTTTATCATATGAAATTAGTATAAATAAATATTCACGTTTAGGGAAACTGTATCTGATAAATATTCATGTTATCAATTATGCAAATATACTGGCATATCTTCGATTTAAGGAAAAAAATTAGTGATTCGAAAATTACGGATTGATTGACACGTGTCCAAATTGCTAATATAGTGCCACGTGACAAAAACAAAATGGTGCATTCTTGGAGTGTCATGTGGCTTAGTAAGGCTTTGTATTTAGTAGTTATATAATAGACTTTACAAATTTATAAACCACCGTATCTTAACAACATCTTTATATGATTTTATCTTTTTCTTATATCTACTTGCTATTTTAAACTATTGTCTTATATCTTCACCACACTATTAACTAATACTATACTATTTATTTTCTAAGAAATCATTGAGGCCACATATAATTTTTATTTAATTATATCATTCTCCCTTTAGAATAATTATATTATTCTTTTAAAGCATATATATGGAACACATTTTAGAATAAACTTGGACACATTTCATTTAATTTATAAGCCTTTTATACACATAATTTCAAGCTTTTAAAGCATAAACTTTTTACCTGATTGTTATGTATTATTGCTCAAATATTTTGTTATTTGTGAAGGTCTAATATAGTAGTTAAGATTTTAATTTATTAATAATGAGATATCATGAAAACTGAAAAGACCCAACGAAATTTAATTAAAATTTGAATATTCAATGTCAAATCAATTTGTTATTAATTAAATTATCTTTTAATTTTATTTGATAAATCTTAAGCTGTTTTAGTTTTGAACCAAAAGTTCGTTCATTTCTAATGTTCGAAATTCATTAATATTTTAATTTTTATATATACATACATCTTCATAAGTTATCAGAAAATATGTTGTTTTTTGTATCTTATGTATCTCAACTTATGAGTTACATATTTTCAAAATTTATGACAATTAACAACTAAAATCGCATCTTAAAAATTGGAATTTCAATCACTTTTATTTTTTTTAATTTGTACTTTTCATTTTTATATCTTAAATTATGTTGAGCCACTTAAGTTTACATTTATTAATATACAAAACTAAAATCCAAAATAAATAATTTTCATCTATATTATCAAATTATGCTAAGCTATGTCTTTTTTATTTGTTGTAATCGAATTAACGATCAAATATTTGAAACTCTCTTTTTCTAAATCTCTTTAATATCTTTCAAACCGACTATTTCGTTAGTTATCTCATCTCAACCACTCAAATACTTTATTAGTTAAAATAAATGTCCTATATAATATTCATCTAGATACATTATCTATCTATATATTTATTTATATATATATATTAAAGTAAATGAATTTAGAGTCACCATATTGATTTTGGTTTCACAATTCCTATGTGTCAATTTGTGATTAATTCTCTTTTTAAAATTTTAAGTTTTATTTATTTTAACCCATATATTTTGTGAGATTTTAAATGAAATCTTATCTAACAAACTTAGAGATTTAGCATTAATAATTTAATATTGATCTTTTAATAACTTTTTTGTTTGATAAATGTAGCTTTTGACTAAATATGTAAATTTAAAATAAGGAGCAGATTCAAATATATGATGTCGTTTAAAATTACACCTTATAATCATATTATTCAATATAAAAAATAGAGTTCAAAAGCTTATACATCATTACCATATTTGTCATTGAATTAACGTGCATAAATCTACCACTAACATAATCATTGATAAACTTGTGTTTTAAATGTTATGCATTAGATAAGTTGAAACAATAAATCAGTTAATTGTAACTAATTAAATTTATATAAGCCGAAACATTACTAGCATTTAGACAAACTGAAAGAAGAAAAATATATCGGTCAATTCTCAATTTTTAGCTTTCTTTCTTTTTTTCAAATTATTATAATTTTTACTTTTCCACTAACAAACTTTAATTAGATATGATTTTGAAGAGTTTTTTATATATATATCACTTAGAAAATTTGTTCAAATCATTCTAATCTTTCAACAAAAGATAAACCATTTAAATGAAAATCATCCGTGTCATTTAGAAAATTTGTTGTAACAAACTTTCAATTTTAGTCCTAATTCAAATTTAATATTTGTAATTTTTTGTTTTTGTGGTTTGTTATGTGGTTAAATAGATCTTCACCCTATCTATCTATTCTATTCTATACTATAACTATATATTAAAACTTTCACATTTAGAGCCTCTAGAGCGCTTTTAGGAAAAAGTTGTTGAGTTGTTATTTTTTAATTTATTATTTAGTAATCAACAAAATCTATATATTTATATTTAAGCGGTTTTATTTTTGAACCACCAAAATAATTATGGACCCACATTACTCATGTGTCAAATTATGGATATTAACGAAGTTTGATGTAAACCACCAAGTATCTGATTTTTAAATCAATATATCTTATATTATTTATGTTTTATTTACATGACAATCAAATTTGATTTTAACCAATTAAATTTCTCAATTTAATGTATTGTATTAGTGAGGTTTTTTTTATTGTTAAATGTAACAATTTCTATTTATTCTAATATTTATTTATTATTAAAATAATAAAAATCAAAGTTTGACTATTTTTTTTAGCAAATCTTATTTCTAAAAACATGGTAATTTAATCTTATTTCTAAGAACATGGCAAATCTCATCATAGTTTCACTCTTATTTTCGATAGAAATCGTAGGTTAGGTACGTTATTACTCCAATGACAATTTTTACAATTTAAATACATGTTAATTATAAAAATGATTTTTCTAAGGTTAAGCACTTAATTTTAGAAGGATTTTGTTAGGTGTAATTATATTAGGGATTTTAATATTTCGTAAAAGGGTTTAAGTATTCCTTTTTAGGAAACAATTTCTAAAATGAGAATTCTTAACATATGCACTTAGGGCATATGTTAGAAAACTGATATAAAAACTATTAGCATTAATTATTTAATATATATTTTAATTATTCCAAACATTTTCAATTTAAAAACTTATTTCGTTTAAAAAAATATATAAATACAAATATAAATAAACCCACCATAACAAACAAGAATAACCTTTGAAATATTATAACAATCCCAAACTTTTTTACTTTAAATTTTTTTATGTTTACAATAGTCATTGATTATGGGTTATTTTTTTTAATACATAGCTATGATTATGTGAAGAATAAAGTTAGCTAATACCAATATACATTTCTTTGAAAACAATACGCTCTATTTTTTAATAACATGAGAGAACTTCAAGAATTAATAATATATTTAAAATACATTTGCTTTTTCAATAAAATATTTACTACTATACAACTAAGATCTAATTTTCGTGATCTTCATATTCTTCTAATTTTCTTAACGTCCGTACTGTGAGAAGATTTTACAATACAATATATCAGGAGGTTTTGAATATGATTCATATATAGAACGTTGGGTGAATCTAAAATCTTATGTTTCCACTCCACAAAATACACGACAAATGATAGTGAAATACATACACGACTTCAACAAAAATATCTCTTGCATGAAAATAATTACATGATTAAAAATAAAAATGATAATTGTACGAGAATATATATGAATAAACTATAATATTTATACAAGTTAAGTAATTAACAATAAAATGTTAAACATATTGCTTTTAAATAACAAATTTATATTATTTCAATATTCCATTTATATAATTCTTAGACAAAATCAATAAGATATATTTTTTCTTAAAACTACTTAAATATAACATAATCTAATTCAATCAATAATAATTATTAATGATTTTATAAATTATTCACCCGTACAAGATAAAAAGATGGTCTTTTTAGATCAGAAAAAATAGTATAACTTCATCCAATAGCCAATTGCTTTTACATTTAACCCCATTTTAATAAATTAGGCTTATTATATGTGTTATACTCAATTATGAACCTCTATACTTCAATGGAGGGAATTTGAGGTCATCTATCTATAATATTAAACCAATAGTTTAAGTGCGATGTGTTAAAATTCTGATCCCTCCATACGAGATAATAATTACTTCCACACAAAAATTAAAAAATGTTAATCATTTGGCATCTACCATCTCCATGTTCAACTCCAAAACTACTCTCAACCGCTCTCAATATTAGAGAATTTGCTCTTAACCATTACCTTCCATCCCTATATCACTAGCTCCATTCTACAACTCCGATTGACCACCGCCAATGACATGCTTCCTCTGTTAACCACCCACTTTCTTTCTCTCTTCTTCAACTTCGATCGACCACCGCTAGACTTGAGCAAACGCGGGCCCGTCCACCCGCCCGCCCGACATTATTGGACGGATATGGTTATTATATTTAGCTCATTTTGTTCGGATAGCCCGGCCCGCCCGTATAAACAGGCAGGATTCAATCACTGATAATATCCCCTTTAGCTCGGATAGTCCGCCCGAAAGTCCGAATTAATTTTTAAAATAAATATATTTTTATATCAAATCAAATTCATAAAATTATATATAAAATAAATAAGTATTTAAACCCTAAACAAACCTAATTCTCGGCACCATTCTTTTCTACTTTCTAGAATAAAAAAGAATGTCCATCGTTTGTAATAAAAAGACACTTGTGTAATTTTGAAATTCGTTTAATTGTGTAATGTTGTGGAAAATTTGTTATGACAAGTTTGTAACAATAACTATGTCCACCGTTTGTAATAAAAAGACACTTTTTATGAGTATTGTGCGTTAAATTATTATGTTTCGTTTTTGACAGGTATGTCTTGTCTCGCGGCCTATATGGGACCCGCGGACTACCCGGGTCCGGATGCCGAGCGGATCCGGAAAGACTCCACAGCCCATTTCCATAGCTTGCCCGGATTCGGCCCGCCCATCCGGACATAATTTTTGTCCAAAGTTCGGCCCGAATTAGGGTTTGATGAGGTCTAACCACCGCCTAGATACAAAGGTGCTCTACCCGCTTTGTTTCTATCTCTTTTTAACTCCGATCAACCACCGCCTACATACAAAGCCGCTCTCCCTGCTTTCTTTTTAGTCTTTTGATTTGCGGAATCGTCCGATTTTATATTTCATGGTGGATACAAATTGTAGGAATTGGGGATGCAAAGGTCCATTTGCTAGCTATATACTTCATTCAATTTTCTAAATTGACAGTTGAGATAGTCAAATGAGGATATGTATGCTTCTTCTTGTTCTTTCAGGCGTGAAATTGTGAAGATGTTTAGGGGTAGGCCGGTTATTTTGAATATACATAAAAAAAAAAGGTTATTTTGAATTGGTGCACCACAATCATATTAAAACAAAAGACATATTGCCACATGTTGTAAATTTAAAGCCTCCACTTCAACCTTTCATATCACAATTTCCTTTTCTTTTTAAGATTTTGTTATTTGATCTCTCACAGATCGAATAACTATCTACTATTGTTTTAAAAAATTAATTAGTTTTAAAATACCCTATTTCATCATCCACTACTTTTATAACCTTCTCATATTGATGGTTTATGGTGGTTACCACATGTTATTGGTGTTTACCAGTGGTTACCATAAGTTCTTGATGATTATAGGTGGTTTGTGGTAATGAAAGTTGTTGGCGGCTTTCGATGGTTACAAGGATTATGTGAAGTGTTCCTAGCTATTCGTGATTTCTGAACGTTACTGGTGGTCAAAAAAGTTAGTGGTGATTAAGAAAATGAGGGTTGACTATTAAAATGGGAGTGAAAAGCTGTGTGGTTAATAAATGAGTGAGAGGTTATATTTTCTAATCTATTATTTTTTTCGATTTTTCTAACTTATGTCTTTAGGACATAGGTTAAGAATTCTTATTAAATAATATAAACTCTAAATAGGAAAGGGTGAACCCATTTAATAAAAAATTAACACATAATCAAAATTTTTTATATAAGAGATCTTAACCTATACCCTTAGGACATAGATTAGAAAATTCGTATTTTTTTATCGCCCAACTATCCACTTATTTTCTAAATTTTAAACTCCTCAATCTCTTCTTAAGCGACAACATAACTCCCATATTAACCATCGAAATTCTCACTCTTTTATTAACCATCTCACTCTCTTCTTAACCGTCAAACTTCTTACTCCTTTATTAACGACACACAACTTACTTTTCTCTTCTTAACCTCCAATCTCTCACCCCCTTATTAATGGTCAAAGTCTCCACTCTCTTTTTAAGTGTTAACTTATTCACTCAAATTTTAACCATCTAACTCATGCACTAGAAAAAGTAAAACCACACAAAATGTTGTTTCCTCTGCACTCCCGCCACCACCATTTCCTTGTGAAACCCCAATCATTGTCTCCATCTGTCACTTGAGCGCAACTTTTCGTTAATCCACTCATTGTTCTTTCGCTTGTTGCTATCAACGTCTTCTCTGAGCCCACTTGATACTACTCTCTCCGTCCTCATATATAGTTCTCCTTAAGAGAATGGCACAAGAATTAAGGAGGGCGGAGAGAGATTAAAAAAGTATGGTATTTTTGGGAGAGAGAGAAAAAGTAGGGTATTTTTTTGGGAGATAGAGTTGGAAGTGTAATAATGGAGGAGAGAGGTTTTGGATATTTGAAAGGTTGTGGGTATTAGGTATAATTTTGGGAAAGAAAAAAGGATATTTTAGGATATTTGTTATGACAAAAATGGAAAGGAGAACAATTTTTTGGGACGCCAAAAACAGAAAGGAGAACTATATTAAGGGACGGAGGGAGTATTTTTATTACTGTTATAGTGTCTTTTCTCTCAAGACTTATGAAATGTAAAGCATTTTTTCTTAAATCATCATCTATTATTTTAAAAGGATTTGTGTTTATTTGATTATTTGTCGTATTGTCTGGATGCTCGTGTTGTAATACTATCAAATCTAAATTAAAAGCGATATAAATTGTATAAATATTTAGCAATGAATTTTAAATCATTTAGATGGTATGCTTAATAAATTTGTGATTTTTTTAGAATAAATTCGTACAATCGTACATGACCCGAAAACTACACTAGTAATCTGTTAACGGATGCATTTGGATAATTTGAGTAATACATTATTCGGTCCTCTTGATTTGGATCAATCACAAAAGGATTTTATTTTAAAATTCTTCGTTGAGATGAATAAATCATATTAGGTTTGTATAATATGATTTTTAAGTTAAAATTTCATACTAAATCTCTTTTTTTATTTGAACTAATTTGTTTTTTCAGTTGGGTCAAGTTTTTGGACCTTGTCGATATTTTAATGGTCTACGTAAATGTTATTCCACCGGTTATTATAAAAGAATATATATATTATTCCACATTTCCACCGGTAGTTTTCATTGTCTGGGGTCTCACTATAATGTCGTTGTCATGACTCATGATGTTGATTTAGTCAATAATCAGCAATAGTAAGTTTTTCATTAATGACTCTTGTAGAATGAATGGTCGAATTCCAACCTTCAAATAATAATTTAAAAAATACGTAAATTGACTATTCCCTCCCTTTCAGTTTATAAGCCCCATTTGTTTTTTTTACATTGTTCACAATTGAAGGAAATCTTTAAGATTTCTTCCAATATATAAGAAAAAACATAATCATGTGAAATCTTGTTTGATTCGTCTCAACGAGTACTTTGATAATATCAAAAAATTATAATTTTTAGGATTATGTAATTAGAGATATTAACGATATAAAATTTGCCTACCGATCAAAATAGGACTAATAATATGGAACAGAGAGAGTATTTTGCAAGTATTTTGTCATTGTTTTCTTGTCGATTATTTGTTGGCCCTTATGTGGCCGTAAGTGTTAAGCAACATTTTTTGTTATTTGCTGAAAATCAAAACTAAAAGCTTACCCCTCGAATAATACAAAGTTCCACTAACGTTCTTGAAGCTTACCAGGCCCAATGGGATATATGGGCCTACAAATCAGGCCCATGTGAATCGTTCAGATATCTAATCCAGTGACCTACAAATCCTACAAATACAAACATACTATCATTCAGTTCATCTAACCTTCTACTACTATGAAGCAGGAATCCGAGGAAGGAGACAATCTAAACTTCAACTACTGCTAGCTGCACCCTGTCAATGGCACTAGCACAAGAACTCGTACCCGGGTCATTCAAGACGCGCTTGATAGGAGACGAGCGAAAGGGTAGATACAAAATCAAGACTATCTGAACCTTTGTACATTTTACCTGACTAGCTATGATCAAGCACACATGCTATATGCAAAATTCGCGCATCAGAACTGAACTAGCCAAGCAAAAGCTAAGTTATACATGACACATAAACATATATATATATATATATATATACCTGCATAAGTTTCTCAGCTAAGGTTGATGATTCTAGGAAGACAGATACCAGGTTGTTGTTGTTGCTCCATAGGCCTACCCGGGCAAGGAACTATCTTTAAAAGGGATTGTTGATGGAGGCAGAATCTCCTCTGTGCCTCAACGTAAGTTTCAATGAGCACGTCGTTGATCCAATTGTCCACATCAGCCTCCTGATCTGAGCACCAAGTAGCTGCTAGTATCTGTAACATGGCATCTTGATCAACCTCTAGCCTGACCACTGATCCTGACTTTCTCTGTAAGCTTAGATTCATCTTGTTCAATAGTTTATTGGCGAGTGCGTCAAAATCAAAAGGCTTGAACGCTATTCTGGTTTCTACTTGCCCAAGCAAGCCGTTGAACCAAGCTCCTGAGGCGTCGTCATTGATTTCCACCACACTGATCTCTTCTGTATCTTCTTCTAGGGGAAGATTTAGATCAAGGAAACCTTTCGGTTTCTTGAGTGTTGATGGGCTGTTGGTGTCATATTGCTTCCTCTTGTTTGTGGAAGCTTTGTGAGAAGCGCTTTTATCCTTTGCAAGTGTCACAGTTGAGGGATTGCTGGATTTAGAAGCAGTTTCGCTCTCGACATGATCAACTACAATCTGCATTTGCCAACTACAGGCCTCCAGAATTCTTTCCTCTGTGAATTTACTACTCACGTGAGAACGACAGTGGTCCCCTCGTGTTGAGCTACATGCCACCAAGAAAATTGCATTCGTGATGCTGGTTTCTCTTCCATGCGAGTCTCTAAACTTTCCTGACTGAACTGCATGAGACAAGCTTGTCTGTACTAGCATATCAGTAGTCTTATCCACGTTCTCAAGGAAGACGACCGAACATGGTTTCTTTCTCAGCTCCTCAGCTATGTAATCAACGATTGCCTTTCTGCCAGACCTCACATCAACGTCATCTGGTAGCTGGGCATCAACCACTGAATGGGATTCAATCATTCTCCCTTGAATACTCAAATCAATGGCAATAAGGTTTTCTCTGCTGCCAAACATTAGCTCAGCAAGAGCTCCTGCCATTCTCTTCTTTCCCATTCTATCGGGACCAATAAAGCAAATCCATGGATCTCGCCTGACATCTGAGGCACAATGCCGACCATTTACTCCTCTGCGACGTGAAACTATTTGAGCAATGTCATAGCAGGCTTCACTCTGCCATGAAATCTTCTCGGTTAACTTCTGCACTATCCGTTTGTAGTCTCCTACTTGATCTAATCGGTCTCCCAATTGCCAATGAAGTTCAAGGCTAGCAGGGGAAGATGGAAAAGCTTTATTGGAAGCCTTGTCGTTGACAGATCTCTCATTGGAAATGGAACAAGATAAGTATTGCAATTGTGCCCGATTGAAATGTGAATCGGGTTTCTTTAGCTCTTGAGATGTAGGTGCAAAGGATCCCAACTGTAGCTCTGTTGTTATGGAGCTAACAGAGGAAGAGGATACATGGTCAGGAGCTAGGCTGAGACTGCAGGAAGAGTGAGATGAGAAAACTCCATCCACCTCTTGGGGAAAACTCTGAGACACTTGGGAGGCTGGTCCAAGTTTGGAACCAAAATTGTCACGCAAAGAAACAACCGGTGCATTTAAGTTCTGTTCCTGTGCATATGGTTTTTGCACTATTGCTGAAACACTGGAATATAAGTTTAAGCTTGACGGGTCATTTGAATGTAAACTTCCACTTCCACTCCTTTGGCTACTAGCAATAGATTGAAATCCCAGAGAACCGGGAATCGTAGGATTGACCATGGGCGTATCCAGCCTAGGAATTTTTGGAACTTGATGAAGCCTCTGACATATGTCATCCCATTTCCTTTGTAGCTCCAAAATTTTTGCACTGGATTCTGCCTTTTCAACTGTGATCTGCACTAAATGGAGAAGAAGACTCTTACAATTGATTGCAAATGTCAGCAAATTTAATTAAGAGCATATACATATATGGTGCATTTTCGTTTTTGGGTTTTTCAGTATTGTTCAATATGCGAAAGTGAAACTGAAAAGAAAAATAAAGATTACAGTTCATATGAAAGAGCTAACTCACTTCTGGTACAGGTGCTTTGTTCACATCAGAGTTGGCTGTTTGCAACCAGGAAGGTAAGCTGGACGAATGTTGATCAGCAACCGAAACAGAGGAATCTCCCCTCGTAATAGCAGAAAGTTCTTGATCACACTTCTCATTGCACTGACTACATTGTGTGAAAGTTTTCTTGATGACACCCAATGGACTTCTGAAGTCAGATGGCGTAGAAAAGAAACCGCCAAATGGAACGAAAGAGCCCATCAAGCTGAATATATATAATGTGCACACAACATACAACTGTCAGACTAACTGGTAGCATAAAAGCCTGAAGCAAAACCATGAATCTACAAGTTGTGTATTGTTGTGAAGTACAAATTCTAAATCAGCAACAACCACAAGAAGGTGAAGAAGCTATCAATAGAGTTCATCCCAGAAATAAAACAAAAGAATGCAGATATCCTTGTAAATTTTTATCATATGTCCTCATGTATATAATCATGCCCTGGAAGCTGTTGTTAAGAAGCAACCATTCCATCAACCATGAAACCGACATATAGCATGTTTCTAGGATTACGCTAGATACTGAAATCATAAAAGTTGAATGAGAGAATTTAAGCTTCATTTGAAGGCGATAGAGTTTCTCAACCATAGCTTCACACAAATTTCACATAAATGTTACATATTACATGTATGATGTATCCTTCATTTTCCATCTTCATTATAATCCCAAGCCATTAATCAGCAGAGCTTTGTTAGCAAACAGTTGATAGTTCTCCTAGCTATCATATTCAGCATTAACACATTCAAGATTTATATCTCTCATGTTCAGAAGTAGTCAGTATATATGCATTCCAGCCATTATGTAGCACCATCATTCTCATCATATGTCATAGTTATTTTGATTTATAGAATATGCTAAGAGTTGAAAATGTATATTTAAACAAGCTTTGAAGCTCCCACCTGGATTTAGAGGACAAATCTCCTACCGAGGATCTGGATGAAGTTATAGGCAAAGGATGTAAGTCCCAATCAGTCTCCAAGGACGGATATCGATCCAGAAACTTCCTATAGATCTCATAGTTTGCTGTTGCTCCTATGAACCACATCTTCTTCTTGTGAAGCTCAAACAAAGCACTCAATTTCAGTACCAAGAACTTCACGGAATCCTCTGATCCGCCATCTTCTTCCATCAACACCTTCAATTCTCCAAAGCTTACCACTAGTCCAGGCCCTGAATGCTTCTCCACTGCTGAGCTCAGGTCTTCCACCTTCGCATCGAATTCCTCCTTGCTCCCACCACTTGATAGAAACTCCATTATCTCCTTTTCCACAGAAATCAAGTCTAAGCCGACAATCTGAGTGGGAAAAACACCTTCACCTTTATCCTTTTCTACGCACTCTTTGAAGCTTGCAAGAGCATCTTTCGCGCAAACTCCGACGAGCAACGGATTTCTCCGGCTACTCTTAGCCAGAACCTCGCCAATTCTCCGACAGTTCGCATCTCCATCGGAACATCCAACACGGCCACCAGCAAGGGGGAAAGGGAACGGAATATTCCCGCCAATCGGAATCCCTGAATCCGGCAAATTACAAAGGAACATCGGCGGACACCTCCCTCCACTGGCGCTAGCGCCGCGAAAGAACCTAGCCAAGGGCAGCGGCGGCGGAGGAGGAGGATGAAGAATCGCGAGCTTAATTTCAGTGCTCCGGAACCCCGCATCCCCTAGCACTCGACTAACAATCGGATCATCCAAAATTGAAATCACAAAATTCTTCAATTCGACCTTAACCGAGGTAATCGAGCAGACGGGGCTAGTAATTTGTGTAATCTGGTACATTTCCGGCTGACGACGCTGATTAGCCTGTGAGCGCTTGATTGCAGCCATGAGAGAGTTCGACACGGGAGGCGGATCGTCCTCGCTGCTGCCGCCGCCGCTGACGGAGGAGGACTTCGCCGACGGAAGCCGATCGAGGGAGACGCTGACGCAGAGGTCGAGCGCGCGGAACTGAAGGCGAGGGGAGTACGCGGGGGAGCGGGAGCGGGAGCAGGCGTCGCGGAGTATCGAGGAAGGGAGGGCGAGAAGCGCGGAGACGGCGTGGAGAGAGGTGGTCTGTGCGTGGCAGCGGCGTCGGGCGACGGCGACCGCATCGTCGAGTACACGCGCTGCTTCATCCGTCAAGCATTGCCGGGCCGTACTTACCGGCGTTGGCATCGCCGCCGGCGACCTGAGCCGCCGAGAGAGAGGGAAAGTTTAGAAAACCCCCCTTTTTTTGAAGTGCTGTTTGGTTGGGGGTTTATATATTATTATAATTTAAGCGCTCATGTCCATCAATTTGAGAAAGGATATGGGCAAATCAAATAATTCAGGAAAAAGAGAAAGGGGAATTTTGGGGGAGGAATTGGAAAGTTGGAATTAAATTATTGAGGAGGGAGATGAAGAGGAGGAGGAGGAAGAAGAAGATGGTTTTCTTTGTCGTTGGTTCTTATGGTAACTGGGTTGTATGGAGTTGTGAGTTGAATGCTTTCTCCTCCTGGTTTGTTTTCTTGTTTGGTTATCCGGTATACAATTCTTGTCACAAGGGAAAATGGCCCACTACAATTATAACTTTTTTATTTTATTTTGTGTGGTCACTAAAATTGTAAACCAAATTACATTCGAACCTTCAACTCTCAAAAAAGTTGGACAAGTATCTCAACGCTTGAAAAACACTCGTTTCGTGGATATTTTTTGCCGTCCCTCTCAAAAACTTTTTGTATCAGATTAGTGTCTTCATTGTTGGTCTGTTTGATTACTTTGATATATTGAGTTGAAATAAGACATATAGTTAATTGAGGTTTGAGCCAAAATTAAATAAATAGTTAGGTTTATTACTTTAATTCTTAATGAACCTAGTTAAGTATTTTTTATTACTGATACTAGAGAACATTTAAATTCTAGAAATGTGATAATATTAAAGTACGTTTATTTACTACAAGCTCTTAAAAATAAATGAATACATGTATGAAAATTTTAATAAATGGATGCGGGAAAAATCTATGCTTTGTTAATTTACAAAAAAGTAGAGCTTAACTCTAAGAATGTGCTTTACTTACATGATAAGCTGCAAGTAGCGATATATTTTGGAAACGAGATTGAATATTCTACTTAATGACTAGGTGAATACTTTTCTTTGGAAAGTTCTGATTTTATTTTTCAAACTAGTTTATACAAGTAGTTAAAATGAGTAAATCAACCAAAATAAACGAGTTTGAACATTCTAAACCAATGTTGTCAAATAAGATGGATTACTTTTGAAGAACACAAAAATTCAAATATGTTAAGGATGAGATATAATAGAAGATAATACATTATAGTATAATTTAATATATCATAGGGTGCTTAAAATATGTTTAGAATGAGATTTAATAAAAGACAATTTATCACATATAAATCATAAAATTTGTTCATAAATGTCTTTTTAGCCTTTAAAATTTGTTCATAAATATTTATCCTTATAGGATTTCAAGATAATTTATCACATATAAATCATAAATTTTATATTGGAACTTGGTAATGTTGATTATTTTCTCTTCATCTATCTATTTATAACTACATATTAAAGCTCTCACATTTAGAGTTACGAGAGCGTTTTTAGGAAAAGTTGTTGAAGTGTTATTTTTTAAGTTTATTGTTATATTAAGTAATCAACAAAATCTATATATCTATATTAAAGCAATTTATTTTTAAATCACCAAAAAAGATTATGGACCCACATTACTCATGTGTCAAATTATAAAAACTAACAAAGTTTGATGTTAACCAACCAAGTATCCGAATTTTAATTAATATATCTTACATTATTTATGTTTTATTTACTTGACTATCAAATTTGATTTTACCCAACCAAACTTCATATACGGTATTAATGATATTTTTTTATTGTTAAATCTAACAATTCCCATTTAATCTAATATTTATTTGTTATTAAAATAATATAAATCATAATCCCACTATTTTTTTAGCAAATTTTATTTCTAAGAACATAGCAATTTAATCTTATTTCTAAGAACATGGCAAATCTTATCATAATTTCACTCTTCTTTCCGATATAAATCATACTATTAGCTACATTACTACTCCAATGACAATTTTTACACCATAAAATAGTTAAGAACATGTCAAATACAATTTTTTTTCTAACCTATGATTATGGCATACGTTAAGCACTTAATTTTAGAAGGATTTTGTTAGGTGTAATTATATCAGAGATTTTAATATTTTGTAAAAGGGTTTAAGCATTACTTTTTAGGGGATAACTTTTAAAACGAGAATTCTTAACATATACCCTTAGGGCATAGGTTAGAAAAACTGATATAACAATTATGAGCATTAATTATTTAACACATATTTCAATTATTCCAAAAAATTTCAATCTAAAAACTTATTTCTTTAAATACAAATACACATCTAAATAAACTCATCATAACAAACATGAATAACCTTTGGTATATTCTAACTATCTCAAACTTTTTAACTTCAATTTTTTTTGATGTTTTTTAGATTATGATTTACAATTAGTCATTAAATTGATTCTATTTTTCTTATTTTCATTTTTGAACTAATATGATTGATATTTTGATATTTTTGAATAATTAATATTAAACTAATATATTTTTAATATAGCATTTCAACATATCACTTTTAGAGCTAGAATTTTGTTATAAGTACACATATTTATGTTTAACTAATATTATGACTTATAATTTTAATATTAAATTATTTACAAAATTTTAATATTATACGTTAATATAATATAGTTTATCGAAAATACACGATAAATGGTAGTGGAATACACACACGACTTCAACAAAAATATCCTGTGTATGACAATAATTGCATGATTAAAAATAAAAAAAGGATAATTGTACGAGATTAGGTATGAGTAAAATATAAGATATTTATACAAGTTATATAATTAACAATAAAATTTTGAACATATTGTTATTTCAATCTTCTATTCATATAATTCTTAAACAATATCACTAAGATTTTTTTCTACTTAGAACTACTTAAATACAACATAATTTAATTCAATGATAAATAATTATTCATGATTTTATAAATTGAAGTTTAGTACTGCACTAGTTGATTTTAAAGGGTGATGGCCTGGTGGGTGTTCTAGACCAAAAAAAAAAGGTGATGGGTCCTTAAATTGAGTAAATATTTGTATTTTCAATACAAATTCAATAATTTCCTTATTATATATGTAAAATTCTAAAAAGACAAATAAAAATAAACTGAAATATTTATACATTACAATAAAACGTAAATATAATAGAGTGCATTTGGAATGCACCCTAAGTATGATTTTTTTTTTTTTTTTTGACGACGCAGGATCCCACCACTTGCGGGGTGATAAACCTGCGGACCCGGGACCTAGCCGGCAAAGACCCCGAACCGGATAAACCGGCTTGCGCCGACCGGCTCGACCCAGCGGCAAGGGACACGATAAACCCATGGGAGTTGCACCCAGGAGAAAGGGGGACAGACAGAGATCAAACCCGGGACCTGCCCTTACCCCCTCCGTGCCCTTACCACCAAACCACCACCGAAGTGGCTGAATGGCGTACACTTGATCTGAGCGTAACCTCTCCTTCGTTCATTGCACGTCAAACACACCAATATCAAAACTTTTCGCCCACAATTGCTTGCAAATTGCAATAGATCTCGAGATGCTACCAAACAAACACATCCTAAAAATAATGGAGTACTGATATTATAATGCAAAATAAGGGTGAGATTCACGTGAGAACTTAATATTAGGTGAGAAATGAGAATGTATCAAAAGTTTTCCGATCCCACCGATGCGCGCTTGTTGAATACGAGATGTTCACTTTTTTTTCGTAGATGTTCATCACAATATAGTGGATATTTGAAATGAAAATTATTGAACATCTAGAATAACAAAAATTTATGGGCAAAAGTGATAAACAACCGATGTTCATTGTTTTGTTCGTAGATGTCATCACAGTATAGTGAACATTTGAAATGGAAATGGTGAACATTTATAGACAAAGTGATGAACATCGAAAATATGTTCACAACCTTTCACTCCCTTTCAGTGAACAAGGATGTTCACCGTTTTGTTCGTAAATGTTCATCATAGTATAGTGAACATGTGGAATGAAAGTGATGAACATTTATGGACAAAGTGATGAACATCAAAAATATGTTCACAACTAGTGAAAACGTATTTAAAAAAAAACGCATATAATACGGGAAAAAATCGGGTAAAATTGGAGAAAAATACGTGTAAAATTCGATTGGAATAGTGAACATCTTGTATAAAAGTGGTGAACATTTATGGATAAAAGCGATGAACATCAAAAACATCATAGCGAGTGAAAATGGATTTTTCAAATATAACACGTATAATATGCAAAAAATTCAGCAAAAATACGGAAAAATTCGGCAAGGCCGAATTATTCGCCTTTTAATGAAAATCTAATCTTGACCGTTCTTTTCCTTAAATCCGACGGCTCACAATCATTCTCATTTCTCTCCTAACTAAGGATTCTCATTTGATTCGTTCCCTGTAAGATAATATATACATATATATTAATTACTGATTTTTTTTTGGGGTCATAATATTAATTAATTAATTACTGAATTTGTATGAGAAGGTTCACTAAAGAAATGAATGAGACAGCGAAGGTAAACATTATATTGTTGACTTGTGACTTTCGAGTATTGTTAGGTCAAAAAAAAAAGATTACACCTTTTGTGAGTGGAATTTTTACTAGGGTTAATCATATTGAAATTTCACATCTGACCAAACCCGATAAGCACTAAAGTTACCCCCAATTATGTGATTTGATGGGCGTAGTAATTGTTTTGCTTGTATCAATCTCTCTAAGCTAAACAGTCTTCAGGTATACGACGGGCTAATTAATCACATAAAAATCTAAGCATAGAAAGACCATGAAAAGGGTAGTTGGATCCTTTCTGTTTGTGCGGCTGCTATAATTTTGTTGCACCTCCAAGACTTTACTTACTTTATTAAGATATCTAGAAGAAAGAAGTAATTACAAAGCAAAACATTCATTAGATAATGAAATAACAAAAATGTTCATACGTTGACTAGGTTGACTAGCATTAGCTCAAGCGTCCTTGTAATTAATTCAAATCACAAAATTCCACGACTTACACAGTTACACCTTTTTTAAAAAGAACTACTGAACATACCCGTGCGTCGGGCTATATGATTTTGTTTTATTAATCTTTTAAAGATTAAAAAATTATAATTGATTTTATTTGTGAATTAGTGTTAAAGTTTTACAAATCAATTCTACTATTCTAGTCATCTTTATAAGAAATTAAATTATATATTAAGAGTTTTTTCTTTATTTTATCATATTTGTATCAATATAACAAAAATGCACATGGGATAATTAGAGAATGTGCGCCAATGACTTATAAAATGAGTCTTCAATACATCTATTAGATTTAATTATTCGAGTAAATTGAGTTCGAATATAATGGTCAAGTACTTGTATAGTAAACTACAAGGAAATGTTTGTGTAGAAAAAAACATGGAATAATAAAACCAAGATGACATGTTAATTTGTATCATTGTTTATAATTATTAATCATATATTGCATGATCTTGTTTATGTTAAGGGTTTATTTAATTTGTTTTTTCTAATTTCTCCTTTGAATTTAGCAAATGTCATTTCAATCTATTTGTTGAATTTATTATTGTAAGCTATAAAGCTATTAGGAAAGTGAAGTAATTAATTATTTTTTTCCATAAATGGGGAATAAATAAACTTCAATTGACTTTTTTTTTTTTTTTTGAAATTTCTCATAGATAGTGCATACACAATTATATTTTCAATTTCATAATGTGAAAATTAATAAATTATACGATATATATTCTATCAAAAAATTGATTTTTTTTTTATAAAATACATCTAACTTGATTACAATCGACACCCTTCATACCAGAACTTATAGCCCAAAAAACCGGAGATCGAGAAGAGAATAATAATGATCCAATTCGAGTTTGCGCTATAGTCTCGTTTATAGAGTACTTATGCAAATAATGCATAAATAAGGATTAATTTATTAAAATTAATCAGAAAATGGAGTACAAACTTGTCAAATGTTGGTTTATTGAGTAAAACATCAACAATTTGGACATGACTTTCAAATCAGAACAAAATATATGAAAATAGGAAGGAGAAGCAAAAGGATGAATTCGATGTAGATAAAAACAATCAAAGGAACATGGGACAAGATATGGGAATGGAGGGCATGGATGAAAAAATAGTTCCCGAATTTATATGTAATATTATGCATTTGATTTGAAATTGTTCATCAATGTAATGGCGTCTAGTGATTCTCGTAATAATATACCATATAGTTATCAATCAATCTTATTAAACGGGCTAATATATAGAATGAAAACTCATGAAGCGTTTTGAACGTATGAACAAACTCTAGTGTTTTAACCGATCAAAATGAAATGTGTTCTATCTAAATTAATAAGGACCATTATTACAATTAATTGATTATAGTATGTATTCTTATCCCATCTACATGTTTCAATTAATAAAATGAAGAAGAAAAATGTACTATACACTTGGAACCCTCTAATTCTAACCAATATTACCCAGACTTCAATATACTAACATACGATGAATGACCCAAATTTAGATATACAAACTTTGACTCAAATGTGTCTTCAAATTCTTCTATTGGATTCATTTATCCAAAATGACTATTTAAATTTATGTCCTAATTATTAATCATATATTGCATGATGTTTTTTATTCTAAGGCTTTAGTTAATTTTGAGCATTGTATACATATAATATATATATATATCTATACTAACTGAAATAATTTAATACTAACTAAAATTCTCTTTATAATTATGTTTGTAGTTTTTTGGCATACTAATTAAAATTGTTTATTACTACTCAGTTTTTTATTTATTTATAGGCTAAGTAAATGAGCATTCATTGCTCAAAAACTCTATTATAGATATATATATATATATATAGATAGATATAGAGAAAAAGTAACATAAATAAATTATACCAGAAGAAAAAATGTATCAAATTTTAAATTCGAATCAAACTTATGATTTAAGTTATCAACGTAAAAGAAAATTATGTACGTGATAACATTTTTATCTATGATATGGGTATTATAATGGTATTTATGTTGATAATGTTGGTTGTGGCGTTGATTTAATAATTAAAAAAGTTTGTATATAAGAGAAATATAGATTATAATGGATTGTAAATAATCATATAGCTAGCCCAAAACTCTTTTTTGGAAATAAATTTGATTTTATGTGTGATACTTCTAAGGTGTAAGTGAGTAAATATTTACCAAAAATCTTATATTTATACATATATATAATTCGAGAAATTATATTAGAATTAGGAGTAACTATTTATCGAAAATATTCTATTTATACAAATATATAATTAGAGAGATTATATTAGAATTAGGAGTATATCATTTTATATTTTATATGTTGTTATTTAGGCAAAACTATTTCTTCTATGTGTTAATTTTATGTGTGATACTTCATACTTCTAAGATGTAATCAAGAGGAGAGACATTTATGGTAAAAAGCTCTTTATTTTATATTATACATAGATATATGTCTCGTCATTAATTTTCATCTTTTTACCTTATCAAAAAAGAAAAAGAAAAATTAGTCTTTTTAGATTTGTGCATTATCATTCTCGCACATTTGGGCGGCTAAAATACAAATTTATCGCGGTATCGGCTATCTAAACAACGCGTTTTTTAGAAAAAATACTTTCAAATATTTTGACGAACTCTATTTTATTATTATCATGAGGATTTTAACAGATACTACAAATTAACAATCTTTTACACGAGAATCAACCATATATCCTCAATTCTAAACCAGAAAATTGGCTATCCAATCAAAGATCCTTAAATTATGTTGATCTATGCCTATTTATAGCCCCTGTGTCATATGTGGGGTTTCAACCCCCCTTAGAACAGAAATCCTGGCGGTAAGAAATGCTTTGTTTAAAGCATATGAACAAGGAATAAACAAAATTGAACTAGAATGCGATAATCTTACTATTGTAAATGTTCTGGAAAAAAAATTGGCACTGTCCTTGGGATATTGAAATCTTAATTTTTGATATCCTTTGTATTCTACAACTTTTTTCCACAGTGCATATCTGTCATGTCTTCCGGAAGTCCAACGTTGTTGCTGATTATATTGCTAAGATGAGCCAGCGGCATCCCCTGGAAGACTTTCAAGCCAATCAAGATTTAGTAAATCTCATCCGAAAGGATGCTATAGACTGAGGAACCGACTTTGTATGGTTTCCGGTCTAATTTTTACCTTATAAAAAAAAGAGCCCATGTGTCATGCTTCTGATTGCTGGCAAGGTGTTGAGACGTGTTGGCTTGTGATTGGTCATGTAGAGCGACGTGGAAAGCGTAGGCCATTTGTCTAAGGAAGGCGGTTTGGAGGTGGACCACTCTCATTGGAGCTTGAGACCGCCTCTGTTGAACGTATTCTTTGTGATCTACCGCGCTCTTTTGGGTATGTGTCGGGCGCCCAAGGAGTAATTCTGAGATGAATGCGTTGATTTAATGCAATAAGGGTAATTTAATGAAAAATAGTGTGATCCATCACAATCCCTTGTTTTAACAATTCACTCGCGATTTTGTTAAATCAATATATGGAAGTCGCCTTGAATCAATGCACTCATTTGCTATTCCTGAGAGTTTTCCTAGCCAATTTGGGTTTGAGCGTTGGGCTTGATTGGGATGGACTTTTTTCTCTTATTTGGCCTCGAGTGGTCCTGGCCCAATATGCATTCTATAAAACGAAGGGAGATGGGTGGGAAAATGTCACTTCACTCATCTTCTTCCTCTTTACTTTTCATAGCGTGTACCCTAGATAGTTGAAGTTTTGCCATTGATTTTGCAAATGCAAGCTCTTCTCTTCGTCTTTCTTCTCCGAATCGATCAAGTAAGTGATGCTTTTCTCCCTTCTTCTTCTTCTTCTTCTTCTTCTTCTTCTTCTTCTTCTTCTTCTTCTTCTTCTTCTTCTTCTTCTTCTTCTTCTTCTTCTTCTTCTTCTTCTTCTTCTTCTTCTTCTTCTTCTTCTTCTTCTTCTTCTTCTTCTTCTTATTATTATTATTATTATTATTCTTCTTGTTGTTGTTGTTGTTGTTGTTGTTGTGCGTAAGCACATGCCAAGATCCGTACAGTACAAGACGAAGGCCGCCAAGACTTTGGTTTTGCAATTTCTTGGCTAAGCTCTCAAGAATAGGATATTTGATGTGTTTGATTGTGACTCTAAACAATAGCTTGATGAAGATTTGACTAAAAAGAAAATGGATATAACTCTCATGAAGAGGTTCATGAAAACTTTGGGATAAGTATCTCTCGACCCTTGGATGCGACTCACCAAGAACCTTGAGACAAGGTTGAACACTCATGGATACGACACACCATGATCACCCAACCACCTTCGGATATGACACACCAAAGAGGGTTTCGGATACGACTCACCGAAACAAGACTAAGGATTCGAGGATAGGTACCACCTCGGAAACCATCGTCCAAGAGGCTTGAAATGCACTAAACACTCGGTTTATATCTCCATTCAAGTCTAAGAAATACAATGCTCTCGGCCACCATTATATAGGTGCCAAATGAATTAAAGAAAATCACAAAATAAGAAAATCTTTAATTAACTCCACTAACCTACCCACTAACCTAAGCATGACTTATGCCACTAGATAGGCCACTAACTACTAATAACCACCTAGCTAATTAACAAAAAGAGAAATAATAGCAAAACACATAAAATATCATCCCATAGTTAATCTTCACGTCCTTGCATGACGTTCCACCGATCCTTGGATGATCCCGTCTTTTGTGAGATGTTTGATGGGATCCGTGATCACATCACTTCTTCTTCTTCTTCTTCTTCTTCTTCTTCTTCTTCTTCTTCTTCTTCTTCTTCTTCTTCTTCTTCTTCTTCTTCTTCTTCTTCTTCTTCTTCTTCTTCTTCTTCTTCTTCTTCTTCTTCTTCTTCTTCTGCTTCTGCTTCTGCTTCTTCTTCTGCTTCTTCTTCCGCTGCTTCTGCTTCTTCTTCCGCTGCTTCTGCTTCTTCTTCCGCTGCTTCTGCTTCTTCTTCCGTTGCTTCTGCTTCTGCTTCTGCTTCTGCTTCTGCTTCTGCTTCTGCTTCTGCTGCTTCTGCTGCTTCTGCTGCTTCCGCTTCTTCTTCTTCTTCTTCTTCTTCTTCTTCTTCTTCTTCTTCTTCTTCTTCTTCTTCTTCTTCTTCTTCTTCTTCTTCTTCTTCTTCTTCTTCTTCTTCTTCTTCTTCTTCTTCTTCTTCTTCTTCTTCTTCTTCTTCTTCTTCTTCTTCTTCTTCTTCTTCTTCTTCTTCTTCTTCTTCTTCTTCTTCTTCTTCTTCTTCTTCTTCTTCTTCTTCTTCTTCCGCGTCTTCTTCTTCTTCCGCTTCCGCTTCTTCTTCTTCCGCTTCTTCTTCTTCTTCCGCTTCTTCTTCTTCTTCCGCTTCTTCTTCTTCTTCCGCTTCTTCTTCTTCTTCCGCTTCTTCTTCTTCTTCCGCTTCTTCTTCTTCTTCTTCTTCTTCTTCTTCTTCTTCTTCTTCTTCTTCTTCTTCTTCTTCTTCTTCTTCTTCTTCTTCTTCTTCTTCTTCTTCTTCTTCTTCTTCTTCTTCACTCTAGCTTTTGCCTATTGCTTCTTGCTTGATTTTATGCTTTTGGGTTTAAAACTTTTGCGAGAGGATTTGGGGGAACTAGATCGGTCTGGGTTTTCTAGAATTTGCTAATGATAGTGTTAGGTGGCGCTTGAGCGGGGTTGGTTCTTGGGAATGAACGATGGTAGGGTGGGGACGCTTCTGGATGTGCGGCGGTGTTCGTAGGAAAGTGTCACTTTCTGGGATCATCTTTTCTTCCTTCTTCCTTTTTTCTTTTCAAACTCTTCAAGTTCTCGCCTTTGATCTCTTTGTTTGCTATGTCTTCTTGTTTTTTGTTGATCGCGGTGTTTACCCCCCGTTGTTCTTTTAGTAATTCCACGCGTCATTTTCCAAACGCTCTTCTTCAGCCTTCTTTTCTTTTTCGATTGCACGCGTGCTTTCCATTTCTTCTTTCGTTGCTAAATCCTCTTTTTTAGAGGGTTTTGTTAAACGTGCAACAATTGTTTTCAAGCTTCTTTCAACCATGTCGAGTGATACTAACTCTAGAGCGATGAAGCCTTTGGTAGCGGTTGAAGACGTGCATCAAGAGAATGAATCGACTTTAAGCCCGAAGATAGAGATGGTGTCTTCAATGTCCCCAGGCCTGCAGTGGGGGTTGACGCAGAGATATTGAGAAGGTTTGCTCGCTTGGTCCTTTTGTTGCAGACATGCACAAGTTATCCATCCCAAAGGATGTGTACCTAGGGGGGGAAGAATGGTTGAAGACATTGCATCGTTCTTGTAGTTTGAGGCAATGAATATATTAAGATGGTGTATTTCTCTTCAAATTTTATCTCGATGGTTCTATCGCGTTCATTTCTTGTTTTTATTGTATTTACTCTTTTGTACTTGTAGGCACGTCTCAGTGTGTTAGCTACTACTTCATATTGCTCTGCCTTGGAAGGGAAATGTAAGGGGATTCAAGAGGAACGTGGGGCCCACGAGAAGCTGGAAACCTTGAGCAAGTAGGTCGAACGGACGGTATCAGAGTGCGACGAAGTCGTAGCGAATGCAAGAGAGATACATAAGGAGAATGAGGAGCTAAAGAAGACCATATCTCAGAAGGACAAGGAATTAGAGAAGCTAAAAAAATAGCGAAATGAATTCAGGCTTGAAGCGGAGAGACAAAGCGAGAGAGTTGAACGAGTTTTACCTAATTATCTAAAGGTAGAGGAGCACAAGACGGAGAGGAAATATGAGCTGGGGCCCCACTGAGAGCAAGTGATAAGAGTCGGAGTCAAACAAACTGTCGTGAATTTCAGCGAGATTGATCCCCATATTACTTACTTCACTCTTGAATACACGAGCCTCTTTAGTGAGCCTCCACTTCTCGATTCAGATGAGGAAGAGGGTTATGCGGTGGATCTGACTTAGCAAATGAAACAGATCCCTTGTCATTCCCACCCGAGGACCTTGGCACGTCATGATTTTCTTTTCCATTGACTTTACTGAAAGAATACTCGTGAACTCTTCTTAACACTTTGACCATGAGCGATCTTTTGCAAGTGACACCAATGTTGTTAAAATCGGGATTCCATGATCATTTCGTAACCTTATCTTTGAATCAGATCTTAAAATCATAAGATTCTACAATATAACTAAATATAGTATAAATCAACCTAATAAACGGTAGACGTCATATATTTGAAGTAAAAACATAAACAAATAATATATTAGTGATCTTATGATATGAAAATATTATGTTTTCTACAATTATTTGGTGGTGATTTACTAATATAATCATATTATAATAGATAAAAGAAAATATGTTGTAAGATCATAATAATATATCGTTCATATAATCGTTAGAGTCGTATGCAGGATCGGGATCGTACACAAAATTCTATTGATTTTATGTTGAAATATTGAGATCCTACTTTTATTAAGATTCTAAATAAAATCAAGATCATTATACCACGTTTGGATCGTAGGATCGCTAAAATCCTAGATTGGAATCAAGATTTTAACAACAGTGAGTGACACTGTAACCTGATTTCCCTATGAATGAAAAGTCTTCCTTTGACTACTTTATCTCTTTTGCTTTGACTACTTTCGGACTTGAGAAAATAACTTGTGAACCTGAATATTAAGCTTGTAGTTGCTTTAATGGAACACGGTGGCAAACCCAAGCATAAGCTTGAAGGATCTCGCCCGTTTAGAAATTTATGGTGGAACCCGAAGTAAGCTTGGGGGTTCTCACCCGTTTAAGAAGAACGTGGTGACAGTCCCAAACAAGCTTAGGGGATCTCACCCACTTTGGAAAGACTGGTCTTGACGTGGCCGCATTATTTGGGATAGCCTAGTTGTCTTAAAGTGAAGAAGGTTCCCACGAACGACACCAGTGATGATTCCCGCGTATTTGTGCTGCTGAAATACAAATCTACCGTGACATCGGCTATCCAAACAATGCGTTTTTTAAAAGAACATTGAAAAAGATTATGACAAACTCTCTTTTATTATAATCGTGAGGATTGTAATGGAGATTACAATTCAACAATCTTTTACACGAGAATCAACCACGATACTCAGTTCTAAACCAGAAAATCGGCTATCCAATATTGTAGTCTATGCATATTTATAGCCCTTGCGTCTTGCTTCTGATTGCTGGCAAAGTGTTGAGACGCGTTGACTCGTGATTGGTCATCAAATTACTGAAAATTTATTAACTAAAAAAGTTCATTTAATTGGTAAACGATATATAGTATAGGTGATGAAACTAATTAATTTCCCATGACCATGACTCCATGAGATAGGTGCTTCTATTTCAGGGGTAAACCAACTTTTCCAAGTGGGATGTTAATATCCCTATCTAGAATATATGATCCCCCCACAAGGAGAAGTAGAGGAGAAAAGATGTGGCGTCCATTCAAATAAACCAAAAGATGGGGCCTCATTTGATAAAGAGAGCACTCAAGTCGCCATCTAGCTTTTGGGCGTGAAAACGAAAAGTAAAGGCTCCGATCCACCTTTTGGTTTGTTTTTATTTTGTTCTCTTTTCCTAATTCACATGCATGTATAGGTTTGAAGCTGATCAAGTTAATATATATCACATCACCAAAAGATAGAGAAAGTTGTCTGGAGATCTTTTGTCCGCGAATCAGATAAGGATGTAATCGTCCTTGATTGCTCCTTCATATCTATCTTTAATCTCTCCTAATCTTTCTTCTTATTCGTATCTTTGCTGTATACGTGACTTTACAAAGATAAAAAGACATGTGTCACTTTGTTATTGTGAATTTCGTTTATTCCGGATTTTGAGAGAAGATGAAATTTAAATGTAAATATGTTTTACGGACGAATCTCTTTTGTTCGCTTGTGACGACTAATGAAGTGGGTGTATCTCCATAGACGTTTTTCAAGCACTTAACTAAAATGGAACATCATCTTTGTAGTTACGGTGCCTAGTTCGATCGGTCAGGATCGTTCTACAATGTATGATTGTTTTAGGAAGGGGTAGTAGATCTTTTTCAATATAGGTCTTCAGCAAAAAATCAAACTTGAGAGTGTTAAAGAGAATCTACCGTCATATTGCTAGATCAACTGAACGTTGTTAATAGAATATCATCTTTAACATACGATAAAAATACATATTTTTGTTGATTCAGGGTCAGATACAAATCAGCATTCCTGTGTGAAATACGAAATCATCCCGGACGTCCATCTAATTCTATCTATAATTATGCTTATATCCTTGTGTTAGAGCATTTTAAAATGTGGAGGAGCATTTTGGTAATTTTTCCTTTGAGAGTTTTATCCTCCAGGAGCCTATTATTCTACCGCTTGCGCTCCCGTTTCAAAAAGTTTGATTTTGCCATTGTTGATTTATTTTCCATGCAACATAGAGTGGATTTAATTATTGTTGGATTTTGGTGTTGCGATTCGCCTTATTTTTTTCTTTCACGATGGATTTGTATGTATAGTCAAATTCCAATTTGGTTTTGTTTCAGTTCGAACCCTAGAAATTTAGTTTTAATCTTGTGTTTTATTGTTGCTTGATTCGTCTCTTTTATAATGTTTCTAAGCTTCATTTGGGATAGTCATTATCATTCAGTCAAGTAAAATTCGTTGATGGAGATGATTGATTTCTGGATTGAGAAGATTGAGAAGATTGAGTTTGATAATGATTGGTGAGTTGAGAGATGCACACAAGGTGTTCGACAAAGTGCTTCAGAGATATGCACATGATTGAGAGATACTCGTACTCGTTTCAGTCCGAATTGCTAAAATCATAGCGCATCATTGTGTCCTCCACCCTCAAACACCCCTTATTTTATACTCCACTTTGCTTCATCTCTCTTGAGTCTCGTTCCGTGCAATACTTCATCTCTCCATTTTTCAATTAATCATTCTCATAATTTTCTTAAATATTTTAACATTTAATTAATGGTTTAAATAAATCTAATTTATAAATATTGATGTTTTATTTGTAAGCTCTATATATTTTGGATTGCAAAATATATACATATGTAGAATTTTTTTATTGTGAGTGACACCGGTACACAACATGCACCATTTAAGATTAATGGTCGGTTTAAAATCAAATGAACCGGAAAAAACCGAACCAAAACCAAACTGAGTATGTTCGGTTTGGTTTACGGTTTACCCAAATTCAAAATTCGGTTTTTGGTCGGTTCGATTTTTTCAGTTCGGTTCGGTTTTGAACCGATACTCAACCCTAATCCACACAATTCAGTAACCTACGTTTGAGCCCTAGAATAATTTGAGTTAAAAAATCCTAAATTTTGTGCACCAAATTAGATCCAATGTTCTTTTTGTTGTGTATTGTTGGTTATCGACCGATAATTACAAGTAGAAATAGGTAAAAAGGCTTCTATCGATTTGTGATGAATAAGGTAAATAAATCGGAGATTCCATTGGACCTACGGCGAAGGATTTCGGAAATTCACTAGAGCTTTCAAGGATGTGCGACGAAGAAGGCCGAAAATCAAGTTCAGGTTCCATGTGTGTAGAATGGCTCAACGGGATTCGAAAAATTCGGCAGTGATTTTGAGCTTCCATGGACGAACCAAAAAGAGGAGGAGAGCAATCCTGAAGCGGAGAGGAGAGCTGGCCTCCGTACCCCTATAGCTTTGAAATATTTACGGATTTGCCACCTTAATCATACACTTTAACATACTCATTTTAACATACTAATATATGCACTTTAAAATAATAAACATAAACTAGATAAAATGTGCATTTTGGATATAAATTGTAAACTGCACATTTACATATTAACACATGCACTTTTAACACAACCACATTTAAACATACACTTTAACATACTAAAATAATAAACATACACTAGCTAGAATGTACACTCTTGATATACATGTTAAATATGCACATTTATATATTAACACCCACACTTTAGCATATTAAAGATTCACTTTGTATACTATATGTGAGCATTAAAATATGTGCTTATATATGCACTTTGAGTTCTTATAGATGCACTTTTGGTGCTTATATATGCACTTGAGTTATAATTCTATAGGTTATTGCAACGAAAAAAACAAAAAAAATATTATATTTTTGGGAAAAATCGGAAAAAAATATTTAATTTCTGAATAAAAATAAATCAAAAATACATTTACGATGTATGTGGGAAACTAAATAAAGTAATTTATATCTAACTAATGTTAATAAGTGTATAATTCATAATATATGATAAAAATAATTTTATAGTATTTTTCAATAAATCAAGATAATAAAATACAAATACATTCTCTCAAACAACATAATTAAGTATAAAATTGCACAAGCTAAATTCATAAAACAAAAACATACCAAAATACTAGAAAAATGAGATATATACTAAAACACAATAACGCAAGGGTGTTATTTTGTGCACTCTGGCTATTTTTTTCACCCCCAGTCCACTACTAGTAGGGGCGAGCAAAATATCTGATCCGGCCGACCCGATCCGATAATCCGCTGATCGTATCCTAAAAGTCTTTATCCGAAAACATCCGTTGAGGATTTGATAAGATTTATATTTTGATGTTTATCCCAAAAAATAATTCAAAAGTAAAAATGAAATAATATGAAAATGTATATTAAAAATAACTTTGCTTGTTTAAAATATTGGTTGAGGATTTGATAAGATTTATATTTTAAGTCAGTTAATTTAAAAATTGAAATAAAATTAAGAACCTAATTAACTACAAATGATACGTAAATAAAGTGGGTCTGAAATCATTCTGGTGGCATGAAAACTAGACTCGTCAAAAACACGATTCGTTCTGGCTGAACTTTTTTAGGTTTGAGACTTGACCCGAAACTTATCGGGTCGAGAAAGACCCAAACTTGGCGGATCCGAATTCGACGGATCCGAACCTGACTAGAACCCAAAAGATCCGTTATTTCATAATTATTATCTCATTTATATTGAATATTATAGTAATTGTTTATAAAATAGTTATATAATATTAATTTTTTTATTTGATTATATAAATTATTATAACAATCATAAAAACAGACATTTTTAACTTGTTGGGTCAACCCGAACCAAACTTGTTATGACCCAACCTGATTAACTCCAGAAATTTTAACAACCCGATCAATTTGAATCCAAGCATGACGGATCAGAACCGAATCCATCCGACTCAATTGATAAATCTAATAAAAACTTTAACATTTTACATATATATATATTGATTGATAATGATCCCTCCGTTCATTATTGGTACTCATTTTAGAGTCTCAATGAGTCAATCTTGTTATAAAACATTGTCTTTTTAAGTATTTTTCTATTTTATATCTTACACATTTAAACAATTTAGATTTTCACCTTGAGACATTATTCATTAAATTGAAATATTAATTATAATGCAATTTAATTTTCTTCTTAATATATATTTCTGATTCTAAAATGACAACTAATTTATACGTACTATAAATTGGGTAATTGTCGCACTAACTTGTAGTAGTTAGAATATAAAGTGCGTAACATCTCAATGTGAGATCGAATAGTATGCGCCACTCATAAAGAAGATTAGCAAGCAAATTAACGCATGGCCAGCTAAAGCCTTGTCCTATATATATATATATATATATGTAGGTCAAGTTCTCTTGATTAAATCTGTACTGATGGGTATCTTCAACTTCTGGGTATCTAATTAAGATCTTCAACTAAGTCCATTAAATTGTTCTTTTTTTTAGCTGAACACGTACTAATCCCCGGTTAAGCCGGTCTTTTGTACATGTTATCTAATGAAATATATTTACCGTTTCCTAAAAAAAATATGTGAGAATAGTATGGATTTGTTGGGTAACTTTAATTTTGCACTCAGCCTTTCGGTCTACCTTTTATATTTCAAGTCCTCCACTCAGCTTCTCGTATAAAGTTCCATTTAATTTTACTAACTTGACAGGTAGCTTTCTTTGTCAACACCTTTCATGATGTTACACAATAGTATGATACATGCATTATTTTATTTCTCTGTCTTTTGGTTTGTTACCCTATAAGGGAATTGTGCACATGACTAAGTTTCAATTATTGTGTTTCTCACAAGAAAAAGAAAGATACATTTTTCTGTTTGTTTCATAGCTAGGATACAATTATTTTTATATACAAACATTAAGTTTAGTAAGAGTTTCTTTGTTTCAATTATTCGGTTTAAAGTTATGAAACTATTGTCTTTGTGTCCTGAATTTACTAATTTATAATAATTGGAGATTTGATAAATTAGTGCATATGTTGGAATTTTTTATTAACCGATGTAGTACAATTGTTGTTTAAGGTTTTATCTTTAATACAAGCTTAGTTTAGCTCTATTTTTGATAATCTAGAGATATAAATAACTGAGTTAAGGTTCAAGATTTTCACGTAAATTTCCGTTATGCTTAAACCTGCTAATTGGATTGGACATGTCGAATTCAGGTTCATGACAACTGGTTTCGGGTAAAACGGATTTGAGTTCATCGGGTATATCCCAAATCAACAAAGAAAAAAAATTAATGTTGCAGATGTGCAGTTTAACTTTTATAATTCTACCTGATCCAAAATTGTTCGGATATCTATATATTCAAGGTAGGTAATACTGAGTAGGTGAGAATGTGAGATAGAAGTATGTAGTTGTTTATTTATAAAAAAAATTAGGGAAGTGGATAGTTAGATATTACGAAAATTTCGTCTGATAACCCTGAGTTTTTAACCTTTTTACGAAATTTTCTCAAGTGTGGATAATTTTGCGTGATAACTCTGAGTTTTTAATTTTTTTCTCTGAATACCCATCTGGTAATTTCAATTAACTAAATGTTAATTTTAATAAAAAAAAAGGAAAAAATGAAACCAAAAAAGGGGAAAAAGGAAAAAAGGGGGCTAGGCGGCAAGGGCTTGAACTGGCGGCAGGGGCTCGGCGACAACGGCGAGGGCTTGAATGACGTCCGGTGGCAGGACTTGAGGTACAGTACAATGTTTAAAATTTCATAAATTTACGATTCAAACAATTAGGATTTCAATTTGGGGGTTTAGAGATTTAGAGATTTTATTCAAAATTAGGTTGTATGGGATTTGGATTTTGGACAAGCTGAATTAGCTAAATTGAACTGATTGGGGACTTCAAAGCCTTTAAAAATTCGACTTGTTTTGGTCATCCAAACATCGGGACAGATTGGAGGGGAAGAGAGTCGGGGTCAGGAATAAAGCAAGATGAAAAGTTGTGAAATTTTCTCTTTTCCCTTCCCCCTCCCCCTTCCCCTCCCCTTTTTTTTTTATTAGAGTTAACGTTTAGTTAACTGAAATAAATAGAGGGATATACGACGAAAAAAATTAAAAACCTAGGATTACCATGTGAATTGTCAAAATCTGAAAGAATTTCGCAAAATAAAAAATAAAAAATCAGGGTTATCATACAAAATTTCCATAGGTATTATGTGTAGTGTACTCCATCTTGTAAAAACATTTTATATGGATTTAAACTCTTTCTATCTTTAAATATTTTGTAAAATGTTGAATCTAATAGTTGAATAAAACGATCGTGCATGAGTCTTGACTTAAAAACTCTTGGACTCGAAATATAAAGTGGATTTAGCTCAATCTTACTGAAAATACTAAGAGCAAATTTATCGATTGATTTTTGCGATGTTTGGACAAAAGAATAGAATAAACAATGGAAGAAATGTGGGTACCTCACGATCCTTTAGAATTAATCCCCAAGAATCGGCATAATATCGATGCTTCCAAGGGCTTGTGTGGTTCGTGATATTTTTTTTTCCAATAACAAACGAAACGCGACATTTCAAGGGGAGAATCCATAAAACGACGTGTTCCGAACACGCCCAACCAAATATGGTGTTCTCATTTGGCGAGCGCCACGCGGACCTCCACGGTTTGTTCATAGTCATATATATATATACACGATTACTATTCGACGCATAGGCAAAATTGCCTTTCAGCGCATAAGGTCGCCACGTTACGTGTGGAGTGGCTCCACACGTAACGTGGGGTAATTTTTTTTTTTTAATCCACACGTAACGTGTGGTATTTTTTTTATAAAAAAAAAATTAATTAATTAATTTTTTTTTTAAACATCACGTAAAAAAATGTCTAAAACTTATATTTTTTTTATCAATGTTAAAATGTTAGGAAATTAATCCTAACTGGATGGAGGATGCTGGTTTGAGAACGTGAGCTAATTTTTTTTGTCTCCATGAAGGTTTAAGCTAGCGTACTTTTTTATCTGACATTTGATCATTTCAAGGCTTAATATATCATTACTTATACGCCCTGCTTATTGATGTGCACATATTAAGCATTCATTTTTTGTTCATGTATGTAGTATTGGGTAAGTCTGACACTGGTCAAGTTTGGAGTATTAAAAATTTGAGGTTATAGAAAGAAAACTTCTTAGTAAAATATATATATTTTTGTTTAGAATTGACTCTTAATTTTCCAGCTAAGATACTTCATATTACAATCATTGCTCATACCACATTTTGTCTTTTTTGGGGTCCTGTGACACCCTAAATCTCATGCCCTAGAAAACCCTAGGGTAAGTAGGGTTTTAGATTTAGGGTTTTTAAAACCATATTATTTTCATACCCTATCATGCTTGTAGCACATAGGGGGTTCATACCATATTTTGTCTTTTTTGGGGTCCTGTGACACCCTAAATCCCATGTCCTAGAAAACCCTAGGATAAGTAGGGTTTCAGATTTAGGGTTTTTAAAACCATATTATTTTCATACCCTATCACGCTTGTAGCACATATGGAGTTCATACCACTTTTTGTCTTGTTTTGCGGTCTTGTGACACCCTAAATCCGAAACCCTACTTACCCTAGGGTTTTCTAGGGCATGGGATTTAGGATGTCATAAGACCCCCAAAAAGACAAAAAGTGATATGAACTCCCTATGTGCTACAAGCATGATAGGGTATGAAAATAATATGGTTTTGAAAACCCTAAATCTGAAACCCTACTTACCCTAGGGTTTTCTAGGACATGGGATTTAGGGTGTCACAGGACCCAAAAAAAAACAAAAAGTGGTATGAGCAATGATTGTAATATGAAGTATCTTAGCTGGAAAATTAAGAGTCAATTCTAAACAAAAATATATATATTTTACTAAGAAGTTTTCTTTCTATAACCTCAAATTTTTAATACTCCAAGCTTGACCAGTGTCAGACTTACCCAATACTACATACATGAACAAAAAATGAATGCTTAAGATGTGCACAACAATAAGCAGGGCGTATAAGCAATGATGTATTAAGCCTTGAAATGATCAAATGTCAGATAAAAAAGTACGCTAGCTTGAACCTTCATGGAGACAAAAAAAATCAGTTCACGTTCTCAAACCAGCATCCCCCATCCAGTTAGGACTAATTTCCTAACATTTTAACATTGATAAAAAAATATAAGTTTTAGACTTTTTTTACGTGATGTTTAAAAAATAAAAAATTTAAAAAAATTTAAAATTTTTTTTATATAAAAAAAATATCACACGTAACGTGTGGATTAAAAAAAAAAAATACCCCACGTTACGTGTGGAGCCACTCCACACGTAACGTGGCGACCCTATGCGCCGAATAGTAAGACCCTATATATATTCAAATAACATATCGACCTTTAAACATTAAAAAAAGAATTATCGTAACTTTACTTTTATTTTTTTCTAGCATAGATACCCATTTTTTAATATATATATTTGATAAATTTTAATTTTGTTTTATGTACTTTGTATACCATTAAGTCCAAATATATCATATTATTATTATTTATGGTAGTTTAAAATATAAATGTGTACTCATTTAAATTATTTACTACTTTATTTCATTTTACATTAATTTTGAAGAAAAAAAATTGATATCAAGACGTTGTTACTAAGGTTTTTACGGGTATATTTGTAATTTGATGTGGAACAAAAAAATATTTTCTAAAATCTTTAAAGAATTATTGTTACAAACTAGAAATAGGTATAAGATCCTTGAAAAAAGAAAGTGAAAAGTGATCTATACTAATATAAAAGTTGACATTTTTGCCATAATAAATGTCTCTATTTAAGAGCATAAAAAGTGATGATAAATGTTATATTTAACTCAAATATTTTTTGATAAAGAAGATAATATGTGAAATCTATGAAATAAGAATTAATGACATACTAAAAACAGATAAATTAAGAGTTCCAAACTTTACAATTTTTTTAAAAAAATTGTAATTGTATATTTTGATGATAAAATCATTTTATAATTGTAAATCTTGATGGTATTTTTGTTAGAGTATATAAGCTAAAAACCGATAAATTAATGACATACTAAATTATAAATTGACAATTTTAAAAAATAAAACAAAACCTTGTATCCACATCTATGTACATCACAATAAAATTACTCTTAAAATTAATATATGCAAAACATAATTATATTATACAAAAATAATGAAAAAACTTATGCACAAATATAATAGACTATCTAATCTAACCTAACCTTCATGTACAACTTAGGTTCTTAAGCCATTAAAAAAATAATGTTTCAAAAAGTAAATAGAATCTCACATAGCATCATTTGAAAATTCGTCAAAATACATGCAATAGTAACAATTAAATGTAAATAATATTACCTTTGTCGACTATATATATGAAATATGAAAGAACAAATTAAAAAAATATTCAAATCCTATTATATTATACAAAAATAATGAAAAAATCTTAGCAAAAGTATAACGACTATCTAATCTAATCTAACCTACATGTACAAAAGAGGTTCTTAAGCCATTTAAAAAATAATGTTTCAAAAATTAAAAAAGAATTTCACAAAGCATCATTTGAAAATTCGTCAAACTTATATGCAATAATAGTAATCAAATGTTAATAATATTGTATTATCGTTTTCGACTATATATATGAAATATGAAAGGACAAATTAAAAAAAAAACATCCAAATCCTATTATATTATACGAAAATTATGAAAAAACTAACACACGAGAATAACCGACTATCTAATCGAACATAACCTACATGTACAACTTTGTCTTTAACCATTTAAAAAATAATGTTTCAGAAATTAAAAAGAATCTCACATAGCATCATTTGAAAATTTGTCAAATATATATGAAATATTAGTAGTTAATTATAAATAATATTCTATAATTGTTATCGACTATATATATGAAAGGACAAATTAAAACATCATCCAAATCCTATTATATTATACAAATATTATGAAAAAGCTTATGCACGAGTATCCATTTATATTCCTATAGTAATTTTCTAATTTAAAACAATTAATTCTCATTACGTATTCAATTAATATAAATACAGAAATTTTGCCCGATACCCTCGAGGTTTTGCATAATTCGCGAAATACCCAGAGGTTTGAATATTTTCGCGTGGTATCCCTGAACTATATATGGTCACATTTTGCCAAATACCCTTCCGTCTTTAAAAAGTTAACCAAACGTTAAATCCATTAAAAAAAACTGCGTGGTGCCTCTGTCCGTGCTCTCCGTCCGGATCTCCGCCTTCAACCTCTCCACCCCTGCCGACATCTCCTCCGGCGCCGCCTTCTCCCACCTGAATTCCAAACTCGACTTCCGCCAAGCTCCAGATCTCCCGCCTTACTCCATATCTGGACTCGGATCGCCGACGACTTCCTCCTCATCGGCGCCGCCTTACTCCAGATCTCCCGTCGCCATGGCCCGCTCCTCTTCCTCCGCCTCGGCTTCCGCCAAGCTCTCCTCGTCTCCTCCTCGGCCGCAATCGATGAATGGAGAGGAGCTCAAGCGCAATCTTCGCCGCCTCGGCTTCCACAGTAACCTCCTCGTCTCCATGTATGCGGCTGAAGATGAAGAACAAGGGAGACCGCGACCGCAACCTCTTAACCGCGCCCGCGGCCGAGCACAAAGGAGACCGCGACCGCAGCCTTTCAACCGCGCCCGCGGCCAAAGGCGAGGAAGAAGCCGCAACGAACCCATTCAACTGTGTCGCGACCGAGAACAAAGGAGCCACGACGAAGGCCTCGCTGCTGCGCCCGCGGTCGAGCACAAGGGAGACCACGACCTCTCAACCGTGCCCGCGGCCGAGAACAAAGGAGCCGCGACGAAGGCCTCGCTGCTGCGCCCGCAGCCGTTTGGTTAATTTTTAATTTTAATTTTTTTCATAAATTTAACGTTTGGTTAACTTTTTAAAGACGAAAGAGTATTTGGCAAAATTTTGACCATAGTTCAGGGGTACCACGCGAAAATGTTCAAACCTCTGGATATTTCACGAATTATGCAAAATCTCAAGGGTACCAGGCGAAATTTCCGATATAAATATATTAACTTTTCATCAAGAATGTTTATGATCTTTCACACCTCTACGACTTCCGACTCCCATATTATAAAAAGTCAATTCACACCCAAATGACCAAACCCATCATCAATAAATGCTTTCAATTTTACAAAATTATTTATCTTTCCATCCAAAACAATACAATAATACTTTTGATTATTATTATTATCACAATATTAATCTGTATATCTATCCTAAATGTAAAGTAATTTTTTTTATTAATAAATTACATTCAATAGAAAAGGTCATTTTGATATTATTAAAAAATGGTCATATATTATAATATTTATTTTATTTAAGTTTTTGTCATTAATAAACTATATTCAAATTTATAAATTTTTGTATTCTAATTTGATATCATAATAAGTTCAACTCTTAAATTCTTTTATTATACAACAAGTCATATGTTATCACCTTTAATTTATATGTTTTTGTCATAAAATAAACTATGGTCGAATTTATAAATTATAGTATTGTAATTTGATATTATAAAAAGTTCAACTCTTAATGTATTGTATTGTACAACAAAATAAAATTTATCCTTATTTGAAGTACATAACATAAATATGTTAGCAAAACTATTAGAAAATCGTCGACATAAAGATAAAGCATTTTTTAGCAAATAAAATTAAATATTCTATTTAATATTAGTCACAATTACAAACTAAATTACGCAATAAAAAATCATTAATAAAATATATCCTAAATTTTAGAAAATATAAAAGATGGCCTATATAAAAAGAAAACAAATACATATTAATACTATTTATTATTTATATATTACTAAAAATAAAATAATAACATATTATGTCCCTTGCAGAGTACTGGTTCAACCATCTAGTTGAAAGTAAATTTTAGGGATCATTGAAGAATCCTTTGATAAACATAGCCTAATTAACTTGACAATGAGTATTTTTCCGTGTTTTCTATATTTAAAAGCTGTAACTTTTACTTATTTGATAAAGATATGATAAAAACTGAATCGGTTAAATTGTATTTTAGTATATGGATACAAGTTACAACGTAAACTTATATCAATAAGTAAAATAAAATTACTTTCACTTACAAATTTATGTTTCTGGGAGTCATGTATGCAATGTCCCCTATTAATTATGTACATTGAAGTAGAATAAAAAATATTTATGTCGATTTTTCTAATTATATCTTTAACGTTTAGGTCAAAAAACTTGTTTTTGATTTTTTTTGTCAAATACTATTTATTTTGAGATATTTAATGTTTTAGAAGAAATTTAAACATTCTTATAAAAGATTTTTTAACCTATCTTTAAAGATATAAAAAAAAGCATAATATTTTTGGTCCATGAAAAACCTAGACCGTTACGATGATAAGAAAATTTTAACTTTTTTTCTTTCTATTATGTAATATTTTACTTTTTTTTTTTGGTCAGGTATGTAATATTTTACTTACTAGCTAAGTTGTCAATGATGTCGATTAAATGAACAAAAAATTTATGAAGAAAGTAGAATGGAACAAGATAAGGTCTAACCTACTGGCAGACAAACTTTTTCCCAATAAGGCAAAAACCACTGGAGCCATGTATGTTAACGGAAAATTAGTAGTTTTAAGTAAATAGAGTAAATTCATTTGGGAGGGAAAAAGGCATTGCAATAAATGGTGTTTTCACAATCAAATATAAATGAATCAGATACTCGGTTCAATTTTTTGATTGGATATCTGATCTTTCTACATGTATGATTATTCTTAATGAATATGAAAAAGTATGTGTTTTTTTCATTTGAAAACGTTTGCCTCAACATCGCACATTATTCCTTCAAAAAGAAAACACTGCACATTATTATAGTATAATTTTATTTTTTCCAGTCTTGTGACACAAAGTCATATTTGTCATCTAAATTGAAAATCTTTTAATATTACGGGTTTGATTGATAGGGTTGTTTATAAATAGTTTTTTTATTTATAAAGAATTTTTTTAAAAAAAATTAAATTTTGAGTGTTATAGAGAAATATAAAAAAGAGAAAAAAAAAGAGTTTTATTTATAAAAAGTTTATAAATATTAGGCCAAACAGGCCCTACAATATAAACATTTAGATCAGATCAGATGACGATTTCTCTTAACTCCTAACCACAATTTTTTTTTTTACTGGAATAGATGGAGTGTTTTTTTTGGGGGGTGAACTACAAGTGGATTAAATGCAATTATAAATTTGACATTTTATATCAGATTGTCGTATTGAACCGGCCAATCGAATCATTGCATAATTCAACACGCATAATTATGAGTGCTATTGAAATTGCATTTCAAAGAAGTGGAGAATATGTACCATTTATAATGAAAGAAAGCATTATCTGCTCCTTTTCAACCCCTTAAAAAATAAAACAGAAAAAGGTGGTGATCAAGTTTCAAAAGCAAGCTATGTTTTTGCATCTTCTACAAAAATGCTACTCCAGTATGCTTTTACTTTCATGATAAAGTTTGCAAGATTCATAGGCACAACAACTACTGTAACGGCCAAACCGGGTTTCCAGATACATAGATTATCAAGTGAACCATTTTCCGTAGAAAATGAAAACGGCCCATATATTCAACCGGCCCAGCCCAACAAGCCCAATTATAACTATCTGTGCCCTTTCTTTTTATAATTGCTTTTCACAATTCAAATTGACATTCATTCTTCTTCTGTGGGAAATTGCTTCCTTCGTCTATAAACAATCTGTGCCCCTTGAAAGAACATGCTTGACTAATAACACATTGATAAAGCCACAAATGTAAACATTGCAAAACAATTTTTACTTTTATTGGTTTAGATTACACATTTTGAGGGTCAAAGTTCCACCAGAAAAGGGAACAAGAAAGACAAAAAAAAAAAAAAAATGTTGCCTGAATTACATAGTGTTGGCTACCATAAAAGGCCACTTGCCAGCCCCCAAAAAAGTGCAAAACTCATCTGGTGTTTTGCTTATAATCACATTCATATGTGCACATACAAGACCCAAAATCTCAGCTGTAGTTGAGTTAACTTAATATACAGACAAATAGTTTCCCTACGAGCTATCGCCTTCTCATACCGAAAATATCTTCCTCACCTTCTTCATCCTCCTCCGGCATATAGGACAAGTGCCCGCCTCTTCTGCAATCCTGCAGTTTCCACAACACTCAATCAACTTTACCTTGTGTTCAACCACTGAGTTAATTCTGTAAGAGGCAGGCAATTTCAGTTTACCTTGATCCGCATGTGAAGCAGGCTGCACAATGCCCACAAGGGAGGAAGAAACAATCTCTTGGGGAATCAAAGCATATGACACAGAGTTTTCGGGGATTGGCACTGTTCTCTCCCTCAGTGGGCGGCTTCCCTTGCTCGTGGAGCCACTCATCCAAGTCCTCGTCTTCGTTTGAAACAGAATCGTAAGAAGAGCCCCAGCTGGAGAGATCGTCGTCTTTTGGGGAAAGCAATGGCTCCTGATTATCAGTTGCTCTTCCTGTTTGTGTTCCAGAGCCGTCTAAATGGCTTCTCTGGAACATGTTGCACAATCTGAAGAGTAGTAGCACCACTATGGTCAAGATACCTGCAAAATGACATTGCTGTGAGTGAAGTAGAAATAGAGTTGTTGTAGATGAACATAGAAACAACAGTAAGAAAAAAGAACCTGATCCTATAACGTATGTGAGCCATCTAGGTCCGTATGATATCTTGACATACAACTCTTCATCGTTCTTAACCTGGATGAATGGCAATTATGTATAAGCATCTGAAGTCGTGTATTGCATATTTGCAATATAGCACACAACATTGAGCATCTTCTTTATGATTTCAGTTTTACCTGTTCAGGACCCGGGGAAGTAATGATGACAGCATTTTTCCTGAGAAAGAAACATGAGAAGCTGCAAACTTTGTTATACAGTGAGCATTTGTAATATGCTTGAGTGGTGTTGTACAGTAGAGCCTTTATGGTTAAATTCAACTGAACCTGAAAGGTAATTTGAATCATTGGTGTAAGCCAGCAGACAAATCTGTAGCTATAAATGATTAAATAAAATACAGCTTATGTGTTGCACTTAAAATGATGGATGAGATTTACAGGCAATATTGTCTATCAGATCAGAGCTAAGAGGGCGAAAGATGCTAATCATGTACCTCTATAGTGTTGGAATCCAGGTTGCCTACTGCTACATAGTAGATATCAGAGCTTGTGATTTCCTGTTCAATACTACCACTTCCTAATTGTGATTGGAAAAATACATCATTAAGTAAACACAATTGTGAACAAAACATACTGCATATTTGATGCAATTGATGATTTTACCATAGACCGTGTTCCAGGACAGCGTTGTATTGGGATACGAGGGATCCTCTATCCAATCAATGAGGCTTTCTTCACCTACAGATTAGAAGAAACTCAGCAACAATTCTTTTATCATATCCAGATTCCAACTGCAAGCTAGGTTGACTGTAAGAGCATCTCCTTTTGGAAATTATGGGTCACTTTAGATAATGTCTCTTACACTTATTGAAATGGTTTGATCTCATTCTATTTAGTATTTATGGTTCACCAGTAAAGATGAGACAGGGTGAAGTAGCTAGTATAGAAGTTCCTTAGGACAAAATTTCGACATAGGGATTCTTTGAGAAGTTTTTGATCAACATATCTGAAGCTCAAATGCTTACCTTGTGCAATGACTAGCGAAAATGACGAACTTGAGTTCTTCACATCATAAGATATATCCACCTTTGATCCTGCATTGAGGTAATACATCCACTCCTGCACACACACACACACACAAACAAGTTCAACTCCCAACACTACTGTTGTATTGGATTGATGCTGAAAGAGCAAAACAAGAAGCAGACCTTGTGGAAATTAGACTCAACAGATGCATTACGCGTCTCACTCCATGTGGTTTCCACATCCAGAGCTGGTGAAGTGTGGAAGCCATATAGCATTGGACCCGAAGATCCCTCAGTTTGCTGTGCCTGCAATTTTTGTAGCAAAGAAGGGGGGAAATTTCAAAACCAAATCTGTAACAGCTAAAGCTACAACGAATGTATAAACCCTAATTTGTTGACTAACCATAATAGACTGCACGAACAATTCGTTTGCGCTGATCAGTTGAGAGCAATTCGGCCCCAATTGCAAGCTATATGATCCGTAGAAACCGAGAATCAGAGTCATGGACGCTGCTGGCGAGAAGCAAAATCTCAAATTTTACTCAGGAAACAGAAAATCCGCACTAAAAAAATGGGGCGGTAGAATTTGCGATGCAAGCGAATTACCGAAGAACCAGAACGTGACGAGGACGGCAAGGCAAGACCAGATTTCATCGCCGTCGCGAGGGACGATGTTGGAAATTGTGAAATTGAAGCGGTAAAACACGCTTCGCGGCGAGTCCTGACGGGAGATTCGGCGACGGTCGTGGAGGTCGGCGGTGACGTCATCAGGCGGATGCAGTAAGACTTGAACCTCCGTCGCCCTCGCCGCCTCCGAGTCTTCGTGGATCTGCGGTGGCGGCAAAGAGGAAGAGCTCGACGCTCCGGCGTCGCCGGAAGAAGAAGGGATTCGGAGTGGTGTACTCTGAGTTCGCTCTTCTTCCATTCGAAATCGGTAGTGCAGAAAGTGAGATTGCCGTGACGGCGGAGGCGGTGGAAGAAAGAGAATCTGAGAACGCCGGAGAAGCAGAGTGATTGGTTGGAGTTAGCTGGTGAGGAAGATGAAGGAGAAGAAGAATGTTGAGAGAATGGTAGTTGGTGACGGTTAGCTCAAGTCTTCTGCTTCAGAGTGAATTTACATATTAGGCCCATAATTTTGAATTAATTAACGCTCACAATGATATTAGACCACAGATAAATAGTTTTTGGTAAAACAAATTTACATGTGTATCACATTCTCAAGCTGGCATTCAGATTTTAGAGCTCAGATAATAAGACAAATCATACTGTATTGTTCACAAGCAAACCATTCTCCATTAATAAGCACGTGCAAGATCAAACGGGTAAAGAATAGGACTTCAACGATCAAATGTTTTTTTTTCCTTAGCCCATTTCATGTCGCTAAAAAGATTAAACCTTAAATATATATGTAAACATGAAATCTAGCATCACAAATTCATAACCATAAAAACAACTTGTGATTATATCAAAATCCATTTTTAATTCTGACCCAACAAAAAAACATGTACTACTTCAGTGATTTTAAGTATCATAAATCATAATAAGGGTTTGTTTGGTTTGCTTATAAAGGCTATTCTAAAAATAAATACTTTTTTCTCAAATAACTATGTTTAGTAAAATTATCTTTATCAATAAAAAATCATCATAATACTTTGTGATAGAATGTGAAAGTTTTAAAATTTACACAAATTTCTAAACATTAAAACTGTTTTTTCTTAAAATATACCATTACAAATAAAAATATTATTATAATGGGTCTCACTAGACCTATACAATTAAGTTCGGGTTTGGGTCGGACTTTCAATATTTTTTGTCCGATTGATCGAACTGGGCTAAGCTCGCCCAATTCAGACGGGTTGAAACTGTTGGCCAAGTCCGTCCGAAAATGACGGCCCGACGGGCTATCCCAGTCCGAATTTGTACATTTACTTGTAGTGATTTACAACATCAATAATACAAAAAATATAAGGCCTCTATTATTCGGCGTATATGCATTTTTGCCGTTTGACGCATAGGCTCGCGCGTAACGTGGGAGGAGGCTTCCCACGTTGCGCACGGGAAGTGACCCGTTCAAGCCTCACACGTAACGTGTGACGAACCTCCACACGTTACGTGTGACGCACATCCACGCGTTACGTGTGGGTTTACGCCACACGTTACGTGTGGAGGAGATCTGGCTTTAAAAGCCAGATCTTGCTTCATCCTCCATTCATTCGAACTCCGCAGCCTCAATACCCTAAACCCTTTCACTCGTTACGCGTCTTTTGCATCTGCTCGTGACGAATCAACCGACTCCGCGCGTTACGTTCAAGATCTTTGAAAGGTTAGTCAGTAGAAATTGTTTTTTGGTTTTGTTTTGTTAAATTTGAAGTGTTTGGTTAGGGATTGTAGATCCATATTGTAGATCTATGTTGTGGAGATGTTTAGGATGGTAGATCTATGTTTTGTAGAAGCTTTTGGGATTCTCCCGATCAGTGACCAAACATGTGGGTGCTCGTTGCACCTTGACAAACATCTTTGCAAGTTGCTCTATGGCCCACTTGTAACTGTCTTCGTCCTCCTTCTCCAGAAACGCCCCGACAATATTTGTAGTTTTTTCAAACAGATGTGATGCCAACAATTTCAAGGAAGGACAAATTGTAACTGCACACATAATCATATATAAAATATGATGGCATCCTAACCTTGACATGAAAAAATGAAGAGTATAATAGATATGTATGTTACTAACCAGTTAGTTGCATATGTAGAGTCCAACAACACAATGTGCGGAAATGCCTTCAGCAACGACAACTGTTCCTGGCTTGCGAAAAAGATATCCGTTATCTTGTTGGTCTCCTTGTTGAATCTATGCTCCATGAAGTATCCCTTCTCATTGCACTCATAGAAGAACTGTTGCACAACTGTTCTTCCTTCCATGCCCTTCTTTCGTATCTCATGCATGATGTTGTACACTTGCTTCATCTTGGTCAAATTGCCAGAGGACGAATGTATTGTAGTATTAATCTTTTGAGGCTTGCAATGATTGACTGTCATCACCCTAATAATCTCATTCTCTTCAGCGCTTGGTCGCCCAGCTAATGCACTACCATACAAATAATCTGCTATGACATGATTGTGAGTTCCATGTTGTACAATGATCCTCCACAATCCCTTCGGCCCTTCTTTCAGCCTCAACATGAAGGGACACCCACACTTCTTCGACCTTGTGATATCTCTCACTTGGTCAGCTTGTTTAGACACGTTTTGTCCATGCCTATCACACGGTAACCAAGTCCCCCCAAGGGTCGAAGGGGTGGAAGGTTTATTCCTCCACTTTTTGATGCAGAAGTGTTTATACTTAGCCATCTCCCGCGCCCACAAAAATGCTTCTTCTCTAGACTCCCAGATTTGATCAGTTGTAAAGAACCTTGAGTAATTAGCAGAGACGTAAACATCCTCCTCCGGTGGTACACTAAACTGAGGCTGTGTGTGTAGGGATGGAAAGCAAAACTGTGGGATAGCATGAGATGAAGATACTTCTGGAGGAAACGGTATCCCAAGTGAGAAGGATGATATCTCAATAGCTGGTTGAGGCGTGTTCCAATCCTGCAACTTTTGAGGCGTTTCCCAAATCGCAAATGTCTTCTGTGGGGTGCTCTAGTCATTGAGGGAGATATTGTTTAACCCCTCGTATAAATAATAGTTCGTCTACATACACATGAAATCATCTCATCAAGTAGTGCACAAATTATAATAGAAATTACCTCATTCGAAAGTGGAATATCTTCCCCACTGTTGCTCCAATACTCGTTGTTGTTCGGATTGTCCATTTTTTTTTACAAAAATTGAGAGTGCAAAACAAGAATTTGTGAGTGTTTCAAATGAGGGTTTAGGCTCGAAATGGATCGTTAGCCGGGAAAGAAGACGGGTCATTATTACAGTTAGGTGGGGACAAGACGGTTAATTCAATGCGTTTTGCCACAGACTGAACCACACGTTACGTGTGAGCCCCATCCACACGTAACGTGTGGAATAGCATGACACGTAACGTGTGAGCTGATTCCACACGTTACGTGTGGTTCAAGGTTTAGGCGTATGAGGCTTTTTGTTAGGGTTTGGGGTAGGGCTTGGGGTAGGGTTAGGGTTTAGGGTTTATGGATATGGTATTGGGGTAGGGTTTAGGGTAATGTGGTTTAGGTTTAGGGATTAGGATTTAGGGTTAGGGTTAACTATTTATCTTTAATTAATAAGGGTGAATCGGGTATTTTAGTTACCTTGTTTGTGAGATTGAGGAGAAGAACTTTTAATTAGGGTTTAGGGTGATAAATGATTGTTGAGAAGTTATTAATGCTAGTGGTTGAGTTCATTAATGCTAGTGATTGAGGTCATTATATACTACAGTTATATACAACTGTATATTAGCTGTCAAACACATTGCTTTTCACTATATAAGAGGCATTAGGGTTGTTTGTTCTCTACAACAAGTCCAACACAAGCGACGCTTGAAGATTCAATTGTGGGTATGCTTCTTCTTCCAGTTTCTTTTGATTTATTATCCCCAATTTTTTATATTAATGGATTCATGATATTTGTAGGAAACCAAGCACTATAACAAATAATGGCATCTTCATCCGAATCATCAACAAACCCACTATGCGCGTGTAATTTGAAAGTCATTGTCCGTACTTGGGATTTACAGTGGAACTACGAAAGAAGGTATTGGGGATGCCCAAGACTGGGGTGTTTTTACAGGAAGTGGATTGATCCTATATACGAGGACAGGGCACACGCGATTATTCGACAACAATGGCGAGAAAAACAAGATCTTGTTAAGGAAAATCAAAAACTTTTACAAGATGCGTAGGTATAACCTCAAACTATATAATGATGTACATCGTATACTGCCTTGATGTCGTATCTTTTGTATAATGTTGTTTACGTACTATCAACCTTTGTAGGGAGCAAACAATTTTATCAAAGCAGAGATATGATAGGAAGCGAACTTTTACCAGAGATTATCCTAATTTCTTCAAATGCAACTAGACGATGTCATTTATTTTGTGTTAGGGTTTCTAAGTTTATGAAGAAGGTGAAAAACATGTATTATTTACTTTATTTTGAGATAAATGTGGTTGTAGTCATCCAACGTAATGAACAATTCTATTATGTCTTCTAGGTTGATTATTTTGGGGTGTTTTTTTATTAATTTTAGATAAACAAATAAACCCTAAATTAAACAATAATATGATACAACATTCATACACAACATTATAATATATATAAAATAATCAATAATTCAACATTGAACCACAAATAAATACTAAAAATATACAATAATATGACATACACAAATACCCTAAAGTATACTATAACTAAACAATTTAATATACTAAAACACCATACGTTACGGATGGTGTATACCCACACGTTACGTGTGGTATGGCTCCACACGTTACGTGTGAGGTACAACCACACGTTACGTGTGGTAAGGCTCCACACGTAACGTGTGGAGCCTATGCGCTAAACGAAAAAAATGCATATGCGCCGAAAAGTAATCGTGCAAAATTAACACCATTAACATAACATAACTCCTAATTTTCTATTAACCGATTCCACATTATCAATTGACAAGCTAATCCTTATATTTTATTTTATATTTTTAAAATTTCAACACGGTACTAGGTCAGGCCTAGAGGGGTGTTCATACCAGGCCCTTTTGTATACCGAGTCAGCCCAGACGGACCAATACTATTGTCCAAGTCCAGTTTTTAAATCGAGCGGACAGTCCGGACGGACTGGCCTAGAGTTGTACATGTCTAGGTCTCACCAAACAAATCTTTAAGTTGCACCCAACAAATATCATAATTAAGGATTTTTATATTATGCATTGTAGTTTCATGAAAATACATTTCAAACATCTTGGATGGTTGAGCTTGAATTATGTCAATATTGAATAAGTGGTATGGTGTTGGTGTGTGTTAGTGGAAGACAATCAATTGTAAAAGTAGTGTAGAAGACATGGAAACGGGGTGGGAATATCTCATTCTCGTGGAAATTTGACGCAGAATTTAAATGAGAATGGAGTAGAATTTAATCCCTGCACAGGGACAAGAACAGAGAATTTAAATAGGAACGGAGTAGAATTTAATCCCCGTGTAGGGACGTGAAAACTTGCGAGAATCTCCGTTAAATACCCTACTTTTTATTTTTTTTTAACCCTAAATCTTAAATATCATTTTCCTAAATTTCATATCCTTTAAGATTGAATCCTAAATCTAAACCTTAATGTATATGTACATTGAAGCAAAATTAAACCCTAATGTAAATGTAGATTAAAACAAAATTAATTCTCTTTTATGTGTAAACGGGGGTGGGAATCCTCAACAGGGAATGTGCCCCGAAAGGGTCGGGGAAGGGGGATTTTGTTTTCTGATTCATAACGGGGAATAAGGCGCCAAGGCGGTAAATGGGAACAGAAAATGTATTCTATTTGAACCCGTCACGTTGCTATCCCTAAAGGTGAACAGTGACTATGGAGTATCCTATGTTAACTTTGGATTAGTTCTAAGGCTCGAGACATCATGATGAACTATATTGTATATCATGTGTTTTTTTGTTATTATAAGAAGAATAAAATCTGAAATATGGTTTCTTTCTCCATAAAAAATATGAACGTCTTTTTACTCGAATTGGATTCTCTTCTCCCCTTTTGTGCAAAAATGGCATCATAAGCACACTAGAGGCTCGTTTGATTCACATTCTTTTGAAATTAGGAATGAAAATGAGAATGACTTAAATTCACAATTATGTTTGGTAAGGATTGAAATGTGAATGGATTAATTCCAAACAATGACTAATCCAAGCTCAACGAAGTATTTGATTCACAAAATATGTTAGATGTATCATGCACTCCGACTAGACATATCAAAAATTGGCGTGACCTGAAAACCTGACCCTACCCAAATTTTTAGGGTCAAGAAGGACCTGAACACGACGGACCCTAATCCAACCAGGCCTAAACTCAAATGACTCGAACATGCCGGACCTGAACCCAACCCAACCCCAACTAAGACTCGAGCTCGACCCAAACTCAACGGACATGTCATTTCATATATATTATCTCATTTATATAAAATATTATGATATATTTTATTAAATAATATTAATTATTTTATTAGTAATTATCTTTCCAAATTGAAATAATATTATAATAACTAAAAAAATGGACACTTTCAACCTGATTGGTCACCCCGAACCCGAGCCAAACTCGTTATGAACATATCGATTAACCCATTTAACGACCTGAACCCGACTTCACTCGAACCCGACCCGCCCGACCCAGTTATAAGTCTAAGTAATCTCCCTTTGATATAGAGTATGTCAAAGAATGATTCATTTCGACATGATACCAAGCGATAAGTTACAAGAATGAGAATGAGTCCGAATTCGACCCGATTCTTGGATCATACCAAACAAGCCCTAACACAATAACACGCGCTAGAGAGCACAATTCAGTGTTATTATGTTCAACAATGTGGATGAATATTGCAGTCAAGAAAAAAACTGGATGTTGATTGTAACCTACTCCAGTAACCAAAGAGCATGGATTCCTAAATGCCACTTTCTTTTGGGCTCAGCTATTTTTCTAAGCTCTACAATGTTCAGCAAACCAAATCTAGACAGACGAAAAAGGGAAATTATTTATTCAAATAAAACAGCTAAATACTTGTTTATATGGCTTAGAATGTGACAGTGTGCCGTTATTAATCTCTTTCTGCAAGCTCAATTGCAGATCAACAGATTTGACATACAGCTGCATTGATTGAATGACTTTACAACTGTATTCATGTGCTCCCCAGCTATGCCACTTTGAGGTCAAAAGAAGAATACTAGAAAGGGGGAATGGGAAAAGTCAAAACAATGATCCGAATATTGTGGCAAGTGTTTATAATCACAGTTCACTGAAATGCTAACCAGTTTGAATTTCATGGCAGATTCATATTCATGCCATTGCAAAAGCAGAACTACCAACAGCACTCATTTCCCCTAATCAGGATTGAGATCTGTTAAGTGACAAGATCCTAAAACAGCACTGTTTTTATAAATCCAATTAACATCCATTTGTGCAGAATGGTTAACTAGCCAAGCAAAAGGATCTCATAGAAGTGGTATTGGATCAAAATCGTGCTTGGAGGACACAAAGATGATCAAATAAAAAGCTTTCATAACAGTGGGATGCAGATCAACCTATGGCCTCAAGAAACCATTATCATCTGACTGCAGCTATTTCAATTGCAATTTCCACAAATGCATACACCATTGAATATGTATTAGAGCAAATCAATTTCAAACAACCAGAATAAGAAAAGCACATGAGATGATGATTACTAATGAATTCATACATAGAAACTAAAATTCGGTGTTTGCAAGATGTTATCTGTAGCCATGTCAAACGAAAATTGAAGGTCAGAAGGCAGAAAGCATACAAGCTGATAACTTTTCCAATGAAAGCAGAACTTCTGACACCAGATCAAACAAAATTGTGAAATTCCAGAAGAGAAAAACCACAAACATCTCTTGAAAGTTGAAATTTACCAACCGGAAAGCCAATCAAACGAAATCACAACTCAATTAACAAGCAAAAGCTCTTGAGACAGACAGAACCATCTGATCTCGAAAATTAAACTATACAATAAGAGAAACCCTAAATCAGACCAGAAGAAGGGATCGAAAAGAGAGAAATCACCGTCTGTTATCATAATCAACGATTTCGGAGTCGGTGACGGCGCGGGAGTGCTGAACGATAGATCGGCCAATGGAATTCACCCACTCCTCCTTCTCCTTCTCGGAATCGGCGACGAAGTACAACGGATAAGTGCCGGCGCCGGTGGAGATCTGGAATGCGTTGGGCTGGCGAACGTCATCCTCGGCGCCCTTGATGGTGACGCATCTGCCGACAGGGATGACGCCACGTGGCACGGAGAAGCGGGAGACGTCGGAGTTGAGGAACCAGAAGAGCTTGCCTTGCTTGAGCACGAACCAGCGGCGGCGCCAGTAGGTGGTGTACTCGCCTTGCTTGCGGAGCCAGCCGCAGCGCTCCGGATGAGACCAGAACTCGATGCCGGCGTATTCGTCGGGGCTGGGCGTCGATCCCACCAATCGCCGGAGTGCTTCCATTGCCAAGAAAGACCAGCAATCTTCCGAGTGGTAGATAGGGGATCCGGGACTGCGATGCGGGACGTTAAATCACACCGTTCTGAAATCTGAATTATTGCATTTTTTCCAATTTATTTTGTTATTCTCTCGTAATGATAAGATTTATCGGTGTCCGTGTCCTTTAGCCTTTAGGAGTTTGGATAAATAAAACCGACGAATTAATTTTATAATATAATATATTATTAATTGACATAAATATATTTAAAATATTAATATAATGGAAAAGTATCAAATGAGAATAGGAAAATAGGAGATAATGGAGAATAAAAGAGGGCCGTTGGATCGGAGGCGAATCAATGGCCCATATTAGACTTTCATTAAAAGCTGTATAATTCGGGCGTGCCGAATTTTTACCGAATTTTTCGACCGTATTATTCGCGTTTTATTAGCGAATAATACGGATTTTGGCTTGTTTTTTTGCTGGGCACTTTTTTTGTTCGCTGACATTGAACAATTATGTTCAACGCCTTGAACACTTGCATCCGGGACCATGAACACTGATGTTTCAAGCCTTGAACACTTGTGATTTTGGCTTATTTTTTTACTGGGCACTTTTTTTGTTCGCTGTCATTGAACAACGCCTTGAACACTTGCATCCAGGACCATGAACACTGATGTTTCAAGCCATGAACATGGGCGTTCATGGCGATGAACATTGACGTTCATGGTAATTTTCAGGAATGTTCAAGGCAATCAACAAAGAATTTTATTACAGTTTACAGGTTTGTTCAAGGCAGTTTACAAGTCAGTTCATGGCAATTTTCAGGAATGTTCAAGGCAATTTCCAGGAATATTCAAGACAGTTTACAGGTTCGTTCATGGCGATAAACATTGACGTTCATGGCAATTTACATATTTGTTCTTGGCCTTGAAAAAACTAGTTCATGGCATTGATCAGAATTGTTCATGGTATTGTTCACTGTTCATCATCATCTTCGACATCACCGCCGTTCATCTTCATCACCGATCTTCATCATCATCTTCCATCACCGTCGTCCGATCATCAATCATTCATCATCAGATCTCATTGATCATCACCACTGATCGCATCGATCATCACCACTGATCGCATCGATCGAATCAACATCATCATCAATCGGATCTGCACACCGTCATCTTTGATCATCCTCACCGCCGGAACTGCCGGAGGAGGAAGGTCGGAACCGCCGGAGGAGGAATGCCGGAGGAGGAAGTTAGAGGAAGAACGGTGGAGGAGGAGGAGGTGAGCATAGATCTGATTAGAGGGAGGAGGCGGAAGGAAGGAAGGAGGCGGAGGAGCGCGCTTGTTTCTTAGGGTTTGCTACGTGGCAGCCTCACAATTGTTCTCCGTTCTCTCCTACTAATTGGTTCTCACCTGAACCGGACCCTTAATATAATTATTGTTGACATATAAAATGTTGATATAACTATTTTATTGTCATATAAAATATTAATATAATTATTGTAACAAAATATGTTATTATCATATAAAATTAAATTTTAGAAAATAAATATTATACATAAGATAAAGATAATATCAACGAATGAAAGGTAAAAAAATATCAAGTACTAAACAATATATGTGAAGAACAATATATGTGAAGTTGAAATGTTATTAGTTAAATATGTTTGTCTACATGTCAGTGATAAATAAAATACCTAGGATAAATTAATTTAACTTTAGTATTGTATTTACATGAAAAGTAAAAAAAAAAACTAGAAAGACAAATTGTAAGATGGATTTGAATATAAAATTGTAGAAATATTGCTGGTGATAAAATAAAAATTGTACGAAATTGCAAATTGAAAGGAAATACTAAAAAATCGTATATAAAGCTAAAAAACTAGCCCAATAATAAACCAGGTGTCATAAAGCCTAAAACTTGGACAATGTTACAATTAATATTGTTTAGTACTCGTCCCTAAATAATTCAACAAAACAATTGTAAATTATTATATTAGGTATAATTCACCAATATAATAAATTACATACTCATAATATAGGTTATGTAATTCGCATATCCTTAATTCGGGTTATTAAATTTTACATATCCATAAATTAAAATATTATGATATTTTTTCATATCCTATTAAAAAAACCTTAATTTTATATATAGTAAATTGTATTTGGTAAATAAGAAAAATCGTGTAGAAATAAGTAAACGTAGATTTAAATAAATAAGAAGGGTAAAGTTTTAAAAATAATATTGAGATTTGCTTACGTGACATAATTCATAAACCGACAAGATGGAGATAAAATTAGAGTTTTAGTACATATATAGATAGAGTTATTGATGGGTTAGGACTTAGGAGGTTTGTTATTAATATTGTATTTTTGAGTCTATGCAATTTTTTAAATGGATACAAATAATTGTAAATTTTAGAAACAAATTTATAAAATTGTAGTTTGCCTGTTCCATTGCTAAATAATTGTGACAATCTTTACTGAATGGAAAAGTATGTTTTTTTTGCAATGTTTTTGAAAAAAAATAAAAAAATGTGAGCGAGACATGATTATGAATTTGTTTGAAAAATGTATTTATAAAGACATTTTTTTCTTTTTTATTTATAATCAATATTCTAAAAGTCGTTAGGCGGTGAGGGGGGGCCTAGCGCCTAGGCGGCTAGACAGGCCTAGACGGATTAAAAGTTAATGCGTGATCCATGTGATTATTTGACTATATTCTCCCAAATCAATTAATGTTTATAAAACTATATTGGGATGATGTTTGATTTATAATAATGGGCCTTATTTTACAAAACTTTATCCAAAACTATGTTTTATACATCCGTCATCTGCTAAGATATTATCGCTTCTACAACATTTGAGACTTCTAGGCGGGATCCTAGGCGGTGAATGACTGCCTAACAACGGGGCCTTAGGCGGGGATGTTTAGAAAATTGTTTATAATATACTTTTCGAGGTTGAAAAGCTAATTACTAACCATTATAATTCTTACATAGATGCACCATCACAAAGCTCCCTAAAGTAGCTACAAGCCTTTCCTTCCCTGCATCTAATTCAAGTGCAGAAACTACCTTCAACCATCCAATTCAGTTCCATAGCACACACAAAAAAAAACCTCATTGACTTCAAGAGCAGGGTTTCGAGCATCACCTTCAGTTTTGCAACTACCAAAATTTCATTGGAGAATTCGAATATTCTAATCCTTGTTTATAAACGAAGACTCTGCAAGGTCAATAGCACGGGCAAGGGCAGCGGCTTTGTTCTCGCACTCCCGTTGCTCATCAGCCGGGACGCTGTCAGCAACAATGCCAGCACCGGCTTGGATGTGGGCGATCCATTCTCTCCTGTTGTTCACATCCTTGTAGGAGTACATGGTGTCATAACGAATACTGCTAGGGAACACCATGGTTCTCAATGCAAGGGCGATGTCCATGTCACCATTGAAAGAGATCCCTCCAAATCCGCCGCTGTAGGGCCCACGGCGAGTCACTTCCAGCTCATCAATTAGCTCCATTGCCTTCACCTATATAGGATGGTCATGGATATAACTTATCTCCTAAGAAAGACTTTAACTTGTGGTAAACCACCCATCAAGACGGTGCAAGATCATAAAACAGATAAGAGCAAAAGGTAGTAAATGATTAGACAGGAATTAAAGTTATCTCCTAAGAATCCTAAGATATATTGCAACTATGCAAAAAAGAGGATTTATTTTTAAAAAAATATAAAACTCAGAGGGCGCAGCAATGAACCTTTGGAGCTCCGCTAACAGTTCCAACAGGCAACGCAGCACGCAAAGCATCCCAGCTAGTCAAGTCATCTAGTAGCTCACCAGTCACCTGCAAAGCAGAATATCAGCAAATTTGAACTAACGTTATGTGCACATTTCTAGTACGTTGACTCAAGAACTTAGCCTAGACATGGGGGTTACTTGCTCAAGGGAAAAGGTTTACAAAAAATCTTATGAATTTTCAATTGTTTGTGAGAAGCAACACTATAAATCTTGTACCAGTAATATCACGCTCAAAACACCTGATTCTTTAAGGCTGAGCAACAACCCGTGGCCTCCAAAAAAAGGAATACAGCAGGGTAAAAAGAAACGAATTTCACAAAAGGGGAGACTTACAGTGGAGCTTATGTGCATAACGTGAGAATATCGCTCAATGTTCATCAGCTTTTCAACCTTCACAGAACCTGGTTTTGAGACCTGATAGCAAAATTTGAAGTCATAGAAATTCAATTAGGGTACTGAGAAAACGGGACAGGCAATGAAATGTATAATCAAAGAAACGGAACTGTATTCACCATAGAAGACAAGTAATCAGAAAGTAATTGGTTAAGAAAGTTGAGGTGTACCTTTCCAACGTCATTCCTTCCTAAGTCAACGAGCATAATATGCTCTGCTCTTTGCTTTTCATCATTCAAAAGCTGTTCTTCTAACATAAGATCTTCTTTAGGAGTCTTTCCTCTTCGAACAGTTCCAGCCAAGGGTCTATTAGTGATTTTGCCCTGCATTTATACCCCATTAAAGGATTAAATTGGCAAGTCCATTACAGAGATTTATAGAATTATGTCAACACTGTCATGAAAATGTGAAATTATCTGAGGCCCTTTCGCTGTTACCTTCTTCACACGAGTGAGGATTTCAGGACTTGAGGCAACTAGAATACATCCCCTAGCCTGACAAAATGAGAAGTCAAATTATTGAGTGGTTAATGGAACAATAGACAAAGTAACAGCAGGGGAAGAATACCTGTAGGTAAGTCATATAAGGGCTTGGATTAACAATTCTCAAAGCTCTGTATATTTCAAAAGGGTCTGCAAATGTTCGCCTTTCAAAACGTTGACTTAATACAATCTGGAATATGTCACCAGCCAGGATATGCTCCTTTGATCGCAACACGGCTTTCTCATAGTCCTCTTTTGTCATGTTCGAATTCTCCAAGGATGGACCAAAAAGGCTAGTCTGAAGTTTGATTGAACCAGCAGCAAGCTTAGGCCTGGAAAACAGAAAAAATAAATCTAAAAGCTCATGAGAGAAAGGTGGAAACTAAGGGATATCCTAGTCTAAAGTGGCAAGTTAGAGGTGCCAACTATTACTCACATGTCTACACCATGAACTCTGGATACTAGGGAATTCAACTTTTCCATTCCATCCCTGTATGCCTCCTCAACAGATGAAAATTGCTCTAATTGAACCCAGTGGATCACATAGCATTTCTGACACATAAATTCAATAGACTAAATAAACTGAGTAGAATATAAAATAGGAAGTTAATTACACAAAGTGCAGGGTTGTGTGATACTGTGATGTCTGATCTTATTACATTTAAGTTAGTGAACATATATTTTGCAGAAGTACAAATGTGGCTCCCATAAAAAAACATGTGGTGAATATCCAATCACCCAAGATGTTCAAGCTTCCAAATTAACATAAAAATATTTTCTTCTGTTATTTGTTCTTGTTTGTCTGGTCAAGGGAGCCCTTGTTCATACAATGCACAAGATATTGATGAAAATTTAAACAACTGTATCTCAGGGTTATGGGAGTTTCCTGTTGATTCTGATTCCAAACAGAAATATCTATTATATTTCATCCTAGATGGCCTTGTTCAAGTTCAATAAATTAGTATAGTTAGTTGGGACTTACAAAGTACACCGAGTACAACAAGTGAAAATTGCTATTGTAATTCTTAAAGTAACAATGCATTCAGCAATCCACCAACATAACTTTGACGCACAGAAACATTACCTTCTCCACATGATCAAAAACGATAACATTATCATACAATCCTAGGTGGAGGTCCGGAAGGTTCCTGTCATCCATGGGGGCATTTGAAAAGGGAAGCTTTTTCTTCTCCACATATCGTACAGTATCATATGAGAAATACCCAACCCATCCACCTGGTCAAGTTATAGGAGCAAGAATAGATGATTAACCCATAAACTTTTGGCAGATTTGACACCATTTATCCCATGTGTCAATGCACAAACATCATCAACCATATGGCATTACGAGTTGACAATTTTTTGTCACTAAAAGCTAAAGCAACTGCTTACAGAGGGCAAATTTCAACCAATCACTTACAAATTGACATTATACAAGCGGTAGAATGAAATGAACTCACCGCAGAAAGCCTCAGGTAGCTCCTCCATCCGTTGGGGCTTCCACTTTTCCATCATCCGCCTAGGAACCGCCATGGGATCATCCACGATCTCCTCCGTCCTCTTTCCCTCATGGTGATCCATAACAGTAACCATATTCTCCTTCGCCACAATCTCCAGAGTCGGCTGGGCCCCCACCACACTATACCTCCCCTAACCACACAGATGCAAGCATCATTTCAAATTCCAATTCGATTACAGAACTGAAAAAAGCGGCAAACAGAAATTCAAGTTACTCACGGCACTGGAGGAGACAAGGCCTGGCTCGACGGACTCGAAGAGGAAGCTAGGGGCGTCCCTCTGGTCCTCCTTGACAAGGCAGCGGAAGGCGAGCACCGGCGTAAGGTGATCGGAGAAGATGCATCGGTAAAGAGGGATCAGGTTCCCTTTCTTTGAAGCCTCGGCGAACTCGGTGGACTGGTCGACTGCACAGATAGACAACGGACATTGGAATCAAACTCCGATTCGAGAAACAAATCAACCGAAATCTAGAAAGAAAATAATGAAGTAGACAGAGTAAGCACCTAATTTAGGAGACGAGAAAGCAGAGCATTTGACGGGGCGAAAATAAGGGGAGGGGCGAGGAGAGGAAAAGAGAGGGGAGACGGGGGCTGTGGATGCGGTGGAGAAAAGGCGGTGGCGGTTGTGGAGGCGGGAGGAGGAAGAGGGGAGGAGAGAGGGATGGGGGCCGGGGGTAACGGCTAGGGCTAGAGCTAGCGCCGCCATTGTCGATCGGAGAATCCGAACCAGAGGCTCTGATTTCGGGAGGAGTGAGAGTGCGAGGGAGAAGGGGGTTTTAGGCCGATGAAATGTAACAAGTCAAACTTATAATTTGGCATTAATATTACACTAGTCCCTTAGGTTAAAATTTATTTACATTCGTTACAATAATATTGTTATAATGGTGTGTTTGAATTCTAAAAATACTATATTATATTAGGAAAAATATCATGTGCGAAAGTTTATTAACGTACAAAATATGAAAGAATTATAACCGTCCGATTTGCTTTAGTTTTTTGCATTGTTACACGCGCTTTCAAAAAAAATTTCGCTCCATCTGTTCGCTTCAGCCTTCTTTTTTTCGCTTCAGTTTTTCTAATTATTTTTTTCAAATTATTTTTTGCATTGTTACACGAACTTGCACTTTTTTTTTATTCATTTGCACTTCCTCCTTAACTACTTGCACTTCTGTTTAACAGATTGCACTTTCATTCTATTCGCTTGCACTTATTCATTATTCTGATGCATTTTATGTTCGCTTACTTGTATTTTAAATATTTTTTAATATCATATTTGCTTGCATTTTCTGTTCACTTACTTACACTTTACTCTGTATTTTCATATATTTTTTTCCTATTGGCTTACACTTTCATCATTTCACTTGCACTTATTCATTATTCTGATGCACTTTCTGTTCACTTACTTGCACTTTACTTCGTATTCTCATGCACTTTCTTCCTATTGGCTTGCACTTTCTGTTATTTAATCTCTTGAACCTAAAGTGCAAGCATATAAGAAAAAAATGCAATCAGAAAACATAAAGTGCAAGCATATAAGAAAAAAGTGCAAGCAAATCAACACAAAGTGCAAGAAAATAAACACAAAGTGCAAACAAATACAATGTGCATTCGAATATACACAATGTGCAAGCAGAATAAACAAATGTTCAATGAAAACATAAAGTGCAAGCATATAAGAAAAAAGTGCAAGCAAAAAAATACAAAGTACAAGCGAATAAACACAAGATGCATTCGAATATACACAATGTGCAAACTAATAAATAAAAGTGCAATCAGAAAACATAAAGTGTAAAAAAATAAACACAAAGTACAAGTAAACATAAGGTGCATTCGAATATATACAATGTGCAAGCAGAATAAACAAATGTGTAATGAAAACATAAAGTGCAAGCATATAAGAAAAAAGTGCAAGTAAAACAAAACAAAGTGCAAGAAAATAAATACAAAGTGCAAACAAACATAATAAAGCGGGTGTAATGACACACTCCATAGCGCTGGCCACGGTGGACGGCTGAAGATCTTTCGTATTTTGTATTTTAACAGCCTTTCGCATCTGAATTGCGTCCTTATATTATATTATCTTAATACATCAGTGATTTTCTCATAATGTATTATATTATACTAAATTTTGGAATCTAAATACATCAGTAATTTCCTTATTTAGTATTTATTAAATATAAAATGCCTCATACAAATATAATGCAATGTATTTGGAATCTCCTTATTTAGTAATGAGTGACCATTCAAATATGCAATACACCTATATGAATCGATCAAAAAGGTAGTATTATATTTTGTGAATGCGAGACCTTATATTACTATGCCAAATTAGAAGGGCTCACGTGTGAACTCTTGTTAATGTGTTAAACGTGGAGGAAGGAAGGCTATTGTTTTTTTTTATTATACTAAACTCTAGGACTCATCTAATTAGATGACAGTTTTAAATAATCCGAGTGGATGATTTTTACAAACTTTGTACCAAGCGAATCAAAATCAGAGTTCAAAATTGTGAACTCATAACAGGTGCTGTGTAGGAGAGACAATGATGAATGAGTAGACGTGGAGAGTATAATTCGTTGGAAGCTGTGGAGGGCAGTCAGAGGAAGAGTACGACCAACAAGGAGATCTGCGGCATGATTTGCTTCCCGAAAGCAATGATGTACTCGAGAAGACACAGAAGAGGACATAAGCGTAACAATATCCTTAATAATTGTGTCAATTTCCCAAGATAATTTTCCAATACCTCGGATGGAGTTAATAATAACTAAATTATCACCCTCAACAATTAAGTGAGTGATATGCATATTGGCCGCTTGCTAAATTCCCGAGAGAGCTGCAAGGGCCTCAGTTCGAAGAACTGAAGTGGATGGAATGATTTCTCTGTGGAAGGAAAATAGTTTACCCCGAGAGTCACGGATCAGATGTCCGATATGGGAACTGGCGTCGTGTTTGCGTGAGCCGTCAAAGTTCAATTTATGCCAATGAGCTGGCGGTTTTTTCCATGTGCGGTTAGCGGGGCGCAATCTGTTACATCGCAGTGGGGGTGATATAGGGGGGTATGAGGGTAAGCCAATCTTGGTGAGAATAAAAGGCGTGGGTGACTGAGCAATGTTGGGAGAGATTATTCTGGGATTGAAAGATACGTAAATTTCGGAACGTCCAGATAGACCACCATAAAAAAAGAAGTGGAGCATGTTGCGTATTGGTTTAACGAAAAAGCTTGAAATTTTTGATGAAATTATCAGTGGTGGGGATTGAAAATGAACAATGCAGTTTTGATTCTAACTTATGGATCATAGATAACGTAAAAGGGGCAAGTGAAGAGAAGATGATTACGGTCTTCGTTGTAGGTTGTACAGAGAGTACAAGTGAAAGGAACCGTTAAATAATACTGATTAAGTTTTTCAGAAGTTGGCAGGGCATCTATGAGACATTTACAAATGAAGTTTTGAATTTTAGGTGGAAGTTTTAATTTCCACAGCCAAATTAGAGAGTCTGTTTGAGGAACGGTTGTAATACTCCGGGTAATCTTACGAGAGGATTTAACCGAGAAATTATCGTCAGAGCTTGGTGTCCATACCAATCTATCGGTAGTGTTTGAGAAAGGGATATGAATAGCTAGGATTTCCGTGACAATATGCGAGGGAAGGAGAGATTGTAATTTGGGAATACCCCATTGCCAGCAGGCGTAATAAAGGAGGAAACAATAATTAGTGGGTCAATGGTGTTATTGTAATAGGGGAAGAGTACACAACCTGAGATCCATGAATCATACCAGAACTTAATTGAATGTCCATTTCCAATTTCCCAGCCAAGGCCAATACGTAATTCAGAACGAAGATGCAAAAGTTTGGAAAATTGCCACGACTGTTTAGTCTTTTTTCGGTATGAGAATAAATCCAAGGATCTTATGTATTTTACATGGATATTTTTACACCAAAGGTTATCAGTGTCTTGAGTAATTTCCATAAAAGTTTTATTTGTAGGGATCTATTTAAATAAGCGGCCTTATGAAGGCCAAGACCACCTGCAGTTTTGGGTTTGCATATTGAATCCCAACCGATTAAGGGACGATATGATGGATTGGTTTTATTCCAGAAGAAGTCTTTAAGAATTTTGTCGATTTGGTTGCAAATTCCAATTGGGAGAAGAAAAATTTGCATTAAGTAATTAACAGTCGAAAGGAGATCGATTGAATTAGGACTAAACGTCCAGCCTGGGATAATGAATTAGCCTTCCACTTAGAAAGCTGTTTTTTCATTTTTTGGAGATACGTGTCAAAAATTTATGTTTTAACTCTACCCCGAACAATTGGGATGCCGAGGTATCGTTCCAAGGAAGTAGTTATAGGTATGTTTAGTAAGGAAGCAAGCGCTGTAGTCTGGGATGACGAGATATTGGAAGATGTTTGAAAGGAGCTTTTATGAAAGTTTACATAGAGACCTGAAGTGAGACTAAATTTGTGAAGTAAGTCCTTAATGAAGAGCATATTAGAGGTAGTTGCATTAGCAAAGATAAGTGTGTCATCAGCAAAGGTGAGGAATGGGATACATGTACCATTTCGAGTCAGTTATATTCCCACTTTGCGGTGTCGGTTTTGTGCTTCTTTTGTTAGTGATCTATAAAGGAATTCAGTGGCAAGGATAAAGATGAAGGGTGCAATTGGATCACCTTATCGTAGGCCACATGAAGGGTAAAAAAGTGGTTCGGGTTCATTATTGACAAGAACTGAAAATGAAGTAGATTTGACACAAGTCATTAGAAGGTGAACCCAAGTTGTTGAGAATCCAAATCTAAGTAAGATTTGTTCTATGAAATTCCAGTTTAGTTTATCGTATGCCTTTTCCATATCAAGTTTAATAGTCATCCATCCACGTTTACCTTTCTTTTTGGAATGGAAGATTTCAGGCGCTATTAAAATGTTGTCTTGAATACATCGGTTGGCCACGAAGGCACCTTGTTAGGGACTAATAAGTTTTGGAAGAATAGTCTTTAATCTGTTGGACATGATTTTGGTAATAATTTTGTACATGGTGTTGCAAAGACTAATGGGCCGGTAGTGGTTAATGGTTAAAGGATTATCTTGTTTAGGAATGATAGTTATGAAGCAATGCGCACATTCCTTGAGAAGTTGACCGGAGTGAAAAATGCTTGAATTGCAGAGATCAGGAATTTGCCAACAAATTGCCAGTATGATTGGTAGAATTCTGTCGGGAAACCGTCAGGTTTCGGAGTTTTATGAGCAGGTAGGTTGAAGACAATGGTACGAATTTCTGATGCAGTGGGAATGGCCGTTAGGAAAGAATTATCAGCTTGAGTGACAAGGGAGGGAATAATGTTGAGATCGTCCGCAGATAGCGGTTGAGCTGTCGTGGGTGAAAAGCGGGATTGCAGTTCTGAGGAAACCATACACTGGATGTCAGTGTACTCGTGGTAGGTGCAACCATCTCCAGTTTGAAATGATTTAATTTGTTGCTTATATGTGCGGATTTTTGCTATTGATTGGAAATAAGTGGTATTTTTGTCCATGTTATTAATGTGAATTGATTTAGCACGATGTTTCTAGAACATGTGTTGGTATTCTAAGAGTTTTTGGTATTTGAGAAGGTGTTTTTTTGTATTTGAGAAAAAGTGAGGGGGAGTTATCTGTCTAAATAAGGAATGTCTGAAGTTGGAGAAGGGTGTTCTCTGAATTTTTAAGTTGTTCGTAATTATTTTGATTTTAGATTTATACCAGGATTTAGAATAAGTTTTCAAGAGTTTCTGTTTTCTATAGAATTTGAACATAAAAGATCCTGAGTGTTTGTATTTCCAAACTTTGTGGACCATTGTCTTATAGGATGGGTCAGTGGTCCAAGCTGGTTCAAACCGGAAAGGGTGTTTCCTGACAGATGCTTTAGTGCCTAAGGTGACAGTGATCAGGCAGTGATCCGATGTAGTGAAGGGGTGATGGTGTATGTTAATAGACGAGAATGTTGTAATAAGAGATGGGTGTGTGAGAACACGGTCCAACCGTTCATAAATAGTGGCACACTGGGTACTAGACTTTCTCCAGGTAAAAGGAAATCCAGAGAATGGAGTGGAGAGTAACCCAAATTCATTAAGGAAATTGTTGAGTCGGTGGAATCGTGTGTGGGTAGGCTCTTGCCCGCCTAACTTATCATCAGGGCTTAGAATGTCGTTGAGATCACCAATAACCATTACAGAGTAATTATAGTTCCGACATTGTTCCAGTAGTCCGATTTTTTATCTTCCCGGTTAGGGGCGTATAAAAATAAAAGAATGAATTCAAAGTTGTGCTGGATACATTTAATTGCGATGATATTAGAGTCATTGAATAAGATGGACATATTTCTGGTTATAGAAGAGTCCTTTGAAAGGAGCCAGAGGCCTCCTTTTGTACCCAGAGCAGGGCAAATTATTACAGAATTGAAACCTATTTTTTTAAGGAAGGTGGCGTTGGGGGTATCATTAGTTTTTGTTTCTGAAAAGCATAGCAAGTCTAATTGGTTATGTCGTTTTAAGAACGCAATTTCAGTCCAAAAGTTAGGGCGACGAACACCGCGGGCATTCCAATATCCGATTTTCATTGATTGATTAAGGGTAGTAAAGTAAATTTTTTTATGTTTAGGTTCAAGATTATCAAATGTAATTTTTGTCGAGAGAAGTTTAATACATAGAGTTCTTCATTGATATTATGTCATTGAGTAATAGTTTGATGGATGGAACATGTTGTTATTAAGAAGATTGGTCATATATATTTCATAAGATGGGTCATTATAGATGTCATATTTTTGGGTCATAAGACATTTCATGGACCGGAGCCCAGCATATGTAAAACAGATAGGAGGAGAAGGAGAGAAAATTTGTAGGAAATGAACAGAAAGCAGTAGGCCAGCATCGTAGGCCCACAAGCTGAAGTTGCGGTAAAACAAAACAAGCCCAGACGCGAGGCCTGAAGACCCAATTATCCAACAAATTGAAAGAAGGCCCGTAAAAGGATGTAACAAAAACAAGAAAAAGAAGAGAAGCCTAGATTATGTAAAAAAAAAACTTGACCAAGCATGCAGTTGAAAAAAAGGTGCACGAAATAAGGAAGCATACAATTGAAAGACATGTGCAGAGTTGAAAAGGAAAACAAAGTCGAAAATTAATAAAAAGTAAATACTTATAATGGAAAAGGAAAGAGAGCATTGCAGTTGAAACAGAATGAGAGCGATCACACGCACAAGCATCCAGAATACCTCCAATTAGTGTGATATCACCAGTAATTTGACAAAACCCATAAAAATGATGGTAAAGGTCATAGTATAGCAAAATACGAACATGGACTTTGACTGAAGTTATACGGAGGAATAAGATGCAAATGAAATTAATGAAATTGATATCATAGTGCGCCTGAGAGTTCATAAGAGATTCGTCATATGTAGAATCAAATATAATTGCTTGATGGCAGTAATGATAATTCAGTAAACGCAGTGTGACTAGAAAGAGTATGGATGCAAAATTTGATCTAAAATTGGAAAAGACAGCAACAACCCAGCAAGGGCATGCAGTCAGATGTTCACTCATCTTGCTCAAGTCAGATAATTCTAACGGGTCATAACAAAGAAAATTTGATTATCATAGATGTCAAGAACATAGTTGATACTGAAATTAAGATAATCACATATAATGATCAAAACCCTTTTATAGAGAATCTAAGGATCATGAGTCGAATGAAACGGAAGAAGAATAGTCAGATATAATGGTAAAAAATTAATAAATTGCAGATATAGGTCACAAAAATCAGTAGATATATGAATCAATATGGTATGAGGAGATGTAAGTAGAAATTTATCAATAGCTAGATCAAATTTGATTTCATGAAAAGAGGAAAATAACAAAATCTGAAAAGGTAGCAAAGGAAAAAGGAGACTTACAGAGTAGATTGGGAGGGGCCGAAAGAAGGACTCGGAGGAAAGCAATCGGTGGTAGTAGGAGACGATGGCAACCGCGAGATGTGAAGGTGGTAACTCGGACTGTTCAAGTACATTATTGAAGATGTGATTATGTCGGTTCAAGCAGGGATCGCCAGATCTGAAGCTCAAAAATTCGAACTTGGCTCGGTCAAGCAACATATCAGAATGAATAAGGGGAAGGTGGTACAAGTAACCAGATCTAGGAACAATAACCAAATTCAGATCTGATGGCGTCGTACAGGTGAAGATCACCGAGGAAAGTAGCAGCAGCGGATTAATGGATCCGTGATAGGGCTACATAGGAGATAGAGAACTAGGATGTGCTGATGTTTGGTCAAGGTTACATGGCATAGGTGGTTGTGAGTTGAAGGAGGAAAGAATATACAGGAAACCTCCATAGGAGGGAAAAGGCCCCAAAGGGCAAAAGAACGAAGAAGCTCCCAGAAGGCCAAGAGTTTTTAGAGAGAGATGCTCTGTTTTTAAAGAGAGATCGGTAACAATCCCTGACCGAGAGGGTACATTAGGAAGGCCATTGGTTTAAAGGAGTGGAAAGTTGAGATTAAAAGGAGGAAAATGGGCCGGTTTAGCGAAAAAATGAAGATAAAATGATTCGGTTCATTTAAAGTGGCAATTTCGTAAATAACGTGAAGATCGTTGAGCCTCTCCCTCACGTGCGGACTCTCCCTTGCCCACTCTGACCTCCTCCTCATCCCCTTCCTCAACTCATGCTCCTCTAGAAACATCAAGATCACCGAGCCTACATTGGACTGTCTCTAGAAGCTCGTCGCCCATGGATACATCCACGACGAGGCTGAGTTCTCCGACGTCGTGGAGGAGATGCCATGAGCAGAGGATGCCACAGGTGAGATTGGAGTTCGGGGGAGACGGGAAAGAAGAGTTTTAGAGGAAAATTACATATATATACCCCTGAAAGCCATTAAAAAATTTAACACACGCGTTTTACCCCGTTTGTTGGATAAAGACGATCCAACAACCCACAAGTGTCCGCATTTTGTACAATATGATCTATTCACATTTGATGATCCAACTCCTACCAGATTATTGGTCAGTAGTTTAAAATAATACTACTAAAAAATCAATTTATATTATGTAGTATGTCTTGATATTATACTCCCTCCGATCATAAATATATAACATTGTAGAATTTGACACAAGAATAAAAAAAATACTTTTAAGCTTTAAATTTTCATGAAACTTTAATTAGTTGTATGAGTAAAATAATTTGTTTCGATGAAAAGCATTAAAGCTTAAAAGTATTTTTTTTTAAATATTGTCGCACGGCCTGCAAATCTCTGCAACGACGCAAATAGGCTACTGTGACAGTGCAAAAAGAAACGACCTTAATTTTGAGCACTTTGGAAACGTTTTTAGACTTCCAGTCGAAGACACTAAAATAGGCTGATAAAGGGTCTTAGAAACTGTAAAAGAAGGTGACCGAGGTGAAAAAGTGGAGATAATTAAAACTTCATTACAGAAAACACAATTTAATTATCCCATGTCATATATTGATGATTATTTTTTAAGTCCTTAAATGACATTATATATTGATTGGAGGGAGTAGTATAATACTACTCCGTACGTAGTATTCAATTCTCTAACGTCATATATTATTTTATGTAATACGAAATTATATCACATAAAGTAGTTTAATATAAAACGAAACTAATATAATAAGATATTAGTTTACATAAAAATAATTAAATGTCACACGAAATTGGTTGACAAGAAAATAATTTATTATAACACGAAATTAATTTATGTAACACGAAATTAGGTGAAACAAAAATTATTTGAAGGATGTAACCCTAGCTTACCGCCTCTGCTACCAAGCAATTCCTTCAGAAATTTAACAGCCTAACATGCGATTCATCACCTACTTTCTAGTAAAAGAAAAAGCCCTATGGCTAGATATCTCGATCCGGTGAAAAGGTACCCCAGATGGCTCCATCTCTGGGTTGAATCATATGGTTAGACACCTCGATCAGGTGGAAAGATGCTCCAAATGGCCCCGCTCTGGGCTGAATCCAACTTGCGAACGATATTAACTCTGCTATGGCCCTCTCCTACTCCCAGATCCCAGAGATCGACAAACCCTATTTACCAGATCCATAGTCCCTTGTCAAAAGACAAGAATAAACCTATTACCCTACCAACAAAACACATCTTGTGAATCTCTGAAGGTCCATTCCTCAGAGATCTCACCTCAAAACACAACCATGGAGCCATTACATGTCTCTCCTTTTCGAAGTTCTGTCTTCGACTCTTCTGGGATAATGACCGCTCTTTTATGGTCAAAATCTGGTACTCCACAGAGTTTTGCTCACAGATCTTGTTTCGCTGATGAGCTCTTTGAATCGGAATGGCCTCCCTAAGGCAAAAATGAAAGGTGAGAGCAGCTAGTGGTATATTCTTGGCTTCTCGATCCAGATCTCCTCTCTTCGTCTTGTTTGATGGAGCCGCTAGATTTTCTGGTAGTGAATCTGTTATGTATTACTAATCCTAAGTTATTGTATTTAGAACTAGATTGGTACTTTGCAAGCAATTTCAGATTGAGTAGACTAGGAACAATGTAAAAGGCCAAAAGGTTCAATAGGTTTTCCTAGCCATTGAGGATCAGGTTGGCTCAAGTGACTTGACCAACTTGGTCCTAGTCGCTTGGAGCCATACATGGCTCTGGCTAGGTGAATGGGCCTGTTTTATCTCCCGGTCTTGGGTTTCACTTGTAATTGGGCTTGTCTGTCATATTGGGCCTCCCTTGCCTTCTGGGCTTGGCCGATCTGTAAGGCACATGCTCTCGCTGGTGAAACGCCGCGTTTGGGACAAAATAGGGAGAGGTACTTATACCACTCATGTAGCTCATTTGTGGGCATCTGATGGCGGTCTCACTTCTTCTCCGATGGAAACCCTAGAGAGCTCTCTTCTGTGAGAGCGGAACTCTGGCTCACCATTGTTGCTCGAAGTCGTAGCTTGAGGATCTGAGAGAAGTCACAAAGAAAGAGAGATCGAGAGGTTGAAGAGCTGCTTGTGTGCTTGCTCTGTGTTTGTCCTTCCAGGGGACGTTTCTCTTCTCTTCTTCTTCTGTTGGCCTGTGTGGCGCTTCTTCTCTTGCATTGTTTCTTTGTGTTTGCTCTCTGGTTTGCTTGCATGTAACCGATCTTGTTCTTGGCCTTGAGTTGCCTAGTGGAAGGGTGAGCCTCCCCTCCTGAGGACTCCGCAGATGTAGGATTTATTCCGAACTGCGTAAACAACTCTTTGTGTCCTTTGCTCTTTTCTGTTTATCTTTTCTGTCCAAGTTTGGTTTTGAACGATCGAGGAAAGATTTGAGCGGATTTGTTTTTACAAATTGGTATCAGAGCCTTGCTCTTGATCTGTGCTTCCGATTCTGTTCTTAAGGTCTTAGAAAAATGGGTTTTCTGTGTTGAGTTGTCTCTTGTTGCTTCTGTCTCTGGAAACCTACTATTTTTGCAACTTTGAGTATGCGATTGCCTCACTTCTGAATAAGGAGTGACAATCTGCGGTGACTCGCTTGAAAGGCTGCAAAGGTGTGCTTTCCAGATTGGGAAAACTTGGAGAGACTCGACTTCTTACCTTGTCTATTACCTGTTGTTTGAAACTTTTCTGCTCATCTGCTCTCGTTCATTTAAATCCAGTTTACTTGTTGACTATTAAGATAAACTCATGTCTTCTGTGGCAGTGAACCTTTAGTGGACGAAGCCTTGACTGAGTGTTAGGTGTAAGCTTTATCCCTAGGTTCTCGAGTTGAGCTTGTGTGTTGTCTACTCTTTGCAAAAGGAGTTGCATGTGTCTTTGCTCTTGACATTGCTTGTCAAGTGTGAAGCTGACTTGTGTGTCTATTGCTGTGTGTTGCTATCTGTGTGTTTCTCTGAATACTGACTTGTGTGTTGGATATGGCAGAAAACAGTGTTAGGGTTAAGCCCTTTGATGGCACCACTGACTTTGCCATGTGGCAAGTCAAAATGAAAGCAATCCTTATCAAGGAGAAATGCTGGAAGGCAGTGACTGGGACATTGCCTGTTGACATGTCTGCTGAGGATAAGGCTGAGCTTGATGAGCAGGCTCACTCTGAGATTATGATTAGGCTTGCTGACGATGTGGCTCGTCAGGTTGTAAGTGTTACTAACTCTAAATCTCTGTGGAAGGCATTAGAGGACTTATACTTGACTAAGTCCCTGCCTAGTAGAATCTCTTTGTTGTGTCGTTTGTTCACTTTTAAGATGGATATTAACTTGTCTCTGAATGAAAACTTGGATAAATTTCTGAGAATGAACCAAGAACTTGAAAGATGTGATGACAAGATAAAAGATACCCATCAGGCTGTTCTTCTTTTGAGCTCTTTACCTTCTCAGTTTGACACCTTTAAAGATGTTATCCAGTATAGTTCTGAAAAACTGACTAAAGAAAAAATTGTTGAGGCTATACAGGAGAAAAATGAACTTATGAAAGTGTTTAAGTCTAAAGGTGAAAAGAAGACTGAGGCTAAGTCTGAAGTACTTATGGCTAAGACTAAGACTAAAAACAAGAGATTTCAGAAGAAAGACAAAACTAAAAGTGAAAAATATGACAAAGCTGAAAATGATAAGAAAGACACCAGGAATTGCTATTACTGTGGTAAAAAGGGGCATTTTATAAAGGATTGTCACAAAAAGCAAAAAGATGATAAAGATAAGAAATCAAATGAATCTGCTGCTTTGTGTGAATCTCCTTGTGACTATTCTTATGAACTTCTTATGTGTGCATCTCTGTCTGCTGTGACTCATGACTGGATTCTAGATTCTGGATGTACTCTTCATGCTACTTTTGATAAGTCTTTGTTTGAGTCTTTGCATGAGTGTGATGGAGGTGAAGTGTGGTTGGGTGACCACACTTCACTGCCTATCAAGGGTATAGGTAATGTGCCTCTTAGGATGTTTGATGGTAAAATTAGGCTTCTTCAAAAGGTTAGGTGGGTCCCTAATCTGAGAAGGAACCTAATGTCTGAGTCTGTTTTTGATGACTTAGGGTGTCACATTAATACTCATAATGGCATAAGAGTGGTCATGAGAAATGGCTCAACTCTTATCAAGAGTGTTAAGAAGGGAGGACTGTACCATGTTATAGCTTCTCCTGAACTTAACATATCAAAAATGAGTATTAGTATGAATCCTGAGCTATCAAAACTTTGGCATGAAAGGCTGGGTCATATTGGAATGAAGGGCCTTAATTATCTGTTTAAAACTGGCTTGCTTGATAAAAAACCTGTTCATCTTGACTTTTGTGAAAACTGTGTGTTTGGAAAAAAGACTCAACATAGTTTCAATAAATTCACCTATATTGCTAAGAAGCCTTTAGAGTATGTTCACTCTGATTTGTGGGGACCTGCTCAGGTTGCCACAATAGGAGGAAGAAAATACTGTATTTCCTTCATTGATCACTATTCTAGGAAGTTATGGGTGTATTTGTTGAAGTCTAAAGATGAGGCATTTCAAACTTTTAAAGTATGGAAAGCTTCAGCTGAAAGTGAGTCAAATGAAATACTGAAATGTTTAAAAACAGATAATGGCCTTGAATTCTGTAATCATGCCTTTAATGATTTCTATGCTCAATTTGGGGTCAAAAGACATATCACAGTTCCTGGCACACCTCAGCAGAATGGCACTGCTGAGAGAATGAATAGGACCTTGCTTGAAAAAGCAAGGTGCATGCTCATAAGTGTTGGGATGAAACCCTCTCTGTGGGGAGAAGCAGTTGTGACTGCTTGCTACCTCATAAACAGATCCCCATCTTTTGTGGTGAACTTCAAAACACCACAAGAGATGTGGACTGGCAAGGTACCATCCTTATCACACCTTAAACCTTTTGGATGCACTGCATATGCACAAGTGTCTCAAGGTAAGTTGCAGCCAAGGGCTTTGAAAGGTGTGATGCTGGGGTACCCTGAGGGTGTTAAAGGTTATAAGCTCTTAGTTGTTCAACCTCATGGATATAAGGTCATAACATCTAGGAGTGTAACCTTTAATGAGGTAGATTTTCATTTTAAAAATGTTACTAACACCTCTACTGTGAGCACAGTTACTGCAGAACAAGAAGAAATGAGGTTCTTCCTGCCTCATGAAGCTGCAAGTGATGGAGAGGATGAGTTTGACAGTGGCCAAAGCTCAAGTACCTCATCATCTGGAGAGTCAATGGACTCAAATGCTCAAGGTCAACCTACTGAAAGTGACCAAGAAAATGGAGATCAGAACCCTCACCAATCAGGTGGGGAGGTAAGTGACTACAATCCTTCTAGTAGTAATTCTCCTAGTGATGTGTTTATTCATGACCCTGAAACTGAAAATGATAACATTGATGTTCCTGTGGTGAATGACTTAAATGATTATCAATTAACTAGGGATAGACAACCTAGGACTAGAATACCTAATAGAAGATTTATGTCATCTTTGCTTGCTGAGTTTTCTGATGTGAACCTTGTTGAGTTTGCCTTCATTGCTGCTGAGCATGTTGTGAATTCCTTTACTCCTGAGACTTATGAGATTGCTATTAAATGTTTGCATGCTAAAAATTGGCTGAGTGCTATGCATGAGGAGTATAAGTCTATGCTTGTAAACAATACTTGGGAACTTGTTCCAAAACCTAAAAATGCTAGGTTAATAGACTGTAAATGGATTTACAAGTTAAAAGAAGGAACTCACAAGGGTGACCCCCCTAGATATAAAGCCAGGCTTGTAGCTAAGGGGTTCACTCAGAAAGAGGGTTTAGATTATAATGACATCTTTGCCCCTGTTGTGAAATACAAAACTCTGAGATTACTTCTTGCCATGACTGCTGTGTTTGACTGGGAATTGGAACAAATGGATGTTAAAACTGCTTTCCTACATGGTGATTTGCTTGAGACTATTTATATGAAACAACCTAAGGGTTTTGTTGTTGAGTCTAAATCTGAACATGTCTGTCTATTAAAGAAATCTATCTATGGACTTAAACAATCCCCTAGGCAGTGGAACATTAAATTTGACTCTTGCATGAGAAACATGGGTTTCATTAGGAGCAAATATGATACTTGTCTTTATTTTAAGGTCATCAAATCCAAAACTCCCTTGTTTGTGCTCTTGTATGTTGATGATATCTTAATCATGTGTAGTTCTAAGGTGCTTATTTCTGGTGTGAAAAGAGACCTAAAACTGCATTTTGACATGAAAGATTTGGGCCTTGCCCAGAGAATCATGGGCATAAATATCACTAGAGATAGAAAGAAAAAGAAAACGTGGCTTTCTCAAGGTGATTATGTGCATAAGATTCTTGAAAAATTCAGCATGCTTAATTCTAAACCCACCTCAATACCTTTATGAGGGCACTTAGATTTAACTAAAGAGCATTGTCCCAAAACACCTGCTGAAATGGCTAAGATGTCTAATATTCCTTATGATGTTGTTGTTGGATCTGTCATGTATGTCATGTTTTGCATAAGACCTGATATTGCATTTGCCATTAGTGTGCTCAGTAGATTCATGTCTAATCCTGCTGAATGTCATTGGAATGCTATGAAATTTCTATTGAGATACTTGTCTGGTACTGAAAACCTATGTCTTGTTTACTGTGAGCATACTTCTAGAAATGATCTTCATGGTTATGTTGACTCTGATTATGCTAGTAATAAAGATACTAGGAAATCTACTACTGCCTACTACTATTCTTGGGCTGGCAATTGTATCTCTTGGAAATCACAGCAACAGTCAGTGGTGGCTTTGTCATCCACTGAAGCAGAATATATAGCTGCCACTGAGGCAGCAAAAGAGGCTATATGGTTGACAAGGATCCTTGGGGAAATCTTGCCTACTCCTTTGATGCATGTATTGCACATGGACAGTCAAAGTGCATTATATTTATGCAAGGATCCCATGTACCATGAAAGGTCTAAGCATATTGATGTTAGACACCACTTTATCAGAGATAAAGTGGAAGAAAAGGCTCTGGTGGTAAGAAAAGTGAAAGGGGATGAAAACCCTGCAGATTTTGGCACCAAAATTGTCACTGCTGACAAGTTCTCTTTCTGCAGGAATTTCCTGCACATTTGGGATGTTGCCTGAAACCACCCTTGCCTAGAGGACGACGACGGACAGTTGGCTTGGAACCCCTTTCACTATTGGCAGCTCGTGGCACCATACCAACGTTTGGATTAGGAGGGCATTTGTTATGTATTACTAATCCTAAGTTGTTGTATTTAGAACTAGATTGGTACTTTGCAAGCAATTTCAGATTGAGTAGACTAGGAACAATGTAAAAGGCCAAAAGGTTCAACAGGTTTTCCTAGCCATTGAGGATCAGGTTGGCTCAAGTGACTTGACCAACTTGGTCCTAGTCGCTTGGAGCCATACATGGCTCTGGCTAGGTGAATGGGCCTGTTTTATCTCCCGGTCTTGGGTTTCACTTGTAATTGGGCTTGTCTGTCATATTGGGCCTCCCTTGCCTTCTGGGCTTGGCCGATCTGTAAGGCACATGCTCTCGCTGGTGAAACGCCGCGTTTGGGACAAAATAGGGAGAGGTGCTTATACCACTCCTGTAGCTCATTTGTGGGCATCTGATGGCGGTCTCACTTCTTCTCCGATGGAAACCCTAGAGAACTCTTTTCTGTGAGAGCGGAACTCTGGCTCACCATTGTTGCTCGAAGTCGTAGCTTGAGGATCTGAGAGAAGTCACAAAGAAAGAGAGATCGAGAGGTTGAAGAGCTGCTTGTGTGCTTGCTCTGTGTTTGTCCTTCCAGGGGACGTTTCTCTTCTCTTCTTCTTCTGTTGGCCTGTGTGGCGCTTCTTCTCTTGCATTGTTTCTTTGTGTTTGCTCTCTGGTTTGCTTGCATGTAACCGATCTTGTTCTTGGCCTTGAGTTGCCTAGTGGAAGGGTGAGCCTCCCCTCCTGAGGACTCCGCAGATGTAGGATTTATTCCGAACTGCGTAAACAACTCTTTGTGTCCTTTGCTCTTTTCTGTTTATCTTTTCTGTCCAAGTTTGGTTTTGAACGATCGAGGAAAGATTTGAGCGGATTTGTTTTTACAGAATCTTTCCATGGCTTAATCCCCATATCCCCTTTCTCTTATCTGTTTACTGTTTACTTGTGTAAATGTCGTGTTTGCTTATTTGAGGTACTCATCTAGGCTTCTATATCTGTCTTGATTATCAAAACTATCACTTTGTAAACCAAACTATCTATCTGATTGCTGGAAATATTGATTCAAAGGCTTCACAAGCATGCTCGAAACACAAAACCATTGAGATTAACCTTCACTATAAGGTTTTACAAATCTCTAGATGTGATTTTAAATCCATAAATAATACTTACATCGAAGCCTTGGGCGCTACTAGCTACAATTCCTATTTATAAAATCTTCATCCTTTATATGAGTATCATACCAATGATCTACTAGCTGCAAAATTTGACTTACATGTCTTTACAAACCTACTCTATGCTCTTAAACACTAAAGTATATAGTCAATATAAGGCTTCACAAGCCCTCTGCTGAATGTCTCATACTTGACAAGACACTACTCCTAACAGGGCATCACTAAAGGCTTTGATTTCTATCAAAAGGTCTTTTGTCAATCCTAACATATTTTTTATCCATAACTGTCACAATGAGAAATATCTATGCTTGTATCAAAAAGTTAATCCTATCTGGCTTAATCCTAACAAAGTAATCTTAAGATGTTACATATGTCTGTATTGCATTACATGTGACTCCTTTATAATGATCCTAGACTAACCTTGTTGCTCCTTACATTACTCCATTACCCTTAATTATGACATTTATATGATCTATAGTTGGTTCAACTGGAATGCTGATATTCTATCTTGGAACTACCACATCGTTCAGTATCATGCAGGGGTCTTTAGTACAACCCTTGCTCTATCCAGCATCTACCAAATCTTTGTGCACTTAAGGTTCCTATATTTCTTTCTAATAGAAGAATCATGTTGCTACTGTTACCCAAAAATTAACAATGACTGGGTCCATTTCCTAAAAATATCCCATACATAACTATAATGCATTCAATATGCTCAATCGTTTTTTTTATATTGATTCTTTTCTAAATCTTGCAGTATTTGGGAACATCAATGATCTTAGCAGGGTTTGGATCCCTACTGACCAACCATACCATATGGCCCTTATTCTACTTGAAAACAAATACTTCTTCTCAACCCTCTACACTTTTCCTGATTCTCAAGAGTACCACAAATTGTTTACCAATATTTCATAACAAACGTATACCCATTCCGGAAAATTCAAATAAAACAGTATGACCACATCTATCAAATTGCAATACTAAATTCACTATTTGAGTAAAGCTTGCTCTGCAAGTCAAATTCAAGTTTGTGTCATCCCAAAATAATAAGAAGAATATCACTTGTGCTCAGCAAGCACAAACATTAACCCTTTAATTATTATTATAAGAACAAATTTGGACAGAAATTTAAAAATGAAATAGAAGTGCAAATTGTGTAATTCAAATTTAACTCTTTGCCTTTTGGATATATTCGTATTGAGTTCACATAATTCAAATTAATAACTTATTCACCATTTAATGGGAAACTTTATATGTTGAGATATATTCATGTGCTGATGTGTAGCTGATTGTAGGTTTGGATTAAGATTGTTGTTTCGGGCAAGAGATCAAGTATGTGGTCGTGCGATTCTTGTTGACTTCTAGAGACGAAGTGTGATCTAGGTGTTACAGTCACACCTCCAGAGTGTGTCTTTTGATCTGCTTCCCGGCTGTTGCATCGCCTTGTTGGTTTCCTCCAACCCGTGTTTACGCCCTTCTCATCCGTTTTGCCTATTTTTCTAGCTCCTTTCAGTTTGTTTCTCTCTCTTGTATTGTTTGTTGTAATTTGCTCTCTCTAGTCGATTTATTTCGACTACCGATTTTTCGGCCTCTCGAGAATCCTTGTCAGGTGTGATTTGGATTCTCGAATTCTTTCCTTATAAAAAATTTTTTATTTGATGCTATAAAGAATCTCAATTATTAAAAGTAACATGAATTTAGTTTACACAAATTAACTTACACCAATTATAAGAATTCCAAATCATTAAAAATCTTTTACACGAATGTTTTTTTTTCGTACAAGAATCTTTAGTCATTTAATTAGACTTGTCAACTAGGTTGGGCGGGTCGGATCAAATCAGGTTCGGGTCAATCGGGTCGTTAAAAAATTTTGGGTCGGGTGGGTCGGATTCGGGTTGACCCGACGGATCGAACATGTCATTTTTTTATGATTATTATTATGACTTTTAACTCTAATAAAATAATATAATTAATATTTTATTATTATTTAATAAATTATAAAATTATATTAAAATATTTAATATAAATAAAATAAAATATACGAAATAACGGGGCCCGCGAGCTTGGATTTACGTTCGGGTCGGATTTGGGTTCGGGTCCTTCGGACTCAGGTCCTTCTTAACCCAATGACGTTCGGATCGGGTCTTGACCCAGAAAATTCGAGCCCGATCGGGTCGGTTTTTGACAATGTTATATAAAATAGCTAACACAAATTGGCAAATAATTACAAGATCCCAAATCATTAGATATCTATTTACACGAATGTTTTAAATTTTACATACAAGAACTTAAATCATTTCATGTAACATGAATGTAGTTTACAGGAATTTACATAAAATATATTACACGAATTTAAATGAAACTTATAATGGAAGGGAAAGTGATGAAAAAAAAAACACTATTGAAAAACACTCCCTTTCCCCTTTCTTCCCCCAAACACCAACTCTAAACCCCAGCAAAAGTGGAGCTTTTCATCTGTCATTAATGGAGTGGAGTTTGCTCACAAACATCCCCATAATCCTACTCCTTCTAAGTCTTACCTACCTAAACTCATTCATATTCACTTTTGTGAGTTGGAGCAAAACAGATATAAGGCTTCACAAGCCATTATTTACTCAATCATGGCTTCACAAGCCAAATCCAACTCTATACAACGATACCAACTCAAACTAGGCTCAGATTGGCCAATACAAAAAAGACTACTACCCAACTAAAGCTTAAATACCTTTCAAACCACCGACTAAATTCATACCTTGAAATAAAATTTACAATAAGAAAGGAATTCAATCAAAATTGCTTCCCCCCCCTCTTCAAAATGTCTTTACTGCAAATCATTCTTTACAAATGGAAATGAAAATATTCTAGTTCATCTCGTTGTCCGGGATTGACGGGAAACAACCCAAATCACCCTTGATAGGCTGCCCTGTAATCTTCGACCACCCTAGATCTACAAATTGGGAACCTTGCACGTGTATTTTTCGACTGCCTGACCCCAATCTACCAACACCAAGGCAATCAATCATCGACCCCTTTGTGGCTACCGCTCGGACTTCAACCTTCTCTTAATGAATTAGCTCTCTCCGACCTCCATGGTTAGGGTTGTCAACTTCAATATGTTCACCTTATCCTAACCTTTCAGATTAACAAATCTTTTCATCTCCTCTAGGCCGCCATAGCCTTCTATCTCCTTCCAGCTTACAAATCTTAAAATTTATGGCTTGTTCAAGCTGTGCATTTCTTGCTTTTTGACTTGGTCAACTAGCTACTCAAAATATCAATTTTTTTTACTCTAGTATTAGATACTCTCAATTTTTTTTTTGATTTTTACACTCAAAATAGTCACGCGTATGTAATGCGGGAGTGAGACATTTTATTAAAAAAATATTTAAGTAAAAAAAAAATTTTAATTTTTTTTAATAAGTCACGCCCACGCATTGTGTGGGCGTGACTATTTTTATATTAAAAAATAAAAAAATAAAAAAATTATTATTATTTATTATTATCAATTTTTTTACTTATTAATTATTTTGTTTTAATTTTTTTAAAAAAAATATTCTATATTCAACATATGAGATTTAGGGTCTTTGACACACCGAAAACAAGAAAAGACATGTTATGGACGCTCTATGGGTTTCAAAATTAAGAGTATGAAAATAATAAGTTAAGTATAGTGTAATTTTGACTTCATTATCGTATTATTCGAATGTATCAACTCTGTATGTGCTACAAGCATGATAGGGTATGAAAATAATATGGTTGTGAAAGTCCTAAATCTGAAACCTTACTTACCCTAAGGTTTCTAGGGTATGAGATTTAAGGTATCCTGGAACCCTGAAACAAGATGAAAATTGGCATCAAATCCCTATGTGCTATAAGCATGATAGAGTATGAAAATAAAATCGGTTTGAAAACCTTAAATCCGAAGAGTCACGCCATCATAGAGCGTCCATAACCTGTCTTGTCTGTTTTCGGAGTCTTAAAGACCGTAAATCTCATATCTTGAATATATAATTTTTTTTTAAAAAAAATAATACAAAATAATTTATAAATAAAAAATATTTTTAATTTTTAATATTAAAACAGTCACGCTCCCGCAAAAACGTGGACGTGACTTTTTTTATATATATATATTAAAAGAGTCACGCCCTCGTATTGCGAGGATGTGAGTCTAGAGTCTCGCTCACGCAAAGCGTGAGCGAGACTAATTGAGTTTATTTAGTAAAAAAAAATGAACGTACCTAACACCTTCCTTTTTTTATTGAGCTCATTGGAAACATGAATGAAGCTCGCCGTACAAGCTTAGAATTGGACAATGATATATTGGTCAACTAGCTAGTCAAAATTCTTCGCTGCAAAAATGGTTTATAACCATCCATTTTCACAATAGGTTAGAATTTCAACCAAAAAGTATTTCCAATAGGCCTACTAAAAATCAATGATAAATTGAAAATTTAAAACAAAAATGATTTACAACCATCCATTTTCACAAAAAAATTACCTTTTTCAAAAAATTGTGGATCCGTTTGTTTTAAGTTTGGGTGTCAAATTCTTCATTGCAATTGTGAAACTTGTCTAGAATGATGATTGAGCTTCCGGTTCAATGAAGATCCCTCTTGTACGAGGACAACTTGAGACTCTTGAAGATCCCTCTTAGAAGAGAGGGCAATGTCATGGTAGTTTGTTCAGCACTTTTGCAGGATTGTTCATGTCTGACTCGTCTTCCGGTGGCGCTTTCGTCTGATCGTGCTTTGCTCACTACTCACTCTAGGTCGTTTTAGGTCTATTATTGCATTGTTGTAATTTTCATGCTTGATTGTTTGTTCTTATTGTCCGTATGCCGATTTACCGGCCTTCCAATTTACTCGATGTTGTTACGTCGGGTAATTCAAATTCTTTTCTCATTAAAAAAATGAAACTTATAATGATAAGAAGGTCAGAACTTCCATGCTTACCCGATTTACACAATTTAAACTGCACAGATCTAGCTTATCTGAATCAAGCTTATTCAATTTACACAAATGTTATTAGACGGAATTTGCTTACACTAAGAAAATGAATCAATATATAATCATGTAAATATTTCAATTTCAACAACCTTGAAATTGATTTTAGAAACAAAAACGGTTGTAGAAAACAAATGCAATATAAAATCATATATAATCATCCAATTTGATTTAAGAAACAAATGTGACTGAAGGGGCACGCTCCGGTAAAACGGGAATTGTGGTAAAACTGTAACACCCCCAAAACTTAACCCTTTTGGAAAGGTATTACCGCCAGTGACCCCAGTGTTCCTTAGCGAGATCACCCAAGGCTTTACCGTTTAAATACAAATCATGAAATACAATGATACAAAATGATAACCTTATTCATATAAAACACGAGTCCCGGGATTACATCCCAATCCCGAATAGGACAAACACAGAGTTTAAATAAATTACAACGGAAATCTTAAACAAGGTACAGCGGAAGACTTTTAAAAGATATTAAAAAGGGTTGTGATCGTAATGATCACCTGCCCAAGGATCTCAACCTGATTAAAAGATATTATTAAAAACATCGGAAAAACCACCGTCGACTCCATAGTCCTTCTAGTCTTCTCATCTATACTCTATCTGATGTGCCGAATCGAACGGATGACACCAGCCCACATGCGGAGAACAAAGTTCGTGGGTTAGTCTACTTAAATAGACTAGCAAGGGTAAAAAGCAGAGTGGTTCGAGTGATCGAAACCGTTTACTATCATTGTCCCTCGAATAATAACCGAAGGGACGATACATAACCCGGCACTTTCACGGAATAACAACAAAGGTATGCATGAGAGAAGATTTTGGAAGACTTCATCTTCACAGAAATCGACTCGAAAAGAGACTCCAAGAGATTGAGTCTTTAAGGAAATATGACAAATCTGGAATGTTTAACAGAATCAAACAACAATGATTTAAAAGTTGACTGAGATGCTTCGGTTCACGACCAACCTCATCGCATACAGCGAATCCAGATCGGAAAGAGAACGTACTACATTCAAGTCGAGACGAGCTTTCCTAGCTGCACTATGACTTAGCTGCACTACTCGCCAAAGTTTTATTAATCATGTGCACTCGGGCACATATCTTATTTAATTACAAAACACACATTACTGAAACACATTAATGTTATTAAGAGCGGCACACAACTTAAATCTCAGGGTGACAATCATGTCAACCCAAATTAAAACACACACAACCCACACGCGGGACTTAACATTATTATGCCGAGAAACAACGGCGATTATTATTACACCGGGTGACCTTACGTTCACCCTGATTGCACTATACAACGCTTACAGTTTAATTATGTGCTTAACTGCACTTATCTTATTAAATTACAACACACACACACACACAGTGTTGAGGCTTTTAAGAATATTCCGAGAACACGGAAGTTATTAAGACACCGGGTGATCTTACGTTCACCCTGATTTGCACTGCCACAGTGCTTACAGTTTATTTTACATGGTGACAGTTACGTCCACCCCAATGCACTAGCTAAGTGCTTAAAACACAGGACTGCAATTAAGCTCATCCACTGGCGCTAGCAAGGCGCTTAAAACACTTCAGATCCTTACATGTGGATAAGAAGCATAGGTCATGACCCTTAAATTATTCGGCAATAACCCCGAGGAATATTATGATTTAAAGAAACGACAAATCTTTACTTGGATTAGCGTTCCCACGAATATTAAATTATAAAGAAACGACTAATCCTTACTTGGATTAGCGTTCCTACGCACATTAAGTTATAAAGAAATGACTAATCCTTACTTGGATTAGCGTTCCTACAAACACTCGTATTAACTAAACAGTCTAACACATCAATTATTCACATTAAAGTCATCCAGGCAAACGACTTAAACAAAGAGATAATAGAAACAGATAATCCTTACTTGGATTAGTTTTCCTATTAATCCACATAAATGTCCGGAAGGCGATCACAGATAATAGCGTCGTTCTAGCAGATATACAACCTATTATATGATTTTTCAAAACAGTTTATAAAACCTTTTCCAAACAAACACAGATAATCATTCCAAATTAATTACTCAGATAAACAGCTGATAATTAATGTAAATATGGAACGATGAGCAAGAGCGAACCACCACCTGCCTTAGTCCGCAGATCTGGAACAAAGCAGAGACAACGGGATTCCGGGCTCGACACGCGTATAGCTCCACTAGCATAAACACCTTCGAGTCGACCCAAAAAGGAACCCTAGGTTAGATTCGACAAAGAATAGTACGAATATACGAAAGGACGAAATAAATCGAAGGATACGAGACCCGATCGAAGGTCTCGGAAGCCAACGCACAACTCCCGGGCAACTACCCTTCACGGCCGGCCACCAACAATTGCGGCGGGCGCCGCCACCATCACGGCGGTCGCCGTCTCAAGCACGGCGGGCGCCGCTCATCGGCTTCCTCCACGGCGGCACCAAGAACTTCACGGCGGTCGCCGGCCACAACACGGCGGTCGCCGTCCACAACACGGCGGTCGCCGTTCCTGGCGGCGGTCGCCGTCTCCCTGGCGGCGGTCGCCGTCGCTGAACAGAAACTTAAAAACGGACGAGAAATCTTACCCGTGATGCTCGATTTGGTTCGCCTTTCGCCTTGCTTGGCTTCTAGGCTTCTAAGGGCCTTCCAAGTCTCCTTTGGCCACCGAGAACGCCACCAAACGAGCCTCCAACGATCCACGAGAGCTTTCCGAGAGAGAGAGCGTTTTTCTTTGAGAGCGTTTTTGAGAGACGAGAAATGGACAGCGTAATGGCGTTTTTCACACCCTTTCAAGCTTCACCCATGCCCTCTATTTATAGGCAAAGATGAGGCTTGTTGGGAGCCAAAAAGCCTTCCAATTATGCCCTTGGGTATTAACCCATGGTTAATCCATTTACACCTCTTGGGCAATAACCAATTGGGTAGAGATTTGGTATTAATCTTAACTCGCGATAACAAAAGTCGTACACGAACGAGTATAGACTTCCAACAGGCCTTAACTGTATAATTCTTCACCGAGAAAAATATTACAGATACAGAGCACATTACAGAATGTCTCCGACTTTCTGAATTAAATCCGACGTACTAAACGGGTGTTCGGGAAAATTCCAAAAATTTCCAGAATAATCCTTACAGAATTACGGGGTATCACAAAAACGAAAGTACTAATCTGGAGCGTCGGATTGATATTGATGGATGGTTGGATTAATGGGTTATAGGAGAGATATGGTAGAGCCATAACCACCAAATCTAACCAAATATAGATATTATTAATAATAATAAAAATTGGTTGTTACAAGAGAGAGAAATTAAGATAATATTCTCTTTCTAAATCGATTTTGCTCCCATTCGAATATTTAAAATTTAAATGGGAAGAACACTTTAAAACGTTCGTGAATATCGTTAGTGTGTTCACGAATATCAATCATTTGTTAATGAATATCGTTCATGTTTGTTTGAATATCGATTTCTATTTAATAAGTGAATATTTAATATCTTAAAAATGTGAATATCATCACTTAAATCATGAATTTCACCACTTGATAATATGAATATCACACTAAGTTACATGAATATCTCAATTAATCACGTGAATATCAAATTCACTTACATGAATATCACCACTCAATTTGTGAATATCACTACCCATTTTGTGAATATCGCCCACCACCCAATTACATTAATATAGTCACCAAGTATATGAATAGCATCACCTAACTACACGAATATCACCATGTAACACCCTCAAATTTAACCCCATTTGGAAGCGCTACTGCCGATGACCTCGGGCGAAAACCCCGAAGTCACCCCAGGCTTTTCCGACGTCATAACTGACTTAAAACACAGTTACGATACTAAAATCGTAACTTTTATTAAACCACATGGTCGCGGAATTACACGATTCCTAAAACGACCCAAATACATCATCAATACAAAAATCAGAATTTACAACGGAAGACTTATAAACAAAATACAAAATAGCACAGCGGAAATCGTTTTAAACACAAAGCGACAAAACAACTTGTCGAAAACAAAACACCGTTCATATTCATAGTCACTCTAGCCTTCTCTGAACAGCAACATATCTGCATGTGCCGAAACGGACGGACGACACCCCCATGACGTTACAGATAAATAAAATACAAGCGTTAGTCTAATGAATAGACTAAGCAAAGGCTCATGGCATCCAATTCACACAAACACATCACAAGCAGTTCAACATATCACAAATCACATCACAATCTCAAGTCACATGATTACAGTATATCTTTTATATTAGCGTTGATTCTAGCAGAAATACAACCTAATATAATATCAGATTTCAATTATCTCAAATTAATTAAAAACCACTTGCCAACGTTCATTAATTAGGTGCGACAAGCACTTATCTGTAGTAAATGACCACACACACACATATCACGTTATAAACTTTTAACTGGACCTCACAGGATCCAATTCTCTAACTATCGCATTGGGTCTTAATTGCCCTTATAAAGAATGAACCTCACAGAGTCCAAACTTTCACTATCGCATTGGGTCTTGATTGCCCTTATAAAGAATGAACCTCACAGAGTCCAAACTTTCACTATCGCATTGGGTCTTGATTGCCCTTATAAAGAATGAACCTCGCAGAGTCCAAACTTTCACTATCGCATTGGGTCTTGATTGCCCTTATAAAGAATGAACCTCACAGAGTCCAAACTTTCTACTATCGCATTGGGTTTTTTAATTACCCTTAACAGTTATAAAGAAACGCCCATGGAACACACCGGATCCAGGCGCTCCTACGAATACTCGTGCTAACTAACAGTTAAACACGCAAACACATCACACAGAGAACCATCACGGCTCAACCTGAACAACTATCATCCTAGATTTAATAATCTAAGCCACACACAATAAATCATATCAAGGACCCTTACGACCTTCACCTGCACAAATCTAGAATAGACTAGCGTCGGTTCTAGCAAAATATACAACCTAGTATAATATCAGATTTTAATTATCTCAAATTAATTAAAAACCACTTGCCTTAAATCCGACAAGCTCGAACCAAGCAGAGCAACGTCTAGTTCCTGGGTCTGAAACTGGAGCAGATCTTGGATATTAAATCCCTAAGAAATGGCCCATAACAAGACCCTAAGTTAGATTCAATACACTTATATATGAATCTAAAAGAATACAAGAAGAAATCAAAGGAAACGAGCAAAGCCCAAAGCCGAACCACAAACACACAACTCGGACACAATACCGCGATCGCGGCAGGTCGCGGTCGGTCGCGGTTTTCGTGCTGTGACAGTGGCTAGCTCGCGAGACGACAATGGAGAATTTCTTACCCAAACCGATTTGTTTGCCTTCGATTTGTCTATGGTTCGATCTCCCAACACCACAAAGCTTCACACAACACTCAAGAGCACCTTCTCAACTCAAGAGACACTCGAAATATCCCACACACGAAGCTCCAAAACTGCTCAACAATGGTGAAAAACAGAGGAGAAACAGAGGAGGAAGAAGAAGGAAGAAGAAGAGAGCTCTTGGCTTCGGTCTTCACCTCCTTTTATAGCCCAATCCGAGTCTCATCTGAGGGGACAAGGGGACACAAGCCAAGCCAGCTGGAGAGCCACCTGCCCTTCCAGAAAAAATCAGAAAAACAGAGCTACAGTAACCGCCACGCGAGGAAGACGACACTGCTCAGCAAAAGGCATTACCGCGATCGCGGCCGATCGCGTCAGGTCGCGGTTCATCGCGGTCAATCGCGGTTGATCGCGGTTTCTGGCCGACTTCACTTATTCTTATCCGAACTCAACTTGGGTTAATTTTCTTAACTCCGGGTTAAATATATTCGTGCATCATCTAGCACAAACATCTCAAGCAATTACCTCGCACAATTACCGTGCACAAATATCTTATATAAATACCGTGTACAAATATCTTATATAAATATCTTGCACAAATCCTTTATATAATTATCCTGCATATATTTGTGACACTCCCCAGGCCAACTAACACAGCTACCAAGCCACCCAACCATCTTACATGATGCCGGTGCCGGTACTGGTGCCGCCTGAGAGTCCACAATTATCCTACACGAATATCTTATATAAATATTTTACAACAATATCTTATATAATTATTTTGCAACGATATCTCATACAATTATTTTGCAATAATAACTCATACGAGTAAAGCTCAAAAATACCCTTAAAATTACGGGGTGTTACACACCACCCAATATCTTTGAAGCTTCGATTCATGGCGGTAAGGTTTAACAATGACATTGTCGCGTCGATTTTGGGTCGCACAGTCACACGATCAACCTGAATATCAACATTATTATAATGAATATCAACAACATTATATTGAATATCATATCATAAAATTTGAATATCGACTATTCAACGCATGAAACCTCATGAATATGAACAACATTATAGTGAATATCACATCATACAATTTGAATATCAATTGCTAATAGTACAAACAACACCATCAACAAGCAATTTGAATACTATAATAGTGATATTCATTTCATATGTGATGATATTCACGTATTTTGTACGCATAGTCATACAAGTAAGTAGTCAATATTCATAAAAATAGCAAATTGCACTAAATCCAGTTTCGTACCTCAACAATGAAAATTTGGACAAATTCAATGTTCAAATCTAGAAAAAAAATCCAAAAGCCCTAAAATCGATGCCAAATATGCCAAATTCTCATCAAAACTCTAATTTTGTACGTTAAAAGGAAACGACGATTTGTTGACTTAGAATGAAAAAGTTATGAAGAGGTTCAAGTACCTGGCGTGGATGATCTTGACGCTGGTGCAAAGAATTGCTCTTCAACTTCTGTAAGAATTGACAATAAATTTCCAGAAATCCAGCGTGACTTCAACTGGCTTGGTCTCTTTCGTCTGGAATCGGAATTGGATGATTCCAACTCCCAGAGTTAGATCTGGAAGTCTAATTTCGTACCTCAAAATTTGAGAATTTTCTGAGTTGTGAATCAAAATATATGACGTTTTAACTGAGAGGTCGCTGAGATTTTCGGGTAGGAACCCACCGTGACTTCAACTGGATCGTTCTCTTTCGTCTGGACTCGGAATTGGATGATTCCAACTCCCAGAGTTAGATCTGGAAGTCTAATTTCGCCTCTCAAAATTTGACAATTTTCTGAGTTGTGAATCAAAAGATATGACGTTTTAACTGAGAGGTTGCTGAGATTTTCGGAAAGGAATCCACCGCTGCGAGAGACAGTTCCCTTTGGAGGAGATCTGGAGAGAGGCTGTGTAGTGGGACGTGATAGGAAGATGATAGAGGTTTGAGATATCTGGAGAGCGGATCTTTGAATCTGGATATGATTTTGGAAAGTCCAGATTTGGTAAATCAAATCCCTATAATTATGTTAATTTGAGTGGATTAGGTGTGTGCATTCTATTTTCCTTAATGTACCCCTCTTACATTCAATATGGACCATTGATTCAATTTTAATCTAAAGGCTTCTATTTATACTCCCGTTTTACTCTAAGAGTCTGTTTTACTTGATCCTATGTGTGACTGAATACCAATTTGACGGAATATGCAAATCAACCAATTTAAGTAGCCTTATGTAATACCAACAACGGTGGGTCTCTTCTGATGACGACTTTAGCAGCGGCAGAGGTGGTTTGTAATGATCAATATCAGGGATACCGACTCAACAGGACACGACGACGCCAAAGCACGACGTAGTGAGTAGGGCGGCGTGGCGGTGAGCACGGCGATGTATGGCAGCGGTGGCTCTTTGTTGGTGAAGAGGGGTCTAGGTGGGAATCCGGTTCTAATTAAATCTTTTTATTAGGGTATTACCATTGGGGATAATTTAGTCCTTTAACAATAATATAGTATAAATTTAGAAGATATTAGTGAAGGAGTATATTTAAGGAAAAAGATTGGCAAAGAAACCATGCATGAAAAACTTTGTTAATTTTGTGATTGCTGTACTCGGAACACGAAATTATGGAATATGTAATTTGATTGTATTGGGTCCTGCGAAGAGTGTACATTACCAAAATTTTCACCCAATTTTTGGGGTATGGCCAGTAGATTGATAATTGGGTTTCATCCCTAATTTACACTAAAGTCTCAGATTTGATACCATTTTCTTAGCGCCCAAAATTTGGTATCTGATGCTATGTACAGTACAGGGAGAAAAACTCACTTTTCTGTGTGATCTCTTCTTTCAATTTAAACCAAAAAAATGAATAAAATGCTACTTTTTTCTTCCATTTGTTAGATCCATGTCTTCAAATGGTCAGAGTTAAGCCCACGTTCATCTTCTGCTTGCATTTTCATATGTAGTGTAGATCAAGAGAACACTAAACCTCTGCATTTGCAGTTGAATGTAACTCAAATTGCGCAGACTACTGAAGGCAATTTCTGAAGAAACGAACTCCCTGTGGCCATAGAATGGAGAAGCCTTTTAGCTAACAGCAAAAGCTTTTTGAACAAAGGAATAATATAACAACAACATATGGTATGCATACCTGTAATGCAAATGTAATGTCAGCTGCATCTATTTTCAAGGACACCTTTTCCACCTTATGAGAGTGCCCGATTTTGAGAAGCCCCTGCATTTGTAACCAACAAAAGAGCCCTTAATTTCGGGAACAACAAAGAGAGATGCTGAATAGAAGATCATATTGCTTTATAAATTACCTGATCATTCAGTACCCTGCACATGCTTGATAGCTCCATGATTCCAACTGGTGGGATAAGCATTGTTTTGCATAAATCCCCATATGACTTATTCAACTGCATTCACAGAACAAAGCCAAAAAGGTTTAGCATGCCTATTGTAAAATCCCTGTAAGGCTTGATGCACTGGGGAGTGGGGAGTTGGGTAGTGTTATTACCTCCCCAACTGTGGAGTCTTTTTTACCAGTCCGGAAAAGCTTAACTGCAGAGCATAGTATTATCTGTCACCAAAAGAAGTTTAGAGCATCTGTCAGAAACTATTAGATGATACAGCAGCACCTACCATATACCAGTATCATATAGCACATAGTACCTGTTGATGTTGCGGTAAAGATTGTATGGTCTCTACTACTGGGGATCTGTATGCTTTTGACAAGGCAAGAGCCATATGATGAACTTGTACATTCTACAGGACAAGGGAAATTGTCATAATTAAGATTAGAATGAAATCAGTAAAATGTGATGGGAACATAGTTACAACATACATGGCATAGTATATGACAGACAATTATTCAGTTTAATAAACATAATTGCATGGCAAGGATCTAACCACACTGTATTAACAGAATATGCTGAGAACTTACTGTTCCAGTTTCTGCTGAAGCCTGAACATTCTGCTGCTCCAAGGATTCCCCCTCGGACAATGACAGATTCCCTTGGCTTGCATTCTCTTTTATCTCTGCTTCTAGCATCTCAATGGCACTCCTGAAACAGGATCCAACATGATGTAAATATGTGCCTTTCACATAGGAAAAAGGAAAGTTCATTTTGGACTTTATACAGAGCAGTCCACTTATAAATCTCATGTCTGGCATTCACCCCAAGCAACTGGTTTGTAAATTGGTCAGTTAAGGTTTCCGTTTTCTACATCTTTCTGACCTTTCAAAATTAACTAGTAAAACACACAAAAATGCTTTCGGAAGTAGGATCATACTGATTGAAAGGTTCACAATATCACTTGAAATTATTGCCACTAGGAAGGTTATTGTGTAAACCACACAAACATATGGCAAGGTATGCATAGTACTACTGCACAAATTATATTGTCATGAAAGTTGGGATCTAGTGCAAATGAAATCTATGGCATCAGATCACATATGCATAACTAGATATAAAAAACAATGCTGAAGTTGTCCCTAAGTGAACATTACATTCCAGGAAGTGTGTGAGAATATACATGGGATAGTGCAATACTTTACTTGTTCCATCTCAGCATCAGTTTAGGGGTTGTTAACCAACATTGGCTGTATATCAAAATGCCTAATATCCCCTAGTAGTCCTTCGTACAATAGTAAATTGAAGTGAAGAAGTCTCAGGTACTAGTATCAAGAATGTTATACTGCATACCTGCAAACACAAAGTGCTCTCCTCATATCTCCAGATGCAGCTGCCACTTTCTGTCATGCAAAAGTTGTTTCTTATAAGTTTTAGTTAAAGCAAACAAAGGTAAACGGTAAGGCAACAAGCAGGCACTAGGATTCTGCAGGAAAACTGGCTTTGCTAATATACTTATTGAATACCAAATTATCCAGCATAGGCAATTAATACTTTTCTAAAGCTTGAAGGTGCTTTGAGGCAATTAATAGTGTGCTTGCTTCAGTAAAACGAGTAATGCAGAAAGGTGTGGAGAACATGATACATTGTTTGATCAATATATAATGCAGAGACCACGGAAAGCACCAAATGGAGCAAGAATGGAATAACATATACTTACTCTGGCACAGAGTTCCAATGCTTGAGGTTGAAAGACCTGGCAAGGAAGTACCTGTTTCAAAACAAATAAGCTTCATGTCAAAAACACTTGCTACCTTTTTTTATGAGTTTGGGCATAATGCTGCAGAAATCAAACTTCTATTGAACAGCTTTAGCAACTTTGACAACCAACTATTGGTTGCATAAACTGAATCCACATTGTACCAAGAAGAACTGAGCAATATAACAACAAAGCTAATACTATCCACAAATAGTACAAGAAAATTTTACCTGTAGTCTATCTTGAAGAATTGTTAAAATCTGATCTTTAGAGTATGCACGGAATGTGAAAACTGTCGGTTTACCTGGCAAAACAATGGAATTGTAGTTAGCAATTAGCATATACATATAGACTAAATTGGGCTTCAGTGTATTCAGGGATTTTGATGCCATGCCAAATATTACAGAGAACGTCATTCATGATCAAGCAGATTGATGCTTTAAGATATTTTTAATATCAATTTGGATAGATAGTTTCATTCCAAGTACTTGACACGACTAAAAAGCTCAATAGCTTACAGTTCAAAGACTGGAGCTTTGGTAGAAAACGATCTGCGAGATCTATTGCATTTGCTATGCCTGCAAGAGAATAGATAAAATAAGAAACTCAAAAGGTACACCATATTAAGTCAGGTAAACATGAGAGTACTTCTTTAGTACATCAGTGAAAATAAGTTCACATGAAGAAGAAGAAAAAAAGGATATACAAATTTTTCTGCTACCAGTCATACCTATCAAAATACATCTGGAGTATGGTAGAGTTGTAAGCATAAAAAGTTCATGAAGCACAGCCCGGTCTTTTGTAATGAGATAGTCCAGCTCATCAATTATTAGTAACCTGATCAATTAGAAGAATCAGCATCCCTGTAGATCAATGTCTAATATTGTAAAATGCAAGACACAATTGACTATAGAATATCAAGTGCTAACTAACATGAACTAATAGCATTTGCTTCTTACATCATTCTGCTAGGTGATGTTGCATCTCGAGAATAGAGGTCTTGAATTTGCTTTAAAGCAGCATTTGAACCATTTATCTTCTTCCTAGGTTGGATCTTCTGAAGTATCTGCAAAGTGGCATAAATGTCAATATCAATATACATCCTCACAAAGTTAATGCAACTAAAGAATATTCCCCAGTTAGTATTATTACCTTCACAAAAACTTCAGAAGTGTTTGAAAAGGAAGTACAATTCATTGATAGTACATCTGGTTCTTCAATTTCTGCCTGGCAAGCATACAAATACGTTAGACAATGTATAGGTATACAGATTAAGACACCTTCGTTTGGCGAACTAAAACAACCACCATTACAATGTCAAAGTGCTGGAGTAATTGAACTAGTTGATAACAAATACCTGCTTGGCCCAATCAGCCACTGACTGCTTGACTTTTTCCATGACCATAGTCTTCCCAGTCCCAGGGCATCCACATACATATAAACTCCCAGATCTCTCTTTCTCTACATTCAATTTGCAAAATTCTAGAACCTTCTTGTGTTCATCTTCCCTACATACCATGCCTGACGGCAGCGTTGATACGTGTAGAGCCTCCTTTACAGCCCTCATTTGCTCTAAATCTACAACCAAAGAACGTCACTAAATTAGCACTAATTAAATCCAACGAAACACAATCCCTAAAACATCCGCGAAACACAATTTACCTCCTGGATTCCATTTCAATTTTGCGAACATTTCATCCGATGATTTGCTACATCGCAAACCACTTGATGTCGTAAGCTTATCCCCAAACTCCTTCACCATCACCTGCTACCAGTATCAACGATCAGTAAAAATACAATTAGATGGAAAGGAAGGTATTTGGAGAGCTGATCTCACCGTTGAGGGGGAGTTAGGAGTAGAATTGATGGATCGGCGAGGAGACTTCCGCTTCGGCGGCGACAACTTCTTTAGTGGCGGCGAATGAAAGAAATTATCAGCTTCAGCCTTTGAATTTGACCTCAATTGACGTTTCTGAGGCGTCAATACTTTACCAGATCGGAGCTCAACGGATCTCTCTTTTTCAACGGCGGAATGAGCCAGCGGATTCTTCCGAACATTCTCGCCGGCGAATGCGGGGGTGGCGAGATCTGCAATCGTCGGCATTGTTGAGAAGCGGAGTTTGGTAGAGAGAGAGAAGGTGAGAGAGATTAGGTGGGGACTGGGTGAGATTGGGGTCTGGCGCGGAGGAGCGTATATGGAGAGCAGTTTGCCGCGGGAAGCATCTTGAAACTTTTTCTCATTCCCGCCGAATTATGATATTAAGATAATAATCCAAGTTTAAGGCCTTAAAGCATGATAAATGGGCCTGGAGCAGGCCCATTTTATTGGATCTTGGCCCAAACATTAGCCTATTAAGCAAATACAATAAGAAAGACCCATCAATTGGAAAATACGGCCTGGTAAACATGTCATTTTAGCATTCTTTGTGCTGCATAACGTATTTTACAAATTCAAATTGAAGAAAATGCTGATAAATATTACGGAGTATGTCCTTAAATTTATTTTTGTTTAGTATCAAACTACAAGTGTAATTTTCGTGTTAGGCACGGGTTTCTACGTCATATATATTAAATAAAATATATTAATAATTATTAAATTAATTTATGCATTTTAAAAATAGATCTAGATAATAATGATATTAAAATAAATATTATTATAAAATTTATGATTTGTAATTGTATATAGTTAGGAAATTTTGGACTTGTAATCTTTGTCCTTGATTTGTATTTAAATTATGAAGATATTAGTGATAGGTTTAGAAAAAAAATCTTTGATTTATAATTTGATTTATTTATTTTGAAAAAGTGGTGAAGAAAAACATGTGACGATTTTAATAAGAGAGTGTCATGTGGCGGTTTTAATGAGAGAGTGTCATGTGGCATAATTAAGTTTTAATTTAGTAGATTATGTTAATTCATAACAATTAGTTATTGATAATTATGTTACCTTAGAGCAACGTAAAACTGGAAAGAATAAATTTATAGATAACTTATTTTTTGTCGGTTCATAGAAGACACTTAATCCATTACAATAAAAAAGACAATCAAACTCATAATCATGTCATACTTACTAATTAAGTTGTGAAGACTTATAGTTTTGTACATTAGATAACATAAACATAACATATGGATCACTCATTAGTGAGAATATGATCGTAAATCTTTCAAAATCTACTATATATCTACTAAAGTAGAATACTTACTACGTCACATGGCGCCCTCAAAATGAACCAAAATTTTCTATTGTCACGTGGCATCACGATATTAAATTTGTCACGTGTCAAACTCTCATTTTTTTCGTTGGTTTTCGAAAATCAAAGAAAATAAAATGTGCCCATATTAGCCAGATATGCATACAATATGAATATTTTGTATAATCTATTCTTTCCAAAAACGTAGCAAATAATATTCTCAACCATATATTTTTTGTATGTAATCTACTATATATCTACTAAAGTAGAATACCTACAATGCCATGTGGCGCCCCCAAAATGAACCTAAATTTTCTGCTGCCACGTGGAATCACGATATTGAATTTGCCACGTGTCAAACTCTCATTTTTTTCGTTGGTTTTTCGAAAATCAAATAAAATAAAATCAAAGAAAATAAAATTCCTGCCCATATTAGCCGGATATGCATACAATATGAATATTTTGTATAATCTATGCTTTCCAAAAACGTAGCAAACAATATTCTCAGCCATATATTTTTTGTACGTAATCTACTATATATCTACTAAAGTAGAATACCTACTACACCACGTGGCGCCCCCAAAATGAACCAAAATTTTATGCTGCCACGTGGCATTACGGTATTGAATTCGCCACGTGTCAAGCTCTCATTTTTTTCGTTGGTTTTTCGAAAATAAAATAAAATAAAATCCCTGCCCATATTAGTCAGATATGCATACAATATGAATATTTTGTATAATCTAATTCTTTCCAAAAATGTAGCAAACAATATTCTCATCCATATATTTTTTGTACATAATATACTAAAGTAGAATACATACTATGTCACGTGGCGCCCCCAAAATGAACCAAAATTTTCTGTTGTCACGTGGAATCACGGTATTGAATTCGCCACGTGTGAAGCTCTCATTTTTTCGTTGGTTTTTTGAAAATCAAATAAAATCAAAAAAAATAAAATATGTGCCCATAATAGCCGGATGACCCGGATATGCATACAATATGAATATTTTGTATAATCTATTCTTTCCAAAAATGTAGCAAACAATATTCTCAGCCATATATTTTTTGTACGTAATCTACTATATATCTATTAAAGTAGAATACCTACTATGCCACGTGGTGCCCCCAAAATGAACCAAAATTTTATGTTGCCACGTGGCATCACGGTATTGAATTTGCCACGTGTCAAGCTCTCATTTTTTCGTCGTTTTTCGAAAATCGAATAAAATCAAATATCTGCCCATATTAGCCGGATATGCATGCAATATGAATATTTTGTATAATCTATTCTTTTCAAAAACGTAGCAAACAATATTCTCAACCATATATTTTTTGTACGTAATCTACTATATATATACTAAAGTAGAATACCTACTACGCCACGTGGCGCCCCCAAAATGAACCAAAATTATATGTTGCCACGTGGCATCACGGTATTGAATTTGTCACGTGTCAAGCTCTCATTTTTTTTGTTGGTTTTTCGAAAATCATATAAAATCAAAGAAAATAAAATATCTGTCCATATTAGCGTGATATGCATACAATATGAATATTTTGTATAATCTATTCTTTCCAAAAACGTAGCAAATAATATTCTCAGTCATATATTTTTTGTACGTAATCTACTATATATCTACTAAAGTAGAATACCTACTACGCCACGTGGCGCCCCTAAAATGAACCAAAATTTTCTACTGCCACGTGGCATCACGATATTGAATTTGCCACGTGTTAAGCTCTCATTTTTTTCGTTGGTTTTTCAAAAATCAAATAAAATCAAAGAAAATAAAATCTCTGCCCATATTAGCCGGATATGCATACAATATGAATATTTTGTATAATCTATGCTTTCCAAAAACGTAGCAAACAATATTTTCAGCCATATATTTTTTATACGTAATCTACTATATATCTACTAAAGTAGAATACCTACTACGCCACGCGGCGCCCAAAAAAAAAACCAAAATTTTCTGCTGCCACGTGGCATCACAGTATTGAATTTGTCACGTGTCAAGCTCCCATTTTTTTCGTTGGTTTTTCGAAAATCAAAGAAAATAAATTTTCTGCCCATATTAGCCGGATATGCATACAATATTAATATTTTATGGAATATTTCAGGCAACAATATCGGACAAGTTTTGATTCCTCGCGTGCTCATGTCACCATTAGACACTTCATACCCGTTCAAGTTTCAATGAAGTCAATTTCCCTTGGGAGTCTGTTTTGCTATGACGATAAACAAGAGCCGGGGCCAATCACTTGCAAATGTCGGGTTGTATCTTTCACGCCATGTTTTCACTTATGATCAGTTTTATGTTGCGTCAAAGAGTTACCAGCAATAAAGGTTTGGAGATTTTAATATGCGACAAAAAACAAAAAAAAGATATAATACTACAACCAATGTAGTATACAAGTAAGTTTTTCATAATTTGTAGCAATTTTGAACATCTTACGAGATTTTATGTTTAGGGTTTCATTTTTATGCATTAGATGAACATTTTGATTATGTTGTATCGTTTTCGTAGTATTAGTGTTAGGAATGTGGCTAACCCCGCTTCAAATTTAATTAGCCAATTTTTACTATATATAAAGTTTATGGATAGTTTCTTTTGATAATATTTTTTCAATCTCTTTAATATTTTTTATTCAGTAAGATATTTTTATATTATCATTTATCTATTTATATGACAGTTCTATATCGATTAAATATATAATTTTAATATACTATGTTTTAAACATAAGAAAAAAATAAACACATCTCATACAAGACACGGATACTACACTAATAAAATAGTAAAAAATAATAATAAGACTTCCATTATAAAACCACCATGTGGCCAAATTTTAATACCGCTAGAAATCATTTGTAAAAAAATGTATACTCCGAAAATATTAAGGCGATGTTCGGTATCAAAACTAGTAATAATTATAATAAATTAAAAATAATAATTCTTGTTCGGCAATTAATTAAATATGAAGAAGTCGTTATTGGTTTTTTTCTCTTCATGCACATATTCCAAAACCCTTCTTTCGCCACCCTTTATTTTTTTATTAATAAATATTATTCAAAAATATATTATAACATATAATGACTCGTATATTCACTAGTACAGAAAAGTAATTTCTCGGTTTTTTTTATCAAAGCGGAAGGGAGTTTTTGTATCCCCGTAATTCGCTTCGCTGAGAAATATTTCTCAAGGTTTTACAAAACCCCTAAAAAACGATGCACACGGTCAATGATTTTTTAAAAACCCCTTAGAGATATTTTTCATGGGTTTTGAAAACCCCCCGAAAAACGATGCACACGGATAAGGATTTTTTTTTTAAAAACCTGAGAGATATTTTTCGAGGGTTCTACAAAACCCCTGGAAAAAGATGCATACTTTCAGGAAGTTATGATCGTCCTCAACCTACATATATATATTTCCCTTCGTGCATCCACAATCCCAACTCATACATAGTACACAACTAATGAAGTAGATAAATCATTGCTAATTGAATGCATTGCACAATTGCAAGAGAAAAAAAAATCTAACTCATACATATATTTGTCAAATGTTAAAGAAATCCTATAACTCTATTTTTTTTTCAACCAATTCAAGGTGAAACATATCACTGTTTTGCAACTAATTTCTAACTTGTAAGTGGAATAGCTACTGTACAATACATGTCTCTAAATATTGCAACATTCCTCTCGTATCAATGAAGAATGTCAAAGGAGCTAGCTGAATCTTGAAAATACTGCAAAACATAAGCACATACATTGCATGTCAATATTATTTCTATATATATATGCGTATATGTATACTTGAAGATCAAATTGTATAAGCTATATACCACACACTTACATTGATGGGTATGACGGTACACTTATGATTCATCATCTCTCGCATGTTTTGCATATATAATAACTGAAATATGAAGCATGTCTGATTCTTAGTCATGACACTTCAAAACCAAAGCAAAATAATACAAATCACCACATGTATTGAACAACTTACAAGCATATATATTGTGAAATAAAAGATAGATGGGAAATGGAAACAATATTGATAGACTTACTGAAATATTCAGCCAACGTGTATTCCTTCTATTTTATGTTTTGATTCCGAGAACCAACTCTTTCCACTCCTTTCAAGTTAGTTAATACCATTCCAATTGTCACTTGCAACCTCTGGGATTTACTCTACATGCAAATATTGGAAGAAGTAGAATTATGTGATTTGATATTACATGTTCAGGGCCTCGGGAAGTAAGGACTAAAGCGTTACTCCTAAGAAACATGAGCGAGAAGCTGCAGACTCGGTTATAGAGTGAGCATCTAATGTAGGCTTGAGAAATGTTGTAGAGGAGAGCTTTTATGGTGAAGTTCAATTCAACCTAATAAGAAAAAGGAAGCATTGGATATAACTCAATAGATACTCATGTTATTGTCACACTTTCATAATATTGAATCACAATTGATACCTAAGGGTACTGATTGCATACCTCCAAGTTAGTATCAGAATTCAAGTTACCTACTACTATATAGTAGTTAGATGAGGTTGTGATTACCTGCTCAATCCTACCACTTCCTGATCAAGTAATGAGATAGATTATTGCCAAGACAATCCTACCATCAGCAATGAGGGAAATACTTATATGATGCATTCACCATAGATTACGTTCCATGATAATGTCTGATGTGGATGCATTTAAGGTGACAACTTGAGTGTGATGGAGGGAATCGAAATCAGCATACAACCCCCTTTTTCTTCCTTCTTTCCCACACACCAGTCAATGCATTTTGTGGCCCAAGAACTAGGTTCAGCGTATCATTAGTTGCATTTAATTCTGTCTTTGTGAGATGATTATTTAAACCTTCGTTTGTAAGCCTGATAAGGGAGCTTTCATCAGGAATTTTCCAAAGGCATAGTCGACTTTCCTAACTTCGGTATTCCCCTGAATCAACGAAGCCTTGGTTGTCCATCTCCTAGCATTCTTTTGAATCAATAGGATTGAAAGCTTTTAATTTGGTATTAAGTTGTTAATCAACAGATTATTAGATTTATCTTGTTTCAATACTTTCGCTACATCAGTTGGTATCAGAGCTTGATCGTATCTGTTTCCATACAACCATGCCGCCCAGAAGAAATCAACGAGTCGAGGAGGTCTATCAGCGTGACGATTTGGTCCAGCTCGAACGTTGACTCCACCAGATGATGGACCAGTGTATGGAGCAATTGGCGGATCGATTAACTCAACAGATGTCGACTCTATTTGAGGATCGAGGCCACCAACGAGTCAATCGAAACTATCAACACCAAGAAGAGACAGATGAAGAAAGAACAGAGGATGAAGAAGAGATACCTCAGCGACAGCGCATGGCACACATAGAGGAGGAGGATCGGCGGCGATGGGAATCAGGTATGCGGACTGAGATTCCCGAGTTTCATAGCAGCATGAATCCCGAGGAATTCCTTGATTGGATGGCCTCAGTTGGAGAGATCTTGGAATTCAAAGGAGTGCCCGACGACAAGTGCGTTCCCCTGGTTGCTACGCGATTGAGAGGGAGAGCGACGGCTTGGTGGCAGCAGACAAAACTAACCCGAACAAGGTTAGGCAAGGCAAAAATCAAGACTTGGGAGAAAATGAAGAAACAATTGAAAGCAGAGTTTCTACCTCATAATTTTCAAAGACTGATGTATCAAACGTTTACAAAATTTGAGGCAAGGCGCCAAATCAGTGGACGATTACACCGCAAAGTTCTATCAATTGGTGGCGAGGAATGAACTCCATGAAACGGAGGATCAACTGGTGTCGCGCTACGTCGGCGGGCTGCGGGTTCAGATTCAAGACACCGTGAATCTATTTGACCCGATCTCAATCTCTATGGCGCATCAGAGGGATCTCGTGGTGGAAAAACAAACCACGTGATTCGGTAATTCCATGTCTAGTAGCAGAGACTATGGATCGACAGGGGTGGATGCTAGCAATCCACCTGAATCAAACGTATTTCGGTCAGGTAGCGGTCCTAACAGAGGTGCTTGGGGCTCAGGACAGTTTGTTGGAACTCATTTTTATATGTGGCGCCGAGCACTTTTCCGGGCACAATTCCGGTGGGCTCCGGCCATTGTCAACACCGAAAAGTGGAAGCATTGGCTTCCTCTACGCGAGCACATTCTCGTAATGTACTCATACGATGAAAATGATTTCCGTTTGAATGAGAAATGGAGGCCCAAAGTAGCTTGCATGAAGTGCAAAACTTGGAAAATGTGGGGGCAAAATTCTTGTCCCACATTGAAAGTTTGGAGATAAATCTCCTAGTATATATAGAGGGAAAATGGCCCTAAGGTTGTGGCCTTGGGTCATTACCCATTTTCAATGGGGAGAGGACCTAGCTCATCAAGCCCACGCGCGCCGAGCCGAGTCGTGTCGGGCCGGGCTTGGGCTTGGGCTTGGGCTTGGGCTTGTCACCTATCTTTTTGGGCCAATCCGGAAGCCCATTAGTGGGCTTTGACATTTGTGCCTTGATCTGGTACATGGAGAGATATGGGTTGCAGACCAAATCTTCCTCCATTAAATACCGAAAGATCTGAAACCTCCTCCATTAATGCCGAAATCTTCCTCCATTGATGTCAGAAGATTTGCAACGTTAAATTGCAGATCTGCAACGGTCTCTTTCGAAGCTCCTTAAAAGGAGTTGTCAACCTCTCATTCGAACACACAGAAACAACAGTCTTCCTCCCTCTTCTCTGTTTTCCGATTAAATCGAGTCTGAGAGTACTACGCAGAAGTGGTTCGTAGCCTTCGGGAATTTTGGTTGCGCAAATCCGGAGTCGTCTTGCAGTTGTATCCCGGGATTCAGAACGTCATCGAATCGTCGCAATACGGGGCGTTTTCAGAATTAAGGAGAGAGATTTCGTTCTCGACTCTGCATCCAATCTTTGTTCGGTATTATTTCGTTTAATTCTTGTGCGATTTCTCCTTGCAGTTTACATATCGAATCTACGTTCCTACAGTCTTAATTCTGAACTCGTTTATACTGCATTATCGCACTAACGAAATTCTGTTCGAGTTTCTTTCTCCACTCTCGCAGGAACAATTGCCGATTTCTTTCCCGGATTTTTTGTGCATTTCTCTGTTTTAGTTTCTGCACAGTTTCAGAATTTGTATTTGCATCTCTAATCTATTTCTGTGCAGGGGAATTTTTTTTTCGCAAACATTTCGATTCTGTTTCTGCGCGTACTAACTCGTGTCTGCACATGAACTTTTTCGTTTCTGCACAGAATTGTCGATTCTGCACAGAAAAAATCTGTTTTTCTGCATTCGTATTTTTTTTGATTCTGCATTTTTCGAATCTGTATTTTTACTGTTCGTAATATTATTTTTCTGCAGATCGTAAATTTTTATTCGATGTTTCGTGAATTATTTTATGCCTAACTTGTTTTTTTTTTGCATGAATTATTTCGAAATATTTCGAATCTATTTCTGTGCATTTTTTTCTAACGTGTGTTGCAGGACAATTCGCATCGGGATCTTGTTCGAATTAATTTTCGAAATCTGAACTGGCCATTTCGAATTCTATTCGAATTCGTTTCTACATACTATTTCGGTTTAGCAATTTAATTCCATATTAAAATTGCATTTCGTAAAATTCCTTACTGATTTCTGGTTGCGTTTCTGTGAACAGCTTCAGTTCTCATGGGTGATAACATCGAGAAATCTGTCGCTGAGGTTGCTGGGGCCGGAAACGGAAACCCGACTGAGTCGACATCCCAAATTCAGTTTGGGAATGGTCTGCCAGCAGTAACTCTGCCAACAGGAAATGTGCAAGCAATGAATCTGCAAGATGCACACCTGACAGCAGCTAATCTGCAAGCTACAGTGGTAGGGATTTCTGAGGTTCGTCAGACTGTCCACCCAGCTGCTCTTCAGACTGTTGTACCGACAGTCCATATGCCTGGCGTTGTGAACGCTGGCTTGATGCCGGACAAGTTCGATGGAACTGGCTTCAAGACATGGCAGCAGAAGATGTTCTTCTTCCTGACCACGTTGAAGCTTGAGAAATATCTGACTGAGGATAAGCCTGTGCTGTCGCCTCATAATACAGATGCATACCTGCTAGCCAGTGTTGAGGCATGGACTCATGCAGACTTCATGTGCAAAGGTTGGTACAAAGCCGTCTGATTGATCCACTGTACAATGTGTACAGCAAGGTCAAGACCTCCAAAGAGCTCTGGACTGCTTTGGAGAAGAAGTACAAGTCTGAGGATGCAGACTCGAAGAAGTTCGCAGTGGCGAAGTTTCTGGACTACAAGATGGTGGATAATAAGCCCATCATGAAACATGTGGAAGAGCTGCAGCTCCTAACTCATGAAATCATTTCTGAGGGGATGTCTATCTGTGAGATATTCCAGGTTGCTGCATTCATTGAGAAACTTCCTCCAGGCTGAAAGGAGTTCAAAAGCTACCTGAAGCACAAGCGAAAGGCAATGACTGTGGAAGACTTGATAGTCAAGCTGCGGATTGAGTCAACCAACTGCAAAGCAGAAGGGGTTGAGCTTGCTGAACAGAAGGCTAATCTGGCTGAACACAAAGACAAGGGGAAGAAACGAAAGTTCCAACCCCAAAGCTCCAACAACTTCAAGAAGCAACCAGCTAAGAAGTTCAGTGGGAAGTGCCACAAGTGTGGAAAAATGGGTCACAAGGCTGGCGAATGTCGTAGCAAGGCTGATCCGCACAAGGACAAGGGGAAATCCCAAGCCAACATGACTGAAGGCAAGCTCTCGGATTCTGATCTGTGCGCTGTGACGTCTGAAGTCAACATGGTTGGAAGCAACCCTAGGGAATGGTGGTACGACACAGGTGCTACCAGACATATCTGCTCTGACAAGGGATGCTTCACCACCTATCAGCAGAGCAAGACGAACGAGCATCTGTTTATGGGGAACTCGTCCACATCCAAGGTGGAAGGTTACGAGAAAGTGGTGTTGAAGCTGACTTCAGGAAAGGAGCTGACTCTTACCAACGTCATGCATGTGCCTGACATAAGGAAGAATCTGATCTCTGGCACTCTGCTGAGCAAGAACGGATTCGCGACCAACTTCGTGTCTGACAAGTTGGTTCTCTCAAAGAATGGGGTATTTTTGGGCAAATGATATGTAAAGGATGGACTGGTCAAAATGAATGTAATGACAGTCATCCCAAAAACTATTGTAACTGAGGTTTCAATGAATAAGACTAATCCTATTGCTTATGTTGTTGAGTCTTTTAATATTTGGCATGAACGATTAGGGCATGTGAATAACAAGTCTATTCAAAGACTAATGAACATGAACCTGATTCCGAAATGCAAATCAAGTAAAGACAAATGTGAAGTATGCGTACAGGCCAAACTCACAAAAACGCCATCCCCACACGTCGAGAGAACAACCGAACCTCTAGGTTTAATACACACAGATTTGTGTGATTTAAAATATGTGCAAACTAGAGGCGGTAAAAAGTATTTCGTAACCTTTATTGATGATTGCACAAAATACTGTTATGTATACTTGCTAAGAAGCAAGGATGAGGCCTTGGAAAAGTTTAAGGAATACAAGTTGGAGGTTGAAAACCAACTTAGTAAAACCATAAAAATAATCCGAAGTGATAGAGGAGGCGAATATGATGAACCTTTCAACGTGTTCTGTAGAGAACATGGGATTATTCATCAAACAACTGCTCCCTACTCACCAGAATCCAACGGAGTTGCGGAACGAAAGAACCAAACTCTAAAAGAGATGATGAATGCAATGTTGCAAGAATCTGGGTTACCCCAGAACATGTGGGGGGAAGCACTGCTTACCATCAATTATATCCTCAACAAGATACCCCATAAAGTTACCGGCAAGACGCCATACGAACTTTGGAAAGGTAACGCACCTTCGTACAAATACCTCAAAGTGTGGGGGTGCCTAGCAAAAGTGGCAGTGCCACCTCCTAAGAAGGTCACAATTGGACCTAAAACCGTTGATTGCATTTTCATAGGATATGCACATAACAATAGTGCTTATCGGTTTCTGGTACATAAATCTGATATACCAGATATACATGTAAATACAATAATGGAATCAAGGAATGCGTCCTTCTTTGAAAACGTGTTTCCGTGCAAGGATAAAGAACATCCAAAATGAACACGTGAACAAAGTGAAGCAGGTACTTCTGTAAATGAAACAGAAGATGAACCTAGACAGAGCAAGAAAGCTCGAAATGAACCAGAAGCTGAACCTAGATGAAGCAAAAGAGCTCGAAAGGAGAAAACCTTTGGGCAAGAGTTCATAACGGCCTTTCTCTTGGAGAATGAGCCTAGAACTTTCAAAGAAGCCATGTCTACACCTGATGCGCCTTTATGGAAGGAAGGAGTTAAAAGCGAAATCGACTCCATTATGCAGAATCATACATGGGAGTTAGTTGATTTGCCACAAGGGTGTAAAGCACTTGGATGCAAATGGATCTTCAAAACCAAATTGAAAACCGATGGCTCAGTAGATAAGCACAAGGCGAGGCTTGTGGTGCAAGGATTCCGGCAAAAAGAAGGCTTGGATTTCTTTGACACTTATTCTCCAGTTACGAGAATAACCTCAATAAGAATGCTAATAGCAATAGCATCATTACGAAACCTTGAAATCCATCAAATGGATGTAAAAACTGCCTTTCTAAACGGAGAATTAGAAGAGGAGATATACATGAAACAACCTGAGGGTTATGTGGTTCCTGGACAGGAACACAAGGTGTGCAGACTTGTCACGTCTCTATATGGACTCAAACAAGCTCCAAAGCAGTGGCATGAAAATTTTGACTATGTCATGATGTCAAATGGCTTCAGCATCAATGAATGTGACAAATGCATCTACGTCAAGGACACTCCAAATGGTTACATTTTGTTGTGTTTGTACGTAGATGACATGCTCATTATTGGAAGCAAAAAGGACATGATCAACCGCACTAAGAACATGCTTAGTGGGAAGTTCGACATGAAAGACTTGGGATTAGCCGATGTCATACTAGGGATTAAAATCACTAGACATTCTGAAGGAATTATCCTGTCTCAAGCACATTATGCTGAAAAAGTACTTGAGAGATTCAAGAACTACTCAAGCGGGACTGCAAAGAGTCCCGTGGACCCCCATCTTCATTTGACTAAGAACTCGGGGGATGCAATGTCACAGTTGGAGTACGCACGTGTGATTGGAAGTCTCATGTACTTGACCAATTGCACAAGACCTGACTTGGCATACTCAGTCAATGTACTGAGTCGCTATACAAGTAATCCAGGACACAAACACTGGAAATGGATAACTAGAGTATTAAATTACTTGCGTTATACTCAAAGTTATGGGCTGCACTATGGTAAATACCCAACAGTTCTGGAAGGATACAATGATGCAAACTGGATATCAGATTCCAGAAACTCAAAGTCCACAAGTGGATATGTGTTTACACTTGGTGGTGCAGCGGTATCATGGAAATCTTCCAAACAAACACTATTGGCCAGATACACTATGGAGTCTGAGTTCATTGCTTTAGACAAAGCAGCAAGGGAAGCTGAATGGCTTCGAAATCTTTTGGAAGATATCCCGATGTGGGAAAAACCAGTGCCATCAATAAGTGTACACTGTGATAGTCAATCGGCTATAGCTCGGGCACTGAGTCGTTTGTACAATGGTAAGTCACGTCATATACAAAGACGACATAAAACCATTAGACAACTACTCTCGCATGGTATAATCTCAATAGATTATATCAAGTCGGCTGACAACCTAGCGGTCAAGAGGAATGGGTTTAAAGCCTATGACTAAAGAGGATGCTTGATGGCGAACCCTACCTACGTGACTGGAGATCCCAAGAAGTAGGTTCAAAGGGAAAACTAAATCAAGCTGAATCAAGATGAGCACTGAGAGACTAAAGTCTCCTCCCAATTCCTAGGATGATGAACAATGCTACCTGTATGAGTTAAGGTTAAGCTTGACTTTTAATGATTCCATAACTTTGAAATAAAAGTGGGGTATGACAGAATACTCCTTATGGCAATCACCTTATGAGTGTGAAATGGGGCCGTTTCTAGGAGAATTAAGAAAGGCTGAATTCTCCAAGTTCACTCATGAATAACCAGGGATGTTCAAGGCCAAAATGAACACAACAAGAGAACCTAGTTCTGTGAGAAGATGAAACTGTGTGATAGTTATTGTCTCGGTTTACATCAAAGCCCGGGTGGTTCAAGACATCATGTTCACTACCTGGTCGAGTAAATCCGATAGCTACTCACTATGGGTGGTTCAAGGCTGAAACATGCTACCAGCCCAGATGCAGTGATTTTTCGCCTGTACTCTCAAAAGTCTTTCTATTTTTAAACCAATGTTTAGAATCATTTCTATTCATGTGGGGATTGTTGGAACTCATTTTTATATGTGGCGCCGGGCACTTTTCCGGGCACAATTCCGATGGGCTCCGGCCATTGTCAACACCGGAAAGTGGAAGCATTGGTTTCCTCTACGCGAGCACATTCTCGTAATGTACTCATACGACGAAAATGATTTCCGTTTGAATGAGAAATGAAGGCCCAAAGTAGCTTGCATGAAGTGCAAAACTTGGGAAATGTGGGGGCAAAATTCTTATCCCACATTGAAAGTTTGGAGATAAATCTCCTAGTATATATAGAGGAAAAATGGACCTAAGGTTGTGGCCTTGGGTCATTATCCATTTTCAATGGGGAGAGGACCTAGCTCTTCAAGCCCACGCGCCCCGAGTCGAGTCGTGTCGGGCTTGGGCTTGTCACCTATCTTTTTGGGCAAATCCGGAAGCCCATTAGTGGGCTACAGACCAAATCTTCCTCCATTAAATACCGAAAGATCTGAAACCTCCTCCATTAATGCCGAAATCTTCCTCCATTGATGTCAGAAGATTTGCAACGTTAAATTGCAGATCTGCAACGGTCTCTTTCGAAGCTCCTTAAAAGGAGTTGTCAACATCTCATTCGAACACACAGAAACAATAGTCTTCCTCCCTCTTCTCTGTTTTCCGATTAAATCGAGTCTGAGAGTACTACGCAGAAGTGGTTCGTAGCCTTCGGGAATTTTGGTTGCGCAAATCCGGAGTCGTCTTGCAGTTGTATCCTGGGATTCAGAACGTCATCGAACCGTCGCAATACGGGGCGTTTTCAGAATTAAGGAGAGAGATTTCGTTCTCGACTCTGCATCCAATCTTTGTTCGGTATTATTTCGTTTAATTCTTGTGCGATTTCTCCTTGCAGTTTACATATCGAATTTACGTTCCTACACAGTTCAGCCGGGGAGCCAATCATAATGGAATCAAGTGTTTCGCGTGTGGCGAAGTCGGTCACCGTCAGGCTGAATGTAAGAAAGCTGGTAAGAAGGCTTTGTTTGCCGACAACGATGATCTGGAAGAAGAAGGGATTGAGTTTCATGGAGCTCCGGTCTTTGATGTTGGGCCAGCCGAAGAGGAGATTGTGGAAGGAGATGTGGGGACCGCGCTAGTTATCAGGTGTTCCTGTTTGACTCCACGTGTAGTAGAGGAGGTTGATTGGTTGTGGGGCAACATTTTCCATTCCACTTGTACCATTCGTGGAAGGGATTGTCGTTTCATAATCGACGCCGGCAGCTGCGAGAACATTGTCTCAAAGGAGGTGGTCGAGAAATTAAGCATCACAACAGAGAAGCACCCTAAACCCTACAAGTTGTCATGGCTCAAGAAAGGTGGAGAGGTCACTGTTTCTAAGCGCGCACAAATTGCATTCTCCGTTGGCACAAGATATAAAGATAACATCTGGTGTGACGTGGTGCCTATGGATGCTTGCCATTTGCTGCTTGGCCGGCCCTGGCAGTATGATCGTAGTGTGGTCCATGACGGGAGGGCCAACACATACAGCTTTATGTTTGAAGGGACCAAGATCGTGCTAATACCGGGAGGGAGTTCGGCGGCGAAAAATCCGGGAAACAGCTGCAATCTAATAACTAAAGCAGTCGTGGTGAAGGAAATGCGTGAAGTTGATACAGTGTTTGTGTTGATGGGGATTACTTCAACTGATGCGGAATCGAGTAATGGCTCAATTTCGGAGGTAATGACTCCCCTGCTTGCTGAATTTGATTATCTGTTTCCTAATGAGTTGCCTCCCCTACGTGGTATTCAACACCAAATCGACCTCGAACCAGGAGCAGCTTTGCCAAATCGTCCTCATTATAGGATGAGCCCGAGTGAACACGAAGAGCTGAGACGACAAGTGGAAGAGTTGATCGCCAAGGGGCATGTCAGAGAAAGTCTAAGCCCGTGTGCGGTACTGACTCTCTTGATCTCGAAGAAAGACGGAACCTGGCGAATGTGCGTTGATAGCCGAGCAATCAACAAGATAACGGTCAGGTACAGGTTCGCTATTCCACGCCTGGATGACTTGGTGGATCAAATTAGTGGGGCTACGGTGTTTACTAAGCTCGATTTAAAGAGCGGATATTATCAAATTCGTGTGCGTCCCGGGGACGAATGGAAAACCGGTTTCAAAACTAGAGAGGGGTTATTTGAATGGCGGGTGACATCTTCACTGTGTTGAGGCGTGAGAAATTCTATGCAGCAAGTAAGAAGTGCTTATTCCTGGCGCCCAAGGTGTTGTTTTTGGGATTTGTGATTTCAGGTAGCGGTATTCAGGTGGATGAGTCTAAAATTGCAGCGATAAAACAGTGGCCGACTCCAAACTCAATCACGGCAGTTCGCAGTTTCAATGGACTGGCTTCCTTTTATAGGCGTTTCATCCCGCATTTCAATAGCATTAAAGGACTGTATGAAGGGCAAGCAATTTCTATGGACCTCGGAGGCCGAATTGGCTTTTCAGCTCATCAAGGAGAAGTTGACTTCGGCACCCATTCTCGTCTTACCAATTTTTTCCCAGCCCTTTGAGTTGCACACCGACGCCTCCGGAGTGGGAATTGGGGCGGTGTTAAGCCAGAATGGCCGGCCCGTGGCGTATTTTAGTGAGAAATTATCGGTACCTATGAAGTGGAATTTTATGCAATACTTCAAGCCGTCAAGCATTGGCGCCATTACCTGTTCCACCGTGAGTTTGTTTTGTTTACCGATCATGATTCCTTAAAGCATCTTCACCGACAAGACAAACTGTCGCCTAAGCATGGCCGGTGGATGGCTTATTTGGAACAATTCACTTTCGTAGTAAACCATAAGGCCGGTATCTCCAACCGGGTGGCGGATGCTCTAAGTCGACGTACCAATCTGCTTGTTACCATGCGTGTTGAGGTCCCGGGTTTTGATTTTCTTTGAGAGCTGCTCGATAAGGATCCATTCTTTTCAAGAGTTAAGCATGTTGTTGAACAGGTCGCTTGGCAATTTATTGCGCTGTTTAGTAGGAGACCATGTCAAAAGTTGGGATCAAAAGCTTTGCCAAGTTGAATTCGCCCACAATCACGCTGTTAATCGAAGCACCGGGTTTAGTCCTTTTCAAGTGGTTTATTCAGTCCAACCACGTGGCCCTCTGGATCTTCCTAACACAACCAGGTTGCAGGGGAAGGCAGTGGATTTTGTGGGCGGTTCATGAGACCGTCTACCAGAATCTAACCACTGCTAATGCCAAATACAAGCAGTTGGTTGATCGCAGACGCCGCCATGTTGAGTTTGACGTGGGCGATTTTGTCTGGGCAGTCCTCACAAAGGAGCGTTTTTCTACTGGCGAGTACAACAAATTATCTGCTAAGAAAATTGGGCCAGTTGAGATCATTGAGAAGATCGATCCAAATGCTTATCGTCTCAAGTTGCCGGATCATATTCGCACAGCTGACGTCTTCAATGTCAAGCACTTAATTCCCTGTTCTGATGGTTCCTCTGTTGATGCTGCCTTGTTCTTGACTGATGCAAATTCGAGGCCGGATTTTCACTACCCCAGAGGGAATGATGTGGACGCATTTAAGGTGACAACTTGAGTGTGATGGAGGCCCCCTTTCTCTTCCTTCTTTCCCACGCACCAGTCAATGCATTGGTTGGTTGCCCATCTCCTAGCATTCTTTTGAATCTGAATCAATAGGATTGGAAGCTTTTAATCTGATATTAAGTTGTTAATCAACAGATTATTAGATTTATCTTGTTTCAATACTTCCGCTACGTCAGTGTCGAATTAGGATTTGAGGGATCATCTATCCAGTTGACGAGGCTTGCTTCACATGCAGAGGAATACAGAAGTTATTAGGCGCTTTCATTTGGTCTATTTGTAAATTCCAATTCAGAATGCTTCCACAAATCCACTTGGCGGCTACTCAAACCAAAATCAGTAGGTGTAAGATCTACATAAACTCAGATCCAAGAAATTCTGTCTTTTTTATTTGTTCAAAATATTTCAAGCATGACACAAGTACCAAAATGAGTGAAGCACCACTTTTCCTGTGCAATAGCGAGAATCAAAGGGGATGAACTCGGGTTCTTCACATAGTATGAAATATCCAGTTTTGATCCTGCACACACACCGCCATGTTCATATAGTCGTCTACGAGTACTTAATTTGCATTCAAAGATTCGTGGCATTGCTGTACTCAATTGTTGCTAAAAGTGCAATATAAGAAAGAAAAAAGCTTTACCTTGTGAAAGTTAGGCTGCATAGATATTGTTAGACAAAATATGTTAAAAGAAAACAACAATGTACAAATACATCTTATTTAGTTTTTAAGTTCGATTCTTATCTGTATATCCTTACAATTCTAATAATTTAGACACGTTGGGATATTTAGATTTGTTTTATGATTTGGGCTGCATCTGAATTAATGCGGGTTGTCTACGTACCTTTTTAAGAAGGATCAAGCCTTACGTAGTTCAGAGTGTTTTATTTGTCGTACATTAGGGGAATAAGTCTAAACCCACCTTCTAGAAAGGGTTGCCTAGACAAGACCCAACTATCATTTGTACGTCGTGAACAAAATCGAGCCCACCTTCTAGGAAGGGTTGTTTAATCTTTCACTAAAATATAAATAAACTCATTTTGGTGAATTTTGTTTCAATTTAGAGCTGTGATTGAGCTCGATGAGCAATTGCTTTTTATCGAATTTCCTACGTACCCTTTTTTCAGGGATCAAATCCTACGTAGTTCTAAAAAAGAATTATTTTTTGTTTGTGATGATTTAATGCGACTGACTGTACTCGATATATATTTCATTTTGATATCGAGTTTCTACGTAGCCCCTAGATGCGTCAAGTCTTCACGTAGTTCTTAACAAACATTTATTTCAGATTTTGATTGAAATTTTAGTTGTGACTGAATCCGATATATATTTGAATTTGATATCAAATTTCCTACGTATCTATTTAGTACGGAATCAAGTCTACGTAGTTTTTTAAAAGAACATTTTTTTGGTGATCAAATTCAACTTGGCACAATTTTGTGCATTAGCCCTAGTTGCTATTCACCACATTTTTTAAGTGAATATCATTCAGTTAGACCCACTATTATATAATTCACGGATTCACAAAATTTTAGATTTCTCCAACTAAGCCATTTAAGTAGAGATATATGCCTATCTCTTGCTCATGAAACTTAAAAGATAAATTTGATCATATGGTTTATGTTTGAAGGGAATTACAAACATATATATAACTTGGCTTCGTATATATGTTACCATATACTGATATACATGCCATTGCATACACGTTTTATGTTTAAAGGAACCCAATAAAAACACGTAATTTTTTATGGGTTAATTTGGGCCAAGCTTACTTGTTATCAACAACCCACCTCATTAAGTTTATTTCCTTGTATGAGGCAAAAGATCATGAACATAAATCTCATTCATCATCCACGTATAACACTAGTTAGCGATTGTGAATGTATTATATATGAGGATCTTATTCTTTCCCCACATAATTATATAGCTAGTGTGCTTTGAAGAAAATTCCCCCACACCATTAATGCAAACCTGTACGGTGAATTGGATTTCTTATTTCCAGAGGCTACAACAATCAAAGGTATGATCCCACATAAAATCACCTTGTTGTACCCCTTTCAATGTGTTAAAACTTAGCTTCTCCTTTTTTTCAAATCTTGCAGAACCAAGAGGCCGAACTCAATGCTTCTTTTTTATAAAAAAAACTGTATCCACACTTCTGTTAATTAGTGCTTAAAACCATGACTTATCACTAATTTATTTTTTCATAGAATGGCCTATTTTGTCTTGATTGCAAGGTGGACAAACACCATAGCTGTTTGGTTTAGCATAGATTGACCGAAGCCTCCTAGCATTTTATGCTTCTTAACTTCTTTAATATAATGTCAACAAACACCATAGTTGTTCCTTTGCTCCACGTTTTTTTTTTTTGAGTAAGTAACAGTACTAGCCAAAGACAACATATAAGCTTTGATTTGTTGACTCCATTAGGTGTTCTCCCATGTATACATAAGGTACACCCATGAACTTGTTTTTAAACCACCGTTATAACTTGATATAAACCTTATACACAAGTAGGTTTGCAGATTTTATTTTAATGCTTCAAAACTTGTTTTTGCATTATGAATTTCTTTTCTTAAACCATTTTACGTATGCTTGCAATTTGCTTGAATTGTAGTGGTGAAACTATCCGTTTCTAGCCAACTACGTACGGTCTTGATTGTAGCGGCGAAACGGTGAGTTTCGAGTCGACTACGGGTGTTCGATGCAGCGGCGAAACTATGCATTTCGAGCCAACTACGGGATTTCGATGTAGCGGTGAAACTATGCGTTTCGAGCCAACTACGGGACTTTGATGTAGCGGCGAAACTATGCGTTTCGAGCCAACTACGAGACTTCGATGTAGCGGCGAAACTATGCGTTTCGAGCCAACTACGGGACTTCGATGTAGCGGCGAAACTATGCGTTTCGAGCCAACTACGGGTCTTCGACGTAGCGGCAAAACTATGCGTTTCGAGCCAACTACGGTTTTTGCACCCATCTTGATCCTATCTTAGAGCAAAAGGAATGAGAGCAATCATATTGGGTTAATATATTTAATCAAAAGAAAAACAAGGCCAAGATATAATACCTTTGTGTTTTTCTTGGTTTGATTAACAACCGAACACCTTGGCTTCTTTTTTTCCTGCCTTCTTTTTTGTTACCTTCTCGCTGCTCTTGAATTTTATTCTTTCTCTGCAATCTTTCTCGTTGTGGCCTTTTTTTCCGAAGGAAACGTCCCCTCCCCTTAAATAAGGGTTGTGTGTTTGATACCCACTATTCTCAGTGAATGCAAACATCAATTTCAGCCGTTTACAAAAAATCCTTTGTCAACGAAACGACATGATCGTCATCACCGGCTAATTGTCATCATTACTGTTGAAACCTGATTCAACCCTTCGTGAAGATGTCGAGGGTCAACACACCCTCGACCTGGGTGTGCTTAGGAATTTGTTTGTTTCGGGGACATCCTCAGCAACTTCCCAGTCTTTGGCTTCGCGTAGGGCGGGATCTCTGGCTTCACGGTTCAGTTCCGATGTTGATATATTTCTTCACACCTCTCCAGATTGCATGTAGTTGTTCTTGAGCTCCAGCAACTTTCTCATACGCGAGATTCACCTGAAAACACCCCGGAGATGGCTTTCCCCGGGGCGGGCTCTCCGACGCTCAAGTCAGTTTCTACACGAAGGGCATACATATATGTAGAAAAGTTAGGGTTGAGAGATTTGCAAACCTGTCAAGTTACCTCCGCGAAGGACTAGGCAAGCTTTTCATAACCTCGACTATCGCATTCGACATAATTAGAGCATAAGTGGACCATATATAAACAAGTATACTCGTGTGGAATATTGTACCGTGAAGGGCTTACGCGAAGGAAGCCATATGAGCTACACGGAGAGGGCTTCGTGAAGCGGCTCTGTGAAGAAGGCATCGTGAAGCAAGCTTCCATGAAGCAAGCTGTGAAGAAGGCTTCGTGAAGCAAGCTCGTGAAGCTAGCTCGTGAAGCTAGCTCGTGAAGCTAGCTCGTGAAGCAAGCTTCCGTGAAGCAAGCTATGAAGAAGGCTTCGTGAAGCAAGCTCCAGGCAAGCTGCACCATACGTGGATAGCTGTGGCCGGCGGGAAGAGCTTCGCGACGGCGCGAGTTGCAGTGGCCGGCGGGAAGAGCTCCGCGATGCCAAGTTTCACGGAAGCGATATTCCCGAAGGCACGGGAACAACAAATGGAGATCGGCCACGACCATGAGTGATATTCTTCCCCGCGGAGACCGGGGCTTCGCCATCGCCTATTCAAGCTCAGGCTGGAGATGATGACGGGCTAGAGTGTGAGGCGGCGACGGGGCCGGAGATGATGACGGGCTAGACCGGAGAAGGCGGACTAGGCAGGAGAAGGGCGAGATCCGGGGTAAGCACGGCGGCGATGCTCCTCACTACTGCCGGAGAGTGCGAGGTGCCTGCGGTTCTTGCCAGAATCTTGCTCTGGTTACCGGAATTCAGAGAGCTTTCTCCCTCTCTTCCCGAATTACAGCCACCGAGTCCCCTCTGAAGTCTCTTCCGCCACCCTTTCCCCTGAAAGATCTCATGGGTATATATAGATGTTGCCATCCACTGCCGAGCCGCCAAGTGTCTTCTGCCCTGACACCAATCATTCCTCCATAACCGAATTCTGGTGGGCGTGAGGGCCTACGCGAAGGCTTATCCACGCGAGTGAAATCCGACTCCCACAGCCAGCCCCCCAAGCTCTTCGCGAAGCATGAGCGAAGGCTTGGTTCGTGGGAGCCTCCAGAGCCTTTTCAGGGCTCTCTGTTCATCGTTGCTACTCTCAAGAGTCGTGTCGATCTTAGCTGTGCGAGGACCTGGTACCCCTCACTGGCGGCCTTGCAATAGCTTACACATGTTCGGGTGCTCCACGGGACATTGCTTGTGGGTTGTTTCCTCTTTATCATCCTCTTTGAGGAATGACTAGGCTAATCATTGTCTCTTGTTTAGGGCCTTCCTTAATTTGCTCGTTTTCTACATCACTTCTCATTTCGTATTGACTTTTGAACCATCTCTATGGTTGGATGGAGTGCAGGTTAAAGTGCAAGCTTGAGTGAACTGGTAGAGTGGTGCGGAGCCTTGATATATTGCACTTTGAGTTCGCGAGGGAACTCGTCGAGTGGGGTGCGAAGCCCCAAGACATTTTTTTTAGAGTTCACGAGGGAACTCGTCGAGTGGGGTGCGAAGCCCCAAGACATTGCTTTTAGAGTGCACGAGGGAACTCGTCGAGTGGGGTGCGAAGCCCCAAGACATTGCTTTTAGAGTTCACGAGGGAACTCGTCGAGTGGGGTGCGAAGTCCCAAGACATTGCTTTTAGAGTTCACGAGGGAACTCATCGAGTGGGCGCCAAGCCCCAAGACATTGATTTTCGGGGAGCATGGCTCCACTCTGGTTAGGTCGCTTCTTGGTGTGCTTTGCACTCTGCTTTTAATTGTTTACTCGTATTTGTTTTATTCTTGCTCTATCACTTTCTTGTTAATAGTGTAAGCATGAACCTTGTTATCTGAAGGAAAATGCGAGTTTCCCATTGAGGGCCTACAGACTTGCGCGTAGAGATGCACATGCATGTGCGTCATAGAAAAGAGACTCGTGAAGGAGGGATGCGTTTGTGAACAAAGGACCTGCCAAGCGTCGGAGAGAGCAATCCTATAGAGGGTATATGGGAGGGGGTGATTTCGCTAGCTTGCTCGTGTTGCTCAGCTTGCTTTTTCACTCTGTTTGCTTGCTTTCTCGTGTTACTTATACATTTGTCTTTTCGTATTGCTTTTGCATAATGCTTTTCATACTCGCGCACTTTTTGTAAGACTTGCATTTCACATGCCACGTTCACTAATTGCTTTGTTTTTGCTTGTTTCATGCATCGTCTTGGTTTTAATTTATGTCTCGTTCGTTATTCAGCTCTAGAGTTGTGAAGGCTTGTTATGATGGGTTGAAGCCTCATCGTCTCAATCTTGTAGTTCGCGAATGGAACATGAACTTCAAGACCAGAGCAGTGCTCTCTAGCGAACATATTCAACTGCCTTCGCCGGAGACCCGCTTGGGACGAGGTTGGTTACCTTCGCTAGAGAGTCGCCCTAGAAAACATCTCGTTCTTCCAGAGAATCATTATGAGGCTAGGCACTATCGTGCCTCTTGTTGTAGTAGGGAGGGCCTCCCTAAGGAGCCCCCGCCCTCACCATTAAACAAGGCTTCATCTCGCGAAGGGACTTCATCATCATCTTCCTCTTCGCGTGACGCGACAGACCCTTAGAATATGGATACTTAAGAGACGGGTGAGGCGAATGCCCTTTTCTGGCAGCACCGCTTTTCCGGGGAGACAACGGAGATGAACTCGTCTTTACTTTTGAGAACTTGGAGGGGACGGTAGACATTTATCCCTTCCCCATGGGACCCCTACTTGCTTTTCCCGAAGAAGGGTCACGATCATTGCACCATTGTCCTAACTTTATCGCGGCAAGCCTTCTTACGCTGTTCGCGGGGTTTTGCGTGTGTTGCTAGCTGTATTTAGCATATGAATTCTGTGTGCATGTAACTCTTCGAGTAATTCACTCGCGAGGCTGACCATGCCGTGTGCGCGGTTTTTGGACGTGTCTTAATCAACTTTGGCTTAGTCATTATGACAATTACTCGGGCAGACCGCGCGTTTTTGACTTTGTTCGCGTACAACCCCCTTCTCTCCCCCCCATCCCTCCTACCAGTTTGTGAACTGGAGGAGGGATTGCAGAAGGGGTTGTTAGGGGGGTTAGCTCGTTGTTTTTAGTATCTGTTATGGTGCCTGCCCTTGGAGCCATCTTGTATGTTTCAGACACGCGTAATGGTAAGTGTAATGAAGCTTTGCATTGGGCAAAACAATGTATCTACAACTCGCTTTTTGAAGAGCAACAAGTAGAATGTACGAACATACGACTTCTTTCGCGTGTCTCTTTGTTTCCAACGTTTCTGTTTGTAAATTGCCCCTTGCTGTATCCTCGCAAAGGCGTACCTTACCGCCACTTAGGTTCTTACAGGCGATAGTTGCCCTTTTAACTTGTTGAGTTTTTCTCGAGTACGAATTGCTTGTTTCACCTGTATTGCTTTTTCTCGCGCCTATTGCTTCTCAAGGGTGTTGCTTTCATGATTTGCTTATGTAATAGTGCTCAATGGTTATTTGTTTTACACGCGTATTGCCTTTTGGGTATTGCTTTTGACGCTTGCTCTTAACAATTGCTTTAACTCGTGCATACTTGCTGGTGTTGCTACGCGCACTGGCCGATGCTTGTCAGGCCCAGTGCCGTCTGGTATTGCTATGCGCACTGGCCGCCTCGTCGGGCCAGTACCGTTTGGTATTGCTACGCGCACTGGCCGCCTCATCGGGCCAGTACCGTTTGGGTGTCTCGGCCGATACCGTTTGGGTATTGCTACGCGTACCGTCGACTCTCGGCCGGTACCGTTTGGGTGTTGCTACGCGTACTGGCCGCCTCATCGGGCCAGTACCGTTTGGGTATTGCTACGCGTACCGCCGACTCTCGGCCGGTACCGTTTGGGTGTTGCTACGCGCACTGGCTAATCCTTGCCAAGCCCAGTGCCGTCTGGTATTGCTACGCGCATTGGCCGATGCTTGTCAGGCCCAGTGCCGTTTGGTATTGCTTTCATCGCATCGCCTTTGTAATTTACTTTCTTTAAGCCCGTGGAGGGCATGTGGCTGGGAAGCCATTCGTGAAGGGAAGCCTTGCGTGAAGGCTATGAAGCGAAGGCCCTTCGCGAAGGGGAGACCTTTGCGAAGGATGGACCTTCTTGAAGGGGTGTCTTCGTGAAGACAATAGGCTCAAGCCGGGGAGCGACGAGCACATGTCGTGAGTTCTTCGCAAAGGCTAGGAAAAACCAAGCGAAAAGCGGGGAAGCCAAGGTCAAAGGCCGGGGAGGCTAAAGGCAAAGGCCGGGGAGGCTAAAGGCAAAGGCCGGGGAGGCCTTCGTGAAATATGTCTTGCCAGTTTTTCTTACGATGTTGCTTCATTCACTCTAAAGTGTCATTCACTCTCAAGTGCATTATCTCTTTCTTTTCGGCCTCACATTGCTTTTCTTCTTGCCTCTTTGTAAAGGGCCTGAGTGGTGGTAAGCAGAGTGATGCTGTAGATCACGTCGGCTTTGAGGGACGTACGAGCCCCAGCCGTTGTAAGATGTTGTAAAGCCTATGCGAAGACAAATGTAAAGTAGTGAGAGCTACACGAAATATAAGTAGAGAGGAGAAGGCTAACCGAAACCGAAGTGGAGTGTAGTGGAGCTCGATTGCCGAAGGTTCTTTGTAGAGCGGGTGTTTTGTCATGGCAAGAGCGTTTCTAGTGCGTGAGGACATCCCCACGGTCGGCGCCAGTTGTTGAAACCCGATTCAACCCTTCGTGAATACGTCGAGGGTCAACACACCCTCAACCCGGGTGTGCTTAGGAATTTGTTTGTTTCGGGGACATCCTCAGCAACTTCCCATTCTCTGGCTTCGCGTAGGGCGGGATCTCTGGCTTCACGGTTCAGTTCCGATGTTGATATATTTCTTCACACCTCTCCAGATTGCATGTAGTTGTTCTTGAGCTCCAGCAACCTTCTTTTAAAAAAAAAAAAACAGTGGTTGTGATCTCTCTTCGTCTACATTATTAGCTTGTGTCAAAAAAAAAAAAAAGGCATCGATTATTTGTTAAAAAAAAAAAAACGCCAATCGATTAGAAAAACGAAAGCCTCAGGCGATCTCGGCAGTGCCGATTCACTTTTGACACAGGTCCATCGTACTCACCTCTCCGTATTCTTTCACTGTGATTTCTAGGAATTGCATGCTAGAATATTTCTTGCGTAATCATTGATTTTTGGCTCCATTGTTGTGCGGTTAGTTTGGTTTTTGTGTTGATATAGTCCACGCTGTGTCAGCCTACCCTTTCCGCCCTCACGGCCCTAGCCAAATTAGAGACCTACGTGAGACTTTGTGAGTTGGAGTTGATCATCTTTATTCGTTTTGTTGGTTGTTATCTTTTGTTGCGTTTTTGCTCTTTCTGCGTGTTTTTCCATGGTGCCTCCAGGTACCGAGCACGACGATGTGCACGCAGTTCGACTGTCCGCGGACGAGGCCATGGCCAAGCGTATGGCGGAATTTGAGACTCGCCTAGCCGAAGCCGAAAAAGGTCGTGCCGACGCCGAGCAGGCCCGCGCTGCAGCCGAGGAGCGGCTCGCAAGACTTTCTGCGCCCATTCCCGCCACCGATGCCTCTACCGGTGTGACCCTTCACCCACCTGCCCAGACGGACACGACACGATGTATAGACAAGGGCAAGGGTCCACTGCCATCCACTTCGCACCACCCACCCCTCATGCGTCGTCTCAACTCCATCATTGAGTCGCAGCAGGAGAACCAAGAGTTCGACCGCTACAAACCCCAGCGCTCGCCCGCAGATGAGCTCGCCTATGACTCAGCTGAGCACGAGAGCCCCGCCACTGATTTGGGGCCTCTCCCATACGTTGACACTGCCAATCGTCAGCGACGGTATGAGTCTATGATGCGGATGGAGGCGCGCCACGACGTCTCCGCGCGTCGCCAGGAGCCTCCCACCGCGCCTACGCGGCCTAGCAGTAGCCGGCCTGCTGCCCCTGCACCACGTTCCAGGTATATCTCTCCTCTTGTGTTTACTGAATATGATGAGGAGGGTTTTGAGATTGCAGGTGAACCGAATCCGGGGAATTTTCATCCTCCGTTGGGCGATCCCGTAGAGTCACAACAATTCCCCCCGGATTATGTCCCACCACGGATACCGACGCCTCAACGACATCCCGGAAGACAGCGCACAGTCCACGAGGGCCGCAGTCACCGCACCACCCTCGCGGCCTGTCAGCAGCCTCGGACCGAGGCAAACGACCGATGTCGCCAGCGCCTCCCTCGTCCCGTCCAGGATGATTTTGATGCTTATGATGATGACGTGGATGAGCCATACCCTGATCCAGATCCTACAGCTCGACGTTTCCCTGACCGTCGCAACGGACCCAACCCATACGCCAGTCGCCGCGAGATCAAGGTAACTATCGAGCACTTTCATGGTGATTATGATCCTGCTGTATTTTTAGAGTGGATTTAAACGTCCCGTTCCACCGTCAGATTTAGCCAAATCTGGCCGAGAAAAAACGGATATGACTCATGATGGGTCTACGCAACGTTCGGGTCAGAGCAATAATCTGATCCAGTGCTATAATTGTGGTACTTACGGGCACAAGCGTAATGCGTGTCCAAAGGAGAAGAAGACGTGTTATGGCTGCGGAAAGGAGGGCCATATGCAGACGTTCTGTCAGCAGAGGAGGTGGAAAGGAGCTGAGTCACGGCAGGGGTCTGTTAATCAGAACAACCGACCCAGGTTCAGTCCGATGGAAGTTCCTAGTCCTTCAATGTAGACAACTGCACAGAACAAGGGGAAAGCCCCAGTGGCTTCTGGAAGTCAAGGTCAGTGCCTTTACGAGATGCGTGAGGCGGATGGACCCGATGCTCCAAATGCTTAAAGTGCTTATTACCTTTTGTTGATATGTTGTTGATTTGTGTGTTACCCAGTCTTTCGTTTTGGATAATTGTGTAGTAAGTTAAGTTGTGTGTGCAACGAGGTTGTGAACCTTTTGTTGTCTCTTCTTATATATGAACATTTGGTTTATACCAAGTTAGTGTTTCGTTGCTTGGTATGGGGTGAGGTCTCGTGTTCGAGACTCACCAACAACCTCTTGGAGATGGCTGCCTGTTATAGGTGGAGCTACCAAGGATGGGTTGAGATGTATGGACAGCGGCTCATGGCAATAGTGGACGCTGGTAATGGCTGGGCCTGGGCTCGGAGCCACTAGTGGGCTGTCTGTGAACCATGTAATGGGCTGGTCCAAAATGGTGACCATTTAGTTGGAACCAAGCGTCTTTTGGATATTCCGATTACCATTTAGGGTAAGAAGTTCGAAGCGGATTTGATCCGAATAGCCATGGCTCCATACGATAATTTATCGGTATGGATTGGCTGACGCGTCATGGGGTGGTAATCGATTTAGTTCAAGGACTATGACGGTGTCATTTGGGGGCCAGTGTGTATGCAGATTTAAGGGTCTGAATGACGCTGATAACGGAAGGCTTATCAATGTGATGACTGCGTTTAAGCTACTTCGACGAGGTTGTGTCGGGTACCTTTGCTACCTGGATCCGCCCAATGAACCATCAATTCTTGATATTCCTGTGATTAGTGAGTTTCCGGATGTCTTTCCGGAAGAGATTCCTGGATTACCCCCGTATTGTGAAGTGGAGTTTACAATTGACCTCGAGCCTGGTACTACGCAGATTTCGGAAGCACCGTACCGGATGGCTCCTGATTGAGATGCAAGAGTTGAAGAAGCAACTCGAGGATCTTCTTGACAAGGGTTACATAAGGTCGAGTGCATCGCCTTGGGGTGCCCCGGTTTAGTTTGTCAAGAAGAAAGATGGATCGTTTCGACTGTGTATCAACTGTCGAGAGTTGAATAAAGTCACGATCAAGAATAAATATTCGTTGTTGAGGTTTGATGATCTGTTGGATCAATTTCTAGGAGCAAAAGTCTTTTTCAAAATCGATCTGAGGTTTGGTTACCACCAACTCAGGATTCGTGAGGAAGATATTCCGAGGATTGCTTTCCGGACGAGATATGGTCATTACGAGTTCGTAGTCACCAATGCTCCAGTAGTTTTCATGGACCTGATGAATCGATGTTTTCGCCAGTACTTGGATAAGTTCGTGGCGGTCTTCATCGATGGTATTTTGATATATTCCCCGAGCAAGGAGGCTCATGGGGGTCAGTCCTTAGACAAATCATCTATATGCGAAGTTGTCTAAATATGACTTTTGGATTAAGGGAATGGCTTTCTTAGGCCGTGTGATTAGTAAGGATAGGGTTATGATTAATACCCAGAAGATCGAAGCGGTAGCTGTTTGGAAGCGGCCTCAGGATGTGAATGAGGTGCGCAGTTTTCTAGGACTTGCTGGATGTTACAGACAGTTCGTAGAAGGATTTTCAAAGATCGCCCTACCAATGTCTGACTGAGATTACTTGGGAAATCTGGGAAACTGAGGCGGATATGCTTAGACGCTTTCCCGAGTTGTTTTCGGCCTGGAATAACCAAGTTTCGGGGTCGAAACTTCTTTTAAGGGGGAGGTAATGTAATATCCCTCATTTTATAAGGGTATTTTGGAATTTTTCCAACTCTCGTATTACAAGTCGGATTAATTTCAGAGAAGTTCAGACATTCGGTAATATGTTTGATCTCTGTAATATTTTTTCTGAGTAATATAAAATACAGTTGACGTATTTTCGGGGTTAAATAGTCATTCGTGTACGAATATATTTAACCCGGGATTAAGAAGATTAACCCAAAGTCAAAATAGTCAAAAAGGGTGAAAAATGGCCTTGACCGCACCCCGCGGTCAAGTGGCCGCACCCGCGGCGAGAACCAGTTCTGAAGCAACAGGTGAGGCGGTCACTGGGTGCCACCGCACCCTGCCGCACCCCGCGGTGGGATATTTTTTTTGACGACGTTATCCTCTTCCCCTCCACTGCAAGTGGCGCCGGTTGTCAGCAAGGGGCTGTCTCCCTTGGTCGAGGGCTTGTCCCCTACTTGTTCCCCTACTAGCTGGGCCTATAAAAGGGAGAGAAAGATGAAGAGGAGAGTGTTGATCTGCTCTTCTTCCTCCTCATAAAATCTCCATTAAAGCCCAAGCTTTTGAGCTTTGTTTGAGAGGTGTTCGAACCCCTTTGAGCGTTTAGAAAGGTGTTCCTAAGTGGTATTCTAAAGCCTAAGAAGGTTAGAAGTAGAGCCACAATCGAATCGGAAGCCATCGAACCAAACCAAGTGAGTTTCGCCATTAAAGTTGTTGAAAGCTCTCGCCCCTGTCATCCCGCCGCACCCGCGACAGAGGCTCCACCGCACCCGCGGCGAGCTTACCCGGGTTGTGTGTTCTTGGGTGTTTGGCTTTGGACGAGGCTTGACTCCTTCGATTCTTTTAGTATTCTTTTAGATTCATATATGTGGATATTGAATCTAACTTAGGGTTTCATTTTGGGTCGATCCGAAGGAATCTGTGGTCTCAGATTTGTCCCTGTTTCGGACCCAGGAACTCGTCGTCTCTAAGCTTTGCTTAAGCTTTTGCAGATCTAAGGCAAGTGGCGGTTCGCTCTTGCTCATCATTACATATTTCAATTAATTATCAATTGTTTAGTTGTTAATTAATTTGGGATGATTTACTGTTTGCGTTGGGAACAGTTTTGTTAAATGATATGATTAAAAAGGAGATATTATAATAGGTTGTATATCTGTTAGAACAACGCTATTATATATATATTGATATGATTAATTACAGATATTATGATAGGTTGTATATCGTTAGAACAACGCTATTTTATCTGTTATTGGCCATGATGGCTTTGATGTGGATTACTACTGTATTGAACTGTTTAGTTAGCACGAGTATACGTAGGAACGCTACTGTGTATCTCATTGTGAGTGCTAGTCGTTTCTTGATAACCTGGTGGTTAGGATTTAGTTCCTACCATCCTTCTCAGTGTTTGTGCACACAGCTGGTGCCGCTTGTAGGGATTTAGTTCCCGACTCCGTTGTTTGGGATTTAGTTCCCGATTCGACTTTAGGGATTTAGTTCCCGAGTCAACTCCGCCTTAGGGATTTAGTTCCCGACGGTATCTCTTTATCCCGTGGGGATGAGCTTTTAAAAGCTTATAACATGGTGCGCGTTTTGGAAATTAATGAGATAAGTGCTTTAGTACACATGATTAATATACCCTTGGGCGAGTAGTGCAGCTAGGCAATAGTGCAGCTAGGAAATCTCGTCTTGACTTTGATCAGAGTAAAGTTCTCTTTCCAATCTGGATTCGCCTTGGGCGGTGAGGTTGGTCGTGAGCCGAAACATCAAGTTGTTTTTGAACGCTTGTATGATATTATTAATGTTCCCCAACATTTGTCATGTTTCCGATAAGACTCATTTCGTTGGAGTCTTCTTTTGGGATTGATTGATGTGAGACTCGGTCTCCAGAATCTTCTCTTGATCATGTCTTTTCATAGATTTCAGTAGAGTATGGTGGTTGACTATCGTTATGGGTTTTGATTCGAGGAACGATGAGTCTAACCTAATACGACTACTTCGAACCACTCTGCTTTGTACCCTTGTGTAGTCTTTCATTAGACTAACCAACCGTAATTGTTCTCTGCATGGTTGGCTGGTGTCATCCGTTCAATTCGGCACATCAGATAAGTTGTCATCCCGTGAAGGCTAGAACGACTATAGAGGCGAACGATGTTTTGACAAGTTTATTCAGGTTAAGATCCTTGGCGGGTGATCAGTGCAATCAAGACCCCTTTTGATGGTTATTTAAAGACTTCCGCTGTGTTAAATATGTTTTGTGTAAAGACTTCCGCTGTAATGAACCTGATTTTTGTATTTTGGTTGCATTTCGGATTATGATGTAATGCCGAAATAATGATTTTAATCGAAGGTTATGATACTTTGTATCATAATTGTTGTTTGATGATTTATATCAACTGGTAAAGCCTTGGGTGACATCGGACAGAACGTCTGAGGTCACTGGCGGTAATGCCTTCAAGGTTATATATTTGGGGGTGTTACAACCAGTCGGTCAACGTCAGAGCTCCGACGTTGACCGATCAAAGTTTTTTTTTTCGGACTAGTTTTTTTTTTGAGGCTACTTTTTGACTTAAGATGACATGTGCATACATTTTGGCTTGTGTGTTTGAAAAATCAATGCACATGCAGTCGTAAGCCAAAAATGTGTTTGAAAAAATAAAAATAAAAAACTGGCAAAAAAAAAATTTGACCATTGACCGGCTAATGACTAGTTAATTATCCACGTAAGTGGTCATGTGTCATGCATATGACCACTTAAATAATAGTCTAATTCTAGCCTTTAGATTTAAAAAATTCAAAGACTATCAGGTATTCTCATTTATCATCCTAATATTCATTCTCACCGGATGTGTACTCATAAATATATAAAGAATTAGCAGCATACCATCGGAAATCTGAAACTTAATTGCTAATCTTTCTTCTTTGAACTCGTTTGAATTTTTTAGCCATATTTTCTGTACCGGTTACGGTAATGCGGATGAAGATGTGGGTTTTTGGGACATTTGATAGTGAATACTCCATGGAAACGGGGAAAAAAGGGGTTAAAAGATTTCACCATTTTTGAGGACAAATCATCCACCAACTTGTGTTTCTCGGCTTCTCGAGATCTGCAGGATCCTTTTTGCACTGAGAATAATGGATTGGCTTGGCTTCCTCTCGGATTCTGAACCCGCACATACCTTTGCCTCTTCTCTATGTATGACTGTGTATCCTTTGTTTTCTTCACTTTTGTTTATAGTAGTAATATATTGGTGTAAGCTTTTTTAGGGTAAATGTATAAAATCATCTCATATTTGGACTTGTTTGTAATAAATTATTCCTATTAAAAATGTTTGCATTTGTTTGTAATAAATTATTCCTATTAAAAATGTTTGCATTAAATCATCCCTTATTCATAATTGGTTGTAAACAACCATCCAACTCTTATTTTATTAAATAATTCAATTTAGCTATAATTTTAGTTTATAGTTTATACACTTAAACAATTATGTACGTAAATACAATGTAAAATATATATACATTTAGGCAAAATATTATACACTTTAAAACACATATATTTTTGCATAAATATGCATAAATTCTTCTAATTTATAAATTATATCCTAAATTTGCATATATTTTACGCCGTATGTGAATTGTTCGCACGAGAGTAACCGTTATCACATGATCTGTTCCACAATTTTAATTATATTAATATTTTCTACTTAAAAGCTAAATATGACTTAATTAGAATTTGATAATATTATTATTACTATCATCAAAATCATTAAGAGAATGAATAAAAAAAATCACACGGTCCATAATCAAGACCAAAGTGGTTTGGACCATATCGGAATTGGAACGAATTGGATTTCTTTCGTCCGGTCTTCGGTCTAGGTTTTGAAAGAATTTTGCATGGGTCAATTACGATTTGCACCCATGACATCTCTTAATTTATGGTGTTTATCTTGTTCGGATGAGAGTACACATAAAACAATAAAAAATAATAAGTTTATTTTGATCTTTTAGTATATGTAATATGATAATTAATAAAATTTATGATATGGGTGGCTCTTTGCAACAAAATATAAATAAGGGGTGGTTTTATGCAATTTTTTTTATAAAGTATGGTTTGTTGCAAATAAGAGGTGATTTAATACATTTACCCCAAGCTTTTTCACAGTCTGGGATATGCGTGAAGTGAGTTTGATATTAGCAAATTGCACTTGCCCTTTCCCTCTCTCTAGGTTTCTAAGTTTCTTGGCCATAAAAGGCTTTTTTTTTGATACAGTAAGAATTCAAGAATCCAGAACAACCAAACTTGGAAACTCGAGAGGCCGAACAAACGGCGTCGGAACACCCGACAAGAGCAAGCAACCAACAGAACAACAACAAACATAAAAACGAAAACAAAACAAAAATAAAAGACAACAGACACAACAAAGGTAACAAGAATACAGACACAACCGAGCAAACAAACCAACAAGGCTTAATCTACGAGAAAGGCTTCAAACATGGGTTGGAAAAAACCAACAAGGCGTATGAAGCAGCCGGAAAGAAGAAACAAGACACAATCTGGAGGCATTTCGACAGCAGAAACCACCAGGGATCACACGATCACTATCTTATCTCGAACCGAAACAACAATCTCCAATCAAACCTAAAGGAAAACCTGCAACAGCAAAGAACATCTCGTCGGGGGTTAAGCCTTCACAGCGGCTGGAAAACACTACTGCCGGTGAAGAACCCGGCGAGCAGCACCTTCTTCTTCTAGGGCTTCGCGGTGAGGTACTGTTGTTGTTGTGGTTCTAGTTGTTGGTGTTGTTAGCGACGACGGCGACATCTTCGGCCTCGGCGGCCGGTGGGTGCGAGGCGTGAGACGAGCCAGCAGATCTAGGGTCGGTGTGGGTTGGGGCGCGATCGAGCAGGTGCCGTGCGGATCTGGGTTCAACAAGTAGTGGGTGTGGTTGCGTTGGCGGTGCGAACACGATGAGTCGGAGGCCGGCGCGGGTCGGGGGGCTCGAGTGCAGGATGAGGGTTCATGGGGGTGGTGGAGGTGTGGCGGCGGATCAACATTTTTTGTTTTAGGGTTTGATGGGAGTTTTTCCCAAGGAGCGTTTTTTTCGTTTTTTCCCCCCATCAACAGTGATGTGGTATTGAGGTCCGGGTGGCTCGGTGAGGGTTGGTGGTTGCGGGGTGGGTTCGGATCAATGAGGGTGTGGGTTTGGGTTCGGGTTCGGATGGGCGACTCGAGAGGGTCTAGATCATGTGGTGGTTTCGAGGCGGCTCGAGTCGGGTCTGGCGCGAGCAGGACCAGAGTGGTGGGTTGAGGGTTCGGTGCAGACTTTGGATGGCTAATGGCGAAACGTGGAGCGGCGGTCGGCCAGGTGGAGGCTCGGTGGAGCAAGGATAAGAGGCCGGTGGAGGTCTTCATGGGGTTCTAGGGCCGGCGAGCGGCCCCTCCCAGCCACCGCCAAACCAACAGCGGTTGCTACTGGTGCACTGTTCCATAGCTTCTTCTATAGCAGGGAGGAGGGAAACCATGAGCTCCGGCGCCGGAAGAGATTTGGACGGGTTCGGGGTCATTGGGAAACTGGTGCCCATCGATTCAAGGAAATTTTTATTGGGGGGGGGGGGGGGGGGAGGCGGTGGTAAGCCATTGGTTCCGGGGGTGAGGGTGATGGTGAGGGTGGGGGTACAACGGCGGCGGGGGATTAGGGTTGGGGAGAGGTTTTGAGGGGTTTCATTTTTCAGAGGGTTTTCATTGTAATTACATTCCTGGAAGTTCAATTTTTGGCCATAAAAGGCTCTAAAAACAAGCTGACTGTATGTTAATTTTTTCCTAATTTAAATAAAAATTAATCATAAAAATAATACATTAATAATTAAATTACAAATCCAAAATTTTCATAATACTAATTAACTCATAATTAGACCGATCTCCTCTCGCTAAAAAAATTGGAGTGATCTCCATGTGAGTCTTCTCGAAAAGGACTATATCTTGAACACCGTACTTGTTGTTGCCCCTGTCTTTGCCTGTTTCAAAGCTCAACCGCCATCGTAGGTGAGCATTGATCTTTTTTCCCTCCATGGCCGATCTTCCTTTATCATCATTGTCACGCCATCACCGATGAGTCGATCAACACATCCCCTGCCACATCACCGTCTTGGAATCCTTGGTTCGTTGCGGCGTTTGTCTCGGTATATGCTTTAGACCTTTTATTGATAAAAAATTCCTTAAATCTGTAGTAACCATTAGCCGAAACACAACATCTCATATAGTGGAAAGTCTTAACAACAAAGATTAATGGTCAAATGAAAATTAAGTAGCGGTTATAGAAAATTGAGATAAACATCAAGGTGACTAATTTCTACACAATTTTGGATATATGATTGTAAACTAATAAAAGTTACAGAAAATCAAAGATCATGAGTTTTGATTATAACTACTTTTTTAGAAATTCGATATGAGATTGAAAATACATCTAAAACTAATTTAGGATATTAGATTTATGATTGATTTTTTCTTTTAATTTCATAATTCTCCATTTTAGCTTATGATTCTTAATTAACCCAAATAGTTTTTGACATTACTATTTTATTTTTCACTTTACCTAATTGCCATGATATGTCAAAAGATTTGGTTATATCCACTTTCTATAAAAAAAATAGAGTAAATAAAACATATCTAATAAAATCAAAGATTAAAAAACATGATATCTATTGTGAATACTTACCAAATAAACTAAAACCCATATCAAAATTCATGCTTTTTTAATTGATATGTATTTGCCAACACAATATCCAAATCAAAATTCATTGTTGTTATTTTAATTTTTTAGATTTAAAATTCAATATAATCATAAATATCTCATCTAAATGATATATTATATATACTAGGATAATTTAAATATTGCTTTAATTAACAGTATTCAAATATTTCAAAAAAAAAGAGTAGATATTTATTGTTTGTGAAACAACTTATTTCAAAATTAATTTAGATAGTTTTAAGAGACTACGTATTATCATATCTTTTTAACTAATTTGTCGCACTTTTATATCGTTAACTTTACAAGGTGTTGAATTCCTTAGGTTTTGATGGTAACAAACATTCAACTAATCCGGTAACCAAGTGTTTCAGGAACCACACAGTTGTCTCAGGGATCCATTGCCGCGAAGGATCGCAGAGAGAACAAAGCTTTCTCCACATGCTTTGTTACCTCTCAAGGAATATAAATGACGAACAACTCAAGCCGCGAATGGAGTGAAGGATATTCAGCGTGAAGATTATGGGAATTATCTTTGAAGATCACGCGGTCAAAGAAAAGGAAATCGGCTGGATGGATCAAGCCGATCGGAAGATTTGGAGAGAGAGAATCCGATTATGTTATCTTAGGAAATCTTTCTTAAGATAATATATTTGGAGAGAGAAAGATTTTATCTTTATCCGATTTTGTTATCTTAGGAAATTCTTCCTTAGATAACATAAACGGTTAAGATAATATTCTTCTAATTAATATCTTCTTGTTGCCGATTTTAGAAAAGATACTTTATCTTGTTACGATTGGTTTAGTCTAGTTGTATTTATAGGAGCGTGAGATTCATTTCTATGTACGAACTCAGAGCGTTTAATTGAGAAGAAAAAGAGAGTGAAGTATTTGTGAGTCTTAGAAGAGTGAGTTCGTATTCACCGTTGTAGAAAAGATTCAAATCTAGGTGGGAAGTCTAGGGTTTGGAGTTCAAGCTACAAGTGTAATCGAACAAGAAATTAATAAGACAAGTAGACGCTTCAAAATCTTCTCAAACGAGAAGCTTGAAGGTAGTGGTTTTACTTGATTAGTTATTTGACTGATTAAGGTTTCTACTATACATCGTGAGTTCTTTACTTTATCTTTGTTGCTATAATATTCCGCTGCACCTTCTGTGGGAACAAAGCATTTGTTCCCTCATATGTAACTCTAACGATCCAATAATTGGTATCAGAGCCTGATGCTCTAGATTGTTTTCGTTAAAGACTTTGCAGGAAAGATGTCGTCAAGCAATGCTATTGGAGATTCATTCTGGAAGCCTCCGATTCTGAAGGCTGGTGAATATGACTGGTGGGTGGAACAAATCGAGTCTCATATTTGTTCCCTCGATGGACAGATATGGAGAATCATTGAAGTTGGTCCCATAGCTATTCCAAATGAGAAAGACGCTACAAAGCCAAAGCCAAAGATTGACTACACGGATGAAGACTGGAAGAAGCTGGAGAAGAATTGCAGAGCCAAGAAGATCCTTCACATGGCTCTTCTCCCCACGGATCTCAAGAAAATAATCGGCTACAAAACCACCAAGGAGATCTGGGATGCTCTAAGACGTCTCCATCATGGAAATGAAGATGTCAAGAAAAACAGAATTCTTTCTTTGATGAAGGAGTACGATAAAATTTCTCAAGGAAAGGGTGAGCACATTCAAGAGTTCTATTCCAGGTTCCAGGGGATCGTAGGTCAACTGGAGTTCCTTGATGAAGAGATGCCAGACTGGAAGCTCACTCACCACTTCATGCAAGGGCTCAACTCTCAGTGGGATGCGATTGCTCTCGCTCTCTACTCCCAGACTGATGTCAAAACTCTTACTATGGAAGAGGTTGTTGCCAAGCTTGAAAACAACACATCTGTCTATAACCACAAGATGAACAAGAAAGGAATTGAGAAGGCTCAAAGCATTGCTTTGAAAGTTGAACGTGCGTTTGACTTATATCAAGTTGAAGATGATGATGAGGACGGTGATGAAGATGTGGCTCTCATCACTAGAGCAATGAAGAAAATATGGTCTTGAAACAAGGGCACTCCACGTTCCTCCGAAGGGAACAAAGACACAAAGTGATACGAATCGAGGGGTCGACTCATCTCGCGCACGGATCTAGATCGAGCAATTCACCGGGATCGCCAATGGGTTGTGTTTGGGATAGATTTTGGACAAGTGACAAGGGTGACGTTGAAGGCTTAAGGGAGGAGATAATCTCAACTGAGGCTTAAGCTTCAATTTCAACGTGATTAGAAATGAAGTACAAGGTGACTACTTATAGCCAAAGAGCTCAGCCAAAACTCTAATGGGCTTGGGCCTTATTCTAACTAATGGGTCGGCCCTCTTAAGCATAAGAGGAGCGCACACCCGAAATAAAAAAATGCATAAAAGGAAAAAACATACTAAAACAAGCAATCGCTAATAATAAGGAAATATATAATAAACTATGGTAAGTCCTACTCCAGGGAGGACGTCATGGTCTAGGTCGTCCCCGACTCTTAGTGGACCATCTGATGGCGGGACAGGACCGCATCACAAAGGATGTCGTTTGTTACCACTGTCAAAACAAAGGACATTTTGCCAAAAACTGCTTCAAGAAGAAGACAGGTCTTCCTCCGGTTCGTGAAGGGGAGCAAGCAATGATCGCTACTTGGGGAAATTCCAACTCAGATGTTGAAAAATCATCTCATTCAAGGGATGTCTGTTTGATGAGCTTAGAAGACCCAAATGAATCAAAAGGCGTTCTTCAGGAATCTGAGGCTGAAGCAAGGAAAGGTTCCTGGTATTTCGACAGTGCTTGCTCAAGTCACATGACAGGGAACAAAGGATGGTTCTCCTCACTTCAACAAGCCTCCGGAGGTTCAATAACCTTTGGAAACAAGAGTAAGGGAGAAGTTTGTGGTATCGGTAAAGTAAGGCTTTCTAACCATATTACTGTGAATAATGTAACACTTGTGAATAATCTAAAATTTGATCTTTTTAGTGTGGCTCAACTATGTCAAAATAAGAAAAATAGGGTAGTCTTTACTACTGATGATTGTTATGTTGAGTGTATAAGTACATGGAAAATTCTACTCAGAGGAATCTACGACAACAACGTCTACAAAGTTGACTCTGTTTTTATCCCTGAGAAGGAACTATGTCTGTCGTCCATTGCTGCGACAACAGATATGTGGCATAAACGGTTCGGACATGCAAGCCTTCAACTCCTTTCCAAACTTCATAGACAAGAACTGGTGAATGGTCTTCCTAAGATCGAAGCAACGAGAAATGAAGTTTGTGATGCCTGCACCAAAGGTAAGCAAGTTAGGTCTTCCTTCAAGTCAAAGAAGGAGGTAAGTACTACTCGTCCTCTGAAACTAATCCACATGGATCTTTGTGGGCCCATGCGCACAAGGAGTCGTGGAGGAAATGCCTATGTCTTTGTTATTGTTGATGACTATTCTAGGTACACATGGACTCTCTTTCTGTCTTCAAAGGATAAAGTTTTCGCTGAATTTGAATCTTGGCTCAAGTCGGTTGAAAGAAGTGTAGGACAGTCTCTGGGGTCCATCCGCACTGATCATGGGACAAAATTTGAGAATTATCAATTTCTATCCCTCTGCAGGAACAATGGAATTAATCACAACCTCTCAGCTCCAAGGACTCCGCAGCAAAACGGTGTTGTGGAAAGGAAGAACAGAACTCTAGAAGATATGACGCGTACCCTCCTTATTGCAAGTGGTCTTACTATGAGCTTCTGGGCCGAAGCCTTGAATGTTGCATGCTATGTTCTGAACAGGGCAACCATTCGTCCACTCTTGAACAAGACTGCCTATGAACTTCTAAAGGGAAGAAAGCCTAACATGTTTCATCTGCGCGCGTTTGGCTGCAAGTGTTTTGTACACAACAATGGGAAAGATTCTCTTGGGAAGTTTGATCCCAGAAGTGACGAAGGGACCTTTGTAGGATATTCTCTTCACAGCAAAGCCTACAAAGTATTTAACAAGAGAACTAGAAAGGTAGAGGAAAACATTCATGTGGTTTTCTGTAACACCCCCAAATATTTCCTTGAAAGTATTACCGCCAGTGACCTCAGATTCCACATCCGAAGCCACCCAAGGCTTAACCATTCATACAAATCATAAAATACATTGATAAAATGAAATATCATAATCTTTATTTAAACCAAAGTCTCGGAATTACATCCGTAATTCCCAAATACAACAGAAATACAGAATATGTTTAATACAGCGGAAGTCTTTTAAATAAATAACATAAGGGTCTTGATCGAAGCGATCACCCGCCTAGGATCTTCAACCTGGATAAAACTCAACCATGCAAGGAAAAATAACCGGTTGGTTAGTCTAATGAAAGACTATGCAAGGGTAAAATAGAAAGGTTCTAAGTAGTCGTATTAGGCTAGACCCATCGCTTCTTGAATAAAAGCCGATGACGATAGTAAACCTCAATACTTCTACGGAAGGATACGAAATAGAATGATCAAGAGAAGACTCCAAGAGATTGAGTCTTATCGGAAAGTATGACAAGTGTTCGGGAACATTATAATTTCACACAAGCGTTTAAAAAGACTTGACCATTTGGGTCCATGACCAACCTCACCGCGTAATGCGAATTCAGATTTGGAAGGAGGACTTACTCTAATCGAAGTCCAGACGAGGTTCCAAGTTGTACTTCTCGCCCAAGGTTAATTAATTATGTGCATAACGGCACTTATCTTATTTTAGTGACAAAGCGTACATTTATGTTATAAGCTTTTAGAATATATCATCTCATCGTGAGAGATATCGAAGGGAATAAATCCCGAATGGCAGCACCAACTTTTGTGCACCTACCCTGAGTAAGGGTACAATCATGACCAGAGAAAGTATTAGAGAAAAATCCTCCTAGTACCAGTTATAAAGAAACGACTAGACCTCATAAGGTACATGGCGTTCCTACGAATACTCATTCTAACTATAATGTATAAGTTCACACATAACATCCACACCAATACCATCATGGTAATAACAGATATAATAGCGTTGTTTCTAACAATATATACAACCTATAATAATATCATGTTTTGATCGTATCATTTATAAAATCTGTTTCCAAACGAAAACAATAGTTCATCCCAATTTAATTAACAATTAAACAATTGATAATTACTGGAAATATGGAATGATAAGCAAGAGCGAACCGCCACTTGCCTTGGTCTAATGAACGATTGAACGACGATGGGTTTATGGGTCCAGAACGGGAACGGAAGACGGATTACAGATTCCTACAACGACGACCCATAACGAAACCATAGGTTATATTCGACAATAAAATGATATGAATCTAAGAAGGAATGAACAAAATCGAAAGAACGAAGGTCCCGACCGAGACCGGCATGCCCAAGGCCACGATCGCGATTGCCAGAGAAATCCGCGGTCGCGGCTGGGATTCCGCGGTCGGGGCCGTCGAGGACAAGGCCATCGCGGGTGTCATGACAGCGGCCGCGGCCGACCTTGTCACTGTCGTGGTCGCGGCAATTCATGTCCGCGGTCGCGGCTATGAACTCCGGCGACTCTAAAGGGAGAAAATCTCACTGGCGACGACGCGACGGGGCTCGATTCGAGGGGGTTTCGACTCCAACCTTCCTTGTGCTTCCAATGCACCACTCCAAGGTCGCTACAACTCTCGGCGAGGCCTCCGGCGACACTTCTAAGATTTCGGCGAGGCTTGGAACTCCGGCGAGCAAGAAAATGAACGAGAGAGAGAGAGATATCAGATTTGGGTGCCCTTAAACCCTCCTAAATCGACTCTATTTATAGCCCAAAGAAGGATCTCTCCCAGCCCAGATCATCGGCGAGTCAGACGATCAATGGTGGCGCGAACGACGAGGTGCAGGCGACGTGACGTTGGCGTGTTGGAGTTTTCCGCTATCGCGGAAAATGCTTGTGCCCAGCCCTTCTGAAACCCATTTTTCCGCGGTCGCGGAAATGCCTTTTCCGCGTCTGTTTGCTCGGGGAAAGGTTTGGCGTGGGTTTAAACCCCGAAATTTATATATTTGTACCCAAACAAATATTCTAAGCCCCGAAAAATACGTCGAATGTATTTTATATCACTCGGGGAATATTGTAGAGATCAACATGTTATAGAAAATCCGAACTTCTCCAAAAGCGATACGAATACAGAACGAGGGTTGGGAAAATTACCCAAATACCCTTACTAAGGATTGAGGGGTATTACATCACTTCCCCCTAGAAAGAAGTTTCGACCCCGAAACTTGGCCGAAAACCAAAAAAAAAGAGTGAGGCGTTACATCACTACCCCCTTAAAAAGGTTTCGACCCCGAAACTAGGCAAAAAATAGATCGGGAAAGCGACTAAGCATATCCTCTTCAGTCTCCCAGGTTTCCCAAGTAATCTCTTCAGATCCAGCCTTGGACCAAAGAATCCGTACTAATGGTACTACCTTGTTCCGCAATTGCTTCTTGCGACGCTCGAGAATACGCACAGGTATCTCTTCATAGGTACCATTTGCCTGAATCTCGATGTCTTCAAAACTCAGCACATGAGACGCATCCGGCACGTACTTTCTCAACAAGGACACGTGGAACACGTTATGCACCGGATGTGCCGATGGAGGCAATGCCAAACGATATGCTAGAGACCCCACCCTGTCAAGGATCTCAAACGGTCCCATATAGCGAGGGTTAAGCTTCCCACGCTTGCCGAACCTGAACACACCTTTGGATGGCGACACCTTGACAAACACCTTGTCACCAATCTCGAATTCGACATTCATACGCTTTAGATCTGCGTAGGACTTCTGTCGACTCTGAGCTGTCAACATCCTCTGTCTGATTAACGCAATGTCGGAGGCAATCCTTTCGACTAACTCTGGTCCGAGCAGAACCTTATCGGCATTCTCATCCCAACAAATCGGAGATCTACACCTTCGACCGTACAAAGCCTTGAATGGAGCCATCTTAATGGTAGCATGTCAACTGTTGTTGTAAGTGAACTCAATCAGACTCAAGCTATTCTCCCAGCTAGTCGGACGATCGAGTACACAAGCTCTCAGCATATCTTCCAAGGTCTGGATGGTCCTCTCAGACTGTCCATCCGTCTGAGGATGAAACGCAGTACTGAACCTCAACTCGGTTCCCATGGCCTTGTGGAGTTCTTTCCAGAACCTCGACATGAATCGGCCATCACGATCCGATACAATGGTCTTTGGAGTACCATGCAAACAGACAACCTCGTGTAGGAACACTTATGATAGCTTCTGGGTTCCCCATGTTGACTTGATAGCCACGAAGTGAGCACTCTTTGTGAGCCTGTCAATGATTACCCATATCGCATCCTTTTGACTCTGAGTCTTTGGCAACCCTGTGACGAAATCCATAGCGATATCCTCCCATTTCCACTCTGGCACTGGAAGAGGTAGTAATTCACCACCTGGTCTACGATGTTCTATCTTGACTTTCTGACGGGTCAAGCATTTCGCCACAAATTCCGCTACATCCCACTTCATGTTGGGCCACCAGAATTTCTTCTTGAGGTCCTTGTACATCTTACTAGAGCCTGGATGTACAGAATAAGCTGACGAATGGGCCTCCTTCATCACCAACTGGCGAAGACCATCAACGTCAGGCACACAAATCCGGTCCTAGAACCAGAGTGATCCATCCTCCTGAATCACGAATCCGAGAGCTTTCCCGTCCATCACTTCACTGCTTAGCTTTACCAAGACCACATCGTCAACTTGCTTCTCCCTGATTTGATCAAGTAGCGTAGCTTGAATCTCTAGCATACTCAGGTATCCTCGACGTTGATTGTACAAGACTTCAATCTCGCACAACCCTTGGTTCAGCTTGGTCTAAGCAGTGAGTAGAGACACTATAGTCTCGTGCGGCGTCTTCCGGCTCAATGCATCGGCTACTACATTAGCCTTGCCCGGATGATACAGCAACTCGATGTCGTAGTCTTTGAGTAGCTCTAACCAGCGACGTTGTCTCATATTCAGCTCCTTCTGAGTGAACACGTACTTGAGACTCTTATGATCAGTGAAGACTTGACACCTTACACCATAGAGATAGTGCCTCCAAATCTTCAACGCAAATACTACAGCTGTTAACTCTAGATCATACGTCGGATAGTTTGCCTCATAGGTTTTCAATTGTCGAGATGCATACGCAATAACTTTTCATTTTTGCATCAGTACGCACCCTAACCCATTCTTTGAAGCATCATTATAGACCACATAACCATCATTTCCTTCCGGTAGCGCTAACACTGGTGCGGAGGTCAGACACTTCTTCAGTTTTTGAAAATTGGCCTTGCACTTGTCATCCCAGACAAACTTCTTATGGACTTTGCGGAGCAAACCGGTCATAGGTAGAGCGATCTTAGAAAATCCCTCCACGAACCGTCTATAATATCCCGCGAGTCCTAAGAAACTGCGCACCTCCTTCACATTCTGAGGCCGCTTCCAGTCGGCTACCGCTTCAATCTTCTGGGGATCAACCATAACCCCATTCTCATTGATCACATGGCCTAAGAAAGCCACTTATTTGATCCAGAAGTCACACTTAGACAACTTTGCGTACAACTCATTCTGTCTAAGGACTGACAAGGTGATCCCAAGATGTTCCTCGTGAGCCTCCTCACTCGGGGAATAGATCAAAATATTGTCGATGAAGACCACCACGAACTTATCCAGGTATTGGTGGAAACATCGATGCATCAGATCCATGAAGACCGCCAGAGCATTGGTAAGGCCAAATGGCATGACTATGAACTCATAGTGGCCATACCTCGTCCGGAACGCAGTCCTCGAAATGTCTTCCTCACGAATCCTGAGCTGATGGTAACCAGATCTCAGATCGATCTTGGAAAAGACTTTTGCTCCCTGCAATTGATCCAACAGATCATCAATCCTTGGCAACGGATACTTATTCTTGATCGTGACTTTATTCAACTCTCGATAGTCAATACAAAGTCGGAACGATCCATCCTTCTTTTTGACGAACAAAACCGGGGCGCCCCAAGGCGATGTGCTCGGCCTTATGTATACTTTCTCAAGAAGGTCCTCGAGTTGCTTCTTCAACTCTTGCATCTTAGCTGGAGCCATCCGGTACGGTGCCTTGGAGATTGGCGCGGTACCAGGCTCGAGATCAATGGTAAACTCTACATCACGATTCGGGGGTAAACCGGGAATCTCCTCCGGAAAGACATCCGGAAACTCACGAATGATCGGGATATCAAGAACTGAAGGCTCATCTTTCTTGGGCTTATCCAGATAGCACAGGTACCCGACACAACCTTGTCGAAGTAGCTTACACGCGGCCATCGCATTGATGAGCTTGCCGTTATCAGTGTCGTTACGACCCTTGAATTTGCATACGAACGGGCCCCCAGATGACACCGTCACAGTTCTTGAGTTGAAATCGATCACCGCTCCATGACGCGTCAGCCAGTCTATACCGAGAATAATGTCGTATGGAGCCATGGCTATACAGATCAAATATGCTTCAAACTTTCTACCTTGAATAGTAATCAGAAATTCCCACAGACGCTTGGATCCTACTAAATGTTCACCATTGGGAAGATTGACTACGAAAGGCTCACAAGCCTCATTGCATACTAAGCCTAGCTTATTTACGCAACTTTCCGAGATGAAAGAATGGGTAGCACCCGAATCAAAAAGCATACACACAGAAGTAGAATGAAGGTATAGAGTACCTTGAGCAGTAGGAGCATTTGGTCCATCGGCCTCACGCATCTCATAGAGTCGCTGACCTTGACCTCCTGAAACAGCTGGGGCTTTCCCCTTGTTCTGCGTAGTTGTCTGCGTCAAAGGACTATGAGCCTCCACTGGTCTGAATCTGGGTCGGTTGTTATGACTAACGGACCCTTGCTGTGACTCAGCTCCCTTCTGTCTCCTCTGCGGACAAAATGTCTGCAAGTGTCCCTCCTTCCCGCAGCCAAAACATGTCTTCCTCTCCTTCGGACACTCATTGCTCTTGTGCCCGGGTGTACCACAGTTGTAGCACTAGATCAGATTCTTGCCCTGGCCCGAACGTTGCGTAGACCCTCCGTGAGTCATCTCCGTTCTAGCTCGGCCAGACTTGGCAAAGTTTGACGGTGGCACGGGTCGCTTGAACCCACTTGCCTGAGGCTGGCTCTGTGCCGGTCTCTGGCGATTGCGCTTTTTAGCCGACTCTTCCAGAGTCACCTCCAACTTATAGACAGCGTCCACGTACTGCTCCAGAGTAGAGCGTCCGTGATGTACCATCAGTGGCTTGATGTCTGGATTCATCCACTCGTGGAAATGCCAGATTTTCTGCTCATCACTGGACACTTCCGGCCCAGCGTACTGCAACAGGTGATTGAACTTGGCCGCAAGCTCAGTCACTTACAATCCATCCGTCCTTGGATAGAGAAACTCCTTATGCTTTTCTTCCCTCATAGCTCGGGAAAAGAATCGACCAGTCATCTTCGCCTTAAACATTCCCCAGTTCAACCCAGGGTGATCAGCTAGACTGGTGCTTTCCCACCATTCACTAGCCACCTCATTCAGTTTAAGGGAAGCAATGTGCACCTTCTCAGCTTTTGTGCACTCGACGTTTCTGAACAGTCGTTCCATGTGTGAGAACCAATATGCCACTCTGACTGGCTCTCCCTTCCCATCATAGCTGTCAGGCCTCATAGAGCTAATGGACTTCAGTGCTCGACCATAATTGCCTCTGTTCCTGACCGCATCCTCATGGGGTACATGGATAGCTGGCTCCTCGAATCTAGGAACCACAAGAGGAATTGGCACACCTTGTGCCTGAGGAACGATTGGTCGCATAATATCGGTGACTACTTGCATCACAATCCCCCGAATAGCCTCAATTGCCGCAGCATCGAAAATAATTGGAGCGTTGACCGAAACTTGGTCACTGCCCACTGGATTGTCGTGAGAAACAGACTCGTTCTCATCCAATGGATTCGCGGCATTCCCCAAATTCAGTCTGGGGTTGTTGCTTGGCCCAACACCAGCACGAATGGTGTTCCTTGTGTTCACCATTTGTTTGCCGATCAAATTCCAAGTATTTTATAACATTAATATCATTTTACATGCACAACGTATAAAATCGACTTAGAATAGACCAAACTTGGTAAACTTTCATTGATGAACTGAAACTGAGTTTGATAGGTCTACATCGGAAATTCTTCCAAGCGACAAGGCAAAATTGCTTGGAGAATACAATGCTATCAAAACGAAACAACCGGAATACTAGAAAAGAAGACTGCTAAGCTTAACACTGGCCCCCATCATGGTGCCCTGAAAAACTTCCTATAATCGGGAACTCTCATGCACTGCTTCTTCGCACGTGGTCTATCATCGAGGTCTGGTGTCAGACTTCTGGACCTACTCGGCCCTGGAGCACACAGCTCACCTCTCGGCCTTGGTGCCCTCGGCCTTTCCCTAGGCGTGGGAACACTTGGTCCATCCCCATCAGATCCCGGTGGGTAGCAAAACTCCTCCAGAAATCCTGGTTGGAAGTCTGCCCTGTTCACCTCGTACAAAGGGTCAAGTAGCAATCTTGCTTGGCGGATATACTCCTAGAGTTCGCGGACGTCTACAAGCATTCGGGAGAGACCGAGCTCAGCCTCGTATGTCCTCTCCTCCATGTCGTCTAGGCGTTCGACCACTCCTTTAGTCGCTCCTCCAGCATTTGGGGCCTTGGCCTGGCCTGCTGGGTCGGGACCACCCTCGGTGTACCAATTGATTCCCACGGCCTTGCCCTCCTACGAGCATTCTCAACCGCTTCGTCCACCAGGCGACGCGCTTCAGAGGAAGCCATCTGAGTCCAGCGAAATACCTGTCGCGAGTCAGGACTCATCACTGGCCTCCTCGGAGTAGGAATAAACTGTGAGCCCTCAGATGCATCCCGCGGCCCACTCCTCCTCCTGACTGTACCTTCAGCACTAAATGCCTCCCAAGTGGCAGGAGACAATGTCGAATACTCCCGCCCAAGTGATGACGTCGGACTCGAGAAGATAAATTCCATCTTCGGATCCTCCTCCAGATCTTCTTCCGGGTCTTCTTCAGGATCCTCCTCCGGATCTTCTTCCGAGTCTTCTTCAGGATCCTCCTCAGTTTCGAAGTCGTCGTCGTAGTACCCTCCAAGGTACTGCGTCGGCTCCTCTTCTTCCTCAGTATCCTCCCTTGGGTCTGCTTCAGGCTCCGCCTTGGGAACCTCAGCCCTGTCAGATACCAATACCACCGACTCTGAGAGTACGATCTTCACCTCCTCGGGTGGACTACTGGGCTCCCCTACCTCAAAGCACGGAGGGGGAACCAGGAACTCGAGCCTAACTGGAGATGGAGGGGCCACCTCCACTTTCTTTGGTTTCCTCAGATGAGAGATGATTGTGCCCATAATCTGCGGGGCGACGAGAAAAGAATTAGTCTTTCTAAATATAGAAGCGAACTTACTATATCAGACTGGAAAGAAGGCACGACTAGAACGGCAGAGATTTCAAAACAACACATTTTCTAGTCAAGTATGGTTTTATTCGGAAAATCATTTTTTTTGAATTTAAACAACTTTCTCAGTTCAAAAACGGATAAATGGTTAATAAAATCGTTGTTTTCAGTAAGACGATTTGAAACCCAACCCGTTTTATAAAAAAATTCGGCTCTGATACCAAATCTGTAACACCCCTAAATATTTCCTTGAAAGTATTACCGCCAGTGACCTCATATTCCACATCCGAAGCCACCCAAGGCTTAACCATTCATACAAATCATAAACTACACCGATAAAACGAAATATCATAATCTTTATTTAAACCAAAGTCTCGGAATTACATTCGTAATTCTGAAATACAACAGAAATACAGAATATGTTTAATACAGCAAAAGTCTTTTAAATAAATAACATAAGGGTCTTGATCGAAGCGATCACCCGTCTAGGATATTCAACCTGGATAAAACTCTTAAAAACTTCATCTGCCTTCATCGTCGGTTCTAGCCTTCATGGAACAGAAGTTTCCCTGATGTGCCGTATAAGACGGATGACACTAACCAACTGTGATACCCCGTATTTTTGTAAGCTATTTCTGGAGTTCCGGGATTTTTCGCGAGTACCCGTTATGTACGTCGGATTTAATTCAGAAAGTTGGAGACATTCTGTAATGTGCTCTGTATCTGTAATATTTTTCTCAGTGAAATAGAATACAGACGACATGCTTTGGATTTTAATACTCGTTCGTGTACGATAATTTTGTCCCGGGTTAATATCGTTTTCGTCTAAGAGCTGAGGAGGCGGCAAAGCCACAAGGGCGGCGACCGCCGCATTTATGGCGACGCCCGCCGTCGCCAGGCTCGAGGAGCAGGCTGGGTCTTCTCCTAGCTGGGGACGCCAGGCCTATGGCGGCGCCCGCCGCATTAATGACGGCGCCCGCCGTCGTTGTTGTCTGGAGGTCCTTGCCCGAAGGTCGCCGACGTGGCTCTGGCAGCGCCGGAGTAGCTCGTCGTAGAACCATCATTGTGTTTCATGGCATTTGGCTATAAAAGGAGGTGTTTGGGAGGGGTTTTTGAGCTCAATCCACAGCCCAAGCTCTCCCAAATTCTTGCCTCACCGGAGTTGTGCCTCGTCGGATTTCTGAAGCTTTCGCCGGAGGTCGTTTGGTGGTGTTTCCAGAGTGCCTTTGTGAAGCTTTTGGTAGCCTTAGAGGTTAGAAACCAAAGCAAGTCGAAGGAGGCCGAGTCGCTCGTGTTTTGGGTGAGTTTTCCCGCCGCTTCTGTCGTCTGAGTTCTTCACGGCGACCGCCGAGTTCTTCACGGCGCCCGCCGTGATGAACTGCGGTGACCACCGCCAAGAACAGCGACCGCCGCCAGTGTACAAAATGCATTTTTGGGCTTTCGGCTTTGGTGGTCGTCATTGTGGCGTCGTTCCTTTCGTTTTCTTTCGTCGTTTTTAGATTCGTACTGTGGTTATGTCGGATCTAACTTAGGGTTCCTTTTATGGGTCGACTCGAAGGTCGTTGTGCTGTCGGAGCTATACCCGTGTCGAGCCCGGAATCCTGTCATTGTCGTTAGGCTTGTTTCTATTCTGCGGATTAAGGCAAGTGGCGGTTCGCTCTTGCTCATCGTTTCCATATTTACATTGATTATCAGTTATTTCAATTGATTAATTAATTTGGAACGATTATTACTGTATTCTTCTGGAAGTGATTTATAAACTGTTTTGAAAATCATATAATAGGTTGTATATCTGTTAGAACAACGCTATTATCTGTGATCGCCTTTCGGGCCTTTATGTGGATTTATTCTGTAACTGTAATTGTGCTATATCTGTGTGGTTAGCACTGTTAGTTAGGAATGTACTCGGACTTCGTCCGGTCATTTCTTTATAATCTGGTATCGGGGTGGCTCGTCTCCACCTGATACTATTCTAAGATCATGATCGGTCTCTTTCACAAGTGTGTAGAGGCAGGACACTTAGCTGGTGTCACAAACCTTCCAGTGTGCGTCACTCTCGACGAAACGTATACTAAGATGTGTCGTCCCAATGGTGGGGTACACATGTAAAAGTCTAATAACATGATGTGTGTTTGAAATATAAATCAGATAAGTGCTACTCGATGCACATAATAAATAAACTTTTGGCGAGTAGTGCAGCTAAGTTATAGTGCAGCTAGGAAAACTCGTCTCGACTTTGATCATAGTACGTTCTCTTTCCAATATGGATTCGCTGTATGCGGTGAGGTTGGTCGTGAACCGAAGCATCTCAGTCAGCTTGTAAATCATTGTCGTATGATTCTTTAAACTTTCCAGATTTGTCATAATTCCTTAAAGACTCACTTCCGTCGGAGTCTTCCTTTGAGTTGATTTCTGTAATGATTCAGTCTTCCAGAGTCTTCTCTTGTTCATACCTCTTGTTATTATTCCGTATAAGTATGAAGGTTGATTATCGTTATCGGTTATCATTCGAGAAACGATAAGTCTAACCTAATACAACTACATCGAACCTTCTGCTTTGTACCCTTGCTAGTCTATTCAAGTAGACTAACCCACGAACTTTGTTCTCCGCATGTGGGCTGGTGTCATATGTTCGATTCGGCACATCAGATAGAAAGTAGCTCAGAAGAATAGAAGGACTATGGAGTCGACGGTGGTTTTTGAATGTTTGAGTTATTTCGTTAATCAGGTTCAGATCTTTTGGGCAATGACTTTGGTTGTCATGTGTTTTATAAGACTTCCGTTGTACCCTACTTTATAAGACTTCCGCTGTATTTGGTTTAAACTCTGTGTTAGCCTATTCGGGATTGGGTTGTAATCCCGTAACTCATGTTCTTTGACAATGTTATGTTTTGGAATTGAATGCTTTGATCATTATGTATCATTTGTATTTCATAAATTGTATTTAAATGGTAAAGCCTTGGGTGATCTCGGTAAGGAACACTGGGGTCACTGGCGGTAATAACTTTCCAAAAGGGTTAAGTTTTGGGGGTGTTACAGTTGTGGTATCAGATCCAAAGGTTTTAAAACGGGTTTGGGATTTTTATATCATTTATCCGTTTTTGAAAATACGTTAAAAGGGCACAAAATTTTCAAAGTAAAAAGAATTTCAAAACACCGTTCATAGTCGTGTCTTCTATATAGTCTGATGTAGTAAGCTTGCTTCTATGTCTAGAAAGACTAACTCCGTCCTCGTTATCCTGTAGGATGGGTGAGTGTTTTTCTCTTGATAGGGGGTCGGAGGACGCCAAGACGGACCCGCCGTCTCCAGACAGGCTAGATTTTCCGATCCCCCAACGATGTTTCGAGGTTGGAGGCCCGAGTAGCCCACCCGAGGACATCAAGTATGTAATTCCCGAGTCTGTTGTCCTTACACCTAGGGATGCAATGGTCACTATAGCTGCACCTGTAGAGCCACTCAGGGAGGAAGCAGTGCAGGAAGTGGGTGAGTCGTCTAGATACGCCTTAGGGCATTACGATGACGATTACCAGATCGAGATTGATCCCGAGGATGAGGATCCCATCGAAGATGATCCTGAGGAGGACCCCGAGATGGACCTGGAAGAGCAGAGCCAGGAGCCAGACAACTTGAGGCACTTGCTGGTGGACAGTAAGGAGCCGAGGGTGCAGTTTATTCCCCCCAGTCCAGAACTATCACCAGTGCCGACTTATGCACTCATGACTGATGCTGGTTGGGAGGCACTGTACACTGAGCACGGTATTGGGAGGAGTGGCCCGACCATGATCTACGAGGACTATCCACCTACTCCGCCTCGGAGGAGGAGGAGATCAGAGGCTGAGTTGAGAGAGATCCTTCGCCAGAGCGAAATGAGCTCTCATATGGAGCAGCAGCAGCAGATGGATCAGGCGATCGCTAGCGCTCAGAGGAGGGCTGGGATAGGAGGACCTCTTACGGACGATCCTTTCTTTTCCACGACTGAGGTTGGGTCTGAGTCACCAGAGCCATGTGACCCAGGACCGAGTGATAACAGGTTTTCTGTCGTTCTAAAAACTGCTATACAAAATATCCAAACAAACCTTAAACCGTAGTCCTAGGTAAGTAAAGGTAGAATCCACAGGGAGACGAATTCTATCTAAATATGCAATTCGTATGTCAATCAAATGTAACCAAATGGGGGTTTTGTGAGTTTTGTAAGTTCTAAACATGCAAAGGCAAGATAAACTAAAGATGATGGATTTAGTAATGGGGAAAAACACTTAGTCAAACAACATCCACTATTCGTATGACAAGTTGATCATAAATACTCATTCAAAATCACATGCAATGGAAATTCCAATTCCTTTTCAGATATAACTAATAGCACAACCAGATACTATTAGCACTAACTAATCAAACAACCCTGAAACTATCAAGATTCAGTTTAATAGCAGCCTTACGGATATGAATATAGTTGGATACAATTCTAGCATAAAACAACCAGCTTTTATCTTAGAATGTAAATCAAATCTCTCCTGCATAAGACTAGCACAACCAGATACTAGTACGATGCAGTTATTACTCTGAAATAGATATGCTCAACCAGTAACAATCTAGATCTAGCAATAGACCAATAACAACAAACCCTAGTTGATCAGACTAAAGAATATCAATATCAATCATAAGCAATCAAGCGAGAGAGAAGATAAATTCCATGCAATAGATTAAGAGTAAGAGTCTCACAACTAAATCACAACGAAAGCTTCAGCGTCTGACTAAGCAAGAGAGGCTTAGTTCTTCATAGCAAATACGTAGAATAGAAAAGTGAAATTAGGGTTTTGAGATAATGGAAACAAGTCTCTCTTTTCCCTTAAATACTCAAGGAAAATAAAATCTAAATTTACCTAAAACGAAATAATAAAATAATCCAAAAATAAAACATAAAAAGGAAAATCGGCTCGGCGGACTTCAGACGTGGGCGGCGGCCGCTGCAACCTTCACGGCGGGCGTCGTAATTGCGGCGGTCGCCGTCTTTCCACGGCGGTCGCCGTGGACAAGTCGTAGCTACGGTCGCTGGAATGGAATTGGCGACGGTCGCCGTAATTCCGCGGCGGTCGCCGCGATTGCTTCTCCAGCTTCTTCTCTTCAGCTCCCAAAACCTCCAAAATTGTGTCTTCCGCACCTCCTCGCCAAGTCTCCAAATCATCTCCAAAGCATCCTAAAACACCCCTAAAACAACGCTAAAACTCCGTCAATACGCACAACATAATCGTGTGTATCAAACTCCCCCACACTTGAATCTCTACTCGTCTCGAGTGGATAGAGAACTACCACCCATCACCAATGAAGTACCTATATCATCAACGTGTAGAGAAGCTCCCAACTAAGAGTAAAAGCATCTACATCAAAGCCCAACATCCCCTAACCAATCACACAAGAAAAACAACTCATCCACAACACACATCAGCATCCTCAACAACAACAACAACAACAATGACCACCACAACCTACTCCTCAACAGCAAACAACACACATCCAAGTCCAACCATCAACAAAACTCATCAAAAAGAGTGAAATAAATATCACCATGACTACAGCTTATTCCTCCATGTGAAAACCTACCCGAAAACACTCCTATACTTCACCACTTATGTCGCATGCGCCAGTAAATTGATAGTCCTAGAACACTCAATTTTTTTTTCTGCACTCATTTTGCTTAGACGCCTTTTCAGGTTTTCACCTAACACTCTCATTTCATTTTTCAAGTTGGAACTCACCACCTCACATCACTCTGAATCCAATTTTGCCCAGGCCTAATGCCTGCCGGATTACCTGCTTTTTACCTGGACCGCCCTTTCAGGTTTTCAGTCCATCCCAGGATTTTTATTTGCCTTTTTCTATTTATGGCTCTTTTTTTTTTTTTTTTTTTTTTTTTCCATAATACTAGCAATAGTAAATACATAATAACTCCCCCACACTTAGAGTACACATTGTCCTAAATAAAGTAAGACATAAAAAAAGGGGAAGTTAAGAATGTACCACTACTGCTGAGGTGGTGGATAGCCGGGATACTGGGAACCCATGAAGAGGTTCCACTGTCTCATTTGTTCCTCCATGGCATGAATGTCATCCGTCTGCTGCTGGCTCCTACTAGATTGTGCTGCGTGGTAGTCACGCTCCTCCTGGTGATAGTCCATGAATTCCTGATGGTAACCACGCGCTTCCTCGCGAAACTCAACAAACTACTGATGATGGCCTCTCGCCTCCTGGCGGTAATCAACGAACTCCTGACGATGGGCAGCAAAGTCCGACTGCATGGACTGTTGGCGGGTGTCCACCCTCTGAAGCATCTCCCATGTTAGCCTCTGGTAATCGGGATGTCTCTCAGCAATAGGCTGTACCTCAGGCATAACGGTATCCTCATCATCATCATCCTCGGGTTGTGCCACAGGAGCAGCAGAAGTACCAACAGTAGAAGCGCCTGCAGCTGAACCACCACCAACTCCTACACGGTATCGGCTCACATCAAAATCCCTATAGCGCAGTCCATAGGGCATCTCAAAAGGAAAGGAAATGGGGATCCTATAGCAGCCCCTTGATCCATATAACCAGACCAGCCGGGGTCCGGTCCCAGACACAACACTCAAGGTCCGGAGCTGCCTCCAGTCATATGTGTAGCCATGAGTGAGCTGCTGGGAGGGGTCAGGCAAATCAAGGCCCAGGTGCAAACCCAGCAGAGAAACCATCCCCCCAATCACTATCTTGTGTTTCTTGTCCTCCTGAAATTTCCTGCAGCTAGCAATAAAATGGGAGCGCCAATCCCACACCAATGGGCACTCAGGGGTCATGCTCCAGACCGCAAACAAGTCGGGGTACGGGACCTTGTTCAACTCGGACTGGCCATGAAAGGCCATCCGCACCACCTTATGCGCGAGTCTCAAACCCGGATGCGACCACTTGTAGTTATACTCTCCTGCCTGAGGGTCATAGAGAGTAGTCCATGTGGTGTGATACCAAAAATTGAAGTACCCATCTGCGTCCTCCCACGCCTTCGCGGAAGAGGGTGGCTTGGTAATCCCAAGCGCCGCGTCAATGTCCTCATACGACATAGAGAACCTACTACCAGCCAAACTGAACGTGATTCTGCCCTCATCACACAGATGCTCAAAACTAGCTAGAAATTCCACCGTCCAAGCGGGAAAAGTGGGGGCCAAAAGATGGTAGAAACCGCTCAAACCACACTTAATAAATAACTGTTGCGTGCATTCATACAGATTAAGAGCATGCATGGTGTCCGGGTCAAAGAACAACGTAGTCATCATATCCTTTTTCTGAATAATTTTCCTACGCGCATCCTCAACCTTACTACGGGAGACCTCAACCCCAGACGATTTCTTACGGGAGGAAAACGTTCGTTTCAACATGCTGAGATTGAACTAATTAATGCAGCAACAACAATCAAAAGCAGAAAAAGGGGCAGAAATCACCGAAACAGAGGAGGCGGCGGGCGCTGTGAAGAACGGCGGTCGTTGCGAAGAACGGCGGTCGCTGCTTAGAACGGCGGTCGCCGTGGAGAGTTTTTCGCTGAAACTGGAGATCTACACAGCAGCGGTCGTCGGGTGGGTCTTGGTTTGCAGCGGGCAGGCGGCGGGGAGCTGGGAGCGACGGCAGTCGCTGGTTTTTGGGGTTAGGGCGTGGGAGAGAGATAGAGGGTTGGGAAGGGTAAAAGGGAAAGTGAGATAAGGGGAGGGGTTGGGAAAGTAAAAAAAAAGGATCGGTTTTTTTTTTTGTTTTTTTTGTTTTTTTTTTGTTTTTTTGGCTTTTACCCCCGTTGGGTTTTACGGGGTTTCTTTTTATGCCTTTTACACCCCGTTTAAGGTTTTTTCGGGGTCCATTTTTATTTGATTTAATTTTTTTATTTTTTTTGACTTTTTCTCCCCGTTTAAGGTCTTTTCGGGGTATTTTATTTTTGTCTTTTGCGCCCCGTTTAAGGTTTTTTCGGGGCCCATTTTTTTCAAATTGTAAAACAAGGGATAGTAGTCGAACCTGAAAATGGTGGCGGTCGCCGTAATAAAACGGCGGTCGCCGTCATTTGCCAAGAGCAGAGTGTTGGAGGAGGGAAATCACGGCGGGCGCCGTAAGAAGGGCGGCGGCCGCCGTAATTGCGGAGGGCACCGTGATTAAACGGCGGTCGCCGTTTTTAGGTCGTAGCCAACATTGCTTGGTGGGCATTTACGACGGGCGCCGTAAGAAGCGCGGCGGGCGCCGTGAATTCCTTCTTCACTCGAAAACGCTTCCTGCAGGTTAGTTCGACACAGAACTACAAAAACTACAAAATTAAACAAAATCAAAAGAAGATAACTAAGGGAAAGGAAATAAACTACCTAACCATCGGGTTGCCTCCCGAGAAGCGCCGTAGTTAACGTCGTGGCTCGACCTCATTCTGGCTCATCACGTGTCAGCTTCGGGTTCCTTCAGGAATGCCTCTTCAATGGTGTCTTTGGTGAAACCCTCATGGTATTTCTTCACTCTTTGCCCATTCACCTTGAACAAAGTTTGTGATGCTGAATCAAATAGCTCTACGGTACCATATGGGAAGACTTTGGCCACATAATAGGGTCCTGCCCAGCGCGATCTCAGCTTGCCTGGGAAAAGTCTAAGGCGTGACTGAAATAAGAGGACTTTGTCGCCAACCTTAAAGTCCTTCCTCAGTATGTTCTTGTCATGCCAAGCCTTAGTCCTTTCCTTGTAGTGAATGGCATTATCATAAGCCTCGATCATGGCCTCCTCCAGCTCTTGCAATTGTAGCTTACGAAGCGCTCCAGCATCATCCAATTTCATTCTACAATTCTTGAAAGCCCAATATGCCTTGTGTTCTAGCTCCACTGGAAGGTGACAAGCCTTACCAAACACCAACCGAAAGGGTGACATTCCAATCGGTGTTTTGTAAGCTGTCCTGTATGCCTAAAGTGCATCATCAAGCCTCAAACTCCAGTCTTTTCTATTGGGATACACAGTCTTCTCCAAGATGGACTTGATCTCCCTGTTGGACACTTCAGCTTGTCCATTTGTTTGAGGGTGATAGGCGGTAGAAACTCTCTGCGTGACGTGGTATTTCTTCAACAGAGCAGTGATTGTCCTATTGCATAAGTGAGTTCCTCTATCGCTGATAAGAGCTTTGATAACAGGTTTTCTGTCGTTCTAAAAACTGCTATGCAAAATATCCAAACAAACCTTAAACCGTAGTCCTAGGTAAGTAAAGGTCGAATCCACAGGGAGGCGAATTCTATCTAAATATGCAATTCGTATGTCAATCAAACGTAACCAAAGGGGAGTTTTGTGAGTTTTGTAAGTTCTAAACATGCAAAGGCAAGATAAACTAAAGATGATGAATTTAGTAATGGGGAAAAACACTTAGTCAAACAACATCCACTATTCGTATGACAAGTTGATCATAGATACTCATTCAAAATCACATGCAATGGAAATTCCAATTCCTTTTCAGATATAACTAATAGTACAACCAGATACTATTAGCACTAACTAATCAAACAACCCTGAAACTATCAAGATTCAATTTAATAGCAGCGTTACGGATAAGAATATAGTTGGATACAATTCTAGCATAAAACAACTAGCTTTTATCCTAGAATGTAAATCAAATCTCTCCTGCATAAGACTAGCACAACCAGATACTAGTACGATGCAGTTGCTACTCTGAAATAGATATGCTCAACCAGTAACAATCTAGATCTAGCCATAGACCAATAACAACAAACCCTAGTTGATCAGACTAAAGAATATCAATATCAATCATAAGCAATCAAGCGAGAGAGAAGATAAATTCCATGCAATAGATTAAGAGTAAGAGTCTCACAACTAAATCACAACGAAAGCTTCAGCGTCTGACTAAGCAAGAGAGGCTTAGTTCTTCATAGCAAATACGTAGAATAGAAAAGTGAAATTAGGGTTTTGAGATAATGGAAACAAGTCTCTCTTTTCCCTTAAATACTCAAGGAAAATAAAATCTAAATTTACCTAAAACGAAATAATAAAATAATCCAAAAATAAAACATAAAAAGGAAAATCGGCTCGGCGGACTTCAGACGTGGGCGGCGGCCGCTGCAACCTTCACGGCGGGCGCCGTAATTGCGGCGGTCGCCGTCTTTCCACGGCGGTCGCCGTAATTCCGCGGCGGTCGCCGCGATTGCTTCTCCAGCTTCTTCTCTTCAGCTCCCAAAACCTCCAAAATTGTGTCTTCCGCACCTCCTCGCCAAGTCTCCAAATCATCTCCAAAGCATCCTAAAACACCCCTAAAACAACGCTAAAACTCCGTCAATACGCACAATATAATCGTGTGTATCACCGAGCAGGGTGCGAAACCTATCGCCAGAGCTCGATGGTGAGCCTAGTCCGAAGAGACCTTGCACGAGTAGCCAGTCTTATAGGAGACGTTTTGGAGCGCCTTGATGAGGATTAGCGTTGCCTATCGTAGTAGTTTCCTTTCTTAGTATTTCAGTATGTACTTTGTGTAATATTTCAGTATTGCGGCAAGTACTCTGTGAAACACTTTTATCTTCGAGCAATTTTTGTCCTAATGCTCGGATGATATACTTATGTGTAGCTTGTGTAACAGTTACAGTTCATCTATAAAATACCTAGTTGATCTATTCTGAGTAATTTTACTACATTAAGCATGTTTGAATGATATTAATGTATAAATAACTTGGAATTTGATCGGTAAACAGATGGTGAATACAAGGAACACGGTTCGAGCTGGTATTGGGACTAGTCAGGGTCCCAGACCAATCATAAGAGATGTTGGCCAAGGTGAGCATGTATCTGAATCCCATAATCAATCCAGGGATAATGATCAGGATCAGAGTAATGCACCAGTGGTGTTTGATGCTGCAGCAGTGGAGACAATTCGAGGAATTGTCATGCAAGCTATCGCTGATGCTATGTGACCAAATGTTCCACAGGAACAAGGCGTGCCGATTCCCCCACCGGTTCCTAGATTTGAGCAGAGTCATTGCTTATGCATCCAGGCAACTCAAGACATACGAAGAAAACTATCTGACACATGATCTTGAGCTAGCAGCGGTTGTCTTTGCGCTGAAGATTTGGAGGCATTACCTCTACGGTATAAGATGCCAAGTCTTCACTGACCACAAAAGTCTCAAGTATATATTTACTCAAAAGGAGATGAATATGAGACAACGCTGTTGGCTAGAGTTGCTCAAGGACTACGACATCGAGTTGTTGTACCATCCGGGCAAGGCTAATGTGGTAGCTGATGCATTGAGCCGGAAGACAATGCACAAGAGGGTAGTTGCTTTACTTACTGCTCAGACCAAGCTGAACCGAGAGTCGTGCGACATTGAAGTTCTGTATGATCAGCGTAGATGTTTCCTGAGTATGCTGGAAATTCAGGCTACACTGCTGGATCAGATCAAGGAAAAGCAAGTTGATGACATCGTCTTGGTGAAGCTAAGCAGTGAAGTGATGGATGGGAAAGCTCCCGACTTTGTGATTCAGGATGACGGATCACTTTGGTTTCAAGACCGAATCTGTGTGCCAGACGCAGAAGGCCTTCGTCATTTGGTGATGAGGGAAGCTCATTCCTCAGCATATTCTGTGCATCCTGGTTCTAGCAAGATGTACAAAGATCTCAGGAAGAAGTTTTGGTGGCCAAACATGAAGTGGGACGTGGCAGACTTCGTGGCAAAGTGCTTGACTTGCCAGAAGGTCAAGATTGAACACCGTAGGCCAGGTGGTGAGTTGCTACCTCTCCCTGTGCCAAAATGGAAATGGGAGGACATCGTCATGGACTTCGTCATTGGGCTACCCAAGACTCGAAGTCAGAGAGATGTTATCTGGGTAATTGTGGATAAGCTTACGAAGAGTGCTCATTTCAAAGCCATCAAGTTAAGGTTCAGCACAGCGTTTTATCCTCAGACAGATGGCCAGTCTGAAAGGACCATCCAGACTCTGGAGGATATGCTCAGAGCTTGTGTACTCGATCGTCCGACTAGCTGGGAGGACAGCTTGAGTCTGATTGAGTTCACCTACAACAACAACTGGCATGCTACGATCAAGATGGCTCCGTTCGAAGCTTTGTATGGTCGCCGATGCAGATCTCCGATTTGTTGGGACGATAACGCCGACAAGATTCTGCTTGGGCCAGAGTTAGTCGAGAGGACAGCTTCTAACATTGCCTTGATTCGACAAAGGATGTTGACCGCTCAGAGTCGACAAAAGTCGTATGCAGACAAGAAGCGTAGGAATGTCGAGTTCGAGGTCGGTGACAAGGTGTTTGTCAAGGTGTCGCCCTCGAAGGGAGTTTTCAGGTTTGGTAAGCATGGGAAGCTTAACCCTCGCTACGTGGGACCATTCGAGATTCTGGATAGAGTGGGATCTCTAGCGTACCGCTTGGCGCTGCCGCCATCGGCTCATCCAGTGCATAATGTGTTCCACGTCTCTTTTCTCAGGAAGTATGTGCCAGATGAGTCTCATGTGCTGAGTTATGAGGACATCAAGATTCAAGCTAATGGTACTTATGAGGAGATGCCCGTGCGTATTTTGGAGCGTCGTGAGAAGCAGCTGCGTAGCAAGATCGTACCGTTGGTACGGATTCAGTGGTCTAAGTCTGGATCGGAGGAAGTTACTTGGGAAACATGGGAAACCGAGTCAGATATGCTCAGGCGTTTTCCCGAGTTATTCTCGACCTAAGTTTCGGGGTCGAAACTTCTTTTAAGGGGGAGGAGATGTGATACCCCGTATTTTTGTAAGCTATTTCTGGAGTTCCGGGATTTTTCGCGAGTACCCGTTATGTACGTCGGATTTAATTCAGAAAGTTGGAGACATTCTGTAATGTGCTTTGTATCTGTAATATTTTTCTCGGTGAAATAGAATACAGACGACGTGCTTTGGATTTTAATACTCGTTCGCGTACGATAATTTTATCCCGGGTTAATATCGTTTTCGTCTAAGAGCTGAGGAGGCGGCAAAACCACAGGGGCGGCGACCGCCGCATTTATGGCGGCGTCCGCCATCGTCAGGCTCAAGGAGCAGGCTGGGTCTTCTCCTAGCTAGGGACGCCAGGCCTATGGCGGTGCCCGCCGCATTTATGACGGCGCCCACTGTCGTTATTGTCCGGAGGTCCTTGCCCGAAGGTCGCCGGCGTGGCTCTGGCAGCGCCGGAGTAGCTCGTCGTAGAGCCATCATTGTGTGTCCTGGCATTTGGCTATAAAAGGAGGTGTTTGGGAGGGGTTTTTGAGCTCAATCCACAGCCTAAGCTCTCCCAAATTCTTGCCTCACCGGAGTTGTGCCTCGTCGGATTTCTGAAGCTTTCGCCAGAGGTCATTTGGTGGTGTTTCCAGAGTGCCTTTGTGAAGCTTTTGGTAGCCTTGGAGGTTAGAAACCAAAGCAAGTCGAAGGAGGCCGAGTCGCTCGTGTTTTGGGTGAGTTTTCTCGCCGCTTCTGTCGTCTGAGTTCTTCACGGCGCCCGCCGTGATGAACTGCGGCGACCGCCGCCAGTGTCCAGAATGCCTTTTTGGGCTTTTGGCTTTGGTGGTCGTCGTTGTGGCGTCGTTCCTTTCGTTTTCTTTCATCGTTTTTAGATTCGTACTGTGGTTATGTCGGATCTAACTTAGGGTTCCTTTTATGGGTCGACTCGAAGGTCGTTGTGCTGTCGGAGCTATACCCGTGTCGAGCCCGGAATCCCGTTGTTGTCGTTAGGCTTGTTTCTATTCTGCGGATTAAGGCAAGTGGCGGTTCGCTCTTGCTCATCGTTTCCATATTTACATTGATTATCAGTTATTTCAATTGATTAATTAATTTGGAACGATTATTACTGTGTTCTTCTGGAAGTGATTTATAAACTGTTTTGAAAATCATATAATAGGTTGTATATCTGTTAGAACAACGCTATTATCTGTGATCGCCTTTTGGGCCTTTATGTGGATTTATTCTGTAACTGTGATTGTGCTGTATCTGTGTGGTTATCACTGTTAGTTAGGAATGTACTCGGACTTCGTTCGATCATTTCTTTATAATTTGGTATCGGGGTGGCTCGTCTCCACCTGATACTATTCTAAGATCATGATCGGTCTCTTTCACAAGTGTGTAGAGGCAGGACACTTAGCTGGTGTCACAAACCTTTCGGTGTGCGTCACTCTCGACGAAACGTATACTAAGATGTGTCATCCCAATGGTGGGATACACATGTAAAAGTCTAATAACGTGATGTGTGTTTGAAATATAAATCAGATAAGTGCTACTCGACGCACATAATAAATAAACCTTCGGCGAGTAGTGCAGCTAAGTTATAGTGCAGCTAGGAAAACTCGTCTCGACTTTGATCATAGTACGTTCTCTTTCCAATCTGGATTCGCTGTATGCGGTGAGGTTGGTCGTGAACCGAAGCATCTTAGTTAGCTTTTAAATCATTGTTGTATGATTCGTTAAACTTTCCAGATTTGTCATAATTCCTTAAAGACTCACTTCCGTTGGAGTCTTCCTTTGAGTTGATTTCTGTAATGATTCAGTCTTCCAGAGTCTTCTCTTGTGCATACCTCTTGTTATTATTCCGTAGAAGTATGAAGATTGATTATCGTTATCGGTTATCATTCGAGAAACGATAAGTCTAACCTAATACAACTACATCGAACCTTCTGCTTTGTATCCTTGCTAGTCTATTCAAGTAGACTAACCCACGAACTTTGTTCTCCGCATGTGGGCTGGTGTCATCCGTTCGATTCGGCACATCAGATAGAAAGTAGCTCAGAAGAATAGAAGGACTATGGAGTCGACGGTGGTTTTTGAATGTTTAAGTTATTTCGTTAATCAGGTTGAGATCTTTTGGGCAATGACTTTGGTTGTCATGTGTTTTGTAAGACTTCCGCTGTACACTACTTTATAAGACTTCCGTTGTATTTGGTTTAAACTCTGTGTTAGCCTATTCAGGATTGGGTTGTAATCCCGTAACTCATGTTTCTTTGACAATGTTATGCTTTGGAATTAAATGTTTTGATCATTATGTATCATTTGTATTTCATAAATTGCATTTAAATGGTAAAGCCTTGAGTGATCTCGGTAAGGAACACTGGGGTCACTGGCGGTAATACCTTTCCAAAAGGGTTAAGTTTTGGGGGTGTTACACCAACCATACAAGGGAAAATAACCGGCTGGTTAGTCTAATGAATGACTATGCAAGGGTAAAACAGAAAGGCTCTAAGTAGTCGTATTAGGCTAGACCCATCGCTTCTCGAATAAAAGCCGATGACGATAGTAAACCTCAATACTTCTACGAAAGGATACGAAATAGAATAATCAAGAGAAGACTCCTAAAGATCGAGTCTACTGGAAATGTATGAAGAGAAGACTCCAAGAGATTGAGTCTTATCGGAAAGTATGACAAGTGTTCGGGAACATTATAATTTCACACAAGCGTTTAAAAAGACTTGACCATTTGGGTCCACGACCAACCTCACCGCGTAATGCGAATTCAGATTTGGAAGGAGGACTTACTCTAATCGAAGTCCAGACGAGATTCCAAGTTGTACTTCTCGCCCAAGGTTAATTAATTATGTGCATAGCGGCACTTATCTTATTTTAGTGACAAAGCGTACATTTATGTTATAAGCTTTTAGAATATATCATCTCATCGCGAGAGATATCGAAGGGAATAAATCCCAAATGGCGACACCAACTGTTGTGCACCTACCCTGAGTAAGGGTACAGTCATGACCAGAGAAAGTACTAGGGAAAAATCCTCCTAGTACCAGTTATAAAGAAACGACTAGACCTCGTAAGGTACATAGCGTTCCTACGAATACTCGTTCTAACTATAATGTATAAGTTCACACATAACATCCACACCAATACCATCATGGTGATAACATATATAATAGCATTGTTTCTAGCAATATATACAACCTATAATAATATCATGTTTTGATCGTATCATTTATAAAATTTGTTTCCAAACGAAAACAATAGTTCATTCCAATTTAATTAACAATTAAACAATTGATAATTAATGGAAATATGGAATGATAAGCAAGAGCGAACCGCCACTTGCCTTGGTCTAATGAACGATTGAACGACGACGGGTTTTTGGGTCCGGAACGGGAACGGAAGACGGATTACAGATTCCTACGACGACGACCCATAACGAAACCCTAGGTTAGATTCGACAATAAAATGATACGAATCTAAGAAGGAACAAATGAAATTGAAAGAACGAAGGTCCCGACCGAGACCGGCATGCCCAAGGCCACGATCGCGATTGCCAGAGCAATCCGCGGTCGCGACTGGGATTCCGCGGTTGCGGCCGTCGAGGACAAGGCCACCGCGGGTGTCATGACAGCGGCCGCGGACGCGGCCGACCTTGTCACTGCCGCGGTCGCGGCAGTTCATGTCCGCGGTCGCGGCTATGAACTCCGGCGACTCTAAAGGGAGAAAATCTCACCGGTGACGACGCGATGGGGCTCGATTCGAGGGGGCTTCGACTCCAACCTTCCTTGTGCTTCTAATGCACCACTCCAAGGCTGCTACAACTCCCGGCGAGGCCTCCGGCGACACTTCGAAGATTTCGGCGAGGCTTGGAACTCCGGCGAGCAAGAAAACGAACGAGAGAGAGAGAGAGATATCAGATTTGGGTCCCTTAAACCCTCCCAAATCGACTCTATTTATAGCCCAAAGAAGGATCTCTCCCAGCCCAGATCAACGGCGAGTCAGACGATCAACGATGGCGCGAACGGCGAGGTGTAGGCGACGCGACGTTGGCGTGTTGGAGTTTTCCGCGGTCGCGGAAAATTCCTATGCTCAACCCTTCTGAAACCCATTTTTCCGCGGTCGCGGAAATGCTGCTGCGGTCGCAGAAATGCCTTTTCCGCGTCTGTTTGCCCGAGGAAAGGTTTGGCGTGGGTTTAAACCCCGGAATTTATATATTTGTACCCAAACAAATATTCTAAGCCCCGAAAAATATGTCAAATGTATTTTATATCACTCGGGGAATATTGTAGAGATCAACATGTTACAGAAAATCCAAACTCCAAAAGAGATACGAATACAGAACGAGGGTTGGGAAAATTACCCAAATACCCTTACTAAGGATTGAGGGGTATTACATTTTCGATGAATCTGTTATGGATGGTAACAATGTGTAGGAACAATCAGCTAGTGTTCCCGCAAACAATGGCTTGTCTGAAGATGATTGCTTTCAGCTTGTGGAAAACGGTGTCGGAGATGGGGTCCCGCTAAACCAAGAAACTCATGATGACCCATCAACACAAAGAACCCCCAACTCCGCCAACTCTAGTGGGACATATGAAAGTGCTCAATCATCTGAATCATCTCAGGTTCCTCAGGGGGAACAGAGCCCAAGTCCTGACTCGGCGGAGTCTTCTGAGGAAAGTCGTGTTGCTGAAGGAACTGAGGGTGCTTGCCCCACTGATGATAGGACATGCGGTGCAAGTTCAACTGCAGGTAACACTGAATCAGATGAGTTTGACATCAACAATCTGCAGATAAGGAAATACCAACAAAAGGGGTCTCATCCAATCCATCAAATCCTTATAGACTTTAGAAAGGGAATTTCTCAAATCACTCGCTCTTCCTTACATATTTTTTGTGCTTTCAATGCTTTTCTCTCTTTGCAAGAACCTAAAACTGTAGGAGAAGCATTGAAGGATCCTGACTGGATAAACGCCATGCAATAAGAACTCCATCAGTTCGAAAGGAACAAGGTTTGGCGGTTGGTTCCTCGACCAAGGAACAGGACCGTGATAAGAACAAAGTGGGTATTCAGAAACAAACTGGATGATCAAGGTCAGGTCACAAGGAACAAAGCAAGGCTGGTGGTGAAAGGTTACAATCAGCAGGAAGGAATCGACTATGATGAGACATTTGCTCCTGTTGTCCGGTTGGAAGCCATAAGACTTCTAATAGCTTACTCCTCTTTCCACGGCTTCAAACTACAACAAATGGACGTAAAAAACGCCTTCTTGAATGGAGTTCTCAAGGAGGAGGTCTATGTGGAGCAAACACCTGGATTTGAAGACCCTTCCCAATCTGATCATGTCTACATTCTTGACAAAGCTTTGTATGGTCTCAAACAAGCACCAAGGGCCTGGTACGATAGGCTCTCACAGTTCCTTCTGGCTCATGGATATGTTCGTGGAAAGGTCGACAAGACTCTGTTCCTTCTGAAGGAGGGAAAGCACACTCTGGTTGTGCAAGTCTACGTGGATGATATCATCTTTGGCTCTACAGATGGTAAACTGGTTCAAAAATTCTCAAATCTAATGGCCAGTGAATTCGAGATGAGCATGGTTGGGGAACTCAAGTTCTTCTTGGATCTTCAAGTCTCTCAGGGAGAAGATGAAACCAAAGTGCATCAACAGAAGTATCTCAGGGAATGTGTCAAGAAATTCGGAATGTCGGATGCAAAGCCCTTTACAACTCCTATTTCTCCCAACAATCCAATGGGAAAGGACGAACATGAGCAAGGAGTTGATCCATCTTTCTATCGAGGAATCATAGGTTCACTTCTCTATCTCACTGCAAGTAGACCTGATATTATGTGTAGTGTGTGTCTATGTGCTCATTTTCAGGCTGATCCCAAAGAAACACACCTCAAAGCAGTGAAAAGGATTCTGAGATACTTGAGGGGAACAAATGATCTATGTCTGTGGTATCCAAGGGGTGGAAACTTCGATCTAGTTGGATACACAGATGAGGACTTCACAGGGAACAAAGTGGATAGAAAATCCATATCTGGAATGACTCAGTTCCTTGGGCCGTGCTTGGTCTCTTGGGGGTCAAAGAAGCAGAATTCAATTGCTTTATCAACTGCAGAAGCCGAATACATAGTCACCGCTGCTTGTTGCACTCAACTCCTATGGCTTAAACAATAACTCAGCGACTATGGTATTCTTCTTGACTCTATTCCCATTCTCTGTGACAATACTAGTGCAATAAATATCTCCAAGAATCCTATACAATACTCACGTACTAAGCATATCGAGATAAGACATCACTTCCTACGTGACTGTGTGGAGAAAGGGTTGGTGTCCATGAACTTCTACGGAACCAAGGATCATATCGCTGATATTTTCACCAAGGCCATAAATAGGGAACCCTTCGAACAGTTCCGTATGGAACTAAGTATGATCTCTCTAAACTAACTGTCTATCTCTTATGTTCCCTCGATGATTGGCTAATTTACAAGGTAAATTGTGAAAGTTTAATCATCATGTCTTGATATGCATTCACTCTTTGATCGTTAAATTGAACTACTTGCTTAGATTCGTGATAATACTTCACCTATGTGCTACATTTCATGCATGATCATTTATGCTATCATTATAATACTTGAAATAGTTTTATTTCGGCCCAAAAGAGTCAACTTGATGCATTGATCCCTCATTACAAGCCCACATGATTGTTGACTCTACAGCTTACCCTAGCCATCATGATTGATGCTTCCTATGAGCCCTTCTAATCATCCACATCGGGGAGTCTCTCATTCATGATTAAACACTTTAAAATTCTCATAAATTTTTGTGTGTGATGTTCTTTGTACCCTCTCTGGTAACATTACTCCAGCATCACACTCCTCTAATTTCTTTGGGAAGTTGAGAAAATGAATCATCACCTCTGTGTCCTGTGGCTGGGACTTGATATGTGTGTTGTGTAATAATGGCCTACAACTGTTTGGAAAGGGTTTCTGTGTATTCAAGTCTGAAGTATTGTCATCGCGATTTTGTGGGATCCGATAGATTTAGTCAAAATCTGTTGGATTTGGAAAAATATCTTATTGGTTGTGATCTTAAAAAAAAAAAGGTGGAGAAGCGGGGAATATGATCTGGTATGATCTGAAGGTGTAATTTCTGAGGGGAAACAAACGGAGAATATGATCTGAGGCAGGAACTAAGAAGGTTGTCTCGCACGCACCTACACTGGAGGAACAACATGAATATCTTATGGAGGGTGTGCATGCCCTGATTACTCTTCATTCTTCGGCTCCTGGTATCAGTGGCGCTTGACTCGTCTTTCTCCGCCTTCCAACTCCTTCTTTTGTTCCCAGCACATCTATCCCCTTGCTGCCTTGTTTTTCTTTGTCTTTGTTTCATGTGTTTGCAATGATTGGCATGCTAATCATATGTGTTATCTGTGCACATCTTGCTGTTGTCTTTGCACTATGTTTATGGTTGGTTGTTTCAATTTAATGAACAAGGGTTGTTTGATTATCTTGCCGTGTTCATTTTCATTTCGCTATTTGCTTATGTTTTTTATGATGCCAAAAGGGGGAAAATGACTGGTATCTTTAGTTGAGGAGGAACAAACCTTGGTTTCATATGTTGCTAGACTAAGGGGGGACTATTATGCCTAAGTGTTGAATCTTTCTCTATACAACTGTCTTTATCTCATATGTATGTTTTATTGTCAAGGATGTTTGTCACCATCAAAAAGGGGGAATTTGTCGAATTCCTTAGGTTTTGATGGTAACAAACATTCAACTAATCTGGTAACTAAGTGTTTCAGGAACCACACAGTTGTCTCAGGGATCCATTGTCGTGAAGGATCGCAGAGGGAACAAAGCTTTCTCCACATGCTTTGTTACCTCTCAAGGAATATCAATGATGAACAACTCAAGCCGCGAATGGAGTGAAGGATATTCAGCGTGAAGATTATGGGAATTATCTTTGAAGATCACGCGGTCAAAGAAAAGGAAATCGGCTGGATGGATCACGTCGATGGGAAGATTTGGAGAGAGAGAATCTGATTATGTTATCTTAGGAAATCTTTCCTAAGATAATATATTTGGAGAGAGAATGATTTTATCTTTATCCGAATTTGTTATCTTAGGAAATTCTTCCTTAGATAACATAAACGGTTAAGATAATATTCTTCTAATTAATATCTTCTTGTTGCCGATTTTAGAAAAGATACTTTATCTTGTTACGATTGGTTTAGTCGAGTTGTATTTATAGGAGCGTGAGATTCATTTCTATGTACGAACTCAGAGCATTTAATTGAGAAGAAAAAGAGAGTGAAGTGTTTGTGAGTCTTAGAAGAGTGAGTTCGTATTCACCGTTGTAGAAGAGATTCAAATGTAGGTGGGAAGTCTAGGGTTTAGAGTCCAGGCTACAAGTGTAATCGAACAAGAAATCAATAAGACAAGTAGACGCTTCAAAATCCTCTCAAGCAAGAAGCTTGAAGGTAGTGGTCTTACTTGATTAGTTATTTGACTGATTAAGGTTTCCACTATACATCGTGAGTTCTTTACTTTATCTTTCTTGCTATAATATCCCGCTGCACCTTCTGTGGGAACAAAGCATTTGTTTCCTCAGACGTGACTCTAACGATCCAACACAAGGTTACCCGTTTATATGATTGGTTTGAAGCATTGATGTTTTATCTACCATATAATCTAAAGTAAAACCTAGCTAACACCACTTGTTGTCCCGACATTGCGTTACGTCATTTATTGTCACATGTTTACTCCATATTGTGACACTTCACTAGATTATCTTTTTTTTTCTATTTTTATTATATAAAATATTTTAGATATGATCCTGATTTTCGCTTCAACATATAGATTATTCACATTTGATCCTTATTTTCATATTATATATAATATATTAGGTATTTTTTTGAATATTCCCTTCTAATTTATCTATTTAATTAGTCATATTTTATTTAAAATTTCTTTTAATTCATTCATTAGTATGTATAAGACTTGATTCAACATATTATGTATGTACGAAATCACATTGATCTTTGTTGATTGATTATTAGTAGATATATCTTTATATTATCATATCATCTTAATTTCATTTATATTGTCACTAATTAGATATATTTTTATTTATTTAATATTTTAAAAAAATTGCTATGGTTTTAATAATTAAAATTTTAAAATAATATCTATATAAAATTTTACCCAACCCCATACACGACACGAAAACTAACCTAATATATATGAAAATATCGAATAGAAGGTTCGTTGTTTTTCTTTGGTCTGAAAAGGTTCAGTGTTGTTATTATGGAATTAATTATGTGTGATGCCTGATGAGTAAGGTTAGTTTGACCTTATTGGTTAGTATATCTTGAAACATATTATTTCTTAATTTGTGCCTTATTGGTTAGAAAACTGATGTTAATATCATGTTACATAGATATATATGTATAGCAAAAAGGGATGTGTATTGAAAAAAGGATCTTGATTGCTACTTGCTAGGTCGATTAAGTAGTTTGTCAAGTTGATTTGTGCCTTGTCGTTCGTCAACCTTTGTCATTTATATGTGCCTTTATGGCTTTATTCTTAAGACTTGTATATATATGATGGCCTTCATATGGAAAATATGATCGAAAAACCTATAGAATTTAGCTTTTCCACCCTGATATGAAGGTGATTTTATCAATCAAAGGGATATACACAATCAAAACTAATCATACCCAAATGACAATTTGATAAAAACGAGCAACATAGGAATATAATCTTAATAGTAATTGAATGTCTTTTATTACTATTCAAACCTTATTTTACCAATTCGTACACTTACCTTATTCACAATTATTACCAATAAATTTTTATTGATCTTAACATCATTTTTTGTCTTTTTTTTCAAGACAACTTTTAATTTGATTGAGAAACATTTAATTGGTGTGGGGCTTTTTCTGATTTGTTTTTGGTTCAAGATGTTGTTTTGGTTGAGGTCGCGGGCGTGGTTGTGTGGTTCTTGTAGTCTTCTTGTGTCGGAGTTATGCCTAGGAGTTTCGTCGCATTTCGAGTTGAGTGCCTTGTTGATTGCTCTCTGGCGGCACGCTTTGTTAGGTTGTTCGTTCTAATCCGTGTTTGTGTCATTCTTAACACATCCCAGATTGTGTTAGCTCTTCATTTTTTATTGTTTGTTTCTTTCTCGACTCTTTTTTATGTATGGTTTGTTTCATGTCAGTTTTGTTCGACTTCTTAGCGTACCTCAAACTCTCGATCTACCAGGATATGTCTGGTATTTCGAATTATTTCCTTATCGAAAAAAAAAACTAATCATACCCGAAAATTTACATCCTCGATCAATCTAATGTTATTGTTCTATATCCTAAACATAAAACGTACATATGGTCCCATTCATAACATGCTTAATAATCATCTTGCTATAACTAGAGAAAAGTAATAATTAAAGGGCAACTCGTCTTCCAAACAAAGGATGATTGATCTCTTCCTCTTTAAATCATCACAAAACCAACGGATCCAAACGTTTCACTCCATTATTTTATGGAAAGGGGTTGAAAATTGAATAATTCTAAAGAGTAGAAACAAATGTGGAAGTCATAATGCTAAATTTCCATTGATAATGCAGGTAGGGTAACTTGATGTCTTCCGGAATCTAAACAATGGAAGGCCTCCAAAGGTTCCATAATCATATGATTTCATCCACAAGTCAATTACCCTAGATTTGGGTATTTTTCTTTCTTTTTGATAAGGTAAGAGTTAGTCTGAAATGAAAACCAACCAATAATATATTTGCGAAAAAAAAACTTAAAGTTTTGAGTTTGTTAAGATATCTAGCTTTCAGTAAATTAGTTAAGGTTTACATGCAATGTGATCAACTACGATGTTAATTTCAGAAAAAATATAGGCCATCTTCATTTTGTTTTTCGATAAGGAAAAAATAGAAAAGATCTAACAATGTTTAGAAAACCATCGCAGGGCATCATTTTGGATGAGAACTGACAGCTTTGGATGAGACCGAAGGTCCAGAACAGTAGACGAGTGACCCATATAAGCAATTTGGTCTACAACGTGGTTGATTTCTCTAAAGACACGACAGAAGACCACATCTGAAAAGAAAAGCAGCTCATGAAGGATATCCGAGATCATCATCTCAATCTCCCAACGACATGACAAGACGCATGCAAGCGCATAAATAATACACAAGTTGTCACCCTCAATGAAAATCCGTTTAAAACCAAGAGATCTAACGGCCTGAATTTCCAGCCGGACAACTAAAGCTTCTGTCATAAGGACACTATTCAGGCCACATTGTCGTAGCATTCTTATTAATAACTTTTGCATTTTCGTCCCGTATTATAAATCCATATATAGCATTACCATTGCTCAATTTCGATCCATCAAAATTAATTTTAATATACCCTTGTTATGGACCATCTTCATGATATATGTAATGTAGGGCTATTAAAACACCAAATCATTTGCTTTTTTTTTTAAAATTCATTTTCTATTCCAAGTAGCTTGTACAAAAGGTCTGCTCTAGAGACATACACAGTCAAAAGTTTGAACAGGGTAAAAAAGATGGATGCTCTTGTGGTGAAATATTGATCAGTGACACTCCCTTTCACTTTCACATACTCTAGTCAATAATGCTAGTTTGATGCTGTCCCACCTTGCTTTTAGCCTTTTAGGTTTGTGTCAGCTGAAATTGTGGGAGTTCAGATAAAAACATTTATCTTAAGTGAAACAGAAAATTTCTCCCAACATATATAAACTCAATACTCAATTTGTATAGTTGGCTCCCTTTGGTAAGCACTTCAACAAAATAAAACTTTAAAATTACCAATACATACTCACATAATAACCTTAACTCAAAACAATAAGATCTTCAATCTATAAATTAACAAAACACAAAGAGCCGTTAACCTTTTGAACACTTCATGATTACCTGAATTGTAAGTACTAATCCATGTCCATTACATACGTGTTCAAAATCAAATTTGTCAATACATTCACTCGTCACAAATCAATACTCGTGTTTACTATCATGTCAAATGATAACAATCCTCAAAAGTTAAATCAAGCAGAATAACGTACAATTTTGGATTGGCAACATTTGACAAATTAAATTAGATTTACTAGGTCAGGAACATTAGTATTACCAAACACGGAAATGAAAAATAGAAATCAAATTGACCATATCAACTCAAGCCTAAAGTTAGCAACCGAGTGCAATTTTCCTAACCAATTGACATTGACTTTTACTTGAACACAATAAACACCAACCGTATATTTACAGAAACGCCCTTCATTAAGCAGCTAATTGACCATCTTACCCCCAAGATGACCCCCTTTGCAATCGCAAATCACGAAAGCCACTTTCACAAATTGACACCAAACATAGAAAACAGACCAGTGGGCAGTGGCATTCATTATGAGCCCTCAAAGAATTCATTCATACACCAACTCACCCCACGTGACATTCACGTGAAACCATCATATCACGCCCAACCCGACCCAGTAACGGATGCACAAAAAACTCAAACCGAGTACACGATGACAAAGCAAGGAAGCACAGCCCTCGGATTCAATACAAGAAGCTCATCATCGTCCGATTTCGCGTTCGCTCTCCCAAACCCGCCTCCTACCATTCCACCAGAACTCGCCACCGAGTCGAATCCCGGGTCGCCTTTGTCCGCCACAACCGGGTCGTACCCGACCCGGCCCGCAATAACCCGGCACACGAGCACCGCACGCTTGACGCTCATGAACGAGAACTCGGTCTCCACGTCATCAGGAACCGCCGCGTGGGCCTTCCAGCTAGTTGCCAGCGTGGAAATGCCGTCCAGTTTGGCCGAAAACCCGGCCCGAATGATCCCACACACGCTGCAGTACTGGTGGCCGCATAGTGCGGAATTACCGTTTTGCCCCAGACTGCAAACAAACGTGGTGCAGTAAAACCTGTTGAAAATCAAAGTGTCACCATAGTTAATATTTGTGAATTGTGATATGTGACGAACGTATAAATTTGTAAAAGACAGATTTTAGTTCGATTTTTATTAATATTTCAAAATTAATGACAAATACTCGAAACCTTAGCACCTAAAATTTAGAGTTTGTTTAATAAAGCCATTTATAAAAAGATTTATCAAAAATAAATATTTGTGATATTTTGGAGATTGTGAAATTAATACTCTCTCCATATAAAAAAAATTGTCATTTTAGCCTAAACTTTTTGTAAAGGGAAGATTGTCATTTTAAGTGTTTAGATAATAATTCATTGGTGAGTTACGAGGTTTGACATCGGAAATTATATTTTTTTGTTCTTTTTATACAAATTATCTATGTTTATTGGCTACAATTGAGATAAATTATTAAATAATTGAAAATTTAAAAAAAAAATTATGAGAATATAGAATAATCATTATATTTCTTGATAAGTGTATCAAACTCTAGAATGATAATTTTTTTTATACTGATGGAGTACTTCACAACCTTTATAACTATATTTTACAAAACAACATTATATTAAAAAAATCTTTTAACTATAAAAATACTATTATAAATAAATATAATAAACAAACTCTAAATCAATTTATATTATAAGTATATTTAAAATAAATGCACAAAACATTTACCTTAGGAGCTCGTTGCCGTCTGCTAGGCAGCGCTCGCTGCGCCTCCAGACGGCGTCGTTTCCGATTGCAGCCCTCGCCTTGACGATCTCCCGGTACTCTTCGAACCGGGCGAGAGTCTTGGGCCGGTGGTGGACCTTGAGGATCCGGTGGACCTTGGGCTGTCTATAACATTCCTTCTCGGCCCAGCCCGTTTTAAATATGATCCAAACGACGTTCTTCCCCGGGTCGCCGTCTCGGAGCTCCGAAACGGCGTGCTGGGTCGACTGGTGCTGCTCCAGGAGGTGGGGCCTAGGGAAGATTTCGCCGCACGCGGTGCAGGGAAAGATGTCGTTGCGGAGCGGGAAGAACGGGTTCTCGGATAGTTCGGATTCGGATCTTGACCCGGTTCGCCTCTTCCGCGGAGGGTCCGAGAGGAGGGTGTCGGGCGGGATGATGGGGGCGGCGGAGAGCTGGGAGGAGCGCGGGGAGGAAGGGCGCGTGTCGGTGACGCGCTGGTGGTTGCCGGAGAACACGCGCTTGAGGAAGGACCAAGAGGAGGAGACGAGCTTGGCGGGTGATTTTCGCCTTTTACGGATCCGGGTCCGGTCCGGGTTGGGGCGGGCTGTGGCGAAGACGAAGCAGCCGAGGTGGAGGAGGACGAGGAAGAAGCTAGTGAGGTGTGAAGAGAAGCTTTTGGAAGCCATTAATGGAGGGGGTTTTGGGGTGAGATGAAGATCAGTCCATTGAAGAAAAGGTAAGAAGTGAGTTAAGAGGAGGTGGAAAGGAATGTCATTGGCATCTAATTCTCCTATGGGTTCAAAAGTGGTCGGTCTATAAAGATAGGAAAGCATGAGATTCTTTTTTTTTAGTTTTTTTGTTTAGGAGGAATTACACAAAATCGCCCATGATTTAGGCTATTTAAACAAAAATATACTCTATCTTCATGAGCTTACTGCTTACCCTTCAACCCTATTTTATTAACAATCCACCAACGAGTGGTGGAACCAGAAATAATTTAAAGGGGGGGCAAATTTTTTCCTTAAAAACTCATGTAACGATGATTAATAATAGCCTAGTAATATAAAAACTCCTTATAATGCTGGATCTTTGATAATATGTAATGACAAAATAAGTATTAAAAGGTATTCTTTTATAACTTATTCTTGATAAAATAATATTTGAAAGAAATATCCTAAAGTGGTTTACAATTTTAAATAAAAAAATAGTATAGATAGCAATTTTGGTTGAAATAGTGAAGATAAGTATAAAAACGGGTGTACAAAAGTTTTTGCTTTATAATTTTGGATGTAAGAATTTGCTGAGTATTTCTTTAAGGTTAATTATTTAAAAAAATCTATTTCATAATTTTTATGGACAAGAAATAAAAAAAATAGGAACATTTGGGTTAGAATAGGAAATAGAATGCAGTTGGTATATACCGTAAATTTGTAAAAAAGAACAAAAAGTGAGAGAATGTACAATATGGAGTTTCGAACAAGGGGTGACTTCATCTCTCCCGTGTAGAATTGCCAAATGGGCTGGCCTTATTTGCTAAACAAATATGCAACCTTTTTATTTATATAGTTAATTCGGTCCAACGGAAGAGGGGGCCGGTGACCCCCCATGGCCCCCCTTGGTTCCGCCTCTGCCACCAACTATAACTATTTTTTTCGTTATTAAAAACTATAAAATTTGAAATTTGTCGTTACAAATAAGAAAATGAAAAGTTTTTTATTTGTTTTTTGCATGATAATCCCGAAATATCGCTTAAATTCACACGGTAGACCAAAGTTTGACATATTTCGCATGATAACCCAAAATTTTTATTTTTTTTGCGAAATATCCAAATCGTTAAAATACAAACGATTTTCGTTTATTTTGCTTAAAAAATAAAATAAACGGAATTTTCGTGTGGTACCCTTGAGTTTTTGCAATTTTCGTGAAATACCCAAAGGTTTGTTATATTTCGCGTAGTACCCCTGAGGTTTTGACAAATTTCGCCAAATACCCTTGACGTAAAAAAATGTTAAATTTTGGCCGTTAACTCCTAAAAAAATATTAAATTACAATATGAAAAATCAAGGTTTATTTGGATCGTATTTTATTTATAATTATAACATGGAATTTAGTATAAATTTATTTAATCTTGCATTATAATATAATAAAATATATCGAAATACGCAATTTAAACAAATCCTAAATCACTTATATCCTCCCCTTTTCAAATATAAATGTATCACAAATAATTAAGTCGAAAAGTGTTATTTTCTTCTTTTTTTTCTTTTTTTTTGTTCTGAATTTTCTTATTTAGTCTGTGTGGTACTCTAAACTACAATTTTCATCCCCATACGATATCGATTTTATAATATATATATAAAAGTAAAAGATTATTTATCTTTACATATAAATGAAGCATAAGACCACCAACGACCCTTCCACTGTTTAGATTTATATAAAACAAAATACATAGTTTACTTGTAGTTAGGATGATTTTTCGTTCATATTTATTCTTAGATATTTTGATTTCTGAATGGTTTTGTACACATTCATCTCGACTTAATTATTTGTGATACATTTATATTTGAAAAGGGGAGGATATAAGTGATTTAGAATTTGTTTAAATTGCGTATTTTGATATATTTTATTATATTATAATACAAGATTAAATAAATTTATACTAAATTCCATGTTATAATTATAAATAAAATACGATCCAAATAAACCTTGATTTTTCATATTGTAATTTAATATTTTTATTTTTTTTAGGAGTTACGGCCAAAATTTAACGTTTTTTGACGTCAAGGGTATTTGGTGAAATTTGTCAAAACTTCAAGGATACCGCGCGAAATATAACAAACCTTCGGGTATTTCGCAAAAATTGTAAAAACTCAAGGGTACCACACGAAAATTCCGTAAAATAAAACATAAATCCTAAGCCCTAAAAATGTATTTAGGGTTAAGATATAGGGTTTTGGAATTTAGGATTTAAGATTAAGGGTTTATTTTGTATTTTTTTTAAATGAAAACCGTTTGTATTTCACGATTTGGGTATTTCGCGAAAAAAAATAAAAAATTGTATCTCAGGGTTACCATGCGAAATATGACAAACTTTGGTGTACCCCTAAGGGTTACCAGACGAAAAAATCATTTTTTTATTAACAAAAAATATTTTGAACATTTCATGTTTTTTTGACGATTTAATTAAAATAAAAAGGAATCTATGGGGGTAAATAAAATATGACAACGGATGGTTAAATGTAATACAAGGATAAAGCTAGGGTAGTTTTGTACTAAATATTATAGGGGTGGTTTTGCATGATTGTGAAAATGTACGTGACATTAGTATATTACTAGTATAATATATGGATAGGTAAGATTTAATCGTATGGGGATCATGATGATGAGGATGTGGATCCAGGGGGAGAATATCATAAGATGCAATTGTAGGTGCGTGGGGAGAGGGGTTGTACTTTGATATTAATTAATTAATCAAATATTAATTATAATACAGATGTTATACATTGTATATTCTTTGTTGGTGAGATTGCATATTATAATTTTTATTTCTTAACAAAATACATGTTAACACAAGATTAGAGGCGAATGTAGCCAATTTTGACCCTCTCTAGGCGAATCCAATGCTACCAATTAAATTTTAATTTTCACAGAGTTTATACTTACAATTCATTAATTGTTACATTAGTTTATAGTTTAGACTGTGAATATATACCAGTTGCTTCTGGTATATATATACATTAACAGAGAAGTTTGTAGTAACACTGTCTCTGACCCCATGAGATTTAATTAAGCCTGGCATGACACGTAAACTGCCATGTCAGACGGTGCATGCGCTTGTTGTAATTCTTAATCTACGGAAGTCTCACATGAGAACATACTATACTATGATATACTTGAAGTTTATCAAGCAAATTTGAATTAATTTGTGGAGAATAACACATCTCATATCGGAAAATTGAGATTAAATAGTCTAGTATATAAGTTTAGTAAACTACTCTTCCTATTACCAATTGATTTTAGATGGAACCCCACTAGGCTTATGTAGTAGGCCCATACGCACATGTGCGCACGAGTTGACACATCACCCCTTTATCGGCCACCGAACTTTAACATAATTCTATTAATTTGAAAATGAATTATACCGTTTGTGACTTTGTGGTAGATGTGGTTACAAAATATTTATACACTCTAATATGTTGCAATGTGGTGCTATATATAATTGTTATAAAGAAAGCATTAATAATATACATCATACATAACAAGGTATATATATTTACTTTGAATTAATCTCAAAGGGATTTCCACTTTGCATCATATTTACCCCTCGTTTGATTTAGGGGATTTTTTTTCACACCCGTTTTTTTTTACGGCACAACCTGGTTGCGCCCAAAAAATGGATTTTTTTTTAAAAAAAAACAACAATTCCTTGGGCGCAACCTGGTTGCGCCCAATGTCTGGGTGAGTTTTTTTTATTTTGAAAATTGATTTTTTAAAGATTATTGAACCGGTTTTGGGGTCTGAACCGGTTGATTTACCCCTACATTGTGCCCAAAAAAAAATAAAAAAATAAAAAATTGGGCGCAACGTGGTTGCGCCCAGGAAAAGAAAAAAAAACTTGGATGTCTTGTAGTTATATCCAATTTGGTTATTCTTATGGTTATATCCTATAGTTATATACTATGATTATATCTTAAAGTTATATCCAATTTCGTTATATCTATAGTTATATCATATAGTTACATACTATGGTTATATCCTTGTAGTTATATCCAATTTGTTTATTACTATAGAATATAACCATAAGGATATAGCCAAATTGGATATAACTATAAGGATATAGCCAAATTGGATATAACTATAAGGATATAATCAAATTGGATATAACTATAAGATATAGTCATAGTATATAACTATATGATATAACCATAGTATATAACTATATGATATAATATAGGATATAACCATAGTATATAATTATAGGATATAACCATAGTATATAACTATAGAATATAACTGTAGTATATAACCATAGTATATAACTATATAATATAACCATAAGATATAATCATAATATATAACTATAGATAATAACGATATGATATAACCAAATTGGATATAAGTCATATAACTATAAGATATAATCATTGTATATAACTATATGATATAATCATAGTATATAACTATGGGATATAACCATAAGATATAATCATAGTATATTATTTTAAGATATAACCATAGTATATAACTATAGAATATAATTATAGTATATGACCATAAGACATAACCAAATTGGATATAACCATAGTTATATATGATTTTCGAAGGATATAATCATAGTATATAACTATAGGATATAACGATATGATATAACCAAATTGGATATAACTATAAGATATAGTCATAGTATATAACTATATAATATAACCATAGTATATAACTATATGATATAATATAGGATATAACCATAGTATATAACTATGAAATATAACTATAAGATATAATCATAGAATATAATTATAGGATATAACCATAGTATATAACTATAGAATATAATATAGGATATAACATAGTATATAACTATGGAATATAACCATAAGATATAATCATAGTATATAACTATAGAATATAACGATATGATATAACCAAAATTGATATAAGTCATATAACTATAAGATATAATCATTGTATATAACTATATAATATAACCATAGTATATAACGACATTATTTTATGGATTAAACTCTATTTTATGGACTAAACCCCAAAACCTAACCATAAACCCTAAAAAACACTAAAAAACCCTTGGACGCAACCTGGTTGTGCCAAAAAACCCTAAGCCTTAAACCACAAACCCTAAACCCCAAAACATAACCCTAAACCCTAAAAAAACACTAGAACCCCCTTGGACGCAACTAGGTTGCGCCCATAGTTCTGGACGCAATATAGTTGCGTCCAAAGGGTGTGTTGTAACACCCCCAAATATATATCCTTGAAAGGTATTACCGCCAGTGACCTCGGATTTCACATCCGAAGCCACCCCAGGCTTAACCCGTTTATATAAATCATAAAACAACAGTTATAATACAAAATATCATAACTTTTGATTAAAGCAAATGTTTCGGAATTACATTCATGATTCAATATACATAATCAAATATATTACATCGGAAGTCTTAATACATAAAGGACACAAGGGTCTTGATCTAAACGATCACTCACCAAGGAATCTCAACCTGGTAAAACTCTTCAAAAATTCCAACTGCCATCATTGTCGTTTCTAGCCTTCATCGGAACTGCAGTTTATCTGATGTGTCGTATGAGACGGATGACACCAGCCAACCATGCAAGGGAATATAATCGGTTGGTTAGTCTAATGAAAGACTATGCAAGGGTAAAACAGAAAGGTTCTAAGTAGTCGTATTAGGTTAGACTCATCGCTTCTCGAATAAAAGTCGATGACGATAGTCAACCACCATACTCCTACTGAAATATACGAAAAGGCATGATCAAGAGAAAGGACTCTGAAAGAATGAGTCTTACGGAAACATATGAAGAGAAGACTCCAAAAGGTTGAGTCTTATCGGAAAGTATGACAAGTGCTTGGGAACATCAATTTCACACAAGCGTTTTAAAACTGACTTGGTGTTTCGGTTCACGACCAACCTCACCGCACAATGCGAATTCAGATTGGAAAGAGAACTTTACTCTGACCAAAGTCTAGACGAGTTTCCTAGCTGCACTACTCTCTTAGCTGTACTACTCGCCTGAAGGTATATTAATTATGTGTACTAAAGCACTTATCTTATTTAATTCCAAAACATACATTTTACGTTATAAGCTTTTAAGATCTCTTTACAAGAGATATCAGATCTCCTCACAAGAGATATCAAAGGGAATACATCCCAGGGAATACATCCCAAATGGCGGCACCAGCTGTGTGCATATACCCTGAGTAAGGGTAAGGTCATGACCGAAGATACTAGGGAAAATCCTCCTAGCACCATTATCAAGAAACCACTAAACCTCGTAAGGTACATAGTGTTTCTACGAATACTCGTTCTAACTAAACAGTTAAAACATAAGAGCAATAATTCGCATCAAAGCCATCGAGGCCAATAACAGATATAATAGCGTTATTTCTAGCAATATATACAACCTATTATAATATCTGTATTTCAATCATATATATATATAATAGCGTTGTTTCTAGCAATATATATAACCTATTATAATATCTCTTTTTAAATCACATACAATTATCAAAACTGTTCCCAGACGAAAACAATATTCATCCCAAATTAATTAACAATTAAACAATTGATAATCAATATAAATATGGAATGATAAGCAAGAGCGAACCGCCACTTGCCTTAGATTAGACGAGGCTCAACGAAGCTCGAGACGACGGGTTTTCGGGTCCGAAACGAGGAAGAACTCGGATTATAATTTCCTACGGAACGACCCATAACGAAACCCAAAGTTAGATTCGACAATAACTAGTACGAATCTAAAGAAAGGCGAACGAAATCGAAGGAACGAAGTCCCGATCGAAATCACAAAACCCAAGGCCACACCCACAATCGCCCAGGCACACCGCGGGTGCGGTGGCCCTGCCGCGGGTGCGGTCACAAGTGCAGTCGTCGGGGACGAAGACGAGATCTTACCGGGGACAACGCGTTGGGCTCGATTTAGATTGGCTTTGTTGTGCGTAAGCACATGCCAAGATCCGTACTGTACAAGACGAAGGGCGCCAAGACATTGATTTGACAACTTCTTGGTGAAACTCTCAAAATAGGACATTTGTTGTGTTTAATTGTGACTCTAAGCAAGAACTTGATGGAGATTTGACTCAAAAACTGAAATGGATATAACTCTCATGAACGAGGTTCATGAAGAGTTTGGGATAAGTATCTCTCGACCCTCGGATACGACTCACCAAGAACCTTGAGACGAGGTTGAACACTCATGGATATGACACACCAAGAATATCCAACCGCCTTCGGATATGACACACCAAAGGGGTTTCGGATACGACACACCGAAACAAGACTAAGACACTCAAGGATATCACACACCTTGAAGCCATCGTCCAAGAGGCTTGAAATGAACAAAACGCTCACGTTTTTTTTAATAATCTCCAATTCAAGTCTAATTCAAATACAATGCTAGGCAACCTTTAAATAGGTGCCAAATGACAATACGTAAATTGTAAATTAATACTAATTAACTACCCACTAACCTACCCACTAACGTAGCTAAACCACTAAGGCCACTACGTATGCCACTAATTAGAAACTAACTAGCTAATTAATTAATGAAAATAACAATAAAACACAAATCAAACATCTTCCGCGGAGACAGTTTCTGGCCTAGTTTCAGAAGGTTCGTTCTCTCTCGTCCGTGATCGGAATGGAGTGATTTCAACGCCCAGAGATAGATCTTGAAGTCTAGTTTCACTCCTCAAAATTTGAGAGTGATCGGAGTTGGGAATAAGAAGATACGGCACTTTTACTGAGGTGACCCATGGTCACATCCATGCAGCTCGATTGCTTCTTTCTCTTCATTGAACCGACTTTGGCATGTCCTTGAGGGGTGAACCATGGTCACATCAGGCTTCAACTTCCAAACTCCTTGGGCCACAAAACACCACCTTGAGGGCACCTCCTCCTCCTATGGTAGCTCCGGCGACGACCTTGAAGAACTCCGGCGAAAGCTTGCAACTCCGGCGACAATGGAACGAGAGAGAGAGATTGGAGAGAGAGAGATTTGAGATGTCTTCCTCCTCCAAGTCTCCTCCTTTTATAGGCCAAGCAAGGAGCTCAGCTGGCACCTCCCCCACCGCCTCACCGCTTCAGCTCTGACAAGATCGGCAAGCAGCTCAGGCGAATTTCGGCGGAGCAGAAAAGAAATCATGACGGCGCGGGTGCGGTGGGTCTCACCGCGGGGTGCGATGGCGACCAATTCTGACCGCGGGTGCGGTAGGTATGACCGCGGGTGCGGTCAAGGCAAATTCTGTGCCTTTTGCCCACTTTTGTCTGGGAAGAATTATGGGTATGGGTTTTAACCCCGGTTTAAACATATTCATATCCGAACAAATATTCTAAGCCCCAAAATACGTCGAATGTATTTTATTCCACTCAAGGAATTTTTACAGAGATCAAATATTTAACAGAAAGTCTGAACTTCTCTGAAAATAATTCGACTACAATACGAGTGTTTGGAAAACTTACCAAAATACTCTTTACTAAAATGAGGGGTATCACATCACCTCCCCCTTACAAAAAGTTTCGACCCCAAAACTTGGCCGAATAAACCAAAGAAAAGCGAGGCGTTACATGTGTGGGGATTGTTTTAAGGTTTTTTAGGGTTTAGGGTTTGTACTCGAATGGACAAAAACCCCAAACCCCGAAACCTAACCATAAACCCTAAAAAACACTAGAAACCCTTTGGACGCAACCTGGTTGTGCCCAAAAATCCTAAACCTTAAACCACAAACCCTAAACCCCAAAACCTAACCCTAAAAAAACATTAGAAACCCTTGGACGCAACTAGGTTGCGTCCATAGTTCTGGACACAATCTAGTTGCGCTCAAAGGGTGTGTGGAGATTGTATTAGAGTTTTTTAGGGTTAGGGGTTTAGGGTTTGTACTCGAATGCATGAAAACCCTAAACCCCAAAACCTAACCATAAACCCTAAGAAATACTAGAAACCCCTTGGACGCAACCTGGTTACGCCCAAAAATCTTAAACCTTTAACCACAAACCCTAAACCCCAAAACCTAACCCTAAACCCTAAAAAAACACTAGAAACCCCTTGGGCGTAACTAGGTTACGCCCATAGTTCTGAACGCAATCTAGTTGTGCCCAAAGGGTGTGTGGGGATTGTTTTAGGGTTTAGGGTCTTTATCATAGTATATACCATAGTATATAACTATATAATATATGATATAACCATAGGGGTTTAGGGTCTTTATCATAGTATATTGAATTAGTGGAGAAACATACATGAATTTTATATGAATAAAAGTAGATTGAAACCTCATGATACAAACAAATTTATTGTCATGTAACCCTGGTTACTTGAAAACGTCTATTACTATAGTCAAATGCACACAAATGTACAAATCTACTAGGTATTTGAATTTCCAAATCATATAAAATATCAAGATAGATACAATGGGATGAGTATGTAGTAAATTTATTTTAAATATAAAATAAACTTGTTGATATAAAATATCCAAGTTTTTTTTTCTGGGCGCAACTACGTTGCGCCCAATTTTTATTATTTTTATTTATTTTGGTTTTTTATGGGCGCAATTACGTTGCGCCCAAGGTGAACCGGATTTTTTAACAACCCGGTTCATTCACTTGGGCGCAACTTGATTGCGTCCAAGGAATTGTTTTTTTTTCTCCGTTGGGTTGCGCCCAAAAACGGATGCGCCGCAAAAAAAAACGGGTGCGAACATTATACCCGTTGATTTATACTGCACTTTTTAAAAAGTATAACTTTCTTCTGAAGTAGTTGTACTTTCTGTATTTGGTTGAGAAAAAAATTAGCAAAAGTTATTTTTTAGGAAGTTGTAATTTCTCTAATCATGGGATTTGCATTTACCTTAAAAATGTTGATAAGATCTATTTCTTATATTCTTCAATAATGAAATTCTAAATTCATACATTAAAACAAAATTAGTAATTTAAACCAAACAAAACTTCTCACGTTCAAGTAATTTACACTTCTTGAAAAATAACTAAATTTCCAAAAATTTAACTTTTTATGTTTAACCAAAGATTAGTTCCATGCTATCCCACAATTTCAAGATTTCCTTGCTATCCCACACTTTAAAATTCCCCATATCATCTCAATTATGATAATAATTAACTAGCAAAATGTAAAGGTAATGCGCTGAAAATAAAATAAAAATGAAAAGAAGGGACAATCACTTGTGTCAAGCAAGAGGAAGTGGAGCAAATTATATGACGTGGCTGGGAAGAGGCCGTTGTGTTTCCCGCTCTCTCATACTACCACGTATATGTCTACCTCTTTGTCCCTTCAATTTGCTAGTTTTACAGAAAAAATAAACATAAAAATGGCTAATTTAATTTGAGCGAGTTTGAAGGAATTTATAGTTCATTATACAATTCACATTATAGGATTTATTATACCAGAAACATACTCAAGTAGAAAATACAATTGGTCCTATTAATACGAAAATTTACAAATCAACCACATCTTTTCACAGGCGGAAAAAAATGCATTGTCTTGTTTGTTTATATTGATTTTTTTGGTTCATTGTTTGTTTACATTGATTAAGGTCTATTTGACAATACACATTAGAATTAAAGAAAAAAAAAACTATCAAAAATAATCTTAATTTTCAGATAAAAAATAATTCCAATTTTCAAGTCAACAAAAAACAATCTTAACTTTCAATCCATGAACCAAAAATAGCACAAATGATTTTTCGGTTAAAATTTCGACTAATGTGGCAAAAGAAGTAGCACGTAAAATTCTCTATAAAATCCACATATACCAGTATAAGCACTTGAGAAGGGTGGGGAATTGCATATCATTGACACCCCACTTTCTTCTAAAGTCACTTGACTCACTACCAACTTTTATTTATTTTTGTTGCTGATAATCTCAAAAATGGAATTTTTATTATGACGAAACTATTTACAGTTGCGCGAGTCCATGGCGGGTGGATGAAAAGGGAATAACTAAGAGGGGGAGAAACAGCTAGAAATTTGATTATTTAATTTAACTTGCGCTTTTGACAACTTGGAAACTTCTTTATATATTTTAATTAAGTAAAGCTAGCTATTTTATTCTTTCCTTTTCTGTACAAAAAGCTAGTTAATCAAGTAATGCTCTTAGATTTAACTAGTGTAGAACTCGTACCTCGTACGGGTAAATGTAATTTAATAAAATCAAAAAAAATATTTATGATTGAATTAAATTAATGTTATATCGAAATATTTTTTAGAAAAATATAATTCTCGCTGGATCATTGGAAATAATATGCTATGATATGTAGGAATTTATGTAGACTCATTTAGAGAATAGTTAATATAGATATATTATAATGATTATTAATCTAAAAATCTCGATAAAATTATTCTCGATTTACAAAATTATTTATACGTGGCATATATAATAGATGGTCTTTTAAACAATTTAAACAGATTTCAAACAAATAATTAATGTGTGGTTCATTGACAAAAACTATTAGATTAGTAATTATATCTTTTGAATAAGAAAGCCAAAAATATTCATAATATGTAAAACTCATGTTTGGATTATAATAGAAATTTTTTAAAAGAAAAAATAATATTGACAAAATCGTGAACATGATCAATATTAAGTATTATAACAAATTCTTTACTTTTTATGTTTTTTATTAGTTTGATATTTGAACAATTCATAATCAAATTTTCAAATCTTAGCTATTGTATTATACCTTCAAACTAAGTTTTGGTTAAACATGGATAAAATAAAGTAAGGTGAAGATTTTAAAATTATAAAAATTAAAATTATATATGTATAATTAATGAATAAGGCCAATGTAAATTTAAAAATTAAAAATTTATATTAAAATAAGATTTAAGTTTTTCAAGAAAGTATATGTAGCTAAACAATGACAATCCGAAATTGTTGTTACACCTTCAACGATACTTGTAAAAATCACAATATAAAACAATGATTTCTTAATATTTACGAAAATAATAATATACGTAAGGTTACGAAACCAATATTTATTATAGCAAGATACTTTATGATATAAAATATTATGTTTTAGATATTTCATTTGCATATGGAAAAGAACTAAAGAAGTGACATCAACCTAATAAACATGATATTATCTCGTATGTATATTATTATAATGAATATTAAAAATTATTATTGAAAATAAGGTGGAACTCAATATTTGAATATATTTATTTCAATGATTATTAAAAAAATATTTTTCATTTTAATTACTCAAAAAATATAAAATAAAAGGCAAGCTCAATTTAAAATTCCATGCATATATTCACAATGGATAATATATTTGACCCTTATATTAAGTTAAAATATTTATATAACAATTTTATCGTAGAATATAAATGTGAAAATTAATATCCAAATAAAAGAAAATATTTATATTAGATCAAAGGTACTGTTCATACAAAAAAATTGAGTTATTTGATGAAATTTTGAAGATTTTTATAGTATAAATTTAGTTAGTTTAAGAAAAAAAGTAAACTAAAAATAGGATTAATCGTAAAATAACATGTAAGCAAAGTTGATCCATGATTGTTTTGGTGTCTCGAAGGGGGGTATGAGATCAAACGAAGGGATTTTTTTTTTGATATTTTAACTTTTTGTTAAAATAAATATATGAAATAATTCAGAAAAATATATATAAAAAATTTACAAATCAGCCAGATAAATCACATTTTTTTTAGTTTTTTCTAATTACGTAATGGACCTGTATAAAGTTTTAAGATTTTGATTTTAATTTATATCCTTACTTATAGAAAACAATAACTGAAAAGTTATTTGAATAAGTAATTAATCAGTAGTGGCTGATTTATGTAGGTGTAAAGTTATCTCAAATTCAAATACTTTAAAATTTTGTATACGTACTACATTTAATTTACTTTTGATAATGTGTATAATCATATGAAATTGAAAGTTTGATACAACAAAGATTTAGCTAGATTTTTTAGTTGAAACTTTTTGTTTGATTTAACAAAATTTTCTTGGTAATTTATAATTGATATTTCACGGTTTGTTAGTGAATATTTTCTTGGTGATTAACAAACTCAATTTAATTTTTTAAAACTGAAAATTACATTTAGCAAAATGATAAGTAATAATCCCATAGATACATTGTACAATCGGAAAATAGAGACCATGTATTTTTTATAGAAATTATAATCAAATAAAAATTGTTAAATGGGAACGTACAATATACATTCGTTAAAAATCTGATATGATATAATTGTTGTTAAGATGAGTTGTTAAAAATTGAAAGGTTTAGAAGAAAATCTCAAGATTATATAAATTAAGTTTGTTAAGATACATTAGTCTGAAATTTTACTAAATTGTTAATAAAATATGTATGTGTAATAATATAATATAGTGGGTTGAATTATAATAGCACATGTACTGTGAGTTGAAAATTGTATATATTGTATGATTTTGGCCCATAAATTTATATATATCATACTATATATGCAAAGTCATAAAAATAATATTACTAATTACATAAATGAATATAAGATGTATTTTATATATAAGTTTAGTAGGAATTCTATCATATATTAGTTTGACAGATATAAGCTTATTTTTTGTAATTTGTAGAGATCAAAATTTATAAAAAAATGTATAAGCATTCAACAAAGTTGTATATAGTTTTTATATATTTTAAGTTAGGTGTGATTAGATATTGTGGTTTAAATTGAAATATAATGTTAAGAAAAAAAGTGCATTAATAACAAAATGACATGTAGGATTTGTGGGGCCAAAAATATTTTGGTGGCTCGAAATTCAATAGCTTTAATATATATAGATGGACCATAAAATTTATTCGGGTCATTTTACTCTAAAATTTGTATGTGTAATAATATAATATAGTGGGCTTGATTATAAAAGCACATGTACTATGAGTTGGAAATTGTATATATTGTATGATTTTGGCCCATAAATTTATATAAGTCAAATTGTATATACAAACGCATGAAACTAATATTACTAATTACATAAATGAGAATAAGATGTATTTTATATATAAGTTTAGTAAAAAATCTATCATATAAGCTAGTTGTGATTTGTAAAAATTAAATTTTATAAAAAATTGTATAGAGTTTTTATATATTTGAAGTTAGTTGTGATTAGATATTGTAATTTGAAATTTTAAATATTTATAGTTAATTGTGATTAGATATTGTGATTTAAATTAAATAAAATTATTAATATAAAAATAAATTAGATTAACCACAAATTGACAAATCGAATTTGTGGGATCATAATTAATACGGTGGCTTCAAATTCTTTTGCTTTAATATATATATAGATGGTTGTTAAGGATTTTTCTTTTAGTGGGGAGTTAGAATTTCATTCATGAATCCTGATGCTCTTCCTTCCTTACAAAGAATGAGCTCATTGGGCCTAAAAGGATGTAGGAAGCCCACCTTATATTGATTGAGGAGTACTAAATGGGCCTATTAGGCTTACTAAACCAGACGGCCCAAACTCACAACACAACACAGCACATGTGGGTGTATATGAACCTCAGTTTCACCTGAGATAGATGTAGTAATTTATGAAGATTGGTACCTCTACTATCTGAGGTAAGCAACTTGGCACATTGGCGAGATAACTAGATGGTCCATTTGCATGCCACGTGTCATTCCCATGGCCATATGGCCCATATCAACTCAAGCTGATCCCATCACACCCCCAGAAAAAAAAAATTTACACGAAAACCCCCCAAAAATAAAAAAATAGTGGGGTATTGAAGATAAGACACTTGTGGAGGCCTGTGCTAGAAACACTCCCCAGTCCCCATACAGTTCAACTTATACATAATCCAACGGCTCAGATTCTGCTCTAAACAAGCCTCTGAAGATAATACCACCACTTTCATCATTCAACTACCATAAACCAATTCTCCCTTGAGAAACTTATTCACCAAAGAAAGAAGAAGAAAAAAATCCACCAGTTTTCAATTTCAATTCATCCAAATGGCATCTCTACCCATTGCCTTCGGCGCCACCACAGTTGCCGCCAAGAGAAGGGTGTTTGCCGCCACAGCAACCAAGGGCTCAGCGGGCCCGCCGGAGGAGAAGAGCCTGTTGGACTGGTTCCTGGGTGCACTGCAGAAGGAAGACCAGATGCTTGAGACTGATCCCCTCCTTAACAAGGTGGAAGGAAAGGCGCCGCCCCCCACCAGTGGGGGCCGGGGGAAGAGCACAGTTGCCGTCCCTGCAAAGAAGAAGAATGGTGGGTTTGGAATTGGAGGTCTCTTTGCCAAGAACTGATCTCTGCATTGTTTCTTATGCTCACACAAGAGATGGTTTCATCTTTCTCCTGTTTACTCCTTGCTTTTCTTATGTTGGGTTAAAATTGTTGGGACATGAAACCTTTGCTATGATTTATGGCATTATTGTAACTACAACTTATCTTCATGAATCTAAATTGGCATTTTTATACAAGTTCATGATTTCTCTGTACTATAACTACATCGGAGTTTAGGAGTATATCATTGTAAATTTGTAATTCCTTTCTAATGCAAATTGAAAACTCAGTTAGCTTTACAGGGATGTTTATTCGTCCTTGGTAAGATTGATACATTTAGGATGAGGAAAAGGAGGAAGATTCAATCAAAATCATGGGTTAATAAAGTGTCTCTTTACGCTAAGTGCTAAAGAAAGGGAGCCAAGCGCAGTGTGATGTTCATCATATAGAAGTATCATCCATCTATGTTGAACTCGGTAAAATTCTTTGGAATTAGTATAAACTATAAAGAATAGTTTCCAATTTCAATTTCAATTTCAATTAATGGATGAAAGATAAACAAAGCATCCAAGGGGAAGTAGATTGCTAAGGATGAAAATCTTCAAGGGTCACTTTTATGCGAGAGCACCACTTGTAGATTAATGAGCAAAGGTAGATGTATGAAGCTGATAAGTGCAATGAATTATAGTGTAGAAATTGAACGTAGGATGAGATTTCATACCTGCAATGCAGAACAAGACTGGATGTACTCAATACAATCTTTCACAGACTCATTCTGGTAACCATCAGCTCCAATTGTTTGACGTGCTTGGAATAGATTCCTCCAGCAAACAGTTCTTCCACACGGTGATGAATGTGCAACCACTTGCTCAAGTACAGATCTTGTACACAACGTTGTTTTCGTATTGCCCCATGCTTACATTAACATTCCACCTTGGGCTGCAACCTGCAACCATGGTCTCAACTGTGTTCTCCAGCCACTGAAATATCCATAACTAAAAAGCAAACCAATTAACCAGCACAAGCATAAATGTGCACAAGCCTCAGAAACTGGAAGTTTCCTAGAGAAATTGGTATGCTGCTTTGTTATTTCCTAAATATAATCCAGAATGTGTAAGAATGCATATGGTCATCATTGGACCAATAGGGCAACTCACAGCTTCTGATGATATTACAGTAAAGTAATGTACTACCATGAATGAAGTTGAAAAGGCAAAGGTTGACAGAAATTAATCAGTGTCTTTAGTATCAAAAGCTGTAGGGGAGCATTTTTCACAAGCTTATATAGTAAGACATTATTGTACAAGGAGTGCAAAAGAGTCAGTACAACTTGAAAGATGAAATTCAGTTTTTTCACTTAAACAAGTCAACCAGCAGAGAGAGATAGATTTGCAAAGACATAAAGAAAAGCTCCATACATTACGTTTTAATAGTATATGTACATTTCAGCACAAAATGTGATTACAAAGAGTACAAAAAGATGGTCTTTTGCAAGAAGCCTCAAATCGCCACTTCTATGCTTTCTTCTTTAAATAATCCCAAATTATCAGTTGAGCCAAAAAGCACCAGTAGACAAGAACAACAGCCTGCTCATCAACATGGTGATACAACTTTCATTGAACTGACTTTTGGAAGATGTCATGAATTGAAAATTTATAACAAATATCACCTTCACATGGAACACAATCAATCACCAATATTTCCCATCAAACCACTGAATCATGAAGGAGTTCATAAGTTTGATCATAGCCCTAAAAAGATAAGGCAACCAAACAAACAATGTCATTGCTTACCGTTCATAACAAGCAAGACTTCCCCACCATCAGCAATAACACTGTCAAGATAAGCCCTAACCTCATCCACATCCTGTAATTGCCTAGGAGCTCTAAGATCACTATCCAAATCATACCAAACCCCATGAATCCTCCGCAGAGTAACCCAATGCCTGTTCTTCCACAAACCCCCATACCTTTTAAGTGGAACATTCAACACAATCCCCATCAATCCACCATCATCACTATCAGATCCTTCCAGGTCAATGGAAGACGCTCCAACTCGGCGATCATGCCATGTAACAGTCTTATCCTTGGATTCGAGGGAAGCGATCAAGACGTTGATATCATAGTTGCCAGTGATACGATTGTGATGAGGCTTGAAGACGAATGAAACCGGGGTCCATCTTTCCCGAGTAGGATCATCTTCGATAAGCTTCTCGGCAATAGTATCAAGTTCTGCTCTTGTGAAGGCCTCCTTCTCCTAGAAATCGAATCCGTTCAAATCAGATTCCTCAAATTATCGAATTCGGGAGACAAAAGTAATCTAGGGTTTCCCCTCTAGAATTCTCTATACGAGTTGGAATTAAGTTAACTACCCCAGATTATCAAAATCAATCGATGGAAGACAAGAAAATAAACACAATCGTACCTGAAAGAGATTGTTAAGGGCGTGAAGAAGGCAGAATTGCAATCTCTGACGCTCGTGATAAACGTCCGACTGTTGCTCCTCCATCTTCTTGACCTCCATCGCCACGTTAAAGCGGTTTTGTCTGCGGTAAACAGGGCCTGTCCGGACCGGAAAATTGGATCGCACCGTACTAGAATAGCTGGACCGGTTTGATAAAAAAAAATAGCTGGACCGGTCCCGTCGTATTTTCCGGTTCCAGTCTAAACCTTACATTTTCTTTTCTTTTATATTCCGGAGTTTCGTATTATACCCATGAGTTTTTACAATTTTTTGTAAAATATCCGAAGGTTTAGAAAATTTTGTGCGACATCCCTGAGATTTTTACAAATTTCGTCAAATGTCTTTAACATTATAAAACATTAACTTTTAAACATCTGTCGTCTATTCCTACAAATAAAGCAAAAAAATAAATTAAAATCTTATATGCAAAATCAGTTGTTGTTGTTGTATGCAAAATGATAACAGATTTTTGTCGTTCTAAAAACTGCTATGCAAAATATCCAAACAAACCTTAAACCGTAGTCCTAGGTAAGTACAGGTCGAATCCACAGGGAGGCGAATTCTATCTTAATATGCAATTTATATGTCAAACCAAAGTAACCAAAGGGGGGTTTTGTGAGTTTTAGTAACCTAAGCATGCAAAAGTAAACAAAGTAAAATATGATGAAATCAGTGATTGGGAAAAAGCATTTAGTCAAACAACATCCACTATTCGTATGACAAGTTGATCATAGATACTCATTCAAAATCTCATGCAATGGTGATTCCAATTCCTTTTCAGATATAACTAATAGCACAACCAGATACTATTAGCACTAACTAATTAAACAACCCTGAAACTATCAAGATTCAGTTTAACAGCAGCTTTACGGATATGAATATAGTTGGATACAATTCTAGCATAAAACAACCAGCTTTTATCCTAGAATGTAAATCAATTCTCTTCTGCATAAGACTAGCACAACCAGATACTAGTACGATGCAGTTGCTACTCTGAAATAGATATGTTCAACCAGTAACAATCTAAATCTAGCAATAGATCAATAACGACAAACCCTAGTTGCGTCCAAATAGAGATTATCAATATCAATCATAAGCAACTTAAGCAAGAGAAAGATAAAAATCATGCAATAGATAAGGAACGAGAATCTCACAACTTAATCAAAACAAAAGCTTCAGCGTCTGACTAAGCCAATGAGGCTTAGTTCTTCATAATGTAGAACGTAGAAAGGAGAAGTAGAATTAGGGTTTCGAGATTTGATAATAGATAGGCAAACAAGCCTTTTTTCAACCCTTAAATACTAAAGAAAATAAAGCTAAGTTAACCTAAAACGAAATAATAAAAAGTAATAAAATAATGCAAATAAAGAAACGGCGCGGCGGACTTCAGACATCGACGGCGGTCGCCGCATCTCCCACGGCGGGCGCCGCAATTAAACGGCGGGCGTCGTGGTCACTTCGTAGCCAAGGTCGGTGGAAAGCCAATCGCGGCGGGCGCCGTAAGGTTCACGGCGACCGCCGTAATTACGGCGCCAGCCGTCTTTGTACGGCGGTCGCCGTTCTTCGATTCAGCTTCTGCGACACTTCCGTAAAAACGCCATAACTTTTGATTCCCAACTCGGATCGCGCTCATATTTTGAGGACTTGCAGTAGACTTCAAAAGCTAACTCCTAGAATTGGAATCAATCCATTTGGACATCTGAGTAGAGATAACGAACCAATTGAATTCAGCCTATGGTTCTTCTACTCTTCATTGCACTCCTCTTCCTCGTCTTCTCATGTGGTTTCTTCCTCAGTGTCTCATATGATATCCAAAACCGCTCAAACACCTCCAAAAACACCAACTTTGCCCCCAAACACCATACACATGAATATGTCTAAATCTACCCGAATGGCACCAATAAAACCTCTAATGACTCTTACTTAAGCCCTACAAAGTAGTGCTTATCAAACCACCCCATGCTTAGACCTTTGCTCGTCCTTGAGTAAACTAATAAAGAGTCTACTCCTCCAATGTAGCATCCAAGGTCTCAGGAAGCATATCCTCAAACTAAGAGTCACCTAACCCATCCCAAAGCTCCTGGCACCAATCTCATTCACAACACATCCATAACTCAACAAGCTTAAGGGGCAAGCAGAGTACTTTCCCCAAGATAACCCGGACATCCAAAAGTGTGAGTAACCTCTAATCCTAGCCTCTATCTATTGCTCCTTATGTCTCCCAGAGTGACCTACCCGACAATCCTTCTTTGACTCCTCTTCTTATGACGCCTCGCCAAGAATAATGAAAAATCCTAAAATCACTCTTCTTCTTTTTCACTCGTTTTGCCAAGGCGCCCTTTCGGGTTTTCACCAAGCCACTCATTTCATTTTCCAATAGATGTACTCACATAAGCTCCCGTCACTCTTGACCTCATATTACCCCATCCTAATGCTAGTCCAAGCCATCTGCTTATTGCCTAGGCCGCCCTTTCGGGTTTTCGACTTATCCCAGGATTTCAATGATAGCCTTTTTTTCAAATTTTTGGCTCTTTTCATTTTTTATTCATTTTTCTCCTCAGCAACGTAGCAAGTATAAAACTCCACCCTATGCTTAAACATTGCATTGTCCTCAATGTAATGAAAGACAAAAGAATAAAGCATAGGGAAAAGCAAAAAATAACTCACAACGTTGCCGAGTTGGCTTGGACACTTCCTTGTTGCTGGCGGTGTAGTCATAAAAGCGCATATCCAGGTGTTGAGCGTGCGTCTTAATTACTCCATAATCGTCTTCTACTGTGCAACCATAAGGTGACCACTTGGTGAGTAGTGGTAATCAAACAATGCGGGGCTGCACGGCCTTCAAAAATGGGCCCAGATGTCATCGTGGTTGGGCCCTGGTGTACCTCCTCTCCAGCTGTCGACTGCAAGGCCATCATCTTTGCCAAATAAATGTAGGGTGAATGTATTCCTCCGTTAGCAACATGATGTGCACCTCTCCGTGGGGAATCGGGACAGCTCGGTATTTTTTTTTCTCCCCGTTTAAAGTCTTTTCGGGGTATTTTATTTTCGTCTTTTGCTCCCCGTTTAATGTTTTTTCGGGGCCCATTTTTTTTTACCTGAGAAATTGCGGCGGTCGCCGTAAGGTTCGCGGCGGGCGCCGTGATTAAACGGCGGTCGCCGTTCTCAAGTCGTGGCCAACTTTCTTGGCGAGGCATTTACGGCGGGCGCCGTAAGGTTAGCGGCGGGCGCCGTGAACTCCTTCTTCACTTTTTTTCGCGCTTTCTGCAGGTTAATTCAACACAAAAACTAAAAGAAAAACAATAGAAATTGACTAAGGGAAAGAAAATAAACTACCAAATCTCGGGTTGCCTCCCGAGCAGCGCCTTGGTTAATGTCGTGGCTCGACATATTACTCGAACAGCCTCAATCCATATCATCAGGCTCTTTGGGAACCTTCTCAATCCATACCTCCTTCCTGAACCAATCGTGGAAAGGTTTGAACCTTAGACCATGCTTCCTCTTCAGCGGCTTCTCCATCTTGACCTTCTTGGTCGCGTCTACCCCATGCTTAGATCGATCAGGGGGGTGTTTAGCCTTGACTTCAGAGACCTGCACTAAAGAGGGAACGGGCTTCTCGCTCGGAGTTAGCAGCAAAGGTGATTTACCTGGAAGTTCCGGAGGGAGCTTATAGTGAGCGTCCCACTCATCAACACCTTCCTGCAAGTCAGTAGATATAGCAATATCCAAGCTAGAATCAACAATAGGTGGTGTGTCATCTAGGTGGTCCTCATCAAAAACATCTTGCACTACAGGCTCAAGTACATCAATTGCACACAAAGAATGACCATCAGAGGGGAATTTCATGGCTTCATAGATGTTATAATTAATGGTTTGGCCATCAAATTCCATAGTCAAGGAACCAGTACTCACGTTGATTTTAGTGTTGGCAGTTTTCAAGAAGGGTCTCCCTAACAGAATAGGGGCTACATGCATATCATGTTCCATATCAAGCACATAGAAGTCAGCAGGAAAAGTAAGATCACCAACCCTAACCAAAACATCCTCCACTATCCCTATAGGACGCACACTAGATCTATCAGCTAGCTGAATGGAAATTTTGGTTGCATGCATGGGTCCTAATCCTAAGGATTCACAAAGAGATGAAGGTAAAACATTTATGGAAGCACCCAAATCTAACATAGCTTTATTGAACTTGGTACCTCCAATGGTGACGGGGATGGTGAGCACCCAAATCTAACATATCATCAGGCTCTTTGGGAACCTTCTCAATCCATACCTCCTTCCTGAACCAATCGTGGAAAGGTTTGAACCTTAGACCATGCTTCCTCTTTAGCGGCTTCTCCATCTTGACCTTCTTGGTCGCGTCTACCCCATGCTTAGATCGATCATGGGGGTGTTTAGCCTTGACTTCAGAGACCTGCACTAAAGAGGGAACGGGCTTCTCGCTCGGAGTTAGCAGCAAAGGTGATTTACCTGGAAGTTCCGGAGGGAGCTTATAGTGAGCGTCCCACTCATCAACATCTTCCTGCAAGTCAGTAGATATAGCAATATCCAAGCTAGAATCAACAATAGGTGGTGTGTCATCTAGGTGGTCCTCATCAAAAACATCTTGCACCACAGGCTCAAGTACATCAATTGCACACAAAGAATGACCATCAGAGGGGAATTTCATGGCTTCATAGATGTTATAATTAATGGTTTGGCCATCAAATTCCATAGTCAAGGAACCAGTACTCACGTTTATTTTAGTGTTGGCAGTTTTCAAGAAGGGTCTCCCTAACAGAATAGGGGCTACATGCATATCATGTTCCATATCAAGCACATAGAAGTCAGCAGGAAAAGTAAGATCACCAACCCTAACCAAAACATCCTCCACTATCCCTATAGGACGCACACTAGATCTATCAGCTAGCTGAATGGAAATTTTGGTTGCATGCATGGGTCCTAATCCTAAGGATTCACAAAGAGATGAAGGTAAAACATTTATGGAAGCACTCAAATCTAACATAGCTTTATTGAACTTGGTACCACCAATGGTGACGGGGATGGTGAACATACCTGGGTCGCCACATTTCTTGGGTAAGCGCTTCTGAAAAATAGCAGAGACATGTTCGCTTACCTTGACCTTCTTCTTGCTGTTCCTGTCCTGGTGTCTCTTCGTGGTGCACATCTGCTTCAAGAACTTTGCATAACGAGGGACAGACTTGATCAAATTTAGGAGAGGCATGTTGACCTCAACGTTTCTGAACATCTCAAACATGTCCTTGTCCTGCGCAACGGGCGCCGTAATTACGGCGGTCGCCGTCTTTGTACGGCGGTCGCCGTTCTTCGGTTCAGCTCTTGCGACACTTCCGTAAAAACGCCATAACTTTTGATTCCCAACTCGGATTGCGCTCATATTTTGAAGACTTGCAGTAGACTTCAAAAGCTAACTCCTCGAATTGGAATCACTCCATTTGGACATCTGAGTAGAGAGAACGAACCAATTGAATTCAGCCTATGGTTCTTCTACTCTTCATTGCACTCCTCTTCCCCGTCTTCTCATGTGGTTTCTTCCTCGGTGTCTCATATGATATCCAAAACCGCTTAAACACCTCCAAAAACACCAACTTTGCCCCCAAACACCATACACATGAATGTGTCTAAATCTACCCGAATGGCACCAATAAAACCTCTAATGACTCTTACTTAAGCCCTACAAAGTAGTGCTTATCACAAAATCAGAATAAAAATATTTGAAAGAGAGTGAACTCACATAAAATGTTATGTGAAATATTTTTTCTCTGATTTTTCATATAGGATTTTTAATATTTTTTGCTTTATTTGTAAGAATAGACGACATAATGCTTAAAAGATAACGTTTTATACGTTAAGAGCATTTGACGAAATTTGTAAAAATCTCACGGGTATCGCGCGAAATTATTCAAACCCTTGAGTATGTCGCAAAAATTGCAATAATTCAAAGGTATCATAAAACTCTGTTTATATTTTCTATAATTCTATATAAATTAGAAGGATCAATCACATTAGAAGAGAGACTTATATGCGAATGTGAGAGCATGTACACATTGTATTTAATATAATGGCGCATAGTTCAAGATTTATGCACACATTTACCATTTTGTGTGTGTTATGTATGCATTTATATGTACTATGTATGCATTTACTTTAAACTATGCTACTTTATGAAGGAATTGTGTCCTTTAATCAAATGTGCAATTACTGATTATGAAGTGGTATCGTTTATGGAGATATTTAATCCGGTGATTTTAGGTAGTCATAGTGCTTTGCTAGAAGCCAACTATGATTTATAGACTATATGTTATAAAGTATATCATAAAGTCTATTGCTATTATTACCGGATCCTACGAGGTCACACCCTTAGAGTTTGGACTGGATCAGTTTATTGGGCGACATATTATATAAAGTACATAATATAAAGTTATATAAGATATAACTTGGGAGATAATGCTTGTTAATAATAAAGTGTTATTATTAATAATAAAAGATATACTTATTTAGGAAATAAGATATCTACACTTGGTATTATAAAAGGAGGGCTTTCTAAGAGAAAACCCTAATCCAACATTTGCACAAGGCTGCCGCATCCCTCCTTGCTCTCCCTTCCCCGTTTGCCTTCGATCCTTGCTCTAGCAACCGAGTCCCAGGTGATCCAAATCCAAGCTCGGGTGGACCAAATAGAGGAGTCACACGTGAGGCTCTATTCTCTCCATTCCAGCAGATAGAAACACGCATCAAAAGGTATTTGATTCTTCCTATCTATGATCTATTTGGGTTATGCATGAGATTCTTGGTTAGATGTTAGGAAATCGTTTCCTGAAATTACGCTTTACGCATCTAAAATCCCTACAGTGGTATCAGTTGCCTCTTGCATAAATTGATTAGATCAAATTTAAAGTTTTTAAATTTTGATGCATGTTCATGATTATCTTGATTCAATTAGATGGAAAATTGATATGTAGATTAAATTTGCATGATTAAAAATTTAGATTTTGATCGATTGGATTAACAAAGTTTAGAACTTTCAATTTGAATATACATGTAAAATTGTTCTACATAAAAATTGTAAATTTACCCATGAATAAAGTTATGACTTTTGCCGCGTTCGATTCGGATCGAATAACTGCTCCAGAAAGAAATACGCGGTCGCGGATCTGGGTTCTGAAAAAAAAAATTAAAAAAATTGCGCGTTTTTCCGCGGTCGCGGATCTGGGCTTGGAAGTTTCCGCAGGCGCGGTTACTGAACCGCGGTTACGTGTTATGGGCTCGACTGGTTTTTTACTTGGGTGACTCGACCGGATCGGCTTGGTATTTGACCGAACCGAATAGGGCCGAACCAACCCACGCTTGAACCGAACACATAGGGTTCGGTAAGACCGAACGGGCTCGAGCAATCCATGGTCTGTTTCGGTTTGACAGAACCGACTTGGACTCACCTGGATCGCAAACTGAACTGGGTTCGGTTCGGGTGAAGCCAGCCGAGGGCTCGACAGGCTGGGCAGGTGGCTCGCGTTGGACCGATTCACGGTCTGACATGGTCCACATGGCTCGCTTTGGGTAAATTTTACAATAAATGATTGTCCTAAAAAGAACTAGATAAGATCTTAGTTGACAAATTAGATAATATATGATATTGTCTAAAATATATCTTCCTAAAAGTTGTTAGGAAATATTCTCACTTACTTAAATTAGGATATTTGATATTTTGCTTTAATTGATGCATATCTTATCCAATATTACAATTTAATGATTAATTATGATTAATGCTACATATTAATGTCATTTGAATCAAGACAATGATATAATATTATTTTATCATGAGATGATTAATTTAACATTGGATGTTTTTAAATTGTCTATATAATATATGATTTTATAATTGCATGTATATTTTATTTTGATATTATTGCATGCGGTGATTAGTATGGCCCACATTAGGATAGATAAATACGATATGCGCATCGTTATGTTTTTCTTGTACACGATCTGCGTATCGTTATGTATTTTTGTAATTTAAATTTCTACAAGAGAGTTTATTTCAATTATATGTAAGACAAGAAGAAGAAGATCCTAAGAAGACCAAAGGATGGAGATCCATGGTGGATACTAAGGATGGAGATCCAAGAGTAACAAGAGCCATGAAGATTAGATCTTTAATTTTGGTTTTTTAGAGACCATACTAGGATCACATTTAATTACTGCATTACTTGAATGCTTTATTATTTCCCACTTTGCATGTTTGTTTGTTTGTTTATACTATTTTGTTCACTAGTAAATAAACAACCATTGCATACTTAAGTCCCTTAAAAAAATATTGAGATAATACATTTACATATCATAACCATGAGGCCCTTGGAATTCGTTGGATAGTTTTCGTCCTAGCGAGGTGTCCTTCCTTGACCTTGGGATAGTGCGGGTATGTCTAATAGGGGCATGCTGCCTTGGTATGGTTACACTCAACAAGAGACCAAGATGCTCAGTTTTGGATCTTGAGGCATAAGGATGAGTCTTACATAAGATGTGGCCATCAACCAAGAATTATAAGGTGTTATAATTAGAAACCCGTTGCGCCACATGTTTACAACATGATAGGCTTGTTTGACAAGATGGCTCGACTAGGTAACCCTTACAATGTTGAGACAACTACATATATGATCTTATACTCCCTACATGATGGATTTGCCCACTTTAGGCAGATGTATCACATGGGAGCCATGAGCAAGACTCTCAACGAGCTACACGTGATGCTCAAAACAGCTGAGCAAAACGTCATGGTTGACCCTTTGAAGGAAGTTCTAATGGTCAATGGGAAAAGGGTTTAAGAAAGGGCCCCAGAAGAAGCAACAACACCAAGGGAAGTGCAAGCAAGTTGTCCAACCCAAGGGAAACACCCCTAAGGTGAAAGTGGCTGCTGAGCACGACTGCTTCTACTGCAAGGCTAAGGGGCACTGGAAGAGAAACTGCCCCAAGTACCTGGAAGACAAGAAGAGGGGAACAGTCTCCACTTCAGGTATTCACGTTACTGAAATCTTATCAACCAAGTCTCATTCTTGGATATTAGATACCGAATGTGGTTCTCACATTATTTCGAATGTGCAAGGACCAACAAATAGGAGACGGTTGCAGAAGGATGAGATAGATCTGCGCGTTGGAAATGAAGCAAGGGTTGCTGCACTTGCCATTGAAAATTATAGTCTACTTCTACCTTCTGGCTTAGTTTTAGAACTTTATAATTGTTATTTTGTTCCTTCTATTACTAAGTATTTGATTTCAATTTTAGTTTTGAACCTTGAGGGTTATGATTTTGTCATTAAAAATTATTTTTTCCTTTATAAGAATGACATTTTCTATGCTCGAGCTCATATGAGTAGTAGTGGACTATACATACTGGATATCAAATCTAAAATTTATAACGTTGATACATAGAGGCAAAAGTCGAATGATATAAGTGAAGTCAATCTATGGCATTGTCGCTTGGGTCACATTAAAATCAAACACATGAAGGAACTCCAAACAGTTGATAGCCTAAAGTCATTTGATTTAGAATCATTTGAAACATGTGATAAGATAAAGGCACTCCGATCAGATCGATGGGGCGAATACCTGAGCCAAGAATTCGACCATCACTTGAGAAGTTGTGGCGTTGTTAGACATGGTCTGCTCAATGATGAGTTTTGCTGATCTTCCTACATCCTTTTGGGGATATGCCCTCACCAATGCTGCGTTCACACTAAACAGGACTCCGTCACGATCAGTTGACAAAAAACCACATGAGATATGGTATGAAAAAGTTCCTAGCTTGTCACTCCTGAAGGTCTGGGGATGCGAGGCTTATGTAAAGCGTTTACTACCTAATAAGCTAGCACCCAAATTAGACAAATGCTTCTTTATAGGTTATCTCAAAGAAACAAGGGGATATTAACTCTACAATCCCACTGAGAACAAAGTGTTTGTTGCTCGAAATAGTGTCTTTTTGGAAAATGATTTCTTTTCCAAGAAGCCAAGTGGGAGAAATGTTCAGCTTGATGAGATTCAAGTTGAGCAACAAACCCAACAACATGAAGACATAGATGATGTCACTGAGGAACTTGACTTTGGAGGCGTACCTTCTCAAAGGGAAACCGCCCAGATTCAAGATGCAATTCCTCAAGTTGATGAAGCACCTGAGGTCCCGTATACAGATGTGGTCAACCCAGCAGCTGAAGTCTCTCCTATTGTTGGACCACTGGAGATCAGACAGGCTAAGGCAGTAGCCTAGATGTTATGAGGATTACGTCTTGACTGCTAGCATTGATGTTCTACTTTTAGAGAACGGTGAGCCTGCGACCTATAAGAAAGTGATGGTGGACCCCGACTCCGAGAAATGGCTGGTAGCCATGAGATCCGAAATGAAATCCATGTCTGAGAATCAAGTCTGGGACTCGATAGATTTGCCTGATGTGGTAAAACCTATTGGATGCAAATGGGTTTTTGAGATCAACACAGACAAGTATGGAAACGTTTCTGTCTATAAGGCAAGACTAGTTGCCAAAGGATTTAGACAGGTTCATGGTACTGACTATGATGAAACGTTCGCATCGGTCGTTATGATCAGGTCCATTAGGATATTCCTAGCGATTGCCGCTTATTATGATTATGAGATTTGACGATCCTAGGAGAATATGCAAGCTTAAGAAGTCCATCTATGGACTTAAGCAAACATCCAGGAGTTGTAATCTTCGTTTTGATGAAGTGATCAAAAAGTTTGATTTCGTCAGATGCGAAGAAGAGCCCTGTGTCTACAAGAAGTTTAGTGGGAGCAAAGTGGCCTTCCTAGTTCTATATATGGATGACATATTACTCATTGAGAATGACATTCATATGCTGGAGACATTTAAGGAGTGGCTTAAGAAGTATTTCTCAATGAAGGACTTGGGAGCGGTTGAGTACATACTAGGCATTAAGATCTATAGAGATAGATCTAAGAGACATTGGTCTAAGTAAGGGAACTTATGTAGATAAGGTCCTTGATAGATTCAATATGATGAACTCTAAGAAAGGGCTCCTGAAGTACTTACGAAGGACTAGGGATGATCTCTTGATATTTGGAGGTGATGACGAGCTGGTCGTCAAGGGCTATACTGAGGCTAGTTTCAGACAGACAGAGATGATTTTGAATCCCAGTCTGGATATGTCTTCATTATGAATAGAGGAGTCGTCAGCTGGAAGAGTTCCAAATCCAGACATGTTCTACGGAAGTATCACATAATCGGACACTATATTGATAGTGGATATGTGAAGATGTGCAAAGTGCACACAGACGACAACATTGCAGATCCTTTTGACCAAGCTCATGTCTAGGCCCAAGCATGACAGTCACACTCGGGCCAAAGGACTCAAGCACCTTAGAGAGTTCTTTTGAGACATTGTTTGTTTTATGATAAACCTTGTTTATTGTTATCACAGACATTTATGCTTGACTTATATATGAGTTTCATATTATTATTTAATCATTGTTTGGGATTAGATAAAGTATCCAAACAGTTTAATAGTTATCAAATGAGCTCATCAAAACTGTTTTGGTGAATGAAACCCCATTAAGTGAACTGAAATTATAAAATTGTTAGAAGTCCATGGTCTAAGTTGTTAACTTGGATACAAATGACTTAATCAAAAGACCATATGTGAGATTGATTGATAACACCGGGTTTCATGTGTTATAGGGACATGGAGATGTCTAATCGATTACATAGATGTGTATACCGATACGCATCGGACATACCAATCTTAGGATTCCTCGGTACTTTACTGCGGAGTTCTAGGATTATTCATGATTAGTGAGTTCCTTAGACATGAGTATGATATAGTTATCATTTGACTGTTGGTACGTCTTTGACGTTGTCAAACGCTGACCGTAACAGGCAGTTATAAAGACAGTGATTAGGATTGTCAAAAGTTGAGTGGGTGCTGTAGTCTTACAAGATTGAATATGTCCTCCTATTCCATGTATACAACGATACATTTGGAAAGGATTGGTGTCTCGGCCACTTGAAGAGAGAGAACTGTGAAAACGCATGGCCATGCTCGGATGGATTAGGGTTTAGGGTATTATAAAAGGAGGGATTTCTAAGAGAAAACCCTAATCCAACATTTGCACAAGGCTGCCGCATCCCTCCTTGCTCTCCCTCCCTCGTTCGCCTTCGATCCTCGCTCTAGCAACCGAGTCCCAGGCGATCCAGATCCAAGCTCGGGTGGACCAAATTGAGGAGTCACACGTGAGGCTCTATTCTCTCCATTCCAGCAGATAGAAACACGCATCAAAATGTATTTGATTCTTCCTATCTATGATCTATTTGGTTTATGCATGAGATCCTTGGTTAGATGTTAGGAAATCGTTTCCTGAAATTCCGTTTTACGCATATAAAATCCCTACACTTTAAATTGGGCCTAATATTGAATGGGCCAATATAATTGACTGCATCATCTCCCACCTGTTTTGCTTTAAAAAACTCCTCCCCATAAACTTGATCAAGAATTCAAACATGTGAAGAAAAAATAGATCCAAATCGAAGTGAAAATCGATGGTAAAAGCAACAGTTGTTTAGCTGCTTTCCTTTTTGGTGCCCACCGAGGGTGAGATAGAGTTCTTTTTACTGTCCACTTCGACAACTTTAAACAACAATTAGTGAAAATTATATTGAATAGACAATGCTTTAGTTAGTTGATGCGTCTATCAAGCGACAATGTTCCTAATTACATCAACGCATCTACCCTCACAGTCAAAAGTGTTTTTACAACTTCCAAGTCATGACATTGTAGCATAGTTACACTTTAATAAGTACTTCCATTTTGCCTAAGTGAACAAAATAATAAAAATCATAACATTACATAGTGCCACGCCAAACAGGCCCTATGGGATGAGGAAAGACAGTGGAAATAATCTAATTGGATAAAAAAGGCCGCTGCTATATACACCCTAAATCTGTACGCCAACATCTGGCGTGCAGGTTTTTCGCCTGTACGCTAGATGTTGGCGTACAGGTTTATCTTATTTTTGCATGTACGCCAACATCTGGTGTACAAGTGTCGTGCGTATTTCAAAATTGTGAGGTGTATGTAGGAGGCTCGAAAAAAAATGTCTGAAGTGTTTGATAATTTTATTTTGAATATGGTCTTTCCTTCTCTCGCAGTGCGTTGCTTTATCTTTTGCTTTTGAAGTGAGACTTTTTATGGCGAAAATTGGTAAATAAAGTGGCTGTCAATACTTGTTAGTTCAAAATACAAGTACTTGAATTTGTATACTGAGCTCTATTCAAACAACATTGTCACTGAAATGAACAACTAAACAGTACATTGATTTCATCAACCTCGTGGAACTGCATGTTCGAAGAAGCAAGTGCACAAAATCAAAGTATTAACTACCAGCAATATGCCTAATTGTAGTTCTCCTATGATCTAAGAAAGGAATTGAAACACTCGGAAGACAGTATAATAAGCAGATCTTATCTTTATGTACCTCTTGTGCATTGCATTTCAGAGCTTCATGACACTTCGCCCCGACGAATGACACTTGTTAAGCTTATTGTTCTTCCCAAGCTTGTTCCTCTTAGCACTTCTCAATGGTGTCAAATAGAACCGTAACATGCCATTCTGGGTATTGTTGGGTGGAAATCTAGCACTCTTGTTTCGATCCAAAACACCAACTTCAGTTTTCTTCATCCCAAGTGCAGATCCAGCAACTGTATACAAGCTCCTTGAGCTAGCAACACTATGGCTACGAGTTAATTTCCAATTGGGATCAGAACTCACTTCCTCTTCATTGCCTTCTCTCACGTCTTTCTTTGAACACTCCACATTCTTTCTATCAAGGCTCTCTTCATCATGAGCTGATGATTTGGATTGCTTTTGACGGCTTAGCAAACTCAATACATTCAATAGCTTGCCCCATTTCCTTGACTTTCTAGACCCAAAACCAGTGCTGCTGCTGGAGGCAGAAGAAGTCATGTCTTTGGAAGCAGTGTCAAAGCTATCAGAGCTGTCGTCCTTGAGCGAGCTCATCCTTGAACTCATCAGCTCCTTCTCTGTTATGAGCAACTTTGTGCCATGGAAGATCTCAACTTCTCCAGGTTGCTGCTGCTGCTTCTCAGTGCAATGTGAATCACTGTTTTCTTCATTGGCTGGCTTCACATTTGTCTTTGTACTACACTGATCAACGCTTTTCCTCCCCATATGCAAGGAAACCGAATCCAAGTGTCTAGCAACAATTGCACCATAGCTCTTCCTGTCATCGTTCTGATTATCAAAGCCATAAACGGTTGCCATTGCATTCTCAATCACAGAAACCATGGGAGTTGTATTTCGAGGAATCATCCTTCCATTCATATAACCATCCCAGGAAGCCCTAGGAGCATCAAAGCATCCTTCTCTTGCTTCTTCAACCTGCATTCTACCGCAATCAATTGATGCTCTACCAAGATCCAGAGAAAACCGTGGATCTGTATCGAAAAACCTCTTTCCAATCCCATCAACAGAGATTCTGCCTCCATCTATGGATGCTCTACCTAGATCAATTGAAAACCTAGGGTCTGTGTCACAGGATCTTCTCCCAAATCCATACTCACCAGCTTCTGGTTGAGCGTCTCTTAACCGCCTTCCTCGCAAATTCTCCAGCCGCATTTCCCCCAAACCACCACCACGGCCGCTACCATGGCGTCTTCTATCACGTTCGCCATCAGGCCTTCCACTCTTCTGCTTCCCCTTCCATTTCTGCAGCTTTTTACTGAAGACAGAGGCGGCAATCCAGAAGCTACCAGCAATTTCCTTGAAATCTCTCTTAACAGGCTTATTGCTCTGGAATTCGAGGTCGATAAACTCCTTTATCGTCCTCGAATCCTCATCTTCAATCGTATCGTCTAAATCTAGGTCACAAGCTCTCAAACGCACAGCATTTGACACGGTCACGTCAGCAGAAACCCTAATTTCACAGTCACTCTCCTCAACCTCCTCCTCCTCTTCCTCTCTCAGCTCAGGGACCGGGTATGTACTTCCTAGAAGCCCTAGGTTCTTCGATTCAACCATGCATTTCGCGATCGAGCCAGCACCGCCGCGCTCATCGTCGACGGTGAGCAGATCCTCGAGACTGCTCCGAGCCCTAACCTCACAGGATCTCCGGCGGGGCTCGTAGGAGAGGCCGAGGCTCTCGCACTTGTCGGCGGAGAAGGTCTTGCATCGCCGGAGCTCGGGAAATGCGGCGGAAGACGACGACGACGTGGAGCAGCTATTTCCGGCGGCGGTGGGGGGAGGAGAGGGGTTGAGGACGGAGAGGCGCTCGCGGAGGCAGGGGGCGCAGAGAGAGGTGAGAGGCTGGTCAGGGTGGCGGTGGCAAGGCGTGAGGCGGCGCGGCTGGAGCTTGAGAGTCATGGATCATGTGCGGCGGCGTAGGCGGATGTGGCTGTTTTAGGAGGTCGCCGGAGGGAGAGGGCGGTGTTTCAGGCGGAATGGGCGGAGAAGGAGAGGGGAGAGATAGGGGGGTGAAGTGTGGAAGAAGAGAGAGAGAGGATGATGCAACGGAAAGAGAAGGTGCAGTGCAGGGAGAAGAAAAACCCTCACCGTCTATAAAAGGCCCGTACAAAAACCTCCGTTCGAGGTTTTCTGTCGCACGGGTGTTATACTGTCCGATACATAATAATGGAAAAATAAAAATAAAACGTAATTTTCGTATGGAATCCAATTTTTGTGAAAGGTTTGAATAATTTTGCTCTGAAATTTTAAGAATTTTTTTCAAATGTCTTTAATATTATAAAATGTTAATTTTTAAGTATTTTGCCATATATTCCTACAAATAAAGCAAAAACATAATAATTAAAGTCGTATATGAAAATTCGGAGGAAATATATTTCACATGATTTCACATTTATATGAAATGTTTCAATTAGGGTTGTTTATCGGTCGGTTTTTAGTCGGTTGAACCGAACCAACTGGACTGAAGTTGAACCGATTTATATTCGGTTCGGTTTTCGGTTCACATAAAAACAATATTTGGTTTGGTCAAAATCAATTATTTTTAAAATAAAAATAAAATTCTAGATAAAATAGTACAACCTTATTCGGTTCGGTCTAGTTCGGTCTAGTTCAGTCCAAGTTCGGTTCGGTCTAATTCGGTTTTGTGCACTAAAACCCGCTTCAATAACCTAATTTCAAAATGTTCGGTTATTTCGGTCCAAAACCGAACCTGAACTGAACCGAGTATGTTCGGTTCGGTTTTCGGTCCACAAAATTCCGAAATTCGGTTTCGGTTCGGTTTTGGACCGATGAACAACCGTAATTTCACTCTCTTTCAAACATTTTTCCTCTGATTTCACATAAATCAAAGGAAAAATATTTCGTCAAATACCCTTAATGTTATAAAAACGTTAACTTTTAAGCATTTGTCGTCTATTCCTACAAATAAAGCAAAAAAAATCTTATATGAAAAATCGAAGGGGAAATAATAACTAAAATCATATATGAAAAATAAGAGGAAAAATATGAAATATATTTATATAAGAAAATTTCGAAAATATAAAGATGTGATTTTATTATTCGTTTTTTTAGTGTGTAATTAAGATTCTAAATTTGAAAATTATTTCTAAACTATTTAATAGAAGGGGTAAATTCATAAAAAAAAAAGGTTAAATTAATGACTAAAAAATATTATTATTAAATATGGAGTTTTTTTTTATTGTGTGTTGTTGACACATTAGAAAAAAGCAACATATATGGTATGTTCGGCATGTAACTTATTATGACTTATCGTGACTTATCGCAACTTATCCGCCCAGATAAGCCTTTGAAGCTTAAGTCCATCGAAAAAACGCGTTCAGTATGTTCCTGACTTATCATGACTTATTGAGACTTATTTTTGGACAAAAAAACTACATTCTCCAACTTATCTCTGATGGTTGGACTTATCTCAATTTTTTTCCCTATACTCCCCCCCTACCCTGATACTTCTCACACGAGGTATGTTCTTCATCTGTCTTCCCCAGTTCATCATCGTTCTCCCTTCCCTCTCGATCTCCGACATTCGACAACAACCTCGATCCCTCTCGATCTCCAACGACATTCGGTTTCACGCTAGGTGACATCCGTCTTCCCCAATTCATCATTGTTGAGCGAACCAAATCTCGTATGTTCGGTATGAAATATTTTTTGAACACAGACAAAAGAATCAAGTTGAGCGAGCAAAGGAACATCCTAAAGTCGAAGCTCTGTGGAATATCTCATCTGTTAATCCAAAAAAAGTTGAAGCTCTTATCTATGGGTCTATTCTTCGGTGTCGGAAGCTCGGAGGAGGCGGCATGTAAGTGGTGTTCTTCGGCGTTGGAGGAGGAGGCTTCAGAAGCTCGTGGCAGCAGATGACCTCGTCATTCTGCAATTCGATTTTGGAGGAAGAAGCTGCGGGGAGGGCAGATGCAAATGTGAAAATCCCAACCCTAAAATTTACCCCTCAACATAACTCTCACGAAAATAAAATAGGAGTACTTTTGTAATTTTCATCAAAAAATTAACTTTGGATAAGTCATCGCGAACAGACAATACTGCTTCAGTCCTTACTTTCAGCTCCAGTCTCATCTTTTATAATTTTCATTCAACTCTTAGCTTATATCCTCAACTTCAGCCCAGTTTAGCCTCTACTTCAGCTTCAACCCCAATAAACCTCAGTCATATCGAACAGATCCAAATATGTTAAGTTTAAGACTTTTTTAATTCTATTTGACCAACTTGTAAAATTAAGAGCTAATATTAGATTTTTTTAGGTCGAAACAAGAGACCTCTGACAGAACGCTTAAAAAAATCTAATGCCAAATTACTAGACCACTTACATGTTGGTCATGTTGGTATCTGCTAAAAAAAAATTACTTGTTGGTATAATAAACCTACTTTTAATCACCAACAAAAACCAAATAAAGAAGGTTGTGATGAATAGAGATTGATATCTTTTTTTAGGTTTTCATATTTCTAGGGGAAATGATGACAACCATGTTATGGTCTTCGTATTAGACAAAGTTCAGGTTTGGTCATGAAAAATTAATGTTGACCGCAAAGATTAATCTTGAAGCGCCATAGTATGTACACTCGTTGCGTCCATGCACTTCATAAGATAATGGGGCTATAATTTTGAAGAGTAAAAGTGGATCATCTATTTTATATAAATATTTTGGAATTTTCGTATGGTACCCTCAAGGTTATGTAAATTTCGCGAGATGTCCAGAGGTATGGTAAAATTCGCGTGGTACCCTCAGGTTTTAATTTGTTTTTGCCAAATACCCAACCTTCTACTTCCGTTAAGTAATCGTTAAACTGTTAGAAGCTCAAAAAATAGAACTTCAAGTGCGTCCTTTGGAAAGGAGACTTGAGGAGGAGACGAGACCCGACGGCCGGCATGGTGGTGGCTTGGGAGGAGGAGACCCGACAACTTGGTGGTGGTTGTCTGGAGTGGGCGAACCGACCAAAACCAGCCGCAACGGGCTTGGGGGAGGAGACCCGACGGCTTGGTGGTGGTTGTCTGGAGTGGGCGAACCGACCAAAACCAGCCGCAACGGACTTGGGGGAGGAGACCTGACTACGCCAAGGAGACACAAGACAGACGACAGGGTTGGTGGTTGGTGCTGTTGTTCAGGTGCGTTTTGCCCTAATTCGAATCTGGGTTTTCTTTTAAGGTTAATTTATGGAACTTGATTTAGGGTTGATGTAGGTTTGAATTGTTGATCAATGGAACTTGATTTAGGGTGATTTATAAAACAATTGTTTTCCAAGGTCTCTGTACGGGTTTGCTTGATGAACCTTCTCCAATTTCTTATTTAGAAAAGAAGATGATTTAACATAATAGTGGAATTAATGAGCAATGTAAGATTTTTCATTTCTGATGCTTAACAATCTTGGTAAACAATTCGAATTTGGATTATAGTATGAATTGAAATTGAACTGATTTAAAGTTATAATTCTTATTTAGGGTTATGATTTGAATTGAATTTGAATTTGGGATGAAGGGTATTAAGATTTATATTATTTATATATTAGTAGGGTAATGGAAGAAAGACTCGTAGTGGTCTTCAAAATAATTGTCCACTAAATATATCATGTGTAAACACCATTAGTGATAAGGAATAGTCATTGGCTCCACCTGTTATCTCCTTGTATGACATGTTGTTGTTTATTGTGACATAAATTGTTACTTTGGCCACTACCAGTTATCATAATAGACTCATAGTGGTCATTCAAAACAAAATGTTGATGCTAAAATCCATTGGTGATGAAAGGTATTAAGATTAATTTTCACCATTTTCATACCTGCAGTATTGTTTAACTCATTGATTTCTGGTTAGTGTTAAATGCATGTTGTTCTCCATACTTAGTGCCTTTTAGTTCAATGGCCTTAAAGTTTGAATTTATATAGTATTACATTAATTTGCATCCTAATACATACATTATATTATTTGAAAGCCTATTATCTCAAATGGTAGAGCATGTGCTTATGCATAAGATGTGGGTTCGACTCCTACATAGGCTGATAAAGATATGTTAAAATGACTTTTCCTATGTCTATGTATTAGGAATTTAGAATAAGATTTATATCATTTTTTGTATATCAGTATGGTAATGGAAAAAAGCAACGAGGTGTGGTACGACTAGGATCATAATAATATCGAGTAAAATATTAGCTTATGTGGGAGTCGAACCCACATCCACGTGCTTAAGCATGTCGCTCTACCATTTGAGCTAATAAGCTTAACAAAGCACCAAAAATCTTCATTATCAAATAAAAAAGAACCAAAAGAACAAATATTTATAATGACATCGTGACACTATTTTCCACGTTCAACTTCAAACACACATACAATTGATATTACCAAAGGAAACGTGTCTTACTAGAGAGGGCATGAAATGAAAGAATGATGCAGATATACCTTTATTGTAAAAAGCCATCAGTGGTATACAGTCACTAGTCTAGATTATTATCTTATCGAAGTCTTTCATTACCTTAAAGGTTCCTCTTCCTTCGATGTAAGTTGGCTGATATAAATTAAAAAGAAGAAAATCATATATCACAAGGAGAAAGAAAAAGATTGCAAAGAAAGAAACTATAGTTGTGAAACATAGTACGAGTGAATTTTATATGATTAGTTCATATGGAAACTAGCATAGCAAAGATAATCAGAAGATAAATTAAACATCTATAGTTCATACAGAGATCTAGCTTAGATAAATCCAATATTCCCAGCTCACACTTTCATCTAAATGGATGGCATATGATTATCACGTATAAAACAAGGATATTAACAAAATCCTCTCAGTTAAGCAATTAAGGTTGCTTTTCAATTAGTATGGTTAGAGAATGAAGTGCTTATCTTAACATCATAAGCTTTGAGGATGAAAAATATCACAGTACATATGGTGAATGTTAATCATATTTGGAAAGAATGGTATATACTAATCCAATCCTTGGACCATCAAAAAATATCAGCACTTAGCAATTCTGTTTCGAATTTTCTGATGTTTGTTTTCCGGTTGACTCATGAGCATCCACTTCATTTTAGCAATTTTACTACCTAGAATGCAATCCTAAATCTTGAACATTGCCACACAAGAAACTCAAAATTCTACCGATTAAGAGCTTTTTATTGGAATCTTTAGCAAGTAACAACCTATACAAAATTAGAATGCCAAAGGAACCCAACCCAGAAAAAGAATATATACATATTTGCAAATTGCAATGTCGAATGTCAATCCAAGGAAAACCTATGAGAATCACAATTGCATAACTATAACACCTCATATTAATTAAAGAGCAGTAAGGCAAAGTTACCATGGTTATGGGAGAGTTTAAAGTGAACCTCTTGTATACACGCAAACTAGTCGTCCATATTAACTTGTAAGAAGAAAGAACAAACCACTAAAGTGAAACTCTTTTCAGGTAAGTGCATATAGGATCTAATAGTTGAGCCCCACATACATCTGTAACACCCCGTAATTTTTAAGGGTATTTTGAATTATTTTTAAATTTTTCTTATGCCCGTTTTGCTAGACGGATTTAATTCAGTGAGTCTCGGACCTTCTCAAAAGGGGTCTGAGCTCTGTAAAATTTTTCGAGCATTATATAATACAGTTGAGGTATTTTCGGGGTTAATGTATCGTTAATGTACGAATATATTTAACCCGGAGTTAAGAAATTTAATCCAAACCAAGTTCGGATAAGAGTTAACGAAGTCGGCCTTTAAACCGCGACTCACCGCGATTCACCGCGACCGGCCGCGCTCGCGGTAACACCTTTTGCTGAGCAGTGTCGTCTTCCTCAAAGGCGGTTACTGTAGCACTCTGTTTTTTCTCTGTTTTTGGGGCAGGCAAGTGGCTCGATCCACTTGGCTTTGGCTTGTCCCCTTGTTCCCGACTTGTTCCCTTGGTGGAGACTCGGATTGGGCTATAAAAGGAGGTGAAGACCGAAGCTGAAGCTCTCTTCTTCTTCCTTCTTCTTCTCCTCTGTTTTCCTCTGTTTTTCTCCATTAAAGCCGAGCTTGTGAGCTTCGTGTGTGGGAGATTTCGAGTGGCTCTTGAGTGTTAGAAGGAGCTCTTGAGTGTTGTGAGAAGCTTTGAGGTGTTGGGAGATCGAACCATAGACAAATCGAAGGCAAACAAATCGGTTTGGGTAAGAAATTCTCCATGGAAGCTGTCGAAGCTTTGCCACTGTTGATGAACCGCGACTGGCCGCGACTTGCCGCGATCGCGGTATTTGCGTCCGAGTTGTGTGTCTTGTGGTTTAGCTTTGGGCTTTGCTCGTTTCCTTTGATTTCTTCTTGTATTCTTTTAGATTCATATATAAGTGTATTGAAACTAACTTAGGGTCTTGTTATGGGCCATTTCTTAGGGATTTAATATCCAAGATCTGCTCCAGTTTTAGATCCCGGAACTAGACGTTGCTCAGCTTGATTCGAAGTTGTCGGATCCAAGGCAAGTGGCGGTTCGCTCTTGCTCATCATTCCATACTTTCATTAATTATCAATTGTTTGTTGTTAATTAATTTGGAATGATTCATCTGCTTAAGTTGAGAACAATTTTGATAAATAATTTGATAAAAAGAAGTGTTGTTATAATAGGTTGTATATTGCTAGATACAGCGCTATTATGTTCATAATGGTTTTGTTGTGGATTTTAAAGGTGAATTTCATATAAAAAGATTATATTAGGTTGCATATACTGTTAGTGGCAATGCTATTTTGATATATATATAGATTGTTAGATCTATGATGTTGGCCTTGATGGCTTTGTTATGATGTGATATATGACTGTGTTGAACTGTTTAGTTAGCACGAGTATTCGTAGGAACGTTTACTGGGGCCCAAGAGGTCCAGTCGTTTCTTGATAATTAAATGGAGAAAAGGGCATTGAGACCCTAATACCATTGGTGAGTCATGACTAGCCTCTATACTCGGGTATAAAGGTGGTGCACTTAGCTAGTGTCACACATATCTGGGGAGCAAATCTCGGGAGATGCTCCCAAGAGATCTCTCGTCTCGGGACGAGTTGATCATGATAAAAGCTTATAACGTGATGTGTGTGTGTGTTGACATTTAATAAGATACGTGCCATGAGTATGCACATAATTAAAATGCCTTGACCATAATAATAAAGTGCCGTATGAGTAAGCACTTATTTTAAAATGTTTGGCGAGTAGTGCAGCTAGGCGCTAGTGCAGCTAGGAAAAGCTCGTCTTAGTTGTAGATCGCTCGTATGCGATACTTGTGTGATGTGTTTGTGTGTGTTTGGTTATGTTTCCCAACATTTGTCATATTGTTTCCTTTAAGGCTCATTTCATTTTGGAGTCTTCTTTTGGGATTGATTGCTGTGAGACTCGATCTCCAGAATCTTCTCTTGTGCATACCTTTTGTTATTCTAGTAGGAGTATGATGGTTGACTAGCGTACTCGGTTATTATTCGAGGGACGATGAGTCTAACCTAATACGACTGCTTCGAACCACTCTGCTTTGTTCCCTTGCGTAGTCTTTCATTAAACTGACCAACCGTTATATTCCTTGCATGGTTGGCTGGTGTCATCCGTCTGATTCGGCACATCAGGTATGTTGCAGATCTAAGAAGGCTAGGGCGACTATGAGGATGGACGGTGTTTTGTTTTCGACAAGTTGTTTTGTCGATTTGTATTTAAAAGTTTTCCGCTGTGCTATTTTGTATTTTGTTAAAGACTTTCGCTGTTGTATTTCTGATTATTGGGTCGTTTTTGGAATCGTGTAATTCCGCGACCATGTGGTTTAATAAAAGTTATGATTTTAGTATTGTAACTGTGTTTTAAGTCAGTTATGACGTTGGAAAAGCCTGGGGTGACTTCGGGGTTTACGTCTGGAGTCATCGGCAGTAACGCTTTCAAATAGGGTCAAATTTGGGGGTGTTACAATATCAGTCAATCAAAGTGGGCAACAAGAAGGGTGGATACAGTTTTAGTACTTCTTCAAATCCAATTTAAGGTATAAATATAATGGCATAATCAGTCATAAGGAAACAGTGATGAAGAAAGTGCAATGAAGAAAATTGCAAAGCCAATGTGAATAAAATTAAATTAAGGCTTCCTCACAGAACTACAACTTCAGTTAGGACATTTTTATTTCATGCCTTTCTTTTACTTTGATCCATATAGTACTAAATTATGCAAGGGGAAAACTACTTATAAGCTATTCTAGGTTAAACATGACATGAGCTCTTGATTGTTGTTTAGCTTCCACTAGTTTATGAGTTCAACACAGATAATAAAAAATCTAAGATCTTATATTATCAGTTGTTCAACTTCATCCACATCAGACTTATGTAGATGGAAGCACCAACAATCTTCATTATCAAACAACATATGTGTCTAAAATAGAAATTCATCTCCAAATATGTAATTCAAATAATCCTAAATCTATAGATTCATCCCCAAATTTGTCAATTCACAATTAAAACCCTAAATATGCAAGTTGTACCAGAACAGAGCAGCACCGACCACCACCCCCTCGTCGTCGCCCCCAACACCAGTGTCATCGCCCTCGTTTCGTCTCCTTCGTCTGGCATCTCCTTGGTCCGGCGTCGGGTCGCTTCCACCTCCCAGCCTCCGTCTGGTCTTGGTCTGGTCGCTTCGTCTTGAGAGCCACCGCCCAGTTGGTGTCTCCTCCAAGTCTCCTCCTCTAGACTACCGGTGTCTCCACTCTCCGAGCTTCTTTTCTGATTTGTGTGTTAACTTTGACAGATTCATTCACGGGGGCTTGACGGTTGGGCGTTTGACAAAAAAAGTTGAAAGCTAGAGGGTACCGCACAAATTTTACCTTACCCTTGGATATCTCGCGGAATTTGCATAACTTTGAGGGTACTACACGAAAATTCCGTAAATTATTCTAATTTTAGAGTTTATTGTCTGTCTCAGTTTACCGTATATCTACGCAAACAAATTCAATTTTAAATAATAGATCTTATATTCGAAATCCAAATGAAATTTTGCTTCAAACTGAATTGTTTAAACAAATTTTATCGTTACTTACTACTTTCTCTGTGTAATTTCAACAAATTTATATAAAAAATGATTTTAAAAACTTTCAAAACCATAAACCATAAATTTTGAAAATTTTAACACAAATAATGATATATATAGAGGAGATCGATAGTGCATTTATTAAAGAGATAGAATCTAGGTGAAGTTGTGCTTTTTAGTAATTTTTAGAATTATGTATAAAAAATCCTAAACAAAAAATATTTTTAAAAAATAAAAAATATATAATTAACTTGGAAATTTCTAAAGAAAAAATTTTAAGCCAAAAATAAAAAAAAAAGTTATTTTTATATATTTTAAAAATTTCAGTGAGGGGTGTAACCCCATTAAACCCCACATGGGTCCGCTAATGCATACATATATGATCAATATAGAATTACGCTCTTATAATGTGCAGAAGTCTTGTTGAAAAAAATAGTTTCACCTTTTGTGTGATTAAGATGAGTAAAATAGAACAACTAGATTGCCAAGCTAATGTTTATATACAAGAAAAAAGGCAATAACTATACTAATTAATTTTATGGACAAAGTAGAAAAATTAGGAATTCACCACTTTATACACTCTTAATTGCTTCCTTATAACTTTTTTTTTTGTCTTGATCGCCTGGTTCGATCGGTCAGAGCCATTCTATGTCTAAACCGGGGTACTGTTGACACACAAAGTGGTAGACCCCTCCCAACAACAGTGTCTCCATATACGCCTCTAACAGGAATCGAACTCAAAATCTCTGAATAGAACATTTAAGGGAGTCTAGTGTCAAATCACTAGACCAACTGAATGTTGGTTGCTTCCTTACAACTTGATACCAAAAACCATCCGACATTAACCTATTTATAGGCTCACAAAATTGGCTAAACAAGCTTTGAAGCCACCAACTTTCTCATGCTCCAAGGTGGACATTTTCATGTCTAAACCTTATTCATTTGCCTAGTTAATCTAGCTATTTAATTCTAGAGACATTTTTTTCTTGATTTTTTTAGTTTAATTGGGCCTAGTAAAGCTAGCCCATTTTCTTGTAAAGTTGGGCTTGGAGGAAACTCAACAAGTGTAACAATATATATTTCTCCCTCCAAAAAACGAACTATACGCACGTCATGTGATACAGATAAGATATGTTGGAGAATTATTTTGGGCAATTTGTGATAAGATTTGTTTGGGGAAATGGGGAGTAAACGGGTCGTCGTCGTTGGTTACTTCATTTGGTCTTACTTGTTCAGTTAACGGGTTGACGGGTTCGTGTGATTCATATAAGATATGTTGGATGGATGATGAAAGGAGTCAATTTGTGGTACGAATAAATTAACGATTAGGGTTGACGGGCCAGTGACCCACCACACTAATAATAATTAGGGGTGCCACTGACCCTACACACTTGCATTTTCTGCATTCAAACCCCATCATCTCTTCTCTATATAATGCTGGCGGTTAGGCCATCTATAATAAAGACAAAATTAATTTCTTCCTTTTAAAATTACATGCAACAGATAAAAAATATATAAATGAAGGATTTTTTAATGATTTTTTCAGTAGAGATTTTATGATTGTTTTTCTTAATTCTTGTGCTTGTTTTTTTTCAGTAGAGACGAACTCTCTAAATAGAAAAATTCAATTAAAAAATCCGATAAAAGCTAAATTTATTTAAATTTTCTTTTATTCATTTTTTGGTAAATAAACTTTAAGTATGTAAATTGTAGATGCTTAGGCCATTCAAAATGATGGTTTTATGATTTCTTAAGAAAAAAATAGAAAATAAATAAATAGTTGTGTGTCAGATTTTTTCAGTTGAAAGTTTTTTATTTTCAGAGAGAAGTCTCTTGCAATAAAAACTTTTACCGTAAAATATGAAATTATTTTCTGAAAACGTCAAATAAAAATTAAATTAATTTTCCCCCCTAATTTTCTCTTAAAAAACCCTCAAATAACCATTGTGATGGCCTTAATATCTCGGTAATATACACGATTACTTTTCGACACATAGGCATTTTTGTCGTTTGGCGCATAGGCTCGCACGTAACGTGAGGGTACAAACCACACGTTACGTGTGACAGTGCTCCACACGTTACGTGTGGGACCATTTCACACGTTACGTGTGGTTTGTACCCACACGTTACGTGTGGGTTAGTCAATAGGATTTAGAATGGTTATAGGGTATTTGTGTATGTCATATTATTGTATATTTTGTGGTATTTATTTGTTGTTCAATGTTAAATTATTATTTATTTTATACATATTATAATGTTACATGTATGAATGTTATATCATATTATTGTTTATTTGTAGTATTTATTTGTTTATCTAAAACCCTACAAAAAACACCCCAAAATAATCAACATAGAAGATAGAATAGAATTGTTCATTACGTTGGATGAATACAATCACATTTAGCTCACAATACAAGAAATAATACAAGTTCTTCATAAACTTAGAAAACCTAGCACAAAATAAATGACATCGCCTAGTTGCGTTTGAAAAAATTAGGATAGTCTCTTGTAAAACTTTGCGACATATCATGTCTCTGCTTTGATAAAATTGCTTGCTCCCTACAAAGGTTGATAGTACGTAAACAACATTACACAAAAGATACGACATCAAGGCATTATATGATGTACATCATTATATAGATTGAGGTTATACCTACGCATCTTATCCATATCTTGTAAAAGTTCTTGCTTAACAACATCTTGATTCCCCTTAATAAGATCTTGTTTTTCCCGCCATTATTGTCGAATAACCGCGTGTGCCCTCTCCTCGTACACAGGATCAATCCAATTCCTGTATAAACACCCTAGTCTTGGGCATCCCCAATACCTCCTTCCGTAGTTCCACTGCAAATCCCAAGTACGGACAATGGTTTTCAAATTACACTCGCATTGTGGAGCACTTATTTGTTGATGGTGCCTATTTAGGTTTGATGATGATTCGGATGAAGATGTCATTATTTGATGTAGTGCTTGGTTTCCTACAAATCCATTAATATGAAAAGGCCAATTAGGGTTACTAAATCGAAAGAAACTGGAAGAAGAAGTTTGCCCACAAATGAATCTTCAATCCCGCTTGTGTTGGAAGTGTTGTAGTGAACAAACAACCCTAATGCCTCTTATATAGTGAAATGATATATACAGCTGTAGTAATTAAAGACCACAACCACAAGAATTAAAGACCTCAACCACTAGCATTAAAGACCTCAACCACTAACATTAAGGACCTCAACCACTCTTACCCTAATAACCCTAAACCCTAAACGTCAACCACTCTCATAAACAATGTAACTCGTATACCCAAATTCACCCTTAATAATTAAAGATAAACTCTAAACTCAAACCCTAAACCCTAATCATAACACTAACCCTAAACCCTAACCCTAACCCTAACCCGTTACCCTAAACCCTAAACTTAAAACTCATTATTCTAAACTCTACCGAAATGCCATAACCCTAAACCACAAAACCTAAACCCTACCCCTACCCATCCTACCCTACCCTACCCTACATACGCCTAAACCCTAGTAATCACACGTTACGTGTGGGTGTGTTTCACACATAACGTGCCAATCTACTCCACTCGTAACGTGTGGCACGGTTTGACACGTAACGTGTGGCACGGTTTGACACGTAACGTGTGGTTCAGTCTGTTGCAAAACGCATTGAATTAACCGTCTTGTCCCCACCTAACTGTAATAATGACCCATCTTCTTTCCCGGCTAACAACCCATTTTGAATCCATTTCGAACCTAAACCCTCATCCTAAACACTACCAAAATCTTGATTTTCACTCACATTTTTTGTACAAAAAATGGACAATCCGAACAACAACGAGTATTGGAGCAACAATGGGGAAGATATTCCACTTTGGAACGAGGTAATTTCTATAAGTAACCCTAAAGTTGTCTCTTTTTTTTTTCTTGTTTTGAAAATGTTTAAAGTTCTTAGCTTCATGGTTAGGGTTTAGAGAAGTTATTTTTGATGGCCCATTATATTTGTTGTTTAGGATTTAGGGAAGCTATTTTTGATACTTATTGTTTAATATTAAAGATCTCATTTTATTATTTAGGGTATTAGAAACAAAGATTGAGCGTTGTTTAGGGTTTAGGGCTACGAATTTACTGTTACATTGAAGAACAGTTTCACACGTTACGTGTGAAGAATGTTCACACATAACGTGTGAAGGTGTTCAACACGTTACGTGTGGGTGTGTTTCACACGTAACGTGTGGACACTCTTCACACGTTATGTGTGTAATCACCACCCGAAACTAGGTTTCATTCTGTAATATGGCACGGTTTGACAGTAAACGTGCTTTTTTATAATCAGTGCACTAATTGATGACATGATTTCGTGTATGCAGACGAACTATCATTTATACGAGGGGTTAAACAATATCTCCCTCAATGACTGGAGCACTCCACAGAAGACATTTCCGGTTTGGGAAACGCCTGAAAAACTGCAGGATTGGAGCACGCCTCAGAAGACATTTCCGGTTTGGGAAACGCCGGAAAAACTGCAGGATTGGAACACGCCTCAACCAGTTATTGATATACCATCATTTGATCTTGGGATACCGTTTCCTCCAGAAGCATCTTCATCTCATGCTACCCCACAGCTGTGCTTTCCATCCCTACACACACAGCCTCAGTTTAGTGTACTATCGGAGGAGGATGTGTATGTCTCGGCCGATTATTCAAGGTTCTTCACATCTGATCAAATCTGGGAGTCTAGAGAAGAAGCCTTTTTGTGGGCGCAGGAGATTGCTATGAATCAGCACTTCTGCATCAAAAAGTGGAGGAATAAAGCTTACACCCCTTCGACCCTCGGGGGGACTTGGTTACCGTGTGATAGGCATGGACAAAACGTCCCTAAAGGAGCTGACCAAGTGAGAGACATCACAAGGTCGAAGAAATGTGGGTGTCCCTTCATGTTGAGGCTGAAAGAAAGGCCGAAGGGATTGTGGAGGATCACTGTACAACATGGAACTCACAACCATGTCATAGGAGACAATTTGTATGGTAGTGCATTAGCTGGGCGACCAACTGCTGAAGAGAAGGAGATTATAAGGGTGATGACGGTCAATCATTGCAAGCCTCAGAAGATTCATACTACAATCCAGTCGTCCCCTGGAAATTTGATCAAGATGAAGCAAGTATACAACATCATGCACGAGATAAGAAAGAAGGGCATGGAAGGAAGAACAGTTGTACAACAGTTCTTCTATGAGTGCAATGAGAAGGGGTACTTCATGGAGTATAGATTCAACAAGGAGACCAACAAGATAACGGATATCTTCTTTGCAAGCCAGGATCAGTTGCGGTTGCTGAAGGCATTTCCGTATATTGTGCTGCTGGACTCTACATATGCAACTAACTGGTTAGTAACAAACATATGAATTATACTCTTCATTTGTTCATGCCAAGGTTAGGACGCCATTGTATTTTATATATGATTATGTGTGCAGCTATAATTTGCCCTTCCTTGAAATTGTCGGCATCACATCAGTTTGGAAAAACTACAATATTGCCGGGGCGTTTCTGGAGAAGGAGGACGAAGACAGTTACAAATGGGCCATAGAGCAACTTGCTAAGATGTTTGCCAAGGTGCAACGAGCACCCACATGTGTGGTCACTGATCGGGAGAAGGCATTGATGAACGCATTAGAGAAGCAGTTTCCAGAAGCAAAATTCCTCCTATGTAGGCGGCATGTGAGAAAGAATATTGAAGACTTCGGGAAGAAGGCCATGGGCAAGTTTAGGGGCACAACGTTTTCCAACGACCTTGTCAGAAGTGCTCCAGTGTGGAGCACTATATGCAGATGCCAGATGAGGGTCAGAGATGGCTTGCCTTGTGTTCATGACATGGCACAAAATGTTCGGAGCGAGACCCCAATTGAACCTAGCTCGTTGCATCCGTTCTGGAGGCAACTGACCTTGTCAGAAGTGAAGACATCAGAAGAGGAAGAATTCTGCACACGCAACGTGAATAGATCTTTGCTTGACGAATTTGCCCAAAGCGTCTTCCCCACATTGCCAGTGGAGATTCAACAAAGAGCAGTCTGTACACTTAGAAGTATAGCACATCCAGAGCAGACTACTCTAGAAGAGCCAGCCAAAGTCAGGCATAAGGGTCGGCCTCAAGGAGCTCTGAACTTTGCCACCAAAAGACAACCCTCATCATGGGAGCACACTGACCAACAGATGGACGGAACACCTCCGAAAAAGCAAAAAGGAAGACCACCGAAGACGGGCCTACCCTTACCGTGTGGTGCCACGTCATTGATCAAGAACCCGTGGCGATATCTTTCACAGTTCCCCAAGTGTATGAGACCACACTTTGGAGGATGGTATGAGATAGTGGGTGATGGAAACTGCGGGTATAGAGCCATTGCGCATGGTCTGGGCTTAGGGCAAGATAAGTGGGAATTTGTTCGACGTACCATGATCGCTACGTTGAGAAAAGAGTATGAGCTACTCGCGCCACTTTGGGTGTCTACGATGACACTTGAGGCAATGGAGGCGAAGCTTGATTGGTTTCCTTCGCCGAACAGGCCGGCCCCACTAGAGACGTGGTTGGAGCTCCCGGATATGGGATGTTTGGTGGCAACGGCATTCACATGTGTGTTCGTTACCGTCGGTCGTGGCGTGGGGATGACATACCTGTCTATGAGGGGGAAGACAAACGAAGCATCGATTGGGGAGAATTTGAAGACGGTATGCATTTGCCATGTCGAGAACGAGCAACATTTTATTGCGGTACGTTAATACAATCTTGTGTTAAAACATCTGTTTATACTATCTTGTGTTAAAACATCTGTTTATACTATCTTGTGTTAAAACATATGTATGATGCATTGATTTTCATGTAGATTGGGCTGGCCAAAACTTCGCCCTTGCCTCCTATTTACTCGGGGTGGTTGTATCATCATGACCCATCTGCGGGTGATTACGTAGATCAATGGCTATTAGATCGTTCGTTGGAGTATGAACCAGACAAGGACGAAAAGAAGCCAAACGAAAGAAGAAGGTTGAAACAGTCGATTTATGTAATGAATGATATGATGCAATGAGTACGACATTCCTATAGTATGCTGCAATGAGTACGACATTCCTATTGTTGTCATAATCCAAACAACTTCCCCAAAACATTCAAACTGAAGTCATAACATTCAAACTTCAACAAAACATTCAAACTCAAGTCATAACATTCAAACTTCAACAAACACATTCAAACTCAAGTCATAACATTCAAATTTCAACAAAACATTCAAACTAATGCTCAAATGACGAAGCAACCAAGTTCAATGGTTCGAAAGGAAGGGATACATTTGCTCCAATGATTGCCGTAACACATCGGCTACGTCTTCACATCGGTCATCTCCATGGTGATGATCGCGATATGGATCCATATGTGAATAGCAACTATCAAGGCACTGCACAGAAGATAAGTGGATACGATTAATAAACATACACGAAGTCAAAAATAAACAGGATATAATTACATGATTACTTACCTGCTGCTGAGTGTAACGATCCTCTTGAGGGATGATGAATGGATGTGTATGCTGGAGGTACCACTGCATGTAATCATCGGTACACTGGTGGTGTTGACGGACTGGAGGACCCATGGCTTGTAGGCTAATGGAATGTTCATTGCGGGCATTCCATGCATGTAAGGATATATCGTATTCCACCGTGTAACTGCTAATCTTCACGCCCCTTCATGTCTTAATTGGAACAATCGGTGGTCTTGGACATTGTTGTGCACGCCCAAACTGTCGAGCTACTCGATCCGGCATGTAAGGCTCGGTGACCCACAAACAGGATATGACTCCATGAAATCGCGATGAAGCAAACATCTCATTATTGAAGTCAATGGAGCCGTATGGCATCCACTCAACCTAAACACAATTGAATTTCAAACAACTTATCATGCATATATATTTTAACATAATAGATAAGGACCGTATATGCACTTACACTATCAGCATGCATCCCATCCAGCTCCTCCCTATAATTCCTGGTCCGGTTGGGTTCATGTGACATGTCCCATTTTCTGGCGTATGGGATCGGCTGTTATGGGTCCCAGTAAACACTCTGTGCAGGTCTAAACATGGGAAAGTACTGATATATCCATGACTACAAAATAATTACACATATGTCAATTCCCTACATAACAAACATATAATATATCTATAACAAAAATTTAGATATTTTTATTCAAGCCATTTAATACCTGAATCAGAGTGAAACATGTGGACATGACCCACACATCCCTCCTTGTGCACTCGCCTAAGCTGCGGTACACGTGTGCAAGAACACCGGTACCCCATGCATAGTTCGTGACTTTTGTGAGATCAGTCACGAACGGAGTGTAATAAACGGGCAAGCGATGCTGAGACTTGTCAGGAAAGAGGGCAGACCCCACCAAGTACAGCAAGAACCCAGCCGCCAGCTTCTTCGACGCCAACTCCTCGCAATGAGTCTTAAAATCTCCCGCGTGCAAGTTACCGGCGACGATAGCACCATCCTCCAGCTCAAAAAACTCATGCGTCTGCTCCATCAACGCCTTCTTCAAATCATTGCGGCTCAGCTGCTCGTGCCATTTCTTTGGGGGACCCATGTCTTGCCCTTGTATGTTAAGCCCAAGGATCATCCACACATCATGGAGAGTTATAGTCATCTCTCCCCATGGCATGTGGAATGAGTTGGTTTCCGGTTGCCAACGCTCGACGAAGGCACCAATCAGCGTCTCATCCACATGCTCATGCATGATGTCCGATAGATGACATAGCCCGGACGCCAACGCCATGCTACCCCACGCGTCTTCCGTTGTGAGACGCCATGAGCGTAACTGCTTGCCTCGCTGCTGGAACCTCAAGGGTTGCACCGACTGTATATGAACATAATTAAGCAATCATACAAACTTATTTAAAACAAGATTAATAATTAAAAAAATTGTGTTACGTGCAACTTACAACGCACTGGTAAAGGAGGTACGCCACGTGGTTTACAAAACTCTTTAGGAGTTCAGGTATCTCCGGACCTCCAGGAACGCTCACCACCAGTTCAGGGTCGTATCTGACATTCTTCTTTGACCGGGGTAGTTTTCCCCGCGAAGAAGAGGCTTCCTGAGGCTCCTCGCCCGGCTCCTCTCCCGCCGTGTTTGGGGCGTCTTCTCTTGGAATCCAGGCATTGTTGGACTGGTCTTGAGTCCCTTGGTCCTGAGTCCCCCATGTACAGGCATGATCCTACATTTATTAAATAGATCAGATGCAATAATGAATTGTAAACAAATGCATGTTATACTAAATGTACTTACCATAGGCTGATGATAGGCAGCGTTCGGGTACACTGCCGGGTTCTCCCACGGGTTGTCCTGCTCCTCATCTCCCTGATAATAATCCCTCGGGCTATGATGAGGGCTCACATGCGGCGGTAGTACCGGCAGACTAAAATTCCGCCCGTAATAGTTATTCTGATCTATTGTATCAGAATAACAATGCAGCGGACTTCCTTCATAGTCTGGGTCCCTCGGAGGCTCAGAGCCTGCTCTACCCCCAATAAACGACGGCACTGCCATTAGGCTATGCACTCCTATCATGTCAGTATTGCCAGCAACCCCACTACTGCTACCGACTCCAGTTTGAAACCCTAAACCAGCCCTAGTACTGCTACCTGCTCCAATCTAGTATGCGTCGGTCTCATCATCCCGGTAGCACACATCCCTCCGTTGCCTCCTTTCCGACCTTTTGACCTCTTTGCCAGTCACATACGACTGTTGGCGTACAAGGTTGCGACGTATCCTGCGTTCAGTTCTTTCCCCAGGTTCCATCTGCGGTTACATATCAACACATTTTAATCAACAAAAATCAACAAACAGAAAATCAACGTTCAAGATATCAAAAAAATGCAAATTCACACGTTACGTGTGACTTGCTCTCACACGTAACGCGTGGTGCACATTCACACGTTACGTGTGAATGTGCACATTCCAATTTCACCGGCAAGCCGCCGGCGACTTTCCGGCGATATTCCGACGACTTTCCGGTCGTCTTCTCCGGCGAGACAGTCTGATTTTTTTTTAATCAAATATACCCAAAATTCAACAACAAATCCACAATTTTTACCAATCTAACAATATCATCACTTCCACTTTCATTTTTCCACACAAAATGTCAACAAAAGTCCTCATGCAAAAAATTAACTTAAAAAATAACAAAATTCATAAACATCACAAAAACTTCTACAAAACCTAGATCTACCATCCAAATCATCTCCACATCGTAGATCTACCATCCAAACCTAGATCTACCTAACCAAACACTTTGTGTGGATCTACAATTCCTAACCAAACACTTTAAATTTATTAAAAACAAAATCAAATAATTATTTCTAGGAACTAACCTTACGCGGGAGGGGCAAGGAGGCGTTATGCGGGAGGGGAAAGGAGACGTTACGCGGGAGGGGCAAGGAGGCGCAGCGGCTGAGTGATGGTGATGAATGAAGAGGAGGAGCCGAATCTGGCTTTTATAGCCAGATTCCCACACGTTACGTGTGATACAATGTCACACGTAACGTGTGAACCGATCCCACACGTAACGTGTGGAGCCAATTCACACGTTACGTGTGGGTCTTGAATGGGTCAGTATCGACGCGTAACGTGGGAAGTCTATTCTCACGTTACGCGTGGCCCTATGCGCCAAAAGGCAAAAATGCCTATGCGCCGAATAGTTGAGCCCGTAATATATTCCTATCATTCTCATACTTTTCTCTTTTGCCACAAATTGCCCATAATCTATGTGGAGATTATTAATCCAATCAAGATTCACTCATAATTTTGTAAAAGTAGAATTGATTACATGAATTTGGTTAGATTTTCTTAGTGCTACTTCGGTTAAATTCAGTAACCGTAATTCCTATAAATTTATTTTTATGTGATGACATTTTGGAATTATTTTTAATTGAAATCAAAAAAATTTTTATGAGAAAAGAATTAGACTGGTCTTAATTTCTATGCGAAGACCAGCTTAGAGCATCCTTACTGATGAGAACCTGAATATCTGAATTGAGACTTGGATTAGACACAAATGGTGAAAAGATGAGTTGAACAATGCGATCAGCAGAACAGTTCACCTCCCTGAAAATGTGTCTAAGTTTGACGTCCTGGAACAAATGGATGTCGACTAGAATGTCCGCGACAGTCATTAGGATATTGTTTGAACCACAACGTTCACTATTCATGTGGATTACTTCAGCTTTATCATTTCTAATGATGTAGTCAAACCCAACTTCACCATTAAGTTGTTTTAAACCATCAAAATTAATTTTGTAGAAGTTCTGGTTTGGTTTTTCCCACTTAAGGAATTTAGTTTTTCTGATGTTGTGTAGGATACTCTTAGGTTGTAAGAAATCATTATCTTCCACTTTCTTTATTTTTTCCGAGTTTTTAATTAGAGTAGATATATATTGGGATAAATTTTTTTATTTTTAACATTTGTGTCAGTGTTGAAGATTATTTGGGTTTATTGATCCAGATACCCCACCAGGTAGTCGTAAGGCAGACAAATTCCTTTTTAGTAAGAAGTGTTTTTAGTTTAATAAGAATTTCACTTGGTTTCTTGTTGGTATAATCGATATTTTGGACCATATTCCCGATTGTTGCATTTTGTTCTTTAATTTGGTTAAGTGTGGAGGGACAAAGTAAAAAGAAGTGTGTTAGGTCTTCAAGTGGGTTATTGCAAGAGTCACATGTCAGAGGGACAAGGACATGCTTTTGAGCAAGTCTTTGTTTTGTGGGGAGGCCATCATGACAAATTTTCCAAATAAAGTTTTTAACTTTTGAACATGTGTCCATCTTCCAAATCCAAGCGAGGTTGTTGTTTGTTGCTTTGTAATTAGCTCAAATGCTGATTTCGTAGAGAACCATCCATTTCGGCCTAATACATTCTATCCTGGATATGGTTATGAGGGATGGGTATGTCTGTAATACGATCAATGGCGTGTTGATTAACAATTCCTTTTAGTTTATTTTTGTTCCAAGACTTATTATTTTCAATAAATTCACTCACCTTTGTTACAGGGTTAATAAAAGTGTTTGGTAATTTATTGTTTTGAAGATTTATATCAGCAAGCCAGCTATCCATCCAGAAGTTAATGGATTTACCATCCCCAACAAGCCAATGGAGACCAGTTTGGAATTCAAAACAATAAACAGCGCTGATCGAACAATCTCAGATCGTACCAAGCAGCAGTCGTGAAGAGGACGGACGAGAGAGACGAGATTTGGGGGTTTTTTAATTTTTTTTTAACGATTTCTGTTAGTAAATTAACATAAGGGTATTTGGCGAAAAAAAATTAAAACTCGAGGGCACCACACGAAATTGGTAAATCTTTGGGATACTAGGCGAATTTCGCCGTACCAGGTGAAATTTTCGAAAAAAGTATTATTGAATGAAGTTTTTCTCCTTAATTTTTTCTCTTTTTTTTTTCAGGTGTTTGAGTTCAAATTATTAGGGACAAGAAAGAAGATTCTCTAGAATCATTTGATTTTTCAAAACTTAGTTCACTTTTGCTAATGGTATATGTCGATGACTGTTTATTTTGTCTTGGTTTTCTGCTAATGGATAGACTTCACATGTGTATTCATAACAACAAAACAAAATAATGAACTCTTAATAAATAAATAAAAACATGGTTCATATTTTAAGATTTTAAAAATAGATACTTGAATAAATGTAATCCCAACTAATTATATTTTTTCAAATATAAAATAGGCTTGTCCAAAATTTTCTCCAATCTTTGATTATATTTTAAAATAGAAACATGGATAAATATAAGCTCTCCTCATAAAATTTATTTTCAGTGATAAAACTTATGCATATGGGGTATATTTTGTACTATATGGTTTTATTTGATTCCATGGAATTAAATGAGTGTAGAGTAATATTAAATCTACTATCTATAAAATTTTATTACTAGAAATCATGCCCATGCTACGCACAGAAAAAGAATAAATTTAATTATCTAGAAATTTATAAACATTAATATTACAATTTAATTGATTAAAAAGTATCATGATGTAAACTTGATCTAGTAGGGATTTCATCACCAAAAAAACATCTATGTTGGTGGAGATGTAAACTTGATCAAGATCATATATATAATTGTTTAATAGTAATTGTTATGATTATTATAAATTTTTTATGACAAAAGAATTTTGAAAAGACTTTTTGACAATGAAATTGTTCAGGTAGATTAAATAATAATTATACACATTGCACTTAATATTTAACAAATTCATGCCAATATCCAAAATTGTTTAACTTTGTAATGGACTTGACTCCACTACATAAAAATACCTCAATAAATGTCTACCTATTTAACGAAAACATTATATAAATCATATAAGATTAGCATTGACTGTTTTTTTAAAGGGGGTTGTCGGAGGTTATAGAAATATCTGAATATGAACAAATTGCAAAATGCTACGACTTCATGAATATACTAAATAACATACCTTGTATTATTACCACTCAAAATCTTCTAAGAAAATGATCACTCAACATTTATTAAATTATTAACATTGCAAAATAATATGTGATATATGCCAAGTAATATAAAATGATTTCGAATCGTTACTTAAAAAAATAGACTTCTTTCATATGGTAGAAAAATAATTGAAGGTATTTTCGGTAATAATTATCAAAGATAATATTTTATGTCAGTATTTCTAATTTTTCTATTAACTCTAATTTTTTATATATCTTTATATCTAAATTTAATTACATTTTTTAAGGACATGAGGTAATCGATCTCTTCTTTTTTTTTGGTATGGAGGTAATAGATCTCTACAAACAATGATTAAAAGATATGTTGTATATCTTTGACCCAAAAAATATAGGTTATATATTCCTTCACATATTTGTTTTTCTAGGTTTCACTAAATTATCAAATAGCTAGAGTTAAGGAAAAGTAATTGAGAATCATTTGATGTCTAAGAGCATCCACAAAAGAAGTTCGAGGGTTTCTCACTTGCTACATTAGAAAAAAAAATTAAAGCCTTTAATTATCTGAATGAGTTTCTTATTTGACACTCGAAGTTTATACTACAAACTCTGCAAGAGACTTTCATTTGACCATAAGAAACTATTTTATGAATTTTTTTAGCACAAATTACTTTATTCTTTTATGTTTGAGAAAACCTCCTTTGTGGACCATTTTCCCATCTCGCTTTATTGTGATCCATTTTGAAATCGTATGTAACCAGTAGTGATTTGTTTTGAGCAAAACACTTCACAATATATATCCTTGTCCTTTTAATACAAATCTTAACATTCTTAAAAAAAAAAAAAGAGAGGTGACTGTATTTTTTTAATATCAAATATCAAGAGTTATATAGGAATATAATAATTACATTGGATTAATAAAAAAATATTTGCATAGTAAGGTATTGTTGTTGTATTTATAGAATTTACTCTTAAGAAATTGGAATCAACCTTCATTTGACACTTGTTTTATTTTTCCTTTCATATGTTTCATCATTCACATCTATGTGAGACTTGTAAATTGTGTAAAATTTGACACAAACATAGTATCTTGTGTTATGAAACTAATCATTTCTTCCATAAACCAAAATTTAATTATAAACTGAAAGATATTTTTAAAAAATAATCTATTCATATGCATGTATGTTCAATGTACGTGTTGCTTCAGTATCATCCTTCAAGTAATTGATGTTTCGAAAAATATTACAATATATAGTAGAAGATCATTAGATGCGAAAAATAAAAATAAAAAGTACATTTGAATGCGTACGAATGATGAATTTCATCATGGCCGGCCTACCATGCATGTCTATTGAAGATTTTGCTTCAATAATGCAATGATCTAACATACATATTATTTATATAATAGTTGTCTTAGTCTGTGTTAATATTTGTTTTATGCATATAGTGATGTTTTATTTCCCAAATGAATTTAATTGATAGTTTTTCATATTCTTTATATAATTGGTGTTTTTTTTCCTTTTTGCAACCATTTCCAAATAAATAGTGTGATTTTTAAATTTAAATTCTTATTAATTTAATATGAACATATTGTAACTTTTCAAAATATATGTCTTTTAAGTAAATCATTTTATAATACAATAAAAAATATAGATATGGAAAAAGGTACACATGTAATAAAACAATATTTAATATTGTAACAAATTTATTTTATTTATAAGAAATATGCATTACGAAATTAAGTGACATTAGTTATCCTCTTATCTTGTCATCAAAAGTGGAAAATTTAGGAATTGCAGCTCCTCTAAAGTGGACCATTTGTACTTATCTTACGGGATTGGGAGGTTTTTTCTTCAACCCACTTTTCTTCCATATTTAGTTTCCTTTTTAAGATACATTTTTATTTATTTATGGGCATGACTATGTAAATAATTTTCATTTTAAAATGGTTATAATAACAACTTAAAATCATTTCTCAAAACATTTTTACATTCAACCCAGCAAAATGTTACTCCATCTGTCCCATAATGTTGTTTTCGTTTTGGGCATCCCTTTTTGTTTGTCCTACTTCACTTTATTTCCTTTTCTATCCATCTTTTCTTTCCAACATTATCCTTATTCATTCCATTTTTTATCCAAAATACTACACATCCAATCATTCTCACCTACCATCTTCATCCATCTCAAACTCCATTAATATCCACCATTTTTATCCATAACCTAAACATTTAATTAATTAATTAAACTAACAAAATTAACCAAACTACTCCTAAATCCATTAACTTAACCCAAATCCATATTTTTAACCAAACTAACCCAAACTCATATTTTAACCTAACCCAATATCCCTAACCCATATTAACCTACCCCCTAATCTACCCATTTAACCCGACCTAATCTACCCAGCCCAATTAACCTAAACCCTAATCTACCCAGCCCAGCCCATATTCCCACCCTAACTCTAAATACCCTAATATGCCTCTCACTCTTCACTCACCGCTCACTTCGCCGCTCTCTTCTCTTCTCCTCTCTCATTCTCTCTGAAACCCTAGATCTGAGCTCTCTCGTCTCCTCTCTCGTCTGAGCTCTCTTCACCTCGCCGCTCTCATTTGTGCTCTCATCTGAGCTCTCACTCTCCTTGAAGGTGCCTCTCATTCTCTACTCTCTCGTCTGAGCTCTCTACTCTCTCGTCTGAGCTCTCTCTGAAACCCTAACTCGTCAAAAATGATCTCGATCTGTTGCAGATCTGCTCGCCGGCGATTAATCTGCTCCGACTGTCCCCAAAACACTGCAAAAGCTTGCTCCTCCTCTAGATCTATCCATATCTCCCAAAACCCGCCCAAAAAAACCCTAAATCTCATATTTGAGTGCTTTGAAAACCCCGGTCCCCTGGGTTCCATTCTCTGTTTGCATTCATGGGTGATTCAGACCTATTTAAGTCTGATGGGTCCTGGACTTCTGATGCACTTTTTGTTGCTTGCTCTAAAGCTCCACAGTGCGAGTGGGATGGCGATTGTGTTGGGGATCACAACTCCACTCCTGTTGGCTCAGAGAAAACTGTGGAGGGGAAGATGCGGTTTGAGCCCCCAGAGATCGTTGTGCTCCCTACTACCCCTGAGTTCGTTGTGCTCCCCGCTACCCCTGAGATCGTCGTCCTCCCTGACTCCCCTGAGATTATTGTAATCCCTGATTCCTCTGACGATGAAGCTGCGGGAAGAATCGTCCCCGATTATGGTGATGTTGACTCTAATTCTGATGTTTAGCTATGTCTCACTTTTTTAAAGTTGTTTATGCATGGGTACTTTTGCTGAGATTATTGCTCTGAATTATGCATGTTGTTGAATGAGTTTGTTGTGCTGTTGACTGAGACATTGGTATTCTGTTTTGTTGTTGCTGTTCTGATGACTGAGACATTGGTATTCTGTTTAAGTTGATTCTCTGTTTTGGTGTGTTGGTGTTCTGTTTTGGTGTTGCTGTTCTGATGTTGGATTATGTTGTGTTGCCTCTGTTAGGTAATCGATGATGATGCATGATAACTGAGATGCAAAACCTTTATGCTCACTGGACTTCTGATGTGCCATGGCAACACTGTGTCACATGTAATTGATTGATGCTTATGTGTATGTTAAGGTACTGTGATTGGTATTGTATTTATGAGGGTTATGGGGACATCCGAGATTATTTATGCATTTCAATGATGAAATCTTTTTGCTGAGATACAATACCTTTAATGTCACTGCCTTAATGTGCCATAGGAACACTTTTACATGTGGTTGATTGTTGCTTATGTGTATGTTGAGTCTTGTGATTGGTCTTGTGTCTATGATGGCTATGGGGACATATGAGATTATTTGTGCATTTCAATGATGAAGTCTTTTTGCTGAGATGCAAGACCTTTAATATCACTGCCTTAATGTTCCATAGGAACACTTTCACATGTGATTGACTGATGCCTATGTGTATGTTAAGGTGTTAGGAAACGAAACTCTGGAATTTAGGTTCCCCTGAGAGTTCCTTTCCTCAGTTTCTCTACTTTTGACGATGACAAATATTATGATACTAATGTTTTATCTCAAAGATGTGTTTTAAGGAACCACAGGAATATACCGAAGGCAAGAAAGCCAAACAGGACAAGGGAACCAAAGGAACAAGACAGATGAAGGAAACCAGAGGAACCCAGGTGTGCCCAGAACGCAGCATGCGACATTGTGATTCCCGAGAAATCTGGGGACACACAACCTCGGACAAAAGTTGTTGAAAACGACTTGTCCGAAGCTTCCAAAAGTCTGCCATTGTCCAAGAGCAAAACAACAAGAAACCTAGAGACGATGAACCTCGGACAGAGAAGGTGAAAGCGACAGGACATAGAGACGTCGCTGTCCAGAAGACAGTTCCCAAGCGGCCAGCTTGTTCAACCTCGGACGAAAGTATTTGGACAATGACATAACAATGCTCGTCTGAGGTAGTTGACCAACCAAGAGAGATTCTGAGCTGCCTAGGTTGTTTGCACTTGCCAAGAACAACGTGGATCAAGGGAAACCACTCATTCTAGGACAAGCTCAATCTGTGGGAACCTAGAGTGGATCGAGCTGCGAAGAATCCTCTATAAAAGGAAGACTAACCCAAGGGTTATCTTCAAGCACAAAAACACGACTCACACTCATTAGCAAATATCTAGTGTGAACCTCCAAACAAGATCATCAAAGCAAACCGAGATCAAGAGGAACCAGTCAAGGAAGAAGAGTTGAGTGCTAAGTTCCTGTGACTGTAAGTGATAGTTCCTAGGTGCGAAAGTCTGTTTCTTGGATTGATTATTGATTGTGTTAAGTTATCTAGGATTGTCTAACTGTGTGTAAGGCAAATGAACTGTGTGTTCGTTCCTAGGATAAGCTGTAACCAAAAGAGATAAGAAATCAAGAAGTAGACTTTGAAATCCTTTCGAAAGAAAGGTAGTGGTTTTTATCCTGGATTGCTAGTTGGCAATCAAAGGTTTCCACTATAAGGAACTGGTCATTTGTTTGATTGTTTATTTCCGCTGCGAAAGGAACTGAGAATTGATATTCTGAGTTTCTTAAGTTTTTATCTAACAATCACGATCCTACATAAGGTCTTGTGTCTATGATGGCTATGGGGACATCTGAGAAAATCTACAATTGCGATTATTTATGCATTTCCCTTGTCTGGTTTGTCCCGAAATGTTTGTCCTAAAGGTCTAAAAGCTCTTGTGATTGGTGGTGTTATTTTCCTTGAGTCTATCTATGATGAAGTCTTGAAACTGAGATGCATTCCCTGCATGTTTAATGTCTTAGTGTGCCATAGGAACACAGTCAAATGACTGATTGATGCTTATGTGTATGCTAAGGTATTGTGAATGGGTTTATGTCTATGATGGTATTAGGGACATCTGAGAAATGCATTGTCATTGTTGTGCCATTACTTGTGCTTGTTTACAAAATTACACAAGTTCTTTACCTCATAAGATTGCTCTGTACACAAAATGTTCAATCTTTGTCATATATTGCTAAATAAACTAACTGTCTTCAAGTGCTTCTTCAGTGTCTTGATCTTCATATACTGTTGTCCCTTATTGACTCTGTTGACCTACTATTGATGTTTCTGCTTGATCTGCTTGTTGTGCACCCCCATGCACTATGTCCCATGTTTCTATGATAGCCCACATAGGTGCCTTGATCTCTCTTGGTAGATTTCCTTGAGCCATTAATTTTTTCTTGTTTACATGTGGCAAATCATACTCATTGCCTCCCTTGTATTTAAGTATTTCATTCATAACAAACTGTAGTGTCATCCACACATCTCTAAGAGTTGTAGGGGCCAATTCAAAAAATGCTTCATGTACTGCTTCTATCATATGATCAATACTTTTTGGCATCTTCTCGTGCATGAGTGACTGAATGCTTCTGAAAAATCCTAGATCTAAGATGTTTACATATTAGCTGGTTGTTGTATTAAGATGAAAGTGAATCCATCCTGAATGTATACCTGTTGTCATTCTGGATCTCTTTGAGTTATATGGGCCTTTGTATTGTCTTGTTGTATGGATATAACTCTTTGAGCTCCATCTTGTGGCCATTTTGCCTTGATTGCTGGAATGATTTGGTTTATCAACATGTTCCTTGTCACTTGCTTGTTTACTGATTCAACTAGCTTTGTAACTAGTGTCCCCTTCTCTCTGTTTTTGGATGACCTCTTTGCTGCTTGTTGATATGTGAATGGAAAGATTCCTATCTTCCCATAAAAAAAGCACTGTCCCTCTGCATCAAATCTAGGCCTTGCTACAACTGCAGTGAACATAACTTTGGGAATGAATTTAGATGAATTTGCAGCTTTGTACTTGCCCCTTTCATTCTGTGCTAGATATACTCTTTGTGATTTCTTTGATAGAAAAAACCACTTCTCATCCAAGTGTACAAAATCAAACATTGGATAATACACTGATTTTTCTTCTACTGTATCCCCACAAAGTAACTTCAGTACCCAATCCAACCTAGCCTTTGATGTGGCGAAAACCTACCTACAAGTGTATGGGATCAGTTGTAGCTGTTCAAGTGTCGTTCCCACGAGGACAATGTAGTACCTTTTGTAACTAAACTGGTAAGCTAAGCCGTAAGGAAGGTTTGTTTGATTAACTAAGAAATAAGTATCACAAATGTAAGTAAATTCAAAGGATGAGAAATATCTAGGATTAAGGATCCCCACAACAATGCCTTGGTCAACTTATGTATGTTTATCTTAGGATAGCATGAACTCTCTTGACGGTAAGTTATCAAATATCACTACTAATTCCTTTCAGACAATAGTAGATGTATCTAAACTCCAACTAACAATCGCTATCGCGCAAAGCTAATTAAATTTAGACCCATTGAGCACTTAGAATCTAGGATAAAACCGGGTTAACATTCACTTTCGTGCTCCGCTAATTCCAGACTAACCTAGGGTTTCTATGATAACTTAGAACTCTGCAAGAACAAACACGTTTATTCAGGTTCAATTCTTAGTAATTCCAACAATAGTAATCTCCTTTCAGACTCATAACATGTCTAATTCATTCATTAGGTTTCTCCTTTCAGACTCAACCTAATAGAATTCTAATTGATAAATTACCAAAAGCAATATGAACCCTAGAATTGAATCAAATAAGAACTCATGCTACCAATTCAGACAAACACAATTTACAAGTCTACCAATTCATTATTGGGATCACCCCAACCCTAGATAAAAGGGGTTTAACCTAGCATGCTTGGAAAATCAATCAAAAACATTATAGGAATCAGAAAAATCATTCAATTAGATTAGAAGAAGAGAAATACTTGATCGAATCCAGGAAACAATCTCCAATCTTCAACAATCTTCAAGATAAATCTCCCAAACACAACTAGGGTTCTATGTGTCTCTAAAAAACGATTAGAATAGCATCAGGGGTCTCTAAAAACCGGTCAAAGAAAGTATATATAGTCCCCCAAATAAAGAAAGGTCGGAAGAAACGAAACGTCACAAAAATTACATCGAGCACGGTTAACAGACGTTTGGCACGGTTAAGGGCAAACCGTGCCAAATTACAGCGTGTTTATTCTTCACTTCTGCACATCAACACGGTTAAGGAGTGTTTGGCACGGTTAAGGTTTAACCGTGCAACACTTCAGAATGCTCCATCTTCACTTCTGCACAGCTGCACGGTTAAAGAGTGTTTGGCACGGTTAAGGCTTAACCGTGCAACACTTCAGAATGCTCCATCTTCACTCTCATGTGCCATGCGATCCATCATTTCCGCCCCCTGCTGCCTGATAGCATCCTAGTGAACTCCAATGTGCATCCGAAGACCAGCAAATCCACCTGAAACATGCAGAAACTTGTGTAGACATCTAAACTCAACAAAACAATGAAACTAACTAGAATAGATGCAAGAACAAAAGAAAACAACCTATTCTAACACCTAAATGCATTTCCTAAATCTATATGAAATGGATGCTATCAAATTCCCCCAAGCTTAACCCTTGCTTGTCCCAAGCAAGTACATGACGATGAGTCCTCAAAATATGCAACAACTGTTTCTATCCAAAAGCCATATGAACAATAACCATGAAAGGCCAAACAAACAACAACTTCCGTCCTAGCATGCTTCTCAATCAATGACAAGAGTACAATCAATTCCTTCACTCAAGACCTCACCAGAACATAAAACAAGTCACTCACACTCAAGTGTTTAGGCATGTGTTTCACTCATATATCAATTCTCATCTTTGAATGCTAAACTATCATAATCTTGCAACAGTGTTCTTAATCTCCACCACTAAAGACCATGCACACAATAAAAATCATGAGGGCTTTTCCAAGGTTGTAATGGGGCCAAGGTATAACATAGGGCATAGGAATATTTAGGCCATGGGGAGCTAAATCCAGGGAAGAGGATCTTACCAAGACAACACTAAGCAAAAATAACCTTTAATTGAATTTCAACCTTCAAACCCATGCAACTTAACCCTTACATATGACATGGTCTCCTTTCTTTTACTTGACTTCTTCTTCTTCTTCTTTGTTTCAATCTTTCTTTCTTTTTCAGCTTTTTTTTCATTTTTTTTAGAAGTCAAAGAAGAAACATGGAAATGAGACACATTACAAATTTATACACATTTCTAACCACCATATATGTAACCTCCCCAAGCTTGGCTAAAATCCACTCTAGCAATAACAATTCAACTATCCTAATCTCTGGATGGGAAGGATGAACTTATAGGCTCGGTATGCTTTTGTGGAGTTTCCAAAGAATAGGCAATAAGGCACAATGAGCTTCAAGCAAAGGATACATGAACAGGGTAGCCAAGGATGAAAAGGGTTAATAAAAACAATGCATCAATCCTATTAATGTCATGTGCATAAGTCATGAGTGTGGCCTCAAAGAAGATATTAATGCAAGTTCTAGAGTTAGCACACAAAGAGAGTTCACACACATGAAAAAAAATGAGAGGACTTTTGCAAATGTAGTCCAAAGAAGGCCAACAAGCTCACCAGGACATTTTGTCTAGAGTGTCGGTTCTAACATATCTTAGTCAAAGTCCACATGCTTAGGTCATTGTCATAGGTTTGATCAATCATATCATGCTCATAATGCAATTGCAATATCAACAACCAAAACATATTAAGAGGATTCATAACTCATGCATTACAAGAAAAACAACCAGAAGGAAACAAGCAAAAATGGTCAAATCCAACATCCATAATGCAATGCAAGGAAACAAGTTCATAATGATAAAAAGATTCATTTTTTTTTTTTGTAAAGACAACTAAATCTAGGATGAACTAAGATGATCATGCAAGTCTACATGTGGATTGCTCCCCCAAGCTAAAACCTACATTGTCCCAATGTAGAAAAATAACAAAAGAAGAGGAAACTCACATCTAGAGTCTTGGGTTGCCTCCCAAGCAGCACTTCTTTTGGGTCATTAGCTTGACCTCCTACCACTTTCAAGCACTCGGATCGGGAGGGTCGGTGGTACCCTGCTTGATCGGATCAGGCGTGACAACATGCTTCAATCGATGACTCTGCACCTTAAACTTTCCAGAGTTCTTATGCCATAACTCAATTGTCCCACCTTTTAGAACTCGAGTGACCTTATACGGTCCTGACCATCTTGTCCCTTTAGAGCTTGGAAATATGTTGGATTTTTCATGGGATAACAACACCATATTTCCACTCTTGAACTCAACCTTTGTCTTGGCCTCCTTCCTTTTCACTGGTGTTTGCCTTTTCTTTGCACTGGCATTCTCATAAGCATCCAAGTCCAGATTTCCCAAACACTCATCAAGCAAACCAACTATGTCCGATAAGATCTCATCTTGCCCAGGATCAACCTCAATCTTACAGCAGGTACCTGTGATAGGAACTGGTGGAGTGTCTTTGTATATCTCAAGAAAGTAGTCCTTGAAGTATTTATACTCAATCTTCTCTTCCCCTATTGTGAATGAAAGCTTCCCATCCTTGACATCAATATTAGCCCCAGCAGTGGCTAAAAATGGTCTCCCAAGAATGATGGGAGTCTTATCACTAACCTCCATGTCAAGTATCACAAAATCTCCCGGTATGAAAAACTTTCCCACTTTCACAGGAACATTTTATATTATGCCCACAGGATGAGTAACATAACTATCAACCATAATGAGACGCATCTTGGATGGAACAGGCTCACCCACTTTCAATTCTTTGCATATTGACAAGGGCATAACATTGACACTAGACCCGAGATCACAAAGACAATTATAAGTCAGATTGCCAAAATATGCAGGGATAAAGAATTCACCCGGATCTTGTAGTTTCTTTGGCATCTTCTCAGCATAATCCATTGTCAGGGCCACAGTCTCATAGTCCCCCAGCCTTCTCTTCTTGATCAGAATCTCTTTCAGGAACTTAGCATACGTAGGCATTTGAGTAAGGAGATCTGCGAAAGGTATGTCAACATACAACTTCTTCATCATCTCCTTAAACTTCACAAATTGGTGCTCTAGTTGTATTTGAATCCTTCTCTGAGGAAAAGGCAGAGGTGACTTGTATGGCGGGGGAGCAACATACTTGGGTTCTTCTTCTTGTGGCTTCTCCACAGGTTCCTTTATCGCTTCTTTTTCTCTTGGACTGTTCTCTTCCAACTGTTTTTCTTCACTCAGAGAGACAGCCTTGCAATGCTCCCTAGGGTTGACTTCAGGTTGACCAGGAAGTTGACCAGCAGGCCTAGGAACATTCATAGCAATTTGGGCCAACTGACTCTCCAATTGGTCCATCCTCTTAGGCAAGCTCTCAAAGTTTTCAGCCTTCTTGGATAGGGCTTCCAACTGAGAAGCCATGATCCCTTGATTTTTAGCCATTTCCCTCAACACAGACTGAAGTGCGGAATTATCAAAGGTCTGAGCGGGTGCTTACGGTTGAGAGAGTCCCGGTTGGAACCCTGGAGGTGGTCTTTGCTGAGCATCGTCATTCTTGTAGGAGATGTTTGGATGATTCCTCCACCCATGATTATAGGTATTGGAATACGGATCATTCCTAGGGCCCCGATTGAAGTTGTTCATGTAGTTTGCCTCACCTTGGGTGTCACCTTGAGCAGTAAAAAGTTGACATGATGAAATAGTATGATCACCCTCTCTACAAAACTGACAAGCTACACCAGATGCAGCCTGACTGGATGACCCTGCACCCTGCCCTTGAGACTTCTGAACTAACAAATTCAGCCTCTTGATCTCTTGTGCCATAGCATCCATTTGAGCTTGTCGATGTGTTTCAGAATGAACTTCATACATCCCTGCTGGTTTCTTTGAAGTTGAGCGAGTATCACTGTAATAATGAGAGTGTTGAGCAGTGTTCTCGATCTTCTCCCAGGCTTCATCAACTTCCATTGCCATAATTCTACCACCAGCTGAAGCATCAATAATCAGTCGAGTTGAACTATCAACAACGTTGTAGAAGACATGTAGCAAGCTCCATTTCTCTTGCCCGTGATGAGGGCACACCATCAATAACTCCTTAAATCTCTCTCATCCTTCATAAAGAGACTCGTCATCTTTCATCTTGAAAGCAAGAATTTGATTTCTCATCTCAGTTGTCTTCTTAGGTGGGAAGTACTTGGTGAGAAATGCCTTGGCCAACTCATCCCAAGTGGTAATAGAGCCTTGAGGTAAGGCCTTGAACCAAGCTTTGGCCCTATCTCGTAGAGAGAATGAGAAAGCACGCAGGAAAAATGCATCTTGAGAAACATCGTGAATCTTCACAGTGTCCATCAGCTCAGCTCAGTGGCCAGATGTAGGTGCGGATTCTCAGAAGGCAAACCTCCAAACTGATTCTGTTGAACCATGTTGATCAAAGCCGGTTTGAGCTCGAAGTTACGAGCTTGCACCGAAGGTCGAACCACACCAGAAACTTGACCCCGGTGATCGGGCATCACATAATCCCCAAGAGTCATACGCGGTTGATTGTCATTACCCAACAAGCCACCGTTTCCTCTACCAGCCATCTCTTGCACTCTAATTTCACGTTGTTGCCTTCTTCTTAAGCGAAAAGTACGCTCAGGTTCGGGATCAAAGTCGTTGAGATTATTAGCGCTCAGGACTCTCCGCATCAGAAGAAAACAAACCTGAAACCAAATTCAAAAGGAAAAGGATCAAAACACACAAAAGACTTAGTCGAACCAGTTATAGGGAATACAACCGATACTAGCAATAGTCCCCGGCAACGGCGCCAAAAACTTGATGTGGCGAAAACCTACCCATAAGTGTATGGGGTCAGTTGTAGCTGTTCAAGTGTCGTTCCCACGAGGACAATGTAGTACCTTTTGTAAGTAAACTGGTAAGCTAAGCCGTAAGGAAGGTTTGTTTGATTAACTAAGAAATAAGTATCGCAAATGTAAGTAAATTCAAAGGATGGGAAATATCTAGGATTAAGGATCCCCACAACAATGCCTTGGTAAACTTATGTATGTTTATCTTAGGATAGCATGAACTCTCTCCGGTAAGTTATCAAATATCACTACTAATTCCTTTCAGACAATAGTAGATGTATCTAAACTCCAACTAACAATCGTTGTCGCGCAAAGCTAATTAAATTTAGACCCATTGAGCACTTAGAATCTAGGATAAAATCGGGTTAACATTCACTTTCGTGCTCCGCTAATTCCATACTAACCTAGGGTTTCTATGATAACTTAGAACTCTGCAAGAACAAACACGTTTATTCAGGTTCAATTCTTAGTAATTCCAACAATAGTAATCTCCTTTCAGACTCATACCATGTCTAATTCATTCATTAGGTTTCTCCTTTCAGACTCAACCTAATAGAATTCTAATTGATAAATTACCAAAAGCAATATGAACCCTAGAATTGAATCAAATAAGAACTCATGTTACCAATTCAGACAAACACAATTTACAAGTCTACCAATTCATTATTGGGATCACCCCAACCCTAGATAAAAGGGGTTTAGCCTAGCATGCTTGGAAAATCAATCAAAAACATTGTAGGAATCAGAAAAATCATTCAATTAGATTAGAAGAAGAGAAATACTTGATCGAATCCAGGAAACAATCTCCAATCTTCAACAATCTTCAAGATAAATCTCCCAAACACAACTAGGGTTCTATGTGTCTCTAAAAAACGATTAGAATAGCATCAGGGGTCTCTAAAAACCGGTCAAAGAAAGTATATATAGTCCCCCAAATAAAGAAAGGTCGGAAGAAACGAAACGTCACAAAAATTACACCGAGCACGGTTAACAGACGTTTGGCACGGTTAAGGGCAAATCGTGCCAAATTACAGCGTGTTTATTCTTCACTTCTGCACATCAGCACGGTTAAGGAGTGTTTGGCACGGTTAAGGCTTAACCGTGCAACACTTCAGAATGCTCCATCTTCACTTCTGCACAGCTGCACGGTTAAGGAGTGTTTGGCACGGTTAAGGCTTAACCGTGCAACACTTCAGAATGCTCCATCTTCACTCTCATGTGCCATGCGATCCATCCTTTCCGCCCCCTGCTGCCTGATAGCATCCTAGTGAACTCCAATGTGTATCCGAAGACCAACAAATCCACCTGAAACATGCAGAAACTTGTGTAGACATCTAAACTCAACAAAACAATGAAACTAACTAGAATAGATGCAAGAACAAAAGAAAACAACCTATTCTAACACCTAAATGCATGTCCTAAATCTATATGAAATGGATGCTATCAGCCTTCTTATGACCCTCACTCAAACCAGGATGGATTGGATTTGTATGTGGCTTTATTGCACCTTGCTTGACCATCTTATGCACTTTGGTCTTTGAAAGACTAAGCTTGCTAGCTAAGTCTCTAATGCATGACCTGTCTTCAATGCCCAGTGTTGTGATTGAATCCATCTCTACTTGAATTCTTTTTCTACCACAGTTGTGATATTTTGTGCTTAGATTGTACCTCTGCTGTGCATTATGTTGCTTCTTTGCTGTGTTTCAAAGTCTGCCTATGCACCTTGTTGACATTTTGAACTGTTGTGCAACTTTCTTTATTGCACCATGTGGTAATTGTCCCTCTTTAGATGTCGTTAGCAGAGCATTCAATATGTGCATTTTTTTATCACTGTTGAGCCTGGTATTATGTGTTGGCTGATGATGTTGTGTTGCCTATGTGTTGTGCTCTGCTTCTGATGACTGTCCCTCTTCATCTCCTGGTTCCTGGTTGAGATCAAAGCTATGTTCATCTTGTTCCATGTCCCCTGATGACTGTCCATCTTCGAACTCTTCTCCATCATAAACGTACTGTTTATCTGGAAGTGGAGCTTCATTTAAGTCCCATAAAGCTGAGGCCATGACACCACCAGGTTGTGATGTAGAGATTGTTTACTGATTATTTTGCTTTATGATTTTAGTGAAGCTTTGAATGTAAATTCTGTAAATTTCTTTGGGAATGCTGTAATCCCCTTTTATACTCTGTTTAGGGGCAATTATGCCCTAAGTCCCCTGCATAATTCCCCTTTTGTTTAGGGCAATTATGTCCTTAAGTCCCCAAAATTTTGTAAGTGATCCGTGTGCACCCTAATGCTCCCATTTCATTGGCTGAAATTTCATCTGTGGTTATTTATCACAGATTGCACTGTAACAGCAATCATGTCATTTGTACTGTTCCTAATTTTCTTAATTAAAGAGCTTTTTGTACTTTAGAACAAACATTTCGGGACAGAGGGAGTATAAGTTAACTTTTACAAAATAGTATTGAACGAGCATACTTTTTCAAATTCAAAAGTACAATTTCTGAGAAGTGACTTCAAGTTTCATTTAATAATATACCTTACATTATCTGCAACAGTTAGTTTTTTTTTATCAGGTAAAAATTAGACTGGAAACCACAGAAGAGTCGATTTCTCAGTCTATAGCATCCTTACAGATGAGAATTACAAATTCTAGATTAGCTCGAATATCTTCCAAGGAACTCTGTTGGACCTTCTTTGCGATGAAGTCGGCCACCACGTTTGTTTCTCGGAAGACATGAAAAATCTACACTGAGGAGAAAAGTTGTAAAACACACAGTATATCAGAAATTAACATTTCAATATCCCATGGACAGTGCCAGATTTGATTCAGAACATTTACAATGGTAAGTTATCGCATTCAAGTTGAATGTTGATAATGCCTAATTCATAGGCCTTGACCAAGACATTTATTACTGCAAGTGTTTCTATTTTTAAAGGGGTTGTTCCCAAAGAGAAAAATTGATTTACCCATTTTGTTCTTTTTTTGATTAGCGTGGGTGTCGGACCCGCTTCGCAGAGCCCACTAATCCCACGTCCGTCCAATCCAGGCCCACGATCCACGGAGCACGATGGCCCACACACAGGTGCCCCCCAGTCAGACGGACTTAAATCCGAGGCGCAAGGCACGCAGCACCCCATCCGTTTCGAACCCGGGGGGATTGCCCACCCCAGCATTCTACTACCCTTGGAAATGCCACTACGCTACGCCCCGGGGACATTTTGTTCTTAAAAATATAACTAAAATTAAATTCTCCATTAATTTTAGTGGATCCATCTCCAACAGCCAGCCAGTTGAACAATAATATTGCAGCTACATAGAACAGTAACCGACAAAAAAGGCAAATAATACGATACTGGATCCTTGTAAAAAATCCGTCTAAAGTACAAAAAAAGGTTCTGCCATTTCAAATCCCCGAAGAAGCGAACAATTTCAATTGAGCTTTAATCCAACGCAGACTTTTCCTGGTCTAACAACATGACCTCTTCGCTCTCCAATCCCAGCTCCCGGATGAACAAACCATGTTAATTCCCAGACTAGTAGTTGAAATCGCAAGGCGATTGGCTACATGAATCCATGGGGAAATTGGCAGTTCACCAGAGCGACCGCCGGAATCAATTTTACCCTAAATCCCCTTCCCCTTATCCCGACGGCAACCCTGCTCGTTACCCTCAAAAGGCTCAAAACGCGTCGTTTCTTCGCCGTGTTGCCCGGAGAATTACGATAATTTTCAAGGCTTTTGGGGGTAAACCGAAAGGAGTTGATTTTCCGCGGAGTGGAGATGTAGCGGTTTTGGATCGGGGGTTTGGTGGACAAAGCGCGAACGAGGTAGAAGGGAGCTACTGTAAGTGTACTTTGTGCTCTATGTGTTCGATGAATTGCCTAAAAGAGGTTTTTTGAAAGCTGATGGAAGATTACCCGTTTGTTTTCATTATGATTGATTGTAATTTGACTGAGTCATTCTTATGTGTATGAATTGGGATTTTAATATTGTTCTTATCTTGGCTTTGTTCAGTTTGATGAGATTTTGAAAAAGTGAGATCCTTTTCTGTTTGTTCTGTTTCAGTTGGCCTTTCTGGTGGAACGGGAAGCAAGAGTGGTGCTTCATCATATACTAAGCAAAATGATTCCTTTGGCTCCTCGAGTTCAGTAAGCGGGCATGTGGGTTCTGTGGAGTTCTCTTTTCAAGATATCCTTAAAGCTACTAATAACTTCTCAAAGGAAAATCTGATTGGTGAAGGCGGTTTCGCGACTGTATATAAAGGACGGCTCAAAGATGGTTCTTTTGTTGCAGTAAAGCGTGCTAAAAGTGTAAGAATTCGTGATTTGTTATTGCCTGTTTGAAGTTTCATATGATGGTGAACTACTAATGAATAATTTTTGTTGCACTGACTTGCATATGCTTGGCAGGCCCTGCTTCCCAAGCGCTCCGGGGAAGAGTTCAAGAATGAGATACTTGCTTTGTCACAGATTGAACATATGAATTTAATGAGATTGTATGGTTACATTGAGCATAAGGGAGAAATGCTTATCGTGGTTGAGTATATTAGCAATGGTAATCTGCTGGATCATTTGGATGGTACGCAATTATGAAACTTTGATATCTGATTTTTTTGTGTGCAGCTTTTAAGTGGTAATCATGGTGTTTAGTCATCACATATTCTAAATTGGCGTGTAGGTACCAGAGGGATTGGAATGGAGCTTGCTCAACGACTGGACGTTGCTATTGATGTAGCTCATGGAATTGCTTACTTGCACAACTACAATGGTAGGTCAAATCCCTAAGCACTTACACTCAATGAATTATATAGATTTTAGTGTAGGGAAATGCTATGTCACTTGGTTCCATCTCATTGCTCATTTACTCATTTCAGTTGGGTAGTCCAAAGTGGCAACTTGCATATTCGGGTCCTACATTTTGTAGTGTCGGTCTCTGTATTGGATAGTTGGTATTGAAGTTACATGCCATTGTGCTTAATAAAGTCTGTTTTTAGCTTCTGCACAAGGAAGTACTCCGAAACATTGTCATCTTTCTTTGCTTTATGGAGGATTTAGGATCTGCATATTTGCAAGTCCTCATGCATAAACTAACGATGCTTGAGAGTGGTTGAACAGAGGGATTAATGCAACAAAATAACCCTTTTGACATAATCATCATTTTACTCTTTGTATCCAGCAATTTATAAACCTATTGAATACCGAGCTTATGCATCAAGTGAACATTTTTTATGCCATTGACAGATCCTCCAATTGTCCACAGAGACATAAAATCATCAAACATTCTTATCACCAAGAAGCTCCGAGCCAAAGTAGCAGACTTTGGATTTGCCAGGATCTTGCCTGAAGATGACTTTGCAACTCATATTTCCACTCAAATCAAAGGGACTGTTGGCTACTTGGATCCGGAATACCTAAAGACAAACCAATTAACCGAGAAGAGTGATGTTTACTCCTTTGGCGTACTCCTTGTAGAGCTGGTGACTGGACGACGCCCACTTGAGCCAAAAAGAGGTATGAAGGAACGGTTAACAACAAAGTGGGTAAGTATTCTTATATGCGTTCTTTCTTTGCCTTTACTTTTCCTGGGTCTTCAATAAACATCCTCTCGACTTGCTCGCTTGGTTTTGAAAGGCGCAAGGCGCAAAAAAAAAAGTGCGCCTTTCGTAGGCGAGGCGCACTTTGCATTAAAAAAGAATCCAGAAAAAAAAATCTGGCATTCTGCATAAAAAACAAACAGATTCTGTATGTATAAATAAACAGGTTCTGTATTGAAAAAAGAAGGAAAATGTAGTCTTGAGAGTTGAGGCTTGACTACTTGAGAGACCGTGAGAGGACTTGAGGCCTGAGGGAGATCTATATTTTCTGAGAGAGGGGGTTGGAAGAGAGAGAGATTTCTGCGGGAGAGAGAGATAAACAGGAGATCAATCGAGAGAGAGAGAGAGACTGGGAGAGGATGAGAGAGAGAGATAAAAGAGAGAGATCGAGAGAGAGGAAGAGGAATACCTTGGAGTTGGATGAGGAAACCCTAGCTGTTCAGCTGTACAAATCGGTCCCTTTCCAAGTAAAATACCCTTTTTTAAGGTCAGCCAGCGCTTTCACAACGCAAGGTGCACGAGGCGCTGAGGCGCGCGCCTTGCGTTGTGCGCTGCGCCCGCCTCTCGTGAGGCGCGCCTTTTAAAACCAAGCTTGCTCGGGGTAAGGATGTGTACATCTTGCCGTATACACTGGGTCGATGCTGCTGTAATTCAAATCTTGTCCAGAAACAAGACTTTCAAGTGTGGGGATTATCTTGCTATGATGCAGGCACTGGAAGCACTGAAAGATAATGCTCCTGTTATAGCAATGGACCCCAGGGTACGTAGGAACCCGGCATCCATAATGGCAGTGGAGAGGATGCTGAAGCTTGCAAAGAAATGCTTAGCCACCTTGAGACCCTCAAGACCATCAATGAAAGAATGTGTGGAGGAGTTGTGGTCAATCAGAAAGGAGTACAGAGAGCTAGCAAACCTAAACTCAGCTACCTCCCGGCGATCTGCAGATTTTGTTCAGATAGAGAAACATCCCATGGTTTCAGACATCAAAAATGGTGAAAACTTGAGGTTTGTGTCTGCATAGTGAGTATATGATAAGGGCCTGTTTTATGGTATATGTTGATGCAGAATCTCAGCACCCCCTTGCATTAAGACATACGGTTGTTGTATACTAGATGTATGGTTAAGGCAAGTCACAAGAATTGTATTTGTCTATACGTTGTATTATTGCAAAAAGAAAGTTGATTCCTTTGTAAAATTTTGTGGCTTTTCAAGACTACTTTTTTAATAGGCTGGTAATAGTAATTATTATATATTTTGTGATTTGGAGATTGAAATTTTGCCTCTTTATGGCTGTGTGAGTTGGTTACGTATTTAGTTTTATTTCCTTGTTAAACTGTTGAGAATAGAATTTCATGGACATCCTTTTAGAGAGTCTCTGACATCACAATAGACCTGGACAAACAATTTGCTCCATATTGCCATTGTCTAATTGCAGTATTTAGATTCTCTTTGCTTCAATGTTATTTGCTGCTTGGATTTTCTTCTTCTTCTTCTAGTATTTCGAAGGAAAAAATCTGTCTCTCTCTCCAATTAGAAAACATAAAAAGTATTGATTTAATATAATTGAATGTAAGATAATACATTATTTGAGGAAATCTAAACATACCTTTAGACAAAAAATGCAGGGTTTTTAAAAGAAACTTAATTTTGAAACCTTATAGAAAAAAGTAAATCCGTCATTAAAAAAGGGAAAATTTTGTTGGTGTATATGAGTTTAGAGTTATCAATGTTGGTGTCTTATGATTAAGTTTTTTCGGTTAGTGTCCCTAAGCTTTTGTGTTTGCTTGCTTCATAATCAAAGGTTTTCATATTCGTACTCTTTCGATTCGAATCGATCAAATTCAAGCTCATCATTGTGTTTCTTACCATCAAATTAGTAGGGTTTGAGTCCTAAAACACTCAATCCGAATTATCTCGATTTGAATTCTGAAACATCAATCCATTTTCGACTTATGAATTCAAATCGAGATGGTTCAAATATGAATTTGAGTGTTTAGTAGTCGAATCCTATTAATTTGAGGTCGATTAACACAATGATGAGCTTTGATTTGATCCATTCGACTTGAAATAATTTAAATATGAAAAAATTTAGTTATCAAACAACATACATGTGAGTTTATAGAGCATGCTAATTTATTAGGCTACGTTTTGCTTATTTATTAGGCTACGTTTTGCTAGCAGGGGATGTAATATATTAATATTTGTAATTAATTAATTGAGTTTATAGAGCATGCTAATTATGTTAACGATTTTTCTAATGTCTCCCATGTGAGTTTAGTTTTGGAAATTATTTCCAAATTATATCATGTAAAAGGGGTAAATCTCTATAAAAAAATTAAACTATTGACTAAATAAAATTATTACTAAATATAAAATTCTTATTGTGTGCCCGTGTTAATTTCTCCCTAAAAAAATGCACACATTATAAAAATCCATATGTTAATTTCTCCCTATGTACGTTAAGCTAGCTGGTTGAAACCGGACATATACTCTCTAGCTGAATATACAATTTTAAAAAAAATAAAAGATCAAAGATTACTTATCATTTTAGATTTACGGGACTGTATTTAATTTTCATTTTTACGCGTACGTACCCATATTAAATTCATAATAAGTTGTTGTCAGAGTTGTATTTGAAATTTGAGGCTGTTGTATATTTCATTCCCTCAACTTAGGGTTTGTACGTGGCACTATCATCTATAATATCATTATTATTTATAATATAATTTTTCTAAAATAATTTATGATACATTGATAATTATATTATAATAATTAATTTTATAAATAAATATATAATAGATATTCATTCTCATCTCATTATTTTACAAAAATATTTATTATCCTCAAACGTTTGTTCATATCCAATAATATCATTACAATATACCCCTCCAAACAAATCCTTAAACGACCGGATGATAAATAATCAACATAAGTGATAAAACTAATTAGATAAGCTATAAAGATAAAATCATTATAACCTAGTATGAGTAATTTTGTATATAATTAATTAATTACCTGCTAAGAACGTCTGTCATCAATTTGTTGTAAAACAGCTTTTTCTTTTGGATGGATATATATTTTGATCGGTAAGAGTCAAAGATAAAACATATCTGGTAGAAAGATATATTTTACTTACCTTAATCCTGATTAATAGGTTGAAAAACCCACACATTATATATTATCATCATCATCACGCCAGGTTGAAAATCAGGACTCTCTTCCAACTTCAAATTTTCAAAGATCTTACAATGGCGGAGCTCTTGATTGAGGGTAGCCTTCTTAAAAACGTGGTGGCAGCGATCGAGGGCTTCGCTAACGACGTCACCTTCGACTTCTCTCCGGCGGGATTATCTCTACAGGCCTTCGCTGACGACCAACTCGCCTTGGTGTCGCTCTTGCTCGGAGCGGAGCTGTTCGACCGCTACCGCTGCGACGGCAGCGTCTCCGTGGGGTTCAGCCTCGCTCGCCTCTCGCACGTGCTGGGGATTGTGGACGGCGGTTATGATGTCGCCATCAAGGCCGGTGGCGGCGCCGAGTTGGCCACTCTGTTGCTCGAGAATCGGAGTGAGTCTTCGTCGTCGTTGTGGTCGTGTTTCGAGTTTTTAAAGTTTTGTGGTTTTTTGTTTGGTTGTTGTGTTGCATCGTTGAGACGGTTTGTGTTTGTGTTAGTCCACCCGGGCGAGATTGCGGAGTTGATGATGCCGCTGGTGGATGTGCAGAGTGAGCGGCTTGGGATACCGGAACATGATTATCATGCTGTTGTGAGGATGCCTTCAACTATTCTTTCAAGGATTTGTAGTCATCTTAGTCACAATCTTGGGCTTCACAATGGTAAGAATCCTGCTTTTTTTTCACCTTGATATTTTGGTTTTTGCATGGTAATCCTGCGTAAGAAAATCATGCTATTGTGAGGACACTTAAATATTCATGCTTTCTAATTGTGCTCTTCGATGTTTTTTTAGGTTTTATTTGCTTATTTTGTGTCTTAAACCCTAAACTAGGATTAATGATTAAGATTTAGGGTTTAAAGTTTAAGATTTAGGTATTAGAATTTAGGATTTAGGATTTATATTTTAGGATTTAGAATTTAGGGTTTAGGATATAAAAACAAATTAAACCTAAAAGGAGTATAGAATGGAGTATAAAAGGAGTAGAGGATTTGATCTGGATGCCTTTAAGTGTACTTGCAAGGATTTGTAGTAATCTTAGGGAGAATCTTGGTCTTTTTCCTTGAATTTTCACGTTTGATATTTGAGTCGTGGAAGATCGATTTTTGCACCGCGTATATTTAGGTACTTGCGCGTAATAATATGTGGTAAAAAATGCTACTGTATATAGCACTTGAAAATTTACGGTTCACGTAAAGTCAAGCTTGCCTAGGGAGATAATGAGAGTTACTTGTTTCCAGTTGTGGTTAACGCTTAACAATCCAGGTAAGCTTGGCTTTATTTGGTCGGTGAGAGATAAAACGATGATGTTCCCTGTTCCCTAGGACTAGAAATGATAGACTTGGGGTTCTTAGCTTAATAGGCATTAAGATCAATATCATTTTGACAAGAAAAAATAAAATATAGTTACGGTTCAGAAATTGAATTTCCTCTCCGATTCGTAGTTGGTAAGAATCGGATACCCGAAAAAACCAAAAATACTTATGCACTATGTAGTAGCGTGTAAAAGCGGTGCAACTTTTAAAACTCTTAGCTAACGTTGTGTCCTTTGCAGTTGTGATCTCTGTGACGAAGGAGGGCATCGTGTTCTCTAACGAGCAAGGTGCAGTAGTTGACAGGGCAGAGGAAGCAACTATCATAGAAATGTCTAAGCCCCTGGTGCAGACTTTTGATCTAGCCTATTTGATGTCTTTTACAAAGGCAACGCCGCTATCTAAGATGGTTATGATTGGCATGTCTCCTGGAATTCCAGCTATGGTTGAGTACAAGATTAGGGAGATGGGCTACATTAGGTTCTACATACCACCTCTTCATGAGGTTTAGTCAAGCCCAGAAAAGTGTATTTTAGTTTTTCTGTTTGTCAGTTTAGGATAATTTGTGTTGAGTTTTTCAGTACATAATGCTTGTTTTTGAATTATATGTGGCTTCAATGATATATGTCAAGTACATGTTACTAACATGAAAGACAGCAAAATCAATGTAAAGGCTAAAGAAGGGATGGGTGTGTTTGAAATAAATAATTTATGGATTCCCATATCAATTCTACATTGGAAATTGTTGTATGTTGAACTAGACTTGAGTATAATTTCCTATTGCAACAAATGGAGCAAAGCCTAAACTCAGTTGTGGGTTCAACAAATGTGTCATGACAGGTTTGGTCTCTGAGTTTCTGGATGAATTCTGTGTATGTGCACCGAAAAGAGTAAGCCAACCTCAGGTATTTTGGTGTCTCTAGGAGGAAGCTGAGTAAAAGACTTGAGTAAATATGTGTATGTTTCGGAAGGGAATCACTTGCTGGAGTTGCTGCGTTTCTTGGCCTCACTATACAAAATAACCCCAGATACCGTAAGACTGTAACCGAGCATCCCTGTCACTGATACAGGGTTTTTGAATATCAAAATTGAGATAACAACAGCAACAGCACCCTTTGCATTTCCTAGAACCTGAAAGAGCAAAAAACATATCTTAGACTTAATATTCTTCAAATCAGACAGCAAGGAAAATAATATGAGGATGCAAACCCATGAGAAGTGGATGATAAACCTAACACTCTGCCTAGCAGCCTAGATAACTCCTACCAAAACTGAGATTATGTATTTTATGATACAACTATTATCTATATAGCACACAAACCAGGTGGTCCAAGAGTATCATGTGTTTAGCAAGCACCTTGACTTATTATTTCTATAGTGTATAGATACCGTGTTGCTCTAGTGTATAGCACACAAATGGAGCTGACTCCATTCTCAAAGTGATATGGTCTAAGATTAATCTAATCCTGCCTTGTAGATCTGCCATTAAAGCCTAGCAAATAACATGGTCCCTTCCTTTAGTCAACTATCCTCCCCTCACAAAAAAAAAGATATGATTTGCAGCAATACAATTACAATTTTTACAAGCACAAAGTTTACTGAGAAGGGATTACCTGAAGAGTCAAAGCACTTGTATGCTTGGTGACCAGGAAGTTTGTCAAATTGACAAAGTATGCTAGCGATGAATTGAAAAGGAGGTACCAAACAATCTTAATATCATGCCTTGCAAGGGATACAGTGATCCCAATCACATCTTTCTCCATTATCAGTGCAGCAGGAAGAAGGCAGACAACAGCAATTGGTGCCATGTACAATAGAAGATTCATAGAATTGAGTTTCTCCCTGAAATACACAAACTGAGATAGCTCAATCTAACTGCCAATAGAGCACCACATTGATCTCTCAATTGAGGTAAGCCAGAAATTCAGAGGTGTTTACTGACCCTTCAGAAGATAATAAAATCCCTTGAAGTACTGTTTTCAGTGCCCTTGCAGCAGTAGCTCCAACACACACTATGAACCCAAATAGGTGGAAACTGGGTTCTCCCTGCAGGAAAATACATAGACACATTCTTAACACAATTCACCTCATGTACATGGTTTAATAAGTATTGCAATTTGCAACCAAATGAAATCACTGCACACTAATATAATACACATAGAACAAGACAAAAAGGGAAACCTAACACCCTATCACAAACATATCAAGAACAACAACATCAATCCAATATGTCCCGCTCACACAGAGTCGGGGAAAGGGTGCATTAAATTTAATTGCTAACTAATTACTACAGCTAATACCATTAAGGTGAGCAAATCAAATTTCAGATCATATAACAGAAGTTTCCGATTTGTAAGGCAAATAAAAGATGTTATACGAAAACTGGAGAAGAGAATTAGAGATCTGTGCATATACATACCCCACTGGCAATGATGACACCGGTAACAACAGGAACGAGGGTGACGTAAGTGAGCCAGGCTTCCCTCTTCAAGGTCATGACGTACGCAAAGACAGCCGTGAAAAACGGCGTCGTAGCACCGACGGCCTGGTTGAACGACACCGGAAGGTAGCGGAGGGAGATGTTACCGCTGACAACGGAGGTGCAGAAAACGACGCTGAGAGTCGCGATTTTGAGAAACTGAACCCTAGATCGGATCACCTGGAGAGGAACGATCTTCAGCCACGAGATCGCGACGTAGCTGAAGAGCGAACAGGCGGCCATGTGGCACATGGTGAGGAAGATCGGGTACTTGAATCCATAATTGCTGAGGAGATACTTGTTCAACAGCAGAACGCCGATGTTCGACGAGTACCAGAGGCTGACGAGCCCGAATGTGAACAATTTCCCGGTGGTTTTCATCGATTGAATGCCGGTGGATGCGAGAATTGGATTCCGATCCTATGATTAAATGGAATTTGATCGGAGAAATTCGAAGGTTAGGGTTCGAGGGAGAAGAAGAGGGGATTTATTGAACATGGAAAAGAGAGGGAGGAGGAGGAGAGAGGAAATAAGGCGCCACCTTTGAGTGTTTGAGGATGAAGATTCATTCGGTTAGGCAGAGAAATGCAGAGTTGTTGACTCTCACGAGTCAGGACCACGAGGAAGAAAAAGGAATTAAACTTATTTTATTGATTAAAGAAGCCCTTATTTGCACAAAATCATCCCTTATATAAAAAGTTTATACATAACCCTCCCTTATTTATATTTTATTGCAAACAAACAATCAATCAATTATTTTTTGTTTTGTACATAGTCATATTAAATATACAAAAAGATAAAAATAGACTATCTTGTTTTTTTTTCTTCTTGTATTCTCACCCAAAAAAAAAAAAAAACACCTTAAATTTCGAAACGTCATATGTTTTGAAGCGGACTCGTAATTCTTCCAAAGCTTAAACCGAAGATTGGATGAGAATAATCCAATTTCAATTTGGTCCAAACCAGTTTAGTCTCGATTATGAACCGATGTGATTTTTTTTTCTATTGTTATTCGTTTTCTTAATGTTTTTGATAATATGAATCAAATTCTTATCAAATCGTAATATATTTGTAGTAAAAAATTGTTAAAATAATTTAATTAGAAAATGAATCTCGTGAGAATAATCACTCTCATGCGAAACGTGAACGTTTCACATACAATATAACATATATGTATATATAGACAAAAATTATACACTACAAAGTACAAACTCATAAGCATTTAGGCAAAAATATATACATGTTGTAAGGTATATAAGTTATTCCTAAATGTACATATACTTTTTTTGCATATGAATGCTTTTTTTTGGCAAAAAGTATATGAATGATTTTCGAAGTTATAAACTATGAGCTAAAACTATAGTTAAATTAAATTATTTAACAATATAAGAATCGGAGTGATGGTTTGAATAAGGGGTGATTTTATGTAAATATTTTATAAGGAATGTTTGGTGCAAATAAATGTAAATAAGGGATGATTTGTTATGCACTTTCTCCTATTTTATTACCTATTTTTCTTAACTAGTTAGATTAAAGTGGTTTGCTATATGATGTGTAACAAAATTTAGAAACTTTGTGCTAAACGTTTAAACTTTCTAATTTGATTTTTCTCTTACTGTTTTAGGGAATAGAAACTCGCGGATTTTGCATTGGATTTGGCCTAATTTACTGTCGTGTTCGGTGTAGAGCTTCAGATTTGGAGATTGGAATTGATCATTGACATTTGTGGAAAGGCAATGAATTTAATCGGACTAATTTTAGCAATTTAATCTCTTCTTTTTCCTTCAATCGAACTATTAAGACCAAACCAAACAAAATTACAGATCAGATTGATGTATACACTAAACCAAAAAAAACAGATTATTGTACAATTATGTGATTTCTCATTAGAAAATTGTTTCAACTTAAATTTTATCTTATATCTCTTAAAAAGTAAAAATACAGATCAGATTGATGTATACTACTTTCACAATATTATGTTCTAATTCACGTTTCACCACATGGAAAATTTTCCAAATTTATTGTTCATAGCAGCTTCTGTAACTCATAAGTAAATTTGTACACGATTTAAATGCCAATAGTAGTCTACCTAATTACTGTACTTATTAATAAATATATATATCCAAGTGGAAAAGTAACAGTTCTGAATTTCTGAAGAACTTTTTCTTCCTTTTGGAATGCCGTTGTAAAGCCCTTGTCATTTGCCAGAAGTGCCTCAGTTGTGCTGTTATGCCAAACAAAATTCAAATGAATCAAAATAGTAGTATTTGATATTGATGCATATTCTGATAGGAACTCATTAACAAAAACCAATAATTTAAGATCAAATCATCTCACATGAATCAACATTCGGTAAATATTCATAAAACCTTATTCTTGTCACTGAATTATAGTTTTTTATGTTCCCCTTCTTATAAGTCGTGTAGGTAGTCAACGTCAAATAAAACCTCAAGTGATGAATCTAATTCTTATTTATTTATTTATTTTTGCGTACAAATGCAATAAAGTGAATAGAGAGATCATGATCATGGAGAGTAACACCAAAAGGTTGAGTTTGTGATTATATTTAAATTTCAATAATTGGCAAGTCAACGATTATATCTATGTCACATGACTCACATTTCCCGCCCAACTAGTTATAAACATAAATAAAAAAAAGAAGAAAAATATGATATGGGTATTGGGTTTATTGCTAATTGGCATGCCCATCAACACGAATTACATGATATCAAAATGCATTTGCTTTATTCACACCCAAAAACAATGCATTTGCTTGTTCACACCCATATAAAATGCATTTCTTGTTCAGGGTTTTGTGGGATACTTGTATGACTAGGAGTAATTCCAATCCTTGTGATATTGCTTGAGGAGTAATTAACTCAAATCCACGTGAACTTGAGAAGTCAATGATTTCAATTAGTAAACCACAAAAAAGGTTGAGACGTTGCTTGAATCACCCTCAGGGGCGGATCTACAGGGGGGCTAGGCCCCTTTCTCCCGATAAATCCCTTATAGTATGTTGGATTTTTGATTAAGTCCTCTTTTGAATTTTTAATTTTCATTATGTATACATAAAATGATAAGTAAATTACAAGAAAAATACATTGATCTAGTGGTATTTGTTTTGGAACTTGTGTGGAAAAAGCTAAAAGTCATGGGTTCAAATCCCTTCCCTAACCTTTTTTAAAAGTCATGTACTTTTGTTAAAAATTTGAGTTTTGATTTCTTTATTAAAATTGTGTTTATTAAGCATGTTTATTATTTTTATTTTTTTTTCTTCCATGTTTTATTTTTTATTAACACAAAAATTGAAAATTTTACATTATTCAAAACGCTAAAAAATAGAGTATATAATGCATGAATTAATCAATTTTCAAAAGGTGAATCTAATATTTTTTATAATTTTAAAATATTCATATAAATGTCGATTTATAAAGTGCAAAATATACGAAACTCGCCCCCCTTCGATTAAGTTTTAGATCCGCCACTGATCACCCTCCGTAACTCCACGTGAATTGTGGTCCAAACCCGAACCGAAACTGAATTTCAGAATTTAGTGGACTTAAAACTGAACAGAACATATTTGTTTGATTATAAATCGAAATAACCGAACATTTTAAAATTAGGTTATTGAAACGGGTTATATTGCACAAAACCGAATTAGACCGAACCGTTTGGGCTGAATTGGATTGAACTAGACCGAACCGAATAAGATTTTACTAGTTTATATAGGAATTTAGGATTTTTTTTATATTTAAAATAATCAGTTCTGACAGGACAGAGCCGAGCCGAATAGAAAATCGAGTATTGTTTTCATGCGAACAAAAAACCGAACCGAATGTAATCGGTTCGGATTCGATCCGAAAAAACGAAACTGATGAACAACCCTATCCCTTCATGCTTTCGCCCACAAAATGACGAGCATTTGAATTTGTTTGCAAGGATGAAACAGCTTAAAAGGACATTTTCAGTAAGTAAAAGATGTATCATATTAATTGGCCCAGCTCAACATGAAGTGCAAGCAAAACAGGTATCATATTAAGTTGAGCTGGTAAAGGCCACAAGGTAAAGTTTTGAGGTTGCCAGTTCGAAACTAGCAGATGGTCACTGCGCATTTATTTGGTGGGGTACAACGCCCATATGGATGTAGTCGGGTCCCACAAAGTAAGTTGGGTAAATGACCCATGTGCGACGTTTTTATTAAGAAACTAATCTCTTAGAAAACTAACCCCTCCCCCTCCCCCTACACCCTAAACCCCAAAAATCAATATTTTAGAGAGAGAAAAAACAAAAAAGATGAAGGAAAAAAAAAAGCTAATAGGGGATAGAAAAATTACATAAAAATTAATAGGGGATAATTTTGTTAATTGAAAACTCTTTAAGGATCAATAAACCCAAAACCCTCCCGAAACCACATGTAAATAAAAAAAAAGAGGTATCATATTCAACCCTTCAATCAATCTACTAAAATAATACAGATTATTCATGTCTTTCGAGAAACAAATATTATGACCGACTGTATTGTGAAGCTGGGACAACAGATTTCTTTGAAAGATATTCAAGTCAATCTAGAATTTTTAGTTCTGGCCTATAGATTGAGAAACCGTGTTGTCTGTGATTTCCGGTCTAATTTTTACCTTATCAAAAAAAAAATCTACTAAAATAATAAGAGTTCACTGCATCCTTGCATATGTATCCCCTCCTCCCCTCCAAACGTCAGCGTCTCGTAAAACGCTATATAATACATATTAAAGGGTACCTTTACGGCTTTACCCAATTAGCCACTACATTTTCTTGACTTGCAAGTTATAGTACAAGCAGATAGTATAAACCAGTATATCCCACTCATGCCACCACAAATGCACTAGATGAGCCAGTAATATGCTGAATCGACCCAAACAGAGACTTTGCAGCTCCAAAATGCCGAATCCTATACACGCCAGAAGGAGCAGACTCCGGGATCCGCCACTCTATAGTAGCCAAGCTAGTCGGGCTCAGCTTAGCGGGCCTATGCCACCTGTACCTGAGGCAGAAGTCATCATCATCATAGACTGGGACCCACGTGTCGGTCCCGCTGAGCAGCTCCACCAGAGCAAACGTCCCCTCGGTCATGAGATCGTTCCTGGGGCAGCCCGTCCAGAAAGCGGCTTCCACCTTGTCGCCTCTCTTGAAAGTCGAGTTTTTCAGGACGTCGGTTTGGCAGTCGCCCATGTGGACACCTGCAGGAGCCATGTCCATTACTACTGGTGTGAGGAAGCTCAGCTGCTTGTTGAGAAGATCTGGTGGCTGAGGCCCTGGCTCTATGATTTGGCCTTGGAGAAGAGCGGTTGCAAGCTTCTTGAACTCTTGAATGTAGGCGCTTAGCGTGTGGGGTCCATAGAGTGTGGATGCACCCTGCAAAAACACAAAAACATAAGTGAATTTTAGTTGAATGAATACAAGTTACATTATCTGTTTTCGAGCTATCTAGCCTTAGTGAAGATGGCTGATCATTCTTTCAGTACCAAGGATGTAAACCTTTGCTAGTGAATGATCTCAATCCACCTCAATACTAGACCACAACAAACAAAGAAATCATTTGTAGATGATAGATATAGCATTTTTGACGGTCAAAAGGTAGCATTGTTTAAGAGCTTTGAGCTATTTCATAGAGAATTAACATGGGGATGTGAGAGAAGTTTGTTTAAGTTACAGCCTGGTGATTCAGAGATTAGCTCTATTACAAATAAGAAGATAAGCCTCTATATTAGGTATGCAGTGAATTCTAAGTTGTTAAGGCTTTAGCTGTGCTCTTTCTTTCCAACAATCAGACTCCTTAGTTCATTTGAGAGTTTCATTCTGGGAAATCTTAATTCTGAAGAGATTTTGATTAACATATCATAATCTCAAATTGGCATACAAACCTCATATCTTTGAATCTGGTACTCTTCAAAGGTGGTCACATACTGTGAATAGGAATTTGTCAACCCGGCTATGACTACATGGACACCGGCATTGAAATCTGAACCTTTGGCACTTGTAAGTGCTGTCTTAACTGCATCTCGGAGTCGTCTACCAGCCATTGTTGTGAACTCTGGCAGAAAATTAATTACGATTTGAGGTAACAGAGAATCAGAGATACAGCAGGAGCATAAAACTGCTTTGGAAAAAAAATGTATTTGCCAAACAAGAAAATATGATCGATTGATCGCAGATTCGCAGGTAAAGAATAGTACACAAAAGCTCCCACCTGAAGGTACGCTGAGAATAACAAGCTGCCCAACCCGAAGAATCTGAACTGGAAGAATTGAAGGCTGCAAATTGTGTAAAATATAGTTGAGGCAATAAAACAATTACAAAAATCAGTTCTATTATCAAAAGTGAAGTCCACCAAAGAGGAATATATATGATACAGACAAAGTAAATGGAGAATAACCAGCTTCATATTATTTATTTAGAAAGGTAAACTCGTCCAAGATACCGGCAAAACGGGCCCATAAGGCAGCAAGATGAAAAATAAAACTGCAGAACGCATCTACTGGTGCAAACATACACAATCAGTGAATGAGTCATTGACTTGCTATGAAGGCTTAAATACACTTTTCATAGAATGCATTAAAACAATTTTCAAATCCTAACTGTAGGGATAGTAGTCTCAGTTATCAACCCCTCCCATTCAACTACAGCATAACATTGTCTTGACGTGTCCCAATAATGTCACCCAGAAGTAATATATGAACTAAGCAACTTACCGCCCAATCATATGGCTGCTTCATTTCACCAGTATCAAGAAGGATAGGCTTTGGACTATGACAATCAACTTGCTTCTTGTCTGGAGTTTTTAATACATTGCGCACCACTTTCCAGAAAGGATTTCCCTAGTAACATTGGAAAGTTTAGGAATATAAATATTTTCCATACATACATAGAGAAATGTCAATATGGAGGAGAATATGCACAGATGAAAATAATTACCGACTCATCTCCTTGCTTAAAATCAAAAGCTCCAGGTCCATCCGTGGTACCTGCAGCAAATGCAAAGCCCATAGCAGCAGGACATGTTTTAACTGTCTGATTGCCTCCTGGTTTTTGAATTGTCACTTCCAGGTTGGAGAAGTCTACATAAGCGTGGCGATAATCGATTTTCCCCTTAATCTGTTCAGATGCTGTATTGAAAAGTTCTACCGCTTTCTTAAATTGCCTCTGTCCAATAATTCGTGTACTCTCAAACTCATCTGGATAACTAGTAGAAAGACAATAAATATAATTAACCTTCAAGTAAGCACTGCAAGCGAGGATATTTCATATACATACAAAGAAATAAATACCCTGGTCCTCGCCCATAGCATAGCTCATTCTTCCCACCACATGTACTATGGTTGAAGTCACATGGAAGACCAGTGTCAGTGCAAAAGGCACCGAGAACATTTGGGCTAACATCGCCACAATTTGTCTGACAAAAAGCAGATACAAATCTTGGCTTCTCATTTTGCTGTAGAACACTTCTTACACGCCTAGAAATACTAGAAGACCTTGTCACTCTTTTACCAGAAACAGCTCCAAAGGAGGCAGCAAGCTCTAGTAACTCATGATCTGCATTTGGGTGTTAATGATTAGCTTAATCACTCCCCCGTTCATGTTTTTAGAAGGAAAAAAGGGTATGATTTCAAACTGCATGGAGTGTATGCATATGATTTCTTTTTCATATGCATTCGAGTAAAACCCATGTTACTTGATAAGTGAAGACAAAATATCATGGAATGCATTAGATAGGCTTCTCCTTTATAGTAGTTCTTTAACTACATTGTCATATATAAGACTTTCATACTAAACAAAATTACTGGTATCTCCACCTGGAATTCATAGTTGATTAGGAAAAGTAGTCAATACTTACGTTTTCCTTGATGGTTAGGAATGATATTTGAAATTCGCCTTGGAATCTCATCCAATTCAAATTCAGATGAATATACAGTTTCACCATTTTTTGAGTCAAACAAATCTTCCATAAATCTTGCAGCAGCACCCTTGTTATCGCCACTTATCAAGGAATTTGTTCGGCTCATAGACGTACCATGAGTTGCAAACCAGTTAAAGCTCCCAACTGACCCCCACTCATCATCTACAAACTTTAGCAAAGTCATTTCCTTATCAACATCATACTTGTATTTGTTACGTTCTTCTGCAGGGTTGTTCAAGTGGGCACTAGGACTACGGTTAACACCAGCATCTAGAATCTCTCCTGCAAGCACAAACCAAAGGGAAGAGTGATAATGAGGAGAAAATAAGAAAAAGGAAACCTGGTCAGAAGAACCCTGATGTAAAAGATAGATGGATGGAAGTGACATTTAACTACAAAAAAATGATCTGAAAAAAAATATAGGCCCTCACCTTTTTTCACATAAATCGATCCCGGCCTCAGATTATTGTGGGCTCTTATGATACTTTGCTCAATGCCATCAACAACAGCATCGAATGACTGGCGTACAAATCCAAGAGAAGTAACAATGTACACTACATACTGCAGATAACCCCCAGGACCAGCATGTGTATGAATGCCACTTATGGCAACATTTTGTTCAGTATACAAATCGCCGTACCTGCCACCAGAGTCTACTATCTCAGATGCATACAGAAGAAAGTTGCTCCAAATAGAACTGATCCATCAGTAAGTTACATGCCATAACAAGCTTACCTATTACATCACTAAATACAACTACCATACATAGGTATGTCCCAGACATAGCAAGCTCAGAAGAGTATAGCATGGTGAATAATTGAGGAGAATTTTTGGACCATTCATACTAAAGCCAGTTCTATCCAATCCAAATCGCTTATAAGCTATATAGGATCAAGTCCAAACTCTTCCTCTAGAACTTGATATTCCTCTCTCTTTTTTACCAGAAAACAAGCCAATAAAATGCAATGTTCCAGCTACACATGGAAATTACAAAATCGTTGATCTCTACAATAATCTAAAAATAGATGAAAAACAGCTGACAATGATTTAAGAGATGAAGCATAATACAATAAAGCATTAGTATATTATAGACAAGAGTATGTGATAATCTAATTTAACAAATGCTATGCAGTCCAAACCAATCAATTGTTCAGTTTGGAATTTTTGGGACCAGTAAACACCCCTAACTGTTATAAAACCACTAATCCGGATGCTAATGCCTAATATTAGAACATGGTCTATTATGCAAACGATTTCGAGCAATAAAGAAAAATTCTGCTGCTCCAAATTGGGAATTACCTAGCTTTCAGCCTCTCCAGAACCTTGATGGTCACGATTTGCGAAGCCATACAAGCATCAAGGTTCACAAAAAGCACCCGTTTCCCCTGCGGCTCAGACGCAATAAAGGCACGAGATCGCAGCCTGAAATGAACCCCGGACGCAACCTGATCCATGTTAGCGTACCCCATCATGTTAACATCCGCAGCTGGCCCCGTAATGTCGTAGCTCCCGAGCCCTATTAAGTAATTAGAATCTGAAACAGCCACATCCGTACTCAGCAAGAACAATACCCAAACCAGTAGCCATCCCCATAGCGAAACGCCTCCAACACGTGCACCAAACAACTCCATCGCAACAATCTCCGGCGGAATTTGTAAGTCAGACTTTTCTCATTTCAATAGGAACTAAGCGGCAGCTCCCTAGAACAACAGCAAAGAGCCGACAACAAATTAATTACTGAATTTAACAGAAGAAGAACCGATCAAGTTCATTAGCAATAAATGCTTTACCTAAAATTAACTCCAGAACAAAACTTCAGCAACGCGATCAGACTCCAGCTCTGCACTTAAACCTAATTTCACGTGAATGAGAAATCGCATATTTAAAAGAGAGAGATATGCTCAAAGGTTAACAGAGAAGCAACCGAGAGGTGTCGATGGCGGATTTGCAACCGCTCCAGGGATTGTAACTTGCGGAATTGGAAGAATGAGCAAGCGGTGTCTTTGAGAGGAAAAGAAGACTGGTGGTTTCAAGTGGGGCCCAGTCTTATCTACACACGGGTGCAGAGAAATTCCGATGCGGACTAGTTGTGGGCCCCGCCTCTCGGTGACGGAAATGAGTATTTCGCGCGGAGCATCGCCGGTGACGTGTTCGTAAACAGTGGGTCATGTTTCATAAGTTTTTTTTTTTTTTTTTTTTTTTTTTTTTTTTATGAAGTAAAAATTTGAGATCCTAGTACAAACCACCAGGGAACCACAACAATTAAACCGAAAAAAAACATAAAGAAGAGAAATAAGAGAAAGGAACAACAAACCATAAAACAAGAAAAGTACAGACACTCACAAGCCCAACAAGCAACCAAGGCAGAGTAGCGAGAAAGTCCTCAAACAGTGGTCGGAAAGCACCAACAGGTCGTCTGAAGCAGCCGGAAAGAAGAGACACGACTAATCTGGGGGCGCAAGAGTCATACAACCACCAGGGATCACTCGATCACAGTCTTGTCCCGATCCGAATCAGCAATTCTCGGGTTTAGCCTTAGGGAAGTAGCCTCGGAAATGGGAGTACCTAAGGGTTAAGGAAGATAGATTTAAATGAGGATCAAGGGTTACTCGAGGGTTGATAAGTCCTAGGACTCATTGTTCTACTAAACTCAGCTTAAGAAATCCAGAGTACTCGTTTAGTAGTGTCACTTATGGTGATAGACCCCGTCCGCACTGGTTTGGGACATCTCAAAGCGGTATGTTTGGTTCGTGGTCTGTTTTTATGGAGGATTGCCTCTTCAACTATTTGTTATATGTGAATCGTTCGAAGTGGCCTCGCGATTCATAGGTCTACCGTCTACATCGTTTTCATCCATCTGCCTTTGTTATAGCTTTGTGACTGAGGTTGTTTATTTTTTGCGTGTCGATTGCCATTGATGGGTTGTATTCCTAAGTAACACATAGTACTTTAGGGTATAATTCTGGATACCTATATGATAGGACCGGTTCTTGTACTCAAAACATTATTTACAACACAATAGATACTAGATTCTTATGGAGGTATGGTAGGTTCCGCTAGGAAATCTCCTCAATTAAGGTGTTGGTGTCCCTGCATACAAAACTTCTTAAAGGAAACTTTTGTATAAGGATTCCAAGAGTCTTATTTGTTCAATAAAATTATACATCTTAACATATTTTTGGTAAGAACTTTCCATATTCAGCATTAGTGTCATATGCCAATTGAGACCGCATGCACTTGCGAGGCTTTCCTTTTCCAGTTTATGGTCTAAGTGTGTCTTCCCATAGGAGTTGTCAGCTTCCTGCAATCTGGACTCTCTTGGAATTTGAATTTCCTTGTGCTGTTCTGGGCTACCATTAGCTGGAGTTTCCTGAGTCTTTCCAGGTTTCCCACCTGTGACATCAAATGGAGCAGGCAGTAGAATGGTGCTATGTTCACAGTTTAATGAAGTGGATGATTTATTGAGTATAAACTTGTGATTTGTTAATCAAACAGGTAAACAGATTAAGCATCTCTTCAGTGGTTCAACAAGCAGATACATACCTTTGGTTACAACTTTAGAAATGCCATAGATATCTCAGATAAAGATTAAGAACAAACACCCTTGTAAGGGTTCCATTGATTAAATCAGCAGTGCATACAAACACCCTTTTCAGGGTTACATTGGTGAATGCAGAAAAACATACAAATTCAGATAGATAAATGTCAAGATGCTAAAACAAGGGTAACATTTCTTAGGTTTAAGCCTAAGGTGGGATGTCCCTAGCACCAGTAAGGAACCATAGGTCCACTAGTGGCCAAAAGGTTTTTGCAGCTAGACACATCAAGAGCTTAGCAAGGATCAGACTTTGGATTTTTTTGTAACACCCCGGGCCAGAGGTGTTACAGTGCCATAGTCCCGAAGGACTATAAGGCGGGTGAAATAAAAATTTGTCAAACATAACCCATATAAATATAAATATCAAAAGCAGCACATCGGAAAAACCTGTACAACCTGTAAAACCTGTCCAGAGTTTGAAACCACAATCAAACTTAACATACCGAAAATACAACACTTTACAAACCAAAAACCAATACAACAAGTTCGACCCATACAAGGTCCAAAACCAAAACGACACGTTCAATCAAGTCAAAGTCTCAAACCAAAAGTAGAGTTCTCGACTCCAAAATCGACGGTGATCAGGATCCTCCTTGCTGGCGCTAAATCTGCAAAGCCTGATTGACTAGGGGACCCGATACCCCAGCCAACCACGGCACGTAAACCGCAGTTGGTCAGTCTCGTGAAAGACTATGGCAAGATTCCTCAAGCCAAAACAGTTCAAAACACATACATATATCACCAATCAATTCACAACAACGACAACACGCCACACAATATATAATATCATAACTATACTTAATCATATCAATCAACCAATGCCAACCACACGTCAAAACATACACACACTATCACATACCATTCATTACACATCCTTATCCAACAATCCAATCCAACTTCACTGACACGTCCAATCCATCCTTCTCTCTATTACTAATACCTCAATCAACAACTCTATGCACATACACATCTCTTACTATTGACTTACAACCAAAGCTAACCAATTATATTGAAATCACTACTGCACTAACACAACAAAATCAATTAACCTTCACATCAACAAACACATAGGCATCAACGAAAATAATCATCACATAATACAATCATAACCAAAATAACGATCCAGGCCAGCCACCCTTCTGGTGCCGCCGGTTCGTCAACCTCGACTGCAACTCATACCTTTAAACTCAACTCGTATTGGCCCACACCCTCAAGATGGGAAACCAATCTATACCCTCAATCAACACAACCAACCTTCATAATCTACCAGCTACCAACAACAACCACCTTGACCAGTTACAAACATTATACAATCATATAATATCATCAATTCAACCAATTCAACCAAGTAAGGTACACATAACATTCACATAATATCTCCTCCGTCTTCACCACCATCTCCGACCTTCCGACCATCGGGGTTCATACCCTCCGAGGCCCCCCACATATAAGGACTTTCACCATCAACCTTCCGACCATCGGGGGTTCATACCCACCGAGGCCCTCATATATAAGGAATTTCACCATTTGCCTCCTGACCATCGGGGTTCACACCCACCGAGGCCCTCACATATAAGGAATTTCACCATTCGCCTCCTGACCATCGGGGTTCACACCCACCGAGGCCCTCACATATAAGGAATTTCACCATTCGCCTCCTGACCATCGGGGTTCACATCCACCGAGGCCCTCACATATAAGGAATTTCACCATTTGCCTCCTGACCATCGGGGTTCACACCCACCGAGGCCCTCACATATAAGGAATTTCACCATCGAACAACATTCCACCACCACACCGATACCAATCAATTAAAATCATATACGACAATCAATCAAATATCACATACGGCAAAGGCTAACACATATTCACATACACACACAATCCAACACACACACTCACACTCACACATTCAATCCAACACACACATACGATCCACCACACACACACATTCAATCCAATACACATACACATGTCAACAGACACTCACACTCAAGCCAACACACACACACACGTGTCAACAGACACTATCAACAACAATCACAAACACATAATCACACTTAGTCACAATTGACTATCACGTCAATATTTAATCAAATACGATACAAGACAAATCATATCACACGCACATACCCATTTTCGACCAAGCAACGGTAAACTTAATTATGAAATAAATTAGGCATAAATCAATTTATAAAAAATATAAAGTTAGCAAGGATCCTCTTGCCTCAAGTCGAACCGCAATGACCCCAGAGGTCTCCAAACCACTCGAACGAACCTGCGAAATCAATCCGAGCAAATCCCTGACATTAATTCATATCAATCCACAACTAGAGAAAACCCCCAAATTCAAACCCTAATAATACCTTCCAAAAACCAGCACTACACATTCACCAAAATCAACCCCAAGCTCACGAAATTGGCTCTTCAACTGCCCACAAAGAATATTTCAACATCAATTCTGACTACACACAACATCAATTCTGACTACACACAACATCAATTCAAACCACAACATCAATTCGAACATAAACCCTAAAAATTCAGCAAAGCCTCAACCAAATTGAAATTAATCCAACCCATAAGCTCACCTTGTCGACAACTAAGCGGTAGTCACCGGGAAGAGGCTCCTCGTCGCCGGAAATGACAACCACCACACACCGACAACAACAAGCCACAACAACGGACAGCAGTACGGACCAACAGGAACAGCTCCACAACAACAGCAACCGAAGGCAGCAGCAAGGATGGACAGCACGAGCAGCAACTGCAATCGAAGCTCCACAGCAGCAGCCAAGACAGCACGAGCACGGCTCCACAGCAGCTCCTTGACGCCGGAAAGAGAAACCACCAGCTCGACAGCAACCACGAGCTTAACAGCAGTACCACGCGGCTCCACCGCAGCACCACCGGACATCACGAACATGGGACGACAACAGCAGCGCGGCTCGCCAGAGAAGAAGCTGGCCGGCACAGGAGGAGGAGCTCGTCGGAGAAGAAGAAGGGAAGGAGGAAAGGCTTGGCTGAGCTGCTCACAGGGAATCGAATTCGGGAAGGAGAAAGGAACGGGAGAGAGAGAACCAAAACCCAAAACTTAGGGATTTTAAATCTCAATTTTCCATTTCTCCCTTAAGTAAGCAAACCCTTAATTAATTTACCAAAATGCCATTACCCACTTATTTGGGGTATTTCATTCTCCCCTCCTTATAAGAGTTTCGTCCTCGAAACTCAGATCAAACAGGTGCGGATAACTGCCTCGCATAACTGATTCCAGTTCCCACGTCTCTTCTTCTGTTCCATGCCTAGCCCATAACGGATGATACACATCTCACTTCAGCTGAGACACACGAAATACGTCATGCATTCCACTCATCTCTGGCAGCAATGCCACTTGGTAAGCTACGACACCAACTCTTTTCAGAATCTCAAAGGGACCAACGTACCTAGGACTCAACTTGCCTTGTTTCCCAATTCTGAATACTCATTTAGTCGGCGAAACTTTAATAAACACATAATCTCCCACACTGAATTTCAAAGGACGTCCACGAACATCCGCATATGACTTCTGTCTACTCTGAGCTGACAATAATCTCTGACGGATCACCTCAAGGTCATCCTTAGTTTTCTGCAGAAGCTTAGGAGCAACTAATACAGCATCAGTCAAATTATCTCAACACAATGGCGATTTACAGCGACTATCATACAAAGCCTCATAAGGTGCCATCTGAATCAATGCATATCAACTATTGTTGCCGAAGAATGACTTTCCTTTGAGAATCAACTTTCTAATCTCTTTATCAGCGTCAACACACAACCGATTCTGAAATCACAATACTTCATATTCCTGAACAAAAATCCGAACACCCTTTCCTGAGCAACCTCACTGATATCTTACTCAACATTCCATCTCATTCAGCTGCGTTCGCTCTTTCCCAAACAAATTTCAACTTTCACCATTCACCAACTCTTGTTGCAATCCCGACTGAACTGTCTGACAAGCAACCACATGCTCGAGAGTCGACTTCCTACACAAAGCATCAGCAACCACGGTACCCCTTTCTGATTGATACACAATATCTTTTCCATAATCCTCAATCACTTCTGGCAACCATCTGTATCTCATGTTCAACTCTCTCTTATATAATTTGAACTGACGAAAAGCATACGCAATGACCTTCCCATTCTGCATCAAGATGTAACCCTGACCCTGCTTAGACACATCACTGTAGATGACAAACCTTTCTGTTCCCTGCGGAATAACCAACACTGACACACTAGTTGCGACCTGCGCATTCTACTTCTCAGCTCAGCCGAATCCCATAGTCGCGAAATTCTACTTTTTCAGATGCAACTGAGTTCTCTGTTCCTCACTACTTCCAACATCAATAGCCTGATCAAAATCAACTGTAGCAGTCTCCTTGATCAGCACTCATCAGTACTCAAGGATTGTACAGCTATGCCTTACCATCAAAGTTCATCTCAGAACACAACCATATCTAAATGCGCTTAATCTGTCCTGCTCAACCTAACAATAACAGTAGCACAATATTTCATACAGAATCATCACCACTAAACTACCTGCATCAACCTCTTGACGATAAGCCCAACGGCCTCATCCTCTACCATACTCATACTCCTTAAACCTCTAGCACGTCCCACTTACCAGGGAACGCACCATAAAATTTACTTAACAACATTACACATCGCATATGAAATTAATCATCAATACTCAACATCACATGTAAATATCAAACATTAGCACAAAACATCACAAACAACCAATACTTACTTACCAACACAACCCACTACGGTTGACAGCAAGGATTCCTGATCACCCGATCGTTCACAACCACAACGAATAAAAATTCTCAAGTTTAAAACTCGGAAAGAACACATTTTTGAAAAGAAAGCTCTGATATCAACTTCTGTAACACCCCGGGTCAGAGGTGTTACAGTGCCATAGTCCTGAAGGACTATAAGGCGGGTGAAATAAAAATGTGTCAAACATAACCCATATAAATATAAATATCAAAAGCAGCACAGCGGAAAAACCTGTACAACCTGTAAAACCTGTCCAGAGTTTGAAACCACAATCAAACTTAACATACCGAAAATACAACACTTTACAAACCAAAAACCAATACGACAAGTTCGACCCATACAAGGTCCAAAACCAAAACGACACGTTCAATCAAGTCAAAGTCTCAAACCAAAAGTAGAGTTCTCGACTCCAAAACCGACGGTGATCAGGATCCTCCTTGCTGGCGCTAAATCTGCAAAGCCTGATTGACTGGGGGACCCGATACCCCAGCCAACCACGGCACGTAAACCGCAGTTGGTCAGTCTCGTGAAAGACTATGGCAAGATTCCTCAAGCCAAGACAGTTCAAAACACATACATATATCACCAATCAATTCACAACAACGACAACACGCCACACAATATATAATATCATAACTATACTTAATCATATCAATCAACCAATGCCAACCACACGTCAAAACATACACACACTATCACATACCATTCATTACACATCCTTATCCAACTCTTCACTATACTAACCTCAATCAATCCATCCTCAAACTCATCACAAGCATAAACGAATAAAACGATCCAATCCAACTTCACTGACACGTCCAATCCATCCTTCTCTCTATTACTAATACCTCAATCAACAACTCTATGCACATACACATCTCTTACTATTGACTTATAACCAAAGCTAACCAATTATATTAAACTCACTACTACACTAACACAACAAAATCAATTAACCTTCACATCAACAAACACATAGGCATCAACGAAAATAATCATCACATAATACAATCATAACCAAAATAACGATCCAGGCCAGCCACCCTTCTGGTGCCGCCGGTTCGTCAACCTCGACTGCAACTCATACCTTCAAACTCAACTCGTATTGGCCCACACCCTCAAGATGGGAAACCAATCTATACCCTCAATCAACACAACCAACCTTCATAATCTACCAGCTACCAACAACAACCACCTTGACTAGTTACAAACAATATACAAACATATAATATCATCAATTCAACCAATTCAACCAAGTAAGGTACACATAACATTCACATAATATCTCCTCCGTCTTCACCACCATCTCCGACCTTCCGACCATCGGGGTTCATACCCTCCGAGGCCCCCCACATATAAGGGCTTTCACCATCAACCTTCCGACCATCGGGGGTTCATACCCACCGAGGCCCTTACATATAAGGAATTTCACCATTTGCCTCCTGACCATCGAGGTTCACACCCACCGAGGCCCTCACATATAAGGAATTTCACCATTCGCCTCCTGACCATCGGGGTTCACACCCACCGAGGCCCTCACATATAAGGAATTTCACCATTTGCCTCCTGACCATCGGGGTTCACACCCATTGAGGCCCTCACATATAAGGAATTTCACCATCGAACAACATTCCACCACCACACCGATACCAATCAATTAAAATCATATACGACAATCAATCAAATATCACATATGGCAAAGGCTTACACATATTCACATACACACACAATCCAACACACACACTCACACATTCAATCCAACACACACATACGATCCACCACACACACACATTCAATCCAATACACATACACGTGTCAACAGACACTCACACTCAAGCCAACACACACACACACGTGTTAACAGACACTATCAACAACAATCACAAACACATAATCACACTTAGTCACAATTGACTATCACGTCAAAATTTAATCAAATACGATACAGGACAAATCATATCACACGCACATACCCATTTTCGACCAAGCAACGGTAAACTTAATTATGAAATAAATTAGGTATAAATCAATTTATAAAAAATATAAAGTTTGCAAGGATCCTCTTGCCTCAAGTCGAACCGCAACGACCCCAGAGGTCTCCAAACCACTCGAACGAACCTGTGAAATCAATCCGAGCAAATCCCTGACATTAATTCATATCAATCCACAACTAGAGAAAACCCCCAAATTCAAACCCTAATAATACCTTCCAAAAATCAGCACTACACATTCACCAAAATCAACCCCAAGCTCACGAAATTGGCTCTTCAACTGCCCACAAAGAATATTTCAACATCAATTCTGACTACACACAACATCAATTCGAACCACAACATCAATTCGAACATAAACCCTAAAAATTCAGCAAAGCCTCAACCAAATTGAAATTAATCCAACCCATAAGCTCACCTTGTCGACAACTAAGCGGTAGTCACCGGGAAAAGGCTCCTCGTCGCCGGAAATGACAACCACCACACACCGACAGCAGCAAGCCACAACAACAGACAACAGTACGGACCAACAGGAACAGCTCCACAACAACAGCAACCGAAGGCAGCAGCAAGGATGGACAGCACGAGCAGCAGCTGCAATCGAAGCTCCACAGCAGCAGCCAAGACAGCACGAGCACGGCTCCACAGTAACTCCTTGACGCCGGAAAGAGAAACCACCAGCTCGACATCAACCACGAGCTTAACAGCAGCACCACGCGGCTCCACCGCAGCACCACCGGACAACACGAACAGGGGACGACAGCAGCAGCGCGGCTCGCCGGAGAAGAAGCTGGCCGGCACAGGAGGAGGAGCTCGTCGGAGAAGAAGAAGGGAAGGAGGAAAGGCTTGGTTGAGCTGCTCACAGGGAATCGAATTCGGGAAGGAGAAAGGAACGGGAGAGAGAGAACCAAAACCCAAAACTTAGGGATTTTAAATCCCAATTTTCCATTTCTCCCTTAAGTAAGCAAATCCTTAATTAATTTACCAAAATGCCATTACCCACTTATTTGGGGTATTTCATTTTTAGTCCCCACCAGCACAGATAAAGCCGTATCACCTTCATCCTCCAAGAGCTTCCTCTTACTGGACCCAGTGGTGGATGCTTCCTTTGCTTGGACAACCAAATTGTGCAGCTTGTTCACCATAGAGATGTTAGAGTCTGTTTTCAGGGAGTTGATGGAATGGTAGAATTCTTCAGAGAAATTTATATTTGGATTCGAAAAATAACTCAAGTAACTAATTTAATCCGATTATTTGTAAGATAAGTAGGCTATACATTGAAATTTAACCAACTTATTTATAAAAAAAAATGTTAAAGTACTAGTGGACCAATTATGAAAAATCTGTACACATGTACTCATGCGCACACACTCATGCATCATTACGTAAGTTTATAAAATTTTAATTCGAAATGATCTCGTAATGAATGAAATAGTTTATAAAATTTTAATTCGAAACGATCTCGTAATGAATGAAATAGTTTACAAATTTATGTATAAAAACTTAATTGACAATAAATAAGATAGTTTATGAGCATACATAATGATTTTTTTTCCTCCATATTTTTTGTGTGATCTATTATCTTTACAAAAATGACATGACTTATATATTAGAAGTTAATTTTGCAAATACAGTCCGAGAAGCTTGATTGAGAATTGTACAACACTACTACTATCAGTCTATCATAAAAATGTCGTGAGTCCGTTATGTTGAGTGGAATTGAAAATCATTGTTTTCTTGTCTAGGAAGCAAGTGTGTCGTGTGGATGAGTGAGCAACAAAATGAAAATGGAAAGGGAATGAGATGAAACAGGGAGGAAATTACATGTTCTTTGTAGTTTTTATATGACGTGACTATTATAGAAGGGTTGCTTGTTGATTAATCTTCGGTTGTCTTGGATATCAATTGAATTGTGTTTTGAACACTTTCCAAAATCAATATTTCGACCCTATACTTGGTGTCTCGGGTTACACGAAATCTGATCCGGGATAAGACAATCGCACCTCTAATAATTCAGGCAAATCAAAAGAGAACACTTGAAGTTTTCGGTTTTGTTCGATATAGAGAGATCGTAAGTTCTCGCGTCCCCAAGACTTGCCCCAAACCCGCCCTTATATAGAGCTACACAATTTGGGCAGTTATAAGTCGGTTTAGGAGGTTAAAAAGTAGTTTTAGCGGTTAAGTTAGTTAAAAACCCGCCAAAAACCGCCAAAACTCCCTTACCGGCAAGCCGCACGGTTTGTGACAAACCGTGCGGCTTTACAGAAGCCAGATTCGGCGCTTCGGGGCACCGCACGGTTTGTGACAAACCGTGCGGCTTTACAGAAGCCAAAACTGGCTTCTGTTCTGCCCTGGCACGGTCTGTGCCCATGTGCACGGTTTGTCACAAACCGTGCACACCCCTTAGCACCCCCGAAAACACATTCTCGGTGTCCGCCTCTTGAACCCCGACATGTTTCGTAACTCCGAGTCCGAATCCACGCACACGAGTGTGCACTCCGCACTCCCGAACCTCGTTATGCGCCGAACGAACTCCTTAAGTCTTGAGCGAATCCCGACTACACTAAATGGCCGATGACACTAAAATTACCAACATTCCTCCCCCATTTTAGTGTAATCCTTGATTCACTATACATACATCAAACACAAACTCATGCATAAATGAAAATGTCCTTAGGATTGAATTTTCACATTAGTGTAGTACACATTCCAAATAATCAAGAATCAGGGTGTCCAAAGGATTGAACCCATCAACTCATTTGACTACCTGAAGATACAAACACACACAAGTTTTTACACTACTTCAAGTGCTAACTTGACACTATTCTAGTCATGTGTCCTTATCCATTCACGAACGCATACAAAGCCAAACCCGGGCTAGTTGAAGCGGCACCACTTCACGCTCGTATAGGTGGATTCTTTTAATCATGCACCTGCAAATGCATTTTTTCAAAAGATCCATTAAGAAGAGAATCTTCAACCTAACTTTACTTACAGGTCCGAGCACATACCTTGGGATGAAGTATGAACATGTGCTCCAAACTCTAAGTGTAGGCTTTCCACATTGAATTCAGCCTCCAACGTCATATTAGAGGGGAATTGGGTGTCCTACCATTAGAGATTTTAAACGGGCTTTAAACCCATCCCGATAGCCGACTTGATCACCAAGTCCCTGGCAAACCCCTTTGTCAAGTGGTCCGCCAAATTTTGTTGAGACCGAACAAACTCAATAGTAATCACCCCATGAGTGATCAACTCACGTACCGCGCTATGTCTAACGCCCAGGTATCGCGACTTACCATTATACACTTGGCTATAGGCCTTAGCCAAAGTAGCTTGACTATCACAATGTAATACCCCTCATTTTTAATAAGGGTGACGTGGCCTAAGGTCGTTATGCCAAATCAAAGTAAACCTCAACTTTCAAACTAGTATAGTAAGAAAGCAAGGGTCGAAATCCCAAGAGAATCACAAGCGTCTATATTCCTGTCACAAATTGAATACCAATCGAACAATAGTAATAAAAGTTTTTTTTTGAGGTTTTAATCAAGTAGAAAATAAAACAGAATAAATAGTATATAATCAAATGTGAGAAAACACTTAGCCAGACAATTTCCACTTAAGTTTTGGTTGGTTGATCCTAGATTACTTCCAATTCCTTCCTATGATTATTCCTGTCCCGGTCTTGTGTAGATTAATAAGGAAACCATCCCTAATAACCCTTACCAATGAATAACCCTAGCACCACTAGTGATTCAACCCAAAGGCAGCAATGAACATAAGAATTAACCAGGATACACATAACACCTCAACCAGAAGCATTCAACATGTGATCAAATCTCTACATAGATAAAATCCACCAAAGCAAATAAAACTTATGCTTGCCACTCCAAACCAGGACGTTATCCCAACAGTTTCCTAGTCATAGTAATATGAGTAACAATCAATAAACCTAGATGGCCTGTCTAGACAAATCAATAATTATTCAATGATATTCTGCTTAAGAGAAGAGATATAGATCAATAGGAATTAAGAAAGAGAACATAACCTCACAACCAATAATCAAAACTTAAGCTTCCATTGCCAGACTAAGCAAAAGTGCTTAGCCTTCCATAGTCTTGAGAAAACAACGATGATGTAAAACTAAAACCTGATATATGAGAGTCTTTTTTAGAATGAGCTCTCTTCCTAGGTTAAATAGAAAAGAGAACTAATATGGGCCTAACAAGTTCCTAAGCCCATTAAGAAAAGAAACGAATCAAAATGGAAAAATAAGAAAATAAATTAGAAAAGATAGACTCGGGAAAAGTCAAAACTTCCAGCGTCGACGACCCGCGATCGCGGCCCATTTACCGCGATCGCGACCTCTTGTGGCTCCGCGCTCTTCACATTCCTCCGCGCCTGCGGAAAACTCTCGACTTGCCCGAGGAACCGCGATCGCGGCACCCTTGCCCGCGGTCACGGTTAATGCTCGGCCTTCACTCCTTGGCTTCGCCTCCTAACCTCTCGTCTTCACTTCCTTTGCGTCTTCTTTTGGTGGCTTCCTTCCTCAGTGTCTCCTATGATATCCAAAATAGATCATACAACTCCAAAAACACCAGACTTTGCCCCCAAACGCCATGCACAAGAATGTGTCTAAATCTACCCGAATGGCACCAATAAAACCCTCTAATAACTCTTAGTTAAGCCCTACAAAGTAGTGCTTATCAAAGGGTATTTGAGTAATTTCCCAAACCCTCGTCAATTATTCGGGACGCGTTAGGCGAAGTTCGGAATTTCTGTAGCCCGTGTTCGATCTCTGTATTATTTCCCTGAGAGGTATAAAATACATTCGACGTATTTTCGGGGCTTAGAATATTTGTTTGGGTACAAATATTTAAGATCCAGGGTTTTAAACCCATGCCAAACCTTTTCCCGGGTAAACAGACGCGAAAAGGGCAATTTCGCGACCGCGGAAGAATTTCCGCGACCGCGGAATAATAGCTCCCAGAGGAGCTGGGCTTTGAATTTTCCGCGACCGCGGCAGAGCCCACCGCGACCGCGGAAATGTGCAGAGGGCACAGTCGGGCATGCGAGCCACGTGCTCGTCGTCGCCGTCGATCCCTCGCTCCACCGTTGATCTTGTCAGGCTGCTCTCTCTCCTTGGCCTATAAATGGGAGGCGATTCAGAGGGTTGAGAGCACTCCAATCCCGATCTCTTTCTCCCAAGGTGCTTGTCACCGGAGTTCGAGCTTTCTCCGGAAAATTTGAAGTCGTCGCCGGAGCTCTTGTTGGAGGTGGTGGTTCTGGTAGGGTGGTTGCATTGGAGGCGTAAAGGAGGTCGGAAGTGAAGCCACCGTGAATCGAGCCCCAAGGAGTCCCCGCCGGTGAGTTCCTCGTTATTTTGGGTCGCCGGAGTTCATGTCCGTGATCACGGACATGAACTGCCGCGACCGCGGCTGTGACAAGGCCGGTCGCGCCCGCGGCCGCTGCCTTTGGCACTCGCGGACACTCGTCCTCGACGACCGCGACCGCGACAGTGCCCACCGCGACCGCGGATTGCCTGGGCAATCGCGATCGTGGCCTTGGGTATTGCCGGTCTCGGTCGGGACTTTCGTTCCTTCGATTTGGTCCGTTCTTCCTTAGATTCGTATATTTTAGTTGTCGAATCTAACCTAGGGTTTCGTTGTGGGGTCGTTGTCCATAGGAATCTGTAATCCGGTTCCCATTCCCGTTCCGGACCCAGAAACCCGTCGTCGCTCAATCGTTCGTCTAGTCTAAGGCAAGTGGCGGTTCGCTCTTGCTTAACTCATTCCATATTCTATTAATTATCAATTGCTTTTAATTGTTAATTAAATAGGATTGAACTGTTGTTTTCGTTTGGGAACAAATTTGATAAACGTATTTGATACGATTAAAATGTGATATTATAATAGGTTGTATATATTGCTAGAAACAATGCTTATATCTGTGATGACCGTAATGGTTTTGTTGTGGATTTAAATGTAAACTTAAATGCTAGATTAGCACGAGTATTTGTAGGAACGTTAATTCCTTATGAGGATTAATCGTTTCTTTATAACTCAGTATTAGTATAACAATTCTCTAAGGCTTTCCAGATCATGACCCATTGCTTCTTACCCACCTGTAAGGATAAGAAGTGTTCAGCACCTTGCTAGTGCCATTGGGTGGCGTAATGTCACCCTGTGTTAAACTTTCGTAGTCACTTGAGATCATAAACTTTCGTAGTCACTCGATATGGTAAACTTTCGTAATTACTCGAGATGATATATTTATATGATAAAAGCTTATAACGTAAATGTGTATTTTGGAATTAAATAAGATAAGTGCGATTATGCACATAATTAATATACCCTCGGGCGAGGAGTACAACTTGGAAACTCGCCTGGACTTCGATTAGAGTAAGTCCTCATTCCAAATCTGAATTCGCATTACGCGGTGAGGTTGGTCATGGACTCAAATGGTCAAGTCTTTTTAAACGCTTGTGTGAAATTATAATGTTCCCAAACATTTGTCATACTTTCCCGTAAGACTCAATCTTTTGGAGTCTTCTCTTCATACGTTTCCCTTAAGACCCAATTCCTTGGAGTCTTCTTTTAGTGCATGTCTAAACCTTAATCATTCCGTGAAAGTTCCGGGTTATATATCGTTCCTTCGGTTGTTATTCGAAGGACAATGATAGTAAACGGTTACGATCACTAGAACCATCTGTTTTCACCCTTGCATAGTCTTTCATTAGACTAACCAACCGGGTTTTATTCCTTGCATGGTTGGCTGGTGTCATCCGTCCTATACGACACATCAGTGGTCGGTTCCCGAGGACTCGAAGTAAACAAATTGAAGAAGAGACTTGCAGTCGCAGATTTAAGTGCCGGTATTTCAAGATCATTAAGTATTACTTTAATATGTATTTTTATAACCTAGTCATGTATTAGGTTTATTCTTAAAGTCTTCCACTGTGTGATTTATAAGTTTTCCGCTGGGATTTCACTCTGTTGTAAAACACTCCTCTCGTATTGGGAGAAATCTTTTAATAAAAGTATTGAGGTTTATATGAAAATGTCTTCCACTGTTTAATCCTTCGTTGTTTAACATGTTTATTTAAGATTAATTGTTCCGATTAATGCCTTGGGTGACATCGGACAACAACGTCTGAGGTCACTGGCGTGTGGCACTACCGATATAAATCGAGGGTGTTACAATTATGGTATCAGAGCAACGGTTTTAAATTCTTGGCCTATTATTAGGTTTGAGAATTTTCGAAAATTAATTTCGAAACTATTTTGAACCTATCTTCTATTTTGAAATAAATTTCGAGAGTTTTAATGTTAAATTTAAAAGTTTTAATTATTTCTTGGAATTTAATTTAAACTAATGTTTTAGCTATTTGAGCTTCAAAAGCTATTTATAACTAGTTTATAAAATGTCGTGATTGAATTAAGTTTATGATTGTAACCTTAAAAGTGCAAAATTTATTTTCTTAGTAAGAGTTTTGTGATAATCATATCACTAGTTTGAGGAACTAACTTCATAAATAACTATTTTTATATATAAGGTTTAAAGATATAATGTATGAAGTTGAAAATATAAGATTTAAGAGATTTTTCAAACTTCTACAAGATTCAAGTTGTTACTTATTCCTTAGAGCCAGTCTTAGGAATATCATTTCTCCTTAGATGGAATGTCATTCAAAGGTTGACATTTCTCCTAGAGTTCATTTCTAGTAAATCAGAGAAGAAGTCGTTTCTGCGGTTAGTGGTGATGGACCAGTCAGACTAATATAAAGTTATTAGTTTGGACCCTTATAATCTGTATCATAACGTATTTGACTAAAGTGTCATGATCAAGTTGGAAAAGTTCTAAATCAACGTTATGGTTCATCAGAAGATGGTGAACACAAGAAACACAGTCCGTGCTGATGTAGGACCGAGTAACAACCCAATGCTGAATCTGAGGAGCGCCGCTAATCAAGGGGAAGAAAGCGAGTCTGTCTCTCACAATAACCCCGCAAGCGTTGGCCAAGCACATGCTAATCCTCCGGTAGTGTTGGATGCCGCGACCAAAGAAGCCATTCGTGGGTTTATTGTACAGACGGTCACCGACGTAATTCGGTCAATGGCACCACAAGCACAAGGTGTTCCGGTTCCTCAGGTTATTCCTGAAGTTGAGGAGCCACTGGATCACGTACCCCAGGTGGATGCCGTCAGGAACAGAGGAACTTACGATCAAGCCTTGAAGGCCATGAGCTCAATGAGGCCTGACTGCTACGACGGTACTGGAGAACCGGTCAGAGTGGCGTATTGGTTCTCACATATGGAATGATTGTTCAGGAACGTGGATTGCACTAAGGCTGAGAAGGTGCACATCGCCTCCCTTCAACTCAAGGATGTGGCTAGCGAATGGTGGGAGAGCACTGGTTTAGCCGATCATCCCGAGTTGAATTGGGATATGTTCAAAGCAAAGATGACTGACCGTTTCTTTTCCCATGCTATGAGGGAGGAGAAACACAAGGAATTTATGTACCCTAAGACCGATGGATTAAAGGTGACTGAGCTTGCAGCTAAGTTCAATCACTTGTTGCAATATGTTGGGCCAGAAGTGTCGAGCGAGGAACAAAAGATCTGGTACTTCCATGGATGAATGAATCCAGAAATCAAACCTCTAATGGTACGTCACAGTTGTTCTACATTAGAGCAATATGTGGATGCGGCCTACAAGGTAGAGGTCACACTGGAAGAATCCGCCCAAAAGCGGGAGAAGCAGGTTAAAGGAAAGGGTGGGCAACAGGATCGCCAGGTTGGTACATTCAAGCGACCGACATCGCCTACCAAATTTGAGAAATCTGGTCGTGCTAAGACCGAGATGACTCAGTCAAACTCCGCCAGAGGCTCCGGTTGGAGTAGCGGGGTGATTCTGTGCCACAACTGTGGTGAAGTTGGGCATAAAAGTTTTAACTGTCAAAAGGAAAAGCGGGTATGCTACTATTGTGGAAGAGAAGGCCACATGAAATCTTACTGTAGGAAAAAGGGTCAAGGACCAACGCAGTCTTATCAAGCCTCAAATTTTGGCATTAGGCAGAACCCAAAGCCAGATGTATCTGCTCCTGGGCAATCTATGGCTCGTAATAAAGGCAAAGCGCCTATGGAGTCTTCAGGTCAGGGACAACGACTCTTCGTGATGCGTCAAGCCGACGGGGAGGAACCCTAATCGAGTAATTGTATTTTTGCTAAGCCTTTCCTTAAGAATAGGGAGAGAAGACTTGCGTCGATAGTCTCCATAGTTTAGTAATCTGTCTGTTCGACTTTTTGTCAGTAGTAGTAATGTAGTGTTTTGAATAAATAAAGAAGTGTGTCCTTGTTTCGGAAATTACTGAATTCGTTGCTGTTACAATTAGGAGGTCATGCTGTAGGCATTGATATGGATAGTAGATTGTGTGAGGAATATAAGGACCTTAAGTTAGAAATAAGTTATTTGAGACAGATAAACAAACCTTTGGGATATGAGTCAAAAAAAGGGCGGCTGAGCCAAATCTAAGTGGACCAAATGATTGAAATTGGTAGGTTGTACGATCAGGGAATAAGGAGTTATGATACTTGTAAGGTTGCAAGGTTTGATATTGGATTTTATGCGAGTATGTCAGTTATAAGGCTTTTGGTGCAATTCTTTGGAGAAGATTAAGTTGTGAAGTTACTGTGTTAGAAAGATGCCACTTAAATGGAAAGATTACAGTTTGAGGATAGATTATGTTGATGATTCCGATAAATTAAAGGATTTAGTGGAGAGAATTGTCTATGTGCGCCTAAGGAGTAAGGTAGCATGCGTTACTTGTATAAAGTTATTAAAGGATCCGGATAGAAGTGACTGATGCGGTTGATAATGAATCATTTATCAGGATGGTACCTTAAGGATATAGGAGTAATGTCTCATGTGATTCGTTTTAAGGAACATAGGAATAAAGGTATTGTGATTATTGTTGGGCCCAACACTCTCCTAGGAGGACAGACCAAGCCAGATGGGCCCAGATCCAAGACAAGTCGGAAGATAAGAGAAAGTCGAGAGAATCGTCATAACCTCCGCGGTCGAATGCCTCCCGACCAGATCGCGGAGATCATACCGAGCATTAAATGCCTGATTGAGGCAACGGCCACATCATTCAAAATAACACAATAATGACAGTAATCAAGTACAGAATCCCAGCAATCACTCCCGGCATTGAAGGTAAGATATGGCCAAATCGTAAGAAAACGGTCAGAAAAGGCACTTACCATATTTGGATTCGGAGGGGATAAGAGGGGAACACAAGCTGGAAAAAGGGACACAGCACATTCTCATGCATAATCAACTCTGAACACACGCACATATAAGCTCTGAATCGCCACCACTTACTCGGGCCGAAATGCCGTTTCACGTCCATCGGTCGAACATCATCATCCCCGGTCGAGTCTGCTCTGACCTACTTCTCTCTAAGGATAAGTTGTAACCCGACTTGTTTCAATCATCAACGCGTTAATAAAATTACATTGTTTCCTTGCATTTCTTATCTATTGGTTGATTATCTATTTGAATTGGTTTGATTTCTACTATTCAATCGACTAGTTACCCCGTCTAAGGCGATTTAGATCGTCTGGTCTTTTCGCCCCAAAACAATTTGGCGCCCACCGTGGGGCAACTTGCCGATCACTCTCTTGAAACCTTTCAAACATGACTATCGACCCACCTACCAACACCGAAGAGCCAAGCCTCGGGGACGACATCCAAGCTCAAGGAAACATGACCCCTACCAGAAATCCTACTCCAACCCAATTCCAAGAGCTTTCCCAGAAAATGACCGCCCTCCAAGAGGAACTAGCCCAGCAACGCCAAAAGACCGAAACCCTAGCCACCTTGTCGGCCCAATCCGAAGCCGAGATCGCACAACTAACCCGTGAAAGTGAATCTCTTAAGTCGCAGGTATAATCAATGGCCTCAGGGTCTAGGAACATGCCTATCCACAACAGCGTCCGAACACGCCTCGACATGGATAGAATCGGGCCGACACCTCCGAGCATACGTCGATCCGGACACACAGAGGGTACATCTCAAACTCATTTTGCTAATCCATTTTCGACTAACAATGTCACTTTTTCCACACCGATCGGGTCGGCAGGGACCCGAATAGATGAGCCGCAGGTTACCAATCCACCAGACATCCTCGCTCTTGTCCAGCAGACACTCGACCGACACATGAATACGATCGACGATCGCTTCACCAGGCTTCCAGGGGTCCCGCAACCCATCGAAAAGGAAGCGTCCGGCGGATTCGAAGAATCCCCGTTCGCCGAAGAAATCGCTAGGGTCGAGATTCCCAAGAAGTTTCATGTCCCCAACATGGCGACATTCGACGGCACCAGCGACCCAGATGACCATATCTCTCTCTATAAACAAAAACTAATGGCTGCATCCGTTTCAAGGGAGAGACGCGAGGCTGTCATGTGTAAAAGCTTTGGCATAACCCTCGCGGGTCCCGCACTAACTTGGTTTATGCGTTTGTCTCAGGGAATGATGACATCGTTCGCAGATCTGGTCAAATATTTCAAGAGTCAGTTCGCCAGCAGTCGGAGGCTCGAGAGACAATCAAGTGACCTCTACCGAGTCACACAAAGGTATAACGAACCTCTCCGAAATTACCTCAACAGGTACAATAAAGAGAAAGTGGCGATCCCCCATTGCGATGTCACCACCTCCATCGAAGCCTTCTGACAAGGTCTGATCAAAGACAGCAATCTCTACAACGAGATCACCAAGTACCCGTGTAGAAGTTTCGAAGATGTCCAGGCCAAAACCATGGCCGAGGTAAGATTGGAAGAGGACCATGAGTCACGGAAAGCCTCACACGGATCCGATCCATCCGATCATAAAAACCCCTCTGACAACCGTCGAGACATACGTCATCATCCCTATTCTCGTAATCAAAACGAGCCGAACCAGGTAAACTCTTTCTATGACAGATCACAGGATTGGAGAGACGGTCCGACGTTGCCTCCCAGGGTCCAATCTTATAACTTCAATATTTCCGTGTCGGAGCTCGTCAAGAGTTTCGACAAATATGGGAAAGAGGTAAGATGGCCCTGAAAGAGCGACCGACCGGACGTCAAGAAGGACATGAGCCGATGGTGCGAATTCCACAACGACCACGGTCATTCGACCGACGAGTGCATCGCCCTACGAAAGGAGGTCGCTAGACTACTCGCACAGGGGCTCTTGCACGACGTAATCTCGGAGCGGGCAAAAGCCACTATAGAACGGCGAGATCAGTTAAAGCAAAACAAACCCCCATCTCCTGTCCATATGAAAGTTGTCAACACTATTTCAGGTGGTTCAGATATATGTGGAAACACATACTCCGCGGCTAAGCGGCATGCAAAGGAAAGCAAGGGAGATAAGCCCGAAGCGTCGGAATTCAAGCCAAGAAAGGTCCCCGACCTTCCAACGGTCACATTCGATGAGTCCGACTCCGACGGATCAGAAGGTCATCACGATGGTCTGGTAATCTCTTTGTCCATTGGCATTTGCTTAATACGAAGAATACTAATCGATACAGGGAGTTCAACCAATCTTTTAACCCTCGACGCCCTTAAAGAAATAGGTCTGACTGAAAACGACCTAATCAAAAAATCAACTCCATTGGTCGGGTTCAGCGGTGAGGTTAAACATACGACTGGCGAAATCATCCTAACCACATACGCTGGGGGAATCAACCAACAGGTGAAATTCTTAGTCCTAGATTGTCCGTCTCCCTATAATTGTATTCTTGGCAGGCCATGGATACACGCTATGAAGGCGGTACCCTCGACGTACCATCAAGTCATCAAATTCCACACTGAATGGGGAGTCTAAAAAATCAAGGGAGATCAAAAGACCGCTAAGGAGTGCTACGTCGCCTCTATGAAAAGTGTCGTCGAACACAAGACCACATAGCAACCACAGAGCGGCGAGGGACCTAGTCGGTACGTCGAACCAGAAATGGAAAAGCTTGACGAGATCGTACTAGATCCTTCAAAGCCAAACCAAACGGTAAGGGTCGGGTCGGACCTGAACGACTCGACTAGGCAACAACTCCTCGATTTTCTCAAGACCAATGCCGACTGTTTTGCATGGTCGCATGAGGACATGGTCGGAATATCTCCAAATATTATTACTCATAAATTAAATGTAGATCCATCTCATCCCCCCGTCAAGCAGAAACGCAGGAAGTTCGCCCCCGAGCGGAACAAGATAGTCGACGACGAAGTCAAAAGCTTATTAGAAACAGGGAAGATAAGGGAGGTCCACTACCCCGAGTGGCTGGCCAACATAGTCGTAGTCCAGAAGAAGAATGGCAAGTGGAGAGTTTGCATCGACTTCACAGATCTCAACAAAGCTTGTCCTAAAGACTCGTTCCCGCTACCCCACATCGACGCCATGGTCGACGCTACGGCGGGACACGAAATGCTTACCTTCATGGATGCTTTCAGTGGCTACAACCAAATCCTCATGGAACCAGAAGACCAAGAAAAGATAGCGTTCGTCACTAGCCAAGGTATCTATTGTTACAAAGTAATGCCATTTGGTCTAAAAAATGCAGGGGCTACGTATCAACGACTAGTCAACAAAATATTCAAAGACCAGATTGGGGATACGATGGAAGTCTACATAGATGACATGTTGGTCAAGTCAAAAACGAAAGAAGATCATATAGACCACCTTCGCGACAGCTTCGAGGTGCTAAAAAGGTACAACATGAAACTAAACCCTACTAAGTGTTCCTTCGGAGTGTCGTCAGGAAAGTTCTTGGGGTACATGGTGACACAAAGAGGAATAGAAGCCAGCCCAGAACAGATCAAGGCTCTCATCAACCTTCGATCTCCCCGATGCATCAAGGACGTACAGAAACTTACGGGTCGGATAGCAGCCCTGAATAGATTCATCTCAAAGTCGTCCGACAAGTGCAAACCCTTCCACGACGCTCTCAAGAAGAACAAGTCCTTTCAATGGACGGAAGAATACGAAGCAGCATTCCAGAACTTGAAGGAGTACCTGGCCAGTCCCATGTTATTGACCAAACCCCAAGGCGACGAGCCTTTATTTCTATACCTAGCAGTGTCAGAATCGGCCGTAAGCATAGTACTGGTCAGAGAAGAAGACGACAAGCAGTCACTGATATACTACGTCAGTCGGACGCTATTACCGGCAGAAATAAGGTATTCGTCGCTTGAAAAGCTCGTACTATCATTGGTAATGGCCTCGAACAAACTCAAACCCTATTTCGAATTCCATACTATCATTGTCCGCACTAATCATCCCATGAGAGCGATCATGAGGAAGCCCGAGTTCACAGGACGAATGACCAAGTGGGCCATACACCTCAGCGGTTACGACATTGAGTATGAACCCAGGACGACAATCAAGTCGCAGGCCTTAGCCGACTTTGTAGCAGATTTCAGCCCGACCCTAGAGCAAGAAGCCACAAGAGAAGCAACACAACTACTCACAACAAAAGAAACAGGCACATGGGAACTCCACACCGATGGTGCGTCGAACGCTAGAGGATCGGGGCTAGGGGTCGTGCTGAAATCGCCACAATGGGACAAGATAGCCCAAGCCGTAAGATGTGAGTGGGACGCAACTAACAACGAAGCTGAGTATGAGGCACTCATATTCGGACTCATCCTAGCTCACGACCTAGGGGTCCGAGAGATCGAAGTCATTTGTGACTCCCTACTGGTCGTGAACCAGATACAAGGGTCGTACAACGCCAAAGACGTCAGAATGATAGCCTACCTCGAAGTAGCTAAGAAGCTGATCGGCCAGTTCCAAGCATTCAATATCAGACAGGTACCAAGGGATCTTAACTCCCAAGCCGACGCACTTGCCAACCTAGGATCCGCCTTGGACCCGAAAGAATTTCCATACATACCATTGGCACACATCATGACACCAGCCGTCCTAAGAACATCCGTCGAACCAACTACACCACTAGAAGAGCTGGTCGCCATGGAGATAGGCAACCGACCAGAAGAAGACATTGTCAACACCAACGATGATTGGATACTACCCTACGTCAGGTGGTTAAAAGACGGCATCCTGCCCGACGACAAAATAGAAGCAAAAAGGCTCAAGGTACAAGCACTCTCTTTCGATATCCTAGATAACATCTTGTACAAAAGGTCTGTCACAGGAATACTCCTGCGATGCCTCAAGACTCCGAAAGTCGGACGTATCTTACAATCGCTATATGAAGGAGAATGTGGAAACCATACCGGCGTACGAAGCCTCTCAGGGAAAGCCCTGCGAAATGGGTACTACTGGCCCACGATGAACAAATACGCTATGGAGTACACCAAGAGATGCGACGCCTGTCAGCGACACGCGCCCGTCCATCATCAACCTTCAGAGCTCCTCCATCCGACTCTGACTCCATGGCCCTTTATGAGGTGGGGAATGGACATTGTCAGGAAGCTCCCACCCGCGTCGGGTCAAAGAGTCTTCTTCCTTGCCATGACGGACTACTTTTCTAAGTGGATCGAAGCCGAAGCCTACAGAGAGGTAAAAGATCAACACGTCATTTCATTCGTAAAACGCAATATCTTGTGCAGATTTGGCGTCCCATCAGAAATCGTATGCGACAATGGTTCCTAATTCATTAGTCATAAGACTCGAGCCTTCTGCGACCAATGGAACATCAAATTGGTCATGTCCACACCTCAGTACCCACAATCCAACGGACATGCTGAATCCAACAACAAAATCATCATCAACAACCTCAAGAAACGCCTCACTGGGGCTAAAGGCAAATGGGCAGACGAACTCCCATTCATTCTCTGGTCAGACAGGACTACTCCAAAAAATGTGACCGGACAATCACATTTCTCTCTCGTCTACGGGAGTGAGGCAGTCATTCTGGCCGAGTTATTGGTTCCGACCGCTCGTTGCAACCTTCAGACAAACGAGCAAAATGACGTCGAACTAGCACACAACCTAGACACGGTGGACGAGATCAGAGAAAGAGCCCGAATTAGGATGGTCAGGTTCCAACAACAGGTCGCAAGGAGTTACAACAAGAACGTCCGGATCAAAGCATTCAAAGTCGGAGATTGGGTCCTCAGAAAAACGTTCCAGAATACCAAAAGTCCATCCGACGGAAAGCTCGCACCACAATGGGAAGGACCCTACTTAATCACCGAAGTAGTCGGACAAGGAGCATATCAGTTAGAAGACAAATACGGACGACCAATCCCAAGAAGTTGGAACGTGACACATCTGAAGCTATACCATTTCTGAACCAAACGAGGTAAGGCATAACATAACTTCATACATCGTTTATTATCGCATACACATCTCAAATTCTTTAAAAAACTAGCATTCGACACTAAGTAAGGACCTCCTACTTACAAAAACATGAATGCGGAACAACATTGACACATACATTGGATCCAGTCATCCGCGAAAAGCGCTTACATTACATCTACACGATCGATCGGAACACGGGGAGATGGACAACACATGCACGTCGGCACACCGCCTGCACGTCGGCACACCGCCTTCCTTACACAATACATAAGGTTATGACACCTTATTACATTTACGCAATAGAGACATATTGCTTACCTCCCCGACATAAAGTCATGACTAACACATACACATACATTTGCAGGCCTCCTTTGAACACATACATACGGCGAGCCCCACTCGACGGAGCACACGGGCGAAACCGACATACAAAACACAAAGCATCATCGATAAACTTCTCTAAGAAAAGTCTGACGACATGTACGAAACAAACAAACAAACATATAATCCTTTGTAAGAAACAGATTGCATCAAATAAAAGTCTAAGCATTTTTTATACGAATACGCAACCCGTGATGGTAGGCGTGTCACCAAAACAGATTGTTTGCCTACATACACATAGGACTTCAACAACATCTACTACACAGTCTGCGACCCGCGATGGTGGACGGGTCGCCAAAACACAAAATATCCAAACCCACACATGTGTGGAGCAACAAGTCAGACTGCATAAAAAAAATACACATCAGGCGTCAAGGGCAGCAACACTACCTTCGACAGGGGCTGGCTCCAGAGGAAGCTGAGGATCATCTGGCTCAACATCGCCGAAGTGGACCTCATCCTCGCCAACATCTCCATCCACAGTCTTCTCTCCAATGCCGGCCAACTGGAAAATCTCCTGACCAGGGTTTCCTTTTGGGAACATGGAGTCCAAGGTCTCCTTCTCCGCCTTCAGATCCCAGAGCTCGTGCTTGCATTCATCAAACTCCTCCATCATCTCAACACGCGACTTCAATGCATAAAAAGCGCCGACGTCGCCTGTGATCTGGCCAGCTGCGATCTGAGCCTGCTTTACCCTTTCTTCGATACCTGATCGGCTCTCATTAAGTTCTTTCCGGCATATGACTAACTCCTCCTGATAACTCTTCAGCTCTCTAGTAAAGCGGCGCTCAGCCTCTCGACAACGACTCTCAGCTCCCTCCAACCTACTCTTCAGAGACTCGAGATCAGACTCCGACCTATCAGCCCTCTCCTCAGCCTTGACAACCATCGTCTTAGCGCCGGAGTACACCCCTAAGAGATACTGAAAGGTCTGAAAAATAAAATACAAAAACAGTCAGGAAACTCAATCGACTCAAGGAAAGAAAACGAAAAGCACAAGCAGAGATGACTCACCCTCCATGCGGAGCACCCCGCTTCACCAATGCAATCCAAAGGAGAGATGTCGTCGACTTTCGACTTCAGAGTCGAATCCTGGGCATGAAAGAGGTCAGCAATCGATCGATCGACCGCGCCGATCTTGTCGATCCCTTCAGCGGCCGCCCCTTTCTTTCTAGGAACCTCCTCCGCCTTGACATCGCCAGAAGGAACGCCTGCTTTCCTCTTGGAACCAACCTTGACTTGAGGCGCCGGGTCCGCCAGAATCGACTTGCTCGATGCGACTTTGGCCGCTGCCCTCCTCTGCTCAATCAGACCCTTTCCAGACACTCCTCTCAAGCGAGCACTTGTTCGACCACCAGGAGAAGCTAACACGATAGGTAAACGTGAAAAGATCACAAAGCAGACAAAAAAAAAAGGAACACTGGGGAAAACTTACACTTGGCACATGACGATGAGACAGTCGACATATCGTCTTGAGTAGCGGAGGAGGTCGATAGCAGGTTGACGTTGACGAACTTCCTCTCCGACATAGGAACACTGAGAACAACCCTTGACAAGCCTTCCGACTGAGCGTCCACTTCCAAATCTTCCACTTCGGGAACTACAAAAAAGAAAAGTTAAGACAAGAGGTTAAGACACAGGAAACGTGCAAAGAAAGTACAAACACATACTCTCGATTCGCCACTCCGACAGCAAGAACAAACAATCTCCCCCCTTCTCCAAAGATGAACGTTCGACAAAAAAAAAATTCGACCCCATCCGCGGTCGTTCACATCGAGGTTAAGCACCAAAGGCTTCTGACCCTGTCGAATGCGCAGCTGAACGCAGGAAGAACTCTTCGACCCAAGGGAGTAATTGTACCACAGGGCGTCGAAAACAAAGCCAGCCCCAGATTGAACGTTTACCAAATCCAGAACCCTAAGAATCCTCCACGCCTGAGGCATCACCTGACACGGCGCCAACGCCAAAGTAGCCAGAAAAGCCCTGACAAGGGAAGAAAAGGGGAACTTGTGACCAATCCAAAACAGATAAGCATAGAAGAAGACCCAACCCTCGTATCGAGCGTCAGCCCTCTCATCTGGGTGAGGCAGTCTCGCAACCGTCTCCGGAGGAAAACCCCCGACTTGGAGAACCTGCTCTAGCTCCGCCTACGACATAGTACTTGTTAGAGCGTCGGATTCCTTCAGAATGAAAATGGGGGGAGCTTCGTCCTTGTGCGGGTTTGAATGAGTCGCCGACGACTCGGAGGCTTCACTAGAAACCATCTCTAAAACAGAAATGGGAGGAAATCGGAGAGCAATGGCGAAGAGGCTAAGAAGACCTACCGGGTAAGGCTTGCAAAAGAAGAAAGATGAAGTCAAATCAATGAGGCATGCTTCAAATTTATGGAGGGAGAAGGCAGGTCTGTCGAAACGTCACATCAATCTCCGTGATCTCGCCACATAGCCCTCGTCTGATGCGTCAAAAACGGATGGTGGAGATCGTGGCGTAGGAAGTTGTTTGGACTCCATCCATCAAGCCTCACCGAAGCCCAAAACAACTTGGGGCTATTGTTGGGCCCAACACTCTCCTAGGAGGACAGACCAAGCCAGATGGGCCCAGATCCAAGACAAGTCGGAAGATAAGAGAAAGTCGAGAGAATCGTTATAACCTCCGCGGTCGAATGCTTCCCGACCAGATCGCGGAGATCATACCGAGCATTAAATGCCTGATTGAGGCAACAACCACAACATTCAAAATAACACAATAATGACAGTAATCAAGTACAGAATCCCAGCAATCACTCCCAGCATTGAAGGTAAGATATGGCCAAATCGTAAGAAAACGGTCAGAAAAGGCACTTACCATATTTGGATTCGGAGGGGATAAAAGGGGAACACAAGCTGGAGAAAGGGACACAGCGCATTCTCATGCATAATCAACTCTGAACACACGCACATATAAGCTCTGAATCGCCACCACTTACTCGGGCCGAAACGCCGTTTCACGTCCATCGGTCGAACATCATCATCCCCGGTCGAGTCTGCTCCGACCTACTTCTCTCTAAGGATAAGTTGTAACCCGACTTGTTTCAATCATCAACGCGTTAATAAAATTACATTGTTTCCTTGCATTTCTTATCTATTGGTTGATTATCTATTTGAATTGGTTTGATTTCTACTATTCGATCGACTAGTTACCCCGTCTAAGGCGATTTAGATCGTCTGGTCTTTTCGCCCCAAAACAATTATGTTTGGAGAAAGTTAAGGAACCTTAAAGGTTTAAGTTAGAGATTGAATAATGAATACGTTAAGTTAATCTTGGATAAATGGTAAATATCCGTAAAGCAAAAGGGTGCTCGATTTGGGATAATAAATCGCATGAGGACAACTGATTGCCTAAGGATTTTTTGGTAAATAGCAAACTCGACCGGTAAAAGTTGTTACGGTTTTGAAGGTCGATAGTATGGCATAAAGTAAGTTTGTAGATGATATCAAGTGGACTTGAGGAAAAGGTGACCTACGTCTATTAAGGTGATCGTATGAGACATTGAGGTAAAACTAGAGTATAACCTTGTGGAATGGATTATTAGATCACGTTGAGGTAATCGGACTTAGGTTGTGGTGTGAGTAATTGTGGGATCACAGGAGTGCATATTTTGAGTTAAAGTTATGGCACAAGGGCCAAATGCGAGTAAGGAGGAATAGAAATCTCACAAATACATCAACTGTATTGCTTCAAACATCTAGTAGAACAAAGGGGAAGTTAGTTCTCCATTCAGATGAGAATGAAAACCTAATAGAAAAGTAACGATGATAACAATAGTAGAAGTAGTAGCAGTCTCTGCCTCTTAACCTAGAAAGATGTCTTAAATAAGCTTAGGAAAACTAGGTTAAAACTAACGAGAATAACAAAGGAAACAAAATAATAAAACTAAGGAAATCCGAAAATGCATAAAAGGAAATAAATGTCTTCTGGCCGCGAGGCATTGAACACGGCCACCGCGGGGCAGTGAGATCCACCGCGGGGCGTCAGGCTCCCACCGCGGGGCGGTGGCTTCCTCTTGGCGCGACCCTCAATCTTCTCTGAGAACCACCACCGGGTCGCGGTGGCTCTGGCGCGGGGCGGTGAAACTCGCCCGCCTTCTTCAGCTCTTCTTCTCTTCTGCTCTTCCTTACTACCAAGTATTGGTAGTCTTCTCCAAGTAAACTCTAGCAGATCCTCATCTTCATCATCTCTATCTAAGTTGTAAATCCCCGGATATCTTCACTTCTCTCCACAACTTCTGGGTTACAGACTTAGCCTCAAAACTAATCATAAACTCCTCCAAATCATGCTAATAACTGCTAGTAAAGGTGCATGAAATGACACCTATCAACAATCCAAGGGGCAATGACCAAGCTCCGACCAACGCTCCAATGGTATTTGATGCCGCATCAATAGAGGCTATTCGGGGAATTATAATGCAGGCATTCACCGATATCATGCGACCAATTGCGCCTCAGGCACAAGGCGTGCCAGTTCCTCCAACGGTTCCTAGATTCGAAGAGCCAGATATCCATGTACCCCGAGAAGATGCGGTCAGGAATAGAGGCGACTATGGCCGAGCACTGAAGGCCATAAGCTCTATGAGGCCTGATAGCTATGATGGGAAAGGAGAGCCAGTCAGGGTGGCACATTGGTTCTCGCACATAGAGCGATTATTCCACAATATTGAGTACACTGAAGCTGAGAAGGTGCACATTGCTTCCCTTCAGCTGAAGGAGGTAGCTAGCGAGTGGTGGGAAGGTACCGGCCTAGTTGATCACCCTGGTTTGAACTGGGGGATGTTCAAAGCCAAAATGACTGATCGTTTCATCTCCCGAGCTATGAGGGAAGAAAAACATAAGGAGTTCCTCTATCCGAAGACGGATGGATTGAAAGTGACTGAGCTTACAGCCAAGTTCAATCATCTGCTACAATATGCTGGGCTGGAGGTGTCCAGTGATGAGCAAAAGATCTGGCATTTCCATGAGTGGATGAATCCAGACATTAAGCCACTGATGGTGCACCATGGATGCTCTACTCTGGAGCAGTACGTGGATGCAGCCTACAAGTTGGAAGTGACTCTGGAAGAGTCGACAAAGAAATGTAATCGCCAGAGGTCAATGCAGAATCAGCCTCAGGCGAGTGGATTCAAACGTCCCGCGCCACCGTCTAACTTTGCCAAATCTGGCCGAACGAAAACGGATATGACTCATGGAGGGTCTATGCAGTTTTCGGGTCAGGGCAAGAATCCGATCCAGTGCTACAACTGTGGTACGCATGGGCACAAGAGCAATGAGTGCCCGAAGGAGAAGAAGACGTGTTTTGGCTGTGGAAAGGTGGGGCACATGCAAACATTTTGTCCGTAGAGGAGGCAGAAAGGAGCTAAATCACAGCAAGGGTCTGTTAGTCAGAACAATCGACATAGGTTTAGACCAGTGGAAGCTCCTAGTCCTTCAACGCAGACGACTGCGCAAAACAAGGGAAAAGCCCAGCTGCTTCTGGAGGTCAAGGTAAACGCCTTTACGAGATGCGTGAGGAGGATGGACCCAATGCTCCAATTGCTTAAGGTACTTTATACCTTCATTCTACTTCAGTATGTATATTGTTTGATTCGGGTGCTACCCATTCTTTTATCTCGGAGAGTTGTGTTATGATAACAGGAATTTGTCGTTCTAATTCCTACTATGCAAAATATCCAAACAAACCTTAAACCGTAGTCCTAGGTAAGTAAAGGTCGAATCCACAGGGAAACAAAGTCTATCGCAGTATGCAATATGTATGTCAATTTAAAGCAACCAAAGGGGGGTTTTGTTGGTTTGTTTTAGTAGCCAAGCATGCAAATGGTAAATAAGCAATTAAAGGTGATGAAATCAGTTATTGGGAAAACACTCAGTCAAACAATATCCACTATTCGAATGACAAGTTGATCATAGATACTACTCAAAATCGCATGCAATGGTAATTCCAATTCCTTTTCAGATGTAACTAATAGCACAACCAGATACTATTAGAACTAACTAATTAAACAACCCTGAAACTATCAAGATTCAGTTTAACAACAGTCTTACGGATAGGAATATAGTTGGATACAACCCTAGAATAAAACAACCAGTTTTTACCCTAGAATGTAAATCAATTATCTTCTGCATAAGATTAGCACAACCAGTTACTAACACGATGCAGTTGCTACTATGGAATAGATATGCTCAACCAGTAACAATCTAAACCTAGCAATAGATAAATAACGACAAACCCTAGTTGATCAGACTAGAAATTATCAATATCAATCTTAAGAAATCAAACGAGAGAAGAGATAAAAACCATGCAATAGATTAGGAATAAGAATCTCACAACTGAATCACACGAAAAGCTTCAATGTCTGTCTAAGCAAGAGAGGCTTAGTTCTTCATAGCAAATACGTAGAGAGAAAATTAGGGTTCAAAGAAAAAGATGATAGATGATATGCCTCTCTTTTCCCTTAAATACTAAAGGAAATAAAATCTGAAATTAACCTAAAACGAAATAATAAAACGTAATAAAAATAATCCAAATAAAACAAATATGGAAAACACGTTCGGCGGGCTTCTGACAGCGGCGGCGGTCGCCGTAATGTTCACGGCGGGCGCCGTCGCTGTTCTTTGGTTCAGCTCCTGCGACACTTCCGTAGAAACGCCATAACTTTTGATTCCCAACTCGGATTGCGCTCATATTTTTAGGACTTGCAGTAGACTTCAAGATATAACTCCTAGAATTGGAATCACTCCATTTGGACGTCGGAGTAGAGAGAACGAACCAATTGAATTCAGCCTATGGTTCTTCTACTCTTCATTGCACTCCTCTTCCTCGTCTTCTCATGTGGTTTCTTCCTCAGTGTCTCATATGATATCCAAAACCGCTCAAACACCTCCAAATACACCAACTTCGCCCCCAAACGCCATACATATGAATGTGTCTAAATCTACCCGAATGGCACCAATAAAACCTCTAATAACTCTTACTTAAACCCTACAAAGTAGTGCTTATCATGTTAGTAAGTTAGGCTTAGTATGCAACGAGGCTTGTGAGTCTTTCGTTGTGAATCTTCCTAATGGTGAACATTTAGTGGGCACCAAGCGTCTGTCAGAATTTCCGATTACCATCCAGGGTAAGAAGTTCGAAGCAGATTTGATCTGTATAGCCATGGCTCCATACGACATTATTCTCAGTATGGATTGGCTGACGCGTCATGGGGCGGTAATCGATTTTAGCTTAAGAACTGTGACGGTGTCATTTGGGGGCCAGTTTGTATGCAAATTCAAGGGTCGTAATGACGCTGATAACGGCAGGCTTATCAATGCGATGGCTACATTTAAGCTACTTCGACAAGGTTGTGTCGGGTACCTGTGCTATCTGGACGAGCCCAAGAAAGATGAGCCATCAGTTCTTGATATTCCAGTCATTCGTGAGTTTCCGAATGTATTTCCAGAGGAAATTCCTGGTTTACCCCCGTATCGTGATGTGGAGTTTCCAATTGATCCCGAGCCTGGTACCGCGCCGATCTCTAAGGCACCGTACCGGATGGCTCCTGTTGAGATGCAAGAGTTGAAGAAGCAACTCGAAGATCTTCTTGAGAAGGGCTATATAAGGCCGAGCGCATCACCTTGGGGCGCTCCGGTCTTGTTCGTCAAGAAGAAGGATGGATCGTTCCGACTTTGTATCGACTATCGAGAGTTGAATAAAGTCACGATCAAGAACAAGTATCCGTTGCCGAGGATTGATGATCTGTTGGATCAACTGCAAGGAGCTAAAGTCTTTTCCAAAATCGATATGAGATCTGATTACCATCAGCTCAGAATTCGTAAGGAGGATATTCCGAGGACTGCTTTCCGGACGAGATATGGTGACTACGAGTTCGTAGTCATGTCATTTGGACTTACCAATGCTCCAGCAGTTTTCATGGATCTAATGCATCGATGTTTCCACCAATACTTGGATAAGTTCATAGTGGTCTTCATCGACGACATTTTGATCTATTCCCCGAGCGAGGAAGCTCATGAGGAACATCTTCGGATTACTTTGTCAGTCCTTAGACAGAATCAGCTATATGCAAAGTTGTCTAAGTGTGACTTTTGGATCAAGGAAGTGGCTTTCTTAGGCCATGTGATCAATGAGAATGGGGTTATGGTTGATCCCCAGAAGATTGAAGCGGTAGCAAACTGGAAGCGGCCTCAAAATGTGAAGGAGGTGTGCAATTTTCTTGGACTTGCTGGATATTATAGATGGTTCATGGATGGACTTTCTAAGATCGCTCTACCAATGACCGGTCTGCTCCGCAAAGTCCACAAGAAGTTTGTCTGGGATGACAAGTGCGAGACCAATTTTCAGAAGTTGAAGCAGTGTCTGACCTCTACACCAGTGTTAGCACTACCAGAATGGAAATGGGAGGATATTGCTATGGATTTCGTCACAGGGCTACCAAGGACTCAAAGTCAAAAGGATGCGATATGGGTAATCATTGACAGGCTCACGAAGAGTGCTCACTTCGTGGCTATCAAGTCAACATGGGGAACCCAGAAGCTATCAGAAGTATTCCTACACGAGATTGTCCATTTGCATGGTACTCCAAAGACCATTGTATCGGATCGTGATGGCCGATTCATGTCGAGATTCTGGAAGGAACTCCACAAGGCCATGGGAACCGAGTTAAGATTCAGTACTGTGTTTCATCCTCAGATGGATGGACAGTCTGAGAGGACCATCCAGACCTTGGAAGACATGCTGAGAGCTTGTGTACTCGATCGTCCGACTAGTTGGGAGAACAGCCTGAGTCTGATTGAGTTCACATACAATAACAGCTGGCATGCTACCATTAAGATGGTTCCATTCGAGGCTTTGTACGGTCGAAGGTGTAGATCTCCGATTTGTTGGGATGAGAATGCCGATAAGGTTCTGCTCTGACCAGAGTTAGCTGAAAGGACTGCCTCAGACATTGCTTTAATTAGACAAAGGATGTTGACAGCTCAGAGTCGACAAAAGTCTTATGCAGATCTGAAGCGTAGGAATGTCGAGTTTGAGGTTGGTGACAAAGTATTTGTCAGGGTGTCGCCATCCAAAGGTGTGTTAGATTCGGTAAGCGTGGGAAGCTTAACCCTCGCTACGTGGGACCGTTTGAGATCCTTGACAGAGTTGGGTCTCTAGCGTATCGATTGGCATTGCCGTCGTCGGCACATCCAGTGTATAACGTGTTCCCCGTATCTTTGTTGAGGAAGTACGTGCCAGATGAGTCTCATGTGCTGAGTTATGAAGACATTGAGATTCAGGCAAATGGTACCTACGAGGAGATACCGGCGCGTATTCTCGAGCGCCGTGAAAAGCAGTTACGCAGCAAGGTGGTACCTTTGGTACGGATTTTATGGTCCAAGTCAGGAACTGAAGATGTTACTTGGGAAACCTGGGAGACTGAGGCAGATATGCTTAGTCGTTTTCCCAAGCTATTTTGGCCTAGTTTCGGGGTCAAAACTTTTTTTAAGGAGGGAGTGATGTAATACCCCTCATTTTGATAAGGGTATTTTGGTAATATTTCCAACTCCCGTACTACTAGTCGGATTATTTTCAGAGGAGTTCGGATTTTCTGTAAAATCCTTGATCTCCGTAATAATTTCCTGAGTGGAATAAAATACATTCGATATATTTTTGGGGTTAAAATATTCGTTCGGGTTCAAATATATTTAACAAGGGGTTAAAATCCATACCCATAATTCTTCCCGGACAAAAGAGGGCGAAAGAGGCAGAAATTTGCCTCCACTGCACCCGCGGTCAGTCCACCGCACCCCGTGGTGTCATCATGCCTTTTCTGCTCCGCCGGACATCGACTGCCGCGTCGACGTGCTTCGCCTCTGCAGCGACGTCCCATCTGTCGTTGTAGGCGCCTACCATGACTCACCTGCTTGCTTGGGCTCTATATAAGGAGAGATTTGGAGAGGCTTAAAGAGCACTCCATCTGAATCTCCCTCTCTTTCTTCCTCTTGTTCCATTGACGCCGAAAAGTTCAAGCTCTCGCCGGAAAAGCTTCGTTCTTCGTCGGAGCTCTTGTTAGAAGTGGTGGTGCTCTCAAGGTAGTCCTTTGGTAGTCCAAGGAATCCAGAAGTCGGAGCCACCACGAGTCGAGCCCCCGTCGTCTTCCCCGAGATCTGAAATCCGAGTTTTGTCCTCGTTTCGGACCCGGAAACCCGTTGTCTTTGAGCTTCGTTGAGCTTCGTCTAATCTAAGGCAAGTGGCGGTTCGCTCTTGCTTATCATTCCATATTTATATTAATTATCAATTGTTTAATTGTTAATTAATTTGGGATGAATATTGTTTTCATCTGGGAACAGTTTTGATAACTGTATGTGATTTAAAAAGGAATATTATAATAGGTTGTATATACTGCTAGAAACAACGCTATTATATATATGATTGAAATACATATATTATAATAGGTTGTATATATTACTAGAAACAACGCTATTATATTTGTTATTTGCCTCGATGGCATGGATGTGGATTATTGCTCATATGTTTTAACTGTTTAGTTAGAACGAGTATTCGTAGGAACGCTATGTACCTTGCGAGGTTTAGTTGTTTCTTTATAACTAGTGCTATGTGGATTTTTCCCTAGTACTCTCTCTGGTCATGACTATGCCCTTACTCAGGGTTGGATTATCTCTTGTGAGGAGATATCCCTTTTACATCTCTTGTGAGGAGATATTATAAAAGCTTATAACGTAAATGTACGTTTTGGAATTAAATAAGATAAGTGCGATTAGGCATATAATTAATGAACCTTGGGCGAAAAGTACAACGTGAAAACTCGTCTTGGCTTCGATTAGAGTAAGTCCACCTTCCGAATCTGAATTCGCATTATGCGGTGAGGTTGGTCGTGGACCCAAATAGTCAAGTCACTTTTAAACGTTTGCGTGAAACTTTAATGTTCCCAAACACTTGTCATACTTCCGATAAGACTCAATTCGTTGGAGTCTTCTCTTTAGGCTGTTTCCGTAAGATTCAATCTTTCAGAGTCTTCTCTTGATCATTCTATTTCGTATATTTCAGTAGAAGTATTGAGGTTTACTATCGTCATCGGCTTTCATTCGAGAAGCGATGGGTCTAACCTAATACGACTACTTAGAACCTTTCTGTTTTACCCTTGCATAGTATTTCATTAGACTAACCAACCGATTATATTCCCTTGCATGGTTGGCTGGTGTCATCCGTCTCATATGGCACATCAGAGAAACTGCAGTTCCATGAAGGTTAGAAACGACGAGGAAGGCAGATGGAATTTTAAAGAGTTTTATCAGGTTGAGATCCTAGGCGTGTGATCGCTAGATCAAGACTTTTGTGTCATTTATTTTAAAAAGACTTCCGCTGTAATATATTTTGGTTGTATTTGGATTATGGATGTAATTCCGAAACTTTGATTTAATCCAATACTATGACATTCGTATTATAAATGTTGTTTTATGATTTGTATAAACTGGTTAAGCCTTGGGTGGCTTCGGATGTGGAATCTGAGGTCACTGGCGGTGATACCTTTCAAGGATATATTTGGGGGTGTTACATATTATAATAGGTTGTATATATTTCTAGAAACAATGCTTATATATGTGATGACCATAATGGTTTTGTTGTGGATTTAAATGTAAAATTAAATGCTAGATTAGCACGAGTATTCGTAGGAACGTTAATTCCTTATGAGGATTAATCGTTTCTTTATAACTCAGTATTAGTATAACAATTCTCTAAGGCTTTCCAGATCATGACCCATTGCTTCTTACCCACCTGTAAGGATAAGAAGTGTTCAGCACCTTGCTAGTGCCATTGGGTGGCGTAATGTCATCCTGTGTTAAACTTTCGTAGTCACTCGAGATCATAAACTTTCGTAGTCACTCGATATGGTAAACTTTCGTAATTACTCGAGGTGATATATTTATATGATAAAAGCTTATAACGTAAATGTGCGTTTTGGAATTAAATAAGATAAGTGTGATTATGCACATAATTAATATACCATCGGGCGAGGAGTACAACTTGGAAACTCGCCTGGACTTCGATTAGAGTAAGTCCTCCTTCCAAATCTGAATTCGCATTACGCGGTGAGGTTGGTCGTGGACCCAAATGGTCAAGTCTTTTTAAACGCTTGTGTGAAATTATAATGTTCCCAAACATTTGTCATACTTTCCCGTAACAATCTTTTGGAGTCTTCTCTTCATACGTTTCCCTTAAGACCCAATTCCTTGGAGTCTTCTTTTAGTGCATGTCTAAACCTTAATCATTCCGTGAAAGTTCCGGGTTATATATCGTTCCTTCGGTTGTTATTCGAGGGACAATGATAGTAAACGGTTACGATCACTAGAACCATCTGTTTTCACCCTTGCATAGTCTTTCATTAGACTAACCAACTGGGTTTTATTCCTTGCATGGTTGGCTGGTGTCATCCGTCCTATACGGCACATCAGTGGTCGGTTCCCGAGGACTCGAAGTAAACAAATTGAAGAAGAGACTTGCAGTCGTAGATTTAAGTGCCGGTATTTCAAGATCATTAAGTATTACTTTAATATGTATTTTTATAACCTAGTCATGTATTAGGTTTATTCTTAAAGTCTTCCGCTATGTGATTTATAAGTTTTCCGCTGGGATTTCACTCTGTTGTAAAACACTCCTCTCATATTGGGAGAAATCTTTTAAAAAAAGTATTAAGGTTTATATGAAAATGTCTTCCGCTGTTTAATCATTCGTTGTTTAACATGTTTATTTAAGATTAATTGTTCCGATTAAAGCCTTGGATGACATCGGACATCAACGTCTGAGGTCACTAGCGTGTGGCACTACCGATATAAATCGGAGGTGTTACACACAATGGATAGAAATGGGTGACACCGGTTTCGGCCACAAAGGAATCTCGTAGACTAAGTTCCTTAGCCATTCCGCCTCTCTACCGGCAGCGGCCAATGCTACGAATTCCGATTCCATAGTCGAACTTGTAATGCAAGTTTGCTTCTTAGAGCCCATGAAATGGCACCTCCCCCAAGCAAGAATACCCAACCACTAGTAGAAGAATGATCTTCTATATTAGTGATCCAACTAGCATCCGAATACCCTTCTAAAATCGAAGGAAATCCGATATATGACAAACCATAATTCATGGTTCCCTTTAAGTATTTGAGTACCCGCCTTATTGCTTGACAATGATGAGTACTAGGATTACTAGTATATCTACTCAACTTCCCTACAGCATAAGCAATATCCAGCCTTGTGCTCGTCATGGCATACATTAAGCAACCAATCACTTGTGAGTACTCGAGTTGTGATACAGCGTTACCCGAATTGGGCATAAGCTTCACACTCGGATCCATAGGAGTGCTAATCGGAGAACAAGTCTCACAATTGAACTTCTTAAGCACTTTCTCAATGTAATGAGATTGTGACAAAGAGAGTCCCTTATTCTCACGTTTGATCCTAATACCAAGGATCACATCCGCCTCCCCCATGTCTTTCATAGCAAAGCTTGATGACAAAAAGGCCTTTGTAAGGTCCACTTGTTTTTGATATGTACCAAAGATCAACATGTCATCAACACACAAGCAAATGATTACTCCATTACCGGATTTATCAAACTTGCTGTATACACACTTGTCCGACTGATTTAACCCGAATCCGCTCGACAAGACAACCTCATCAAATTTTTGATGCCACTGCTTAGGTGCTTGCTTTAGCCCATACAATGACTTTACCAACTTACACACCTTATGCTCATTACCGGGCATAATAAACCCTTCAGGTTGCTTCATGTACACCTCCTCCTCCAAATCACCATTTAAGAATGCCGTTTTAACATTCATTTGGTGAATCACAAGATCGTTAATAGCCGCCAAGGCAATCAACAACCTAATGGTGGAGATCCGAGCAACCGGAGCATAGGTATCAAAATAATCAATACCTTCCTTTTGTCTAAAGCCTTGGATAACCAATCGATCCTTAAACTTGTCAATAGTACCATCGACTTTCATCTTCTTTTTGAAGATCCACTTGCAGCCCAAAGGCTTGCAACCCGGTGGGAGATCCGTTAAAACCCATGTGTTATTTCCCATGATGGAATCCATTTCATCATTTATTGCTTCTTTCCAGAATGCAACATCTTGAGACCTCATCGCCTCATTAAAAGTCCTAGGATCCTCATCAACATGATAACAATATGAATATTGGAACCCTACTTCATCTCTAGATCCTTCAACCAAGTAAACTTGGAAATCTGGACCGAAAGATTTTTCAATCCTCCCTCGCTTGCTCCTACGGAGCACATGTGACTCATAAGAAGGCACGACCGAACCGTCTCCTTCTTTAGTTCCACTTGCACTAGGAACCAAATCATTTGATCTAGGTATGGACGAGAATCGATTCTCATCAAATATTGCATCTCTCGACTCAATCACGGTGTTAACCGAAATAGAATCATTAGGCTCTATCACATAGAACCTATACGTCTTGGAATGCTCAACATACCCAATAAAGATGCAATCAATACCTCTTTCCCCCAAGGTTTTAATCTTGGGCTGGGGTAGTCTAACGACCGTCCTACATCCCCAAACTCGAAGATAATTCAAGCTCGGTTTCTTTTTGTACCAAAGTTCATAAGGGGTAATCTTGTTCCTTTTGTTAGAAACCCTATTTAATAAATAGCAAGCCGTTAACATGGCTTCACCCCAAAATCCGTCACTCAATCCCGAGTAGGATAACATGGAATTAACCATCTCTTTTAGGACTCTATTCTTTCTCTCCGACACACCATTTTGTTGTGGCGTGTAGGGAGCCGTAGTCTCATGTATAATGCCTACGGATTGGAAATACATAGGATCATAATATTATCCACCTCTATCGGTGCGTAGTTTCTTAATCAAGACATTTTGTAACAAATCAACCTCGGTTTTACAAACCTTAAACTTATCATGGGCCTCGTCTTTACCATGTAGTAAATACACATAACAATAATGAGAATAACCTGGTTAATAAAATGCACACCATAAATCGCATAACATATATACAAAATATAATACCCGACCAGTCTATACTGAGTATAGTAGGGTCTAATGACTAATCTGTTTGGAAACAATAGAGTCAAATTTAGCCAATCAGTATAACTATATTGTAGGGCATAACATGACCAGTAGACTAAAAAGTAATCTGGTCAACCTAGTAGACTTATCATCAAGTAATCTGTATTAAATACAGTAGACCTGAATCAAGTAATCTAGAAACATGAGTAGTCTATGCAAAGCATAGTAGACTTCATAAAACACACAAGACCTCATCTAACTCATGGGATACTTGTCCTTAGTCTCTTGAGACTTAAGGTATGATAATGTTATATATTCTTATATACATACATATATATCCACATCAGGAAACAAAATTTTATACATTCCTCATTCACCCATTTAACTATTTAAGTTAAAATATCATGATCATTATTTTGATCATCTAGTCACATATAATGGGAATTTGAACTAATGTGACTTGTATCATGGTCATATCATGACCATACCATGACCAAAATTTTCTATGGTCATACACATGTGCTTCCACCAATTTAATGGTAATATACACATATTTCACTCATACGAGGTTTCATGTATATTGTAGATAAACATCCTCGTACGAGATTTCAACTGCCACTATATGCGGTTAGCATACAATACATGACACCAACAAGAATTTAATTCTTATCCATACATATAAATATATGTTATACGTATTGATAAGGCGTTGTCGTCGTGATACCTAAACAAATAAAATAATCCTAACAAACCTAAACAAGTAGTAGAGGTAAGCAAGGGTCGAATCCACATGGAGGAAGTGATCTATCTAAGTATTTATAAGCATGCAAAGTAACAAGAAAGGGGGGTTTTGGTTGTTCAGCAAAGTGACAAGTATGCAGGCTTTAGAGAAAGAATAAGTATGATGGGGAAAGTAGTTCCACTAGAACGAGATCCACAATACAGAGATATAAGTTGATCACAGAAATCTATTCAATCCAAGTTCTTTTACTATTCTTATGGTTGTTCCCACCCTGATCTTAAGTACTACCGATTCTCACAGTTGTCGATAGACTTATTACTATGCCAATGATAAAATACCACCAATCACGCCTGTCACGCGGTACCAGACCGGGGTACTTTACCACCAACAAAGCAATAGCAATGCACACAAGGATATAGGATACATGCAAGTAGAAAGACGTATAAGTACTCACTCCCCTACTTAACATGCAACTGATTCTCACTCACAATTGTACGCTCGGAACCCCTATACGCACAATCGTGTTTGCTACTAGATATGCACTCGGAACCCCTATATGCAATCCTAGCAATTGATAAATATTACTCAACCTAGCTGGTCAGACTATGAAGAACAATGATAAATCAATAATCAATATAACCAAGAGAATCAAACCAACACACATAAGAATAAGAACAAGGAATAGAAATCTCACAACCGAATCAACTGTATTGCTTCAAACGTCTAGCAGAACAAAGGTGTTTAGTTCTCCATGGGTTGAAAACCCTGGAGGCAGAATGAAGACTAACTAAGTCTCTCGAAGGAGAATTGTAACTTCTGACAACTAGGTTAACAAAAGAGTATTTAACCTAAATCTAAAAGTAATAAAAATAATAATAAAATAATAACCAAATATAAACAAACGAAATAGGGAATTAATCCCATAATTCTCGTGCAAGCCTCTCGTCTGCCCATCTCCAATTCCAGCTGATCGGCCCACTCTTCACATCAGCGGCCCATCTTCAACAAATCATCAAGGCACTGATGTCATCCTCCGTCATCGTCCGCTTTCTCCAGCTTCAATTCAGCGATGCTTTTCTTTACGCGTAATGGCCGCGAGGCGTCAGCCTTCTCTGAGATCCACCGCCGGGTCGCGGTGAGATCCACCGCGGGGCGGCGGTGCCTTTTTCATCTTCTGCGACACTTTAGTAAAAACGCCATAACTTTTGATTCCCTACTCGGATCGCGCTCATATTTTGAGGACTTGCATTAGACTTCAAGATCTAACTCCTCGAATTGGAATCACTTCATTTGGACGTCTTAGTAGAGAGAACGAACCATTTGAATTCAGCACATTGTTCTTCTACTCTTCAATACACTTCAAACCTCTATAAATCACATAATTTCTTCACTTCTCCACTCTAACTCCATAATCCACGATTGTGCTCTAAATCCATCCAAATGACGCCTCAAACCTGGTAATAATCTTTAGATATGTGCTACAAAATAACACTTATCACGTATACATGTACAGAGATTACACAATCTTTTGCATATATCTCAAAATCATCAACATGGCTTAAATCTCACGGCCTTCGCATAACCGCACATGAATGAAATATCAATCCACTTTACACATTTAATACCACATCCAAGACCATATAAAAACCAGTCTTACATAAATATGTATATATCCAATACATAAATAACATAGAGGTATGAAACCTCCATTTCCACGGCCCCAAATCACCACCAATCATGCTTTATAAGCATTGGCCTTTATCGTGATTAGAATGTGTGGCTTGTCAAATAAATTTGATAGCCAACCACTGCCGCACATGACCATCAATTAATTGATCTTGCCATTTTCCATTTGTTGCACTTCCTTGTCTCCTCCAAGGGCTCATTCTCCGGATTCTCCGGCACCGGTGGCATCGGCATACTCAGAACGTACACCACCTTGAGCGTCGTGAGGAGGAAGTGCATCTTCTTTTGCCATCTCCGGAAGTCCATGCCCTCGAACTTCTCCAATTTCCCGAACTTGGATGTCATCTCACGAACGGAAGCAGCCGCCATTGATCAACCACGAAATTATTGATTTTGAATGTTATAAAAGGGCTTGTTGATCAATCTTCGGTTGTCTTGGATATCAATTGAATCGTGTTTTGAAAACTTTCCAAAATCAATATTTCGACCCTATACTTGTTGCCTCGGGTTACACGAAATCTGATCCGGGATAAGACAATCGCACCTCTAATGATTCAGGCAAATCAAAGGAGAACACTTGAAGTTTTCGGTTTTGTTCGATATAGAGAGATCGTAAGTTCTCGCGTCCCCAAGACTTGCCCCAAACCCGCCCTTATATAGAGGTACATAATTTGGGCAGTTATAAGTCGGTTTAGGAGGTTAAAAAGTAGTTTTAGCGGTTAAGTTAGTTAAAAACCCGCCAAAAACCGCCAAAACTCCCTTACCGGCAAGCCGCACGGTTTGTGACAAACCGTGCCACAAACCGTGCGGCTTTACAGAAGCCAAAACTGGCTTCTGTTCTACCCTGGCACGGTTTGTGCACGGTTTGTCACAAACTGTGCACACCCCTTAGCACCCCCGAAAACACCTTCTCGGTGTCCGCCTCTTGAACCCCGACACTTTTCGTAACTCCGAGTCTGAATCCACACACACGAGTGTGCACTCCACACTCCCGAACCTCGTTATGCGCCGAACGAAATCCTTAAGTCTTGAGCGAATCCCGACTACACTAAATGGCCGATGACACTAAAATCACCAACAGTGACAACGTTTGCTTGTTACATACATAACTTATAGTAATTTATACAAAATCACTCTCTATTCTTGGGTGTTTGTATTAAACCATACCTTGTTTTGTTATTTATAAAAAAAAATCATCCATTATTATAACTAATTTTTGCCAAACCACTCCTTATCTTATGTTTGCACTAAACCTCCCTTAACAATTAATGTTGCAATTAACCACATATTCATTTCTCGTTGGGTATTTAATAAGCCTTTGTTCTCTAACACTAAATAAATTACGGTTTGTCTAACATATGCCCTAAGAATTCCTATTAAGTAATATAAATCCTAAATAGGAAAGGGTGAACCCATTTTAAAAAATAAAAAACTCTAAAAAATTAACGTGTCCCTCCTCAATGGTGTCGTCCTCCCTAATATTCTTTAACCGGGTGAAGCTTCCTAGGTTCATGACGAACTCTGATATCCTTGCATTTGTTGTCATCGAGGAGCTAGCAAATCATTTCCGACACTGGATTGCTATCGAAGAGGTTGACTCGGTTCAAACCCTCGGTTAGAGGCAAGAGCTAAAGGCTTTAGTTGAAGATAAAAATCAAATTGGATCATTGAATTTACATAACCTTAACCTTTTTAAATTGTTGAATCAATGAAATTAAAGATAGGGTAGTTGTCAACAAAGCGTCTGGATCGCTTTTTCTCTGATCCAATGCTACTGGCAGGTTGCACTAGGTGGATGCCAAGGTTAATCATTTACCCTATTACTCGTCTAATCATAATCCGATATTGTTGTCCCTTTCCCCATCTGTCCGGACGGATCGAAGAAGGCGCTCTTTTAGATTTGAGGCTGTGTGGCTCACCCATCCTCTGTTTATGCAGTTTGTTGAGTCAGTGTGGGATCATAAGGGCCCTGCTTCTGCTTCATTGATCACTCTTAAGAACCATATGCTTGATTAGAATCGGGAGGTGTTTGAAAATATTCACATCCACAAGGCCCGACTGATTGATTAGATTAAACTTCTTCAGGCAAAGTTGTGTGTGGGTGTGTCAGATCGGCTTCTTCAGCAAGAAGCCAAATTTCAAGGGAATTTGGCGGGTGTTATGGAACAAGATGAAATTCTTTGGCATCAGAAATCAAGGGATCAATGTTTTGCTTCAAGGGACATAAATACCTCATTTTTCATATGTCTACCATTATTTGTCATAAACGCAATAGAATTGAGATGTTGAAGATTGATGATGATACGATTGTGGAGGATAATGCTGATATAGAGGTGCACACACTGAATTTTTATAGTACTCTCTATACCCTCCCTCCGAGGAGATGATTCCTATAGACATCCTTCGTGGCCAATTTCCCTTGCTTTCATCCGAGGATTGGGGTGCTTTCAATGCTCCTTTTCTGATCTGGAAATTCATAGGGCCATCAAGAAGATGGGTGTGCTCAAGGCTCCGGGGAAGGATGTATTTCAACCCATCTTTTTTCAGAAAGGCTGGAATATTGTTGGGGAGTCTGTTCTGAATTTCGTTCGTCTGTTCTTTGATACCCTCATTACTCTATTGCCAAGGTCGCAAATCCTGAATTGATAACACAAATTTGTCCTATTGCTCTTTGTAACGTCCTGTATAAGGTTATTAGTAAGGCAATGGCTAATAGAATTCAAACGGTGATGTCGTTGCTTGTTGGCTCGACACAAAGGAGTTTCATTTTGGGTCGTCTTATTACTGATAACATTGTGCTTTGTCAACACTCAACAGGTTGTCCATTTTGATGTAGAAGAAGAGGGGTCGGAAGGGGTGGATGCTCCTGAAAATGGATCTTGAGAAAGCTTATGATCGGTTGAAATGGGATTTTGTTTCAGACATTTGAACGATGTGGGGTTCTGTATCCGATGGGTCGACTGGATCACGGAATGTATTGGGTCTACTTCTGTGAGGCTAATTGGGAATGGGGAAGTTGCGAATCCTTTTGTCCCTTCTCGGGGTATCCGGTAGGGCGATCTAATCTCGCCTTATTTGTTCGTTCTTTGTATCGAGAGACTTAGTCAGATGATTAATGAGTCGGTCACTTTGGAGAATTGGAAATTGATTAGAGTTCTAGGGGTGGCCCTCCTCCGTCCCATGTTTTTTTTTTCGACGATATTACTCTATTTGTTGAGGCCTCATTGGAGCAGTTGGGTATTATTCATGGTCTTCTCAATCTGTTTTGTCGCGCCTTGGGACAAAAGCTTAATATTCAGGAATCCGGCTTATTTGTTCACCTAATGTCTCTTCCGATCTTGCACAACGCCTGCAGCAGGCTAACGAGTTCATGTTCACGTCTAATTTATGTAAGTATTAGGGTTCACCTACTTTGCATAAAAGGGTTTGCAAGGCTTATTTTGAGCCTCTTTTAGAGCGTATTCAGTCTAAGTTATTGGGATGGAAATGATGCTTTCTGAGTCTGGTAGGTCGAGTCACGTTGGCTCGATCGGTCCTTACCTCGATTTCAGTTTTCACTATGGCCACGGTTGAGCTTTCAGTGTCTGTTTGTAAACGTATTGATCAGATTATTTGTGCTTTCATCTGGGGGACATGGGGGTGATCATCGAGGTATGCATTTGCTCTCCTGGGAGATGGTGTGTCGTCCTAAGGCTATGAGGGGTTTTGGTGTTTGTTCCATACGGGACCTCAACCTTACTATTGTGGGAAAACTTGGGTGGCGTTTTTTGACGGAGGGAAATAAGTTGTGGGTAGATGTTTTGCGGTGCAAATATGTGCGCAATGGGGATTATTGGGACCCTTTGGGTTCCCACATTTGGCGTTGTTTGAAATCGGGGGTTGGGGATGTAACACCCCCAAATATCACCTTGAAAGTATTACCGCCAGTGACCTCAGATTTCACATCCGAAGCCACCCAAGGCTTAACTACATTATACAAAACATAAAATACATTGATAATATGAAATATCATAATATTTATTGAAACCAAAGTCTCGGGATTACATCCGTAAATTCCAAATACAACAGAAATACAGAATATGTTTAATACATCGGAAGTCTTAAATAAATAACATAAGGGTCTTGATCACGCGATCGCACGCCTAGGATCTTCAACCTTGATAAAACTCTTAAAAACTTTATCTGCCTTCATTGTCGGATTCTAGCCTTCACAGAACGGGAGTTTACCTGATGTGCCGTATGAGACGGATGACACCAGTCAACCATGTAAGGAAAAATAACCGGTTGGTTAGTCTAATGAAAGACTATGCAAGGGTAAAACAGAAAGGTTCTAAGTAGTCGTATTAGGTTAGACCCATCGCTTTTCGAATGAAAGCCGATGACGATAGTAAACCTTGATACTTCTACAGGAATATACAAAACAGAAAGATCACGAGAAGACTCTGAAAGATTGAGTCTTATGGGAAACGTGTGAAGAGAAGACTCCAAAGGATTGAGTCTTATCGGAAAGAATGACAAGTGTTCGGGAACGTTATAATTTCGCACAAGCGTTTTTAAAAAGACTTGACCATTTGGGTCCACGATCAACCTCACCGCGCAATGCGAATTCAGATTTGGAAGGAGGACTTACTTTAATCGAAGTCCGGGCGGTTTCCACGTTGTACTCCTCGCCCGAGGGTATATTAATTATGTGCATAATCGCACTTATCTTATTTAATTCCAAAATGCACAATTACGTTATAAGCTTTTAAGATATATCATCTCAACACGAGAGATATCGGAGGGGATAAATCCTGAGTGTTGGCACCAGCTGTGTGTACCTACCCTGAGTAAGGGTACAGTCATGACCAGAGAAAGTACTAGGGAAAAATCCTCCTAATACCAATTATAAAGAAACGACTAGACATTGCAAGGTACATAGCGTTCCTACGAATACTCGTTCTAACTAAACAGTTAAAACCACACAATAGTCCACATCAATACCATTATGGCAATAACATATATAATAGCGTTGTTTCTAGCAGTATATACAACATATTATAATATCACTTTTTATATCACATACGTTTATCAAAACTGTTCCCAAACGAAAACAACCTTCATCCCAATTTAATTAACAATTAAAAACAATTGATAATTAATGGAAACATGGAATGATAAGCAAGAGCGAACCGCCACTTGCCTTAGTCTAGACGAACGATTGAGCGACGACGGGTTTCTGGGTCCGGAATGGGAACGGAAATCGGATTACAGATTCCTACGACAACGACCCACGATGAAACCCTAGGTTAGATTCGACAATTAATAATGTGAATCTAAGGAAAAATGAACGGAACCGAAAGAACGAGGGTCTCGTCCGAGACCGGTTTGTCCAAGGCCACGATCGCGTTTGCTAAGGCAAACCGCGGTCGCGGCTTGGATTTCGCAGTCGCGGACGTTTGGACATCGTCCGCGGTCGCGGAAGTTCATGTCCGCGGTCGCGGCCGACTATACATCGTTCGCAGTCGCGGCCGAATGTACATCGTCCGCGGTCGCGGCAGTTCATGTCCACGGTCGCGGCCGTGAACTCGGCGACCCCAAATCGGCTAAATTCTCACCGGCGACGACACGACGGGGCTCGAGGCGAGAGGGCTTCGACTCCTATCCTCACCGCGCTTCCAATGCACCACCCCACGGCCACCACAACTTCCGGCGAGAGCTCCGGCGACACCACAAATTTCCGGCGATGAAGAACACGAGAGAGAGAGAGGGGAGATCGGATTTTCGGATGCCCAAAACCCTCCAACTCGGCCCCCATTTATAGACAAAGGAGGAGCAGCCCCCCGACCAGATCGACGGCAGCTCAGAGGATCGACGGCGATGCGTTCGATGAGGCGCGGAGGAAGACGAGGCGTCGCACACATGCATTATTCCACGGTCACGGAAAATTCCATTGCCCAGCGTCTCTGAGTGCCATTTATCCGCGGTCGCGAAAATGCTTCTGCGGTCGCGGAAATGTCCTTTTTCGCGTCCGCTTGCTCAGGGAAGGATTTAGCACGGGTTTGAGTCCCGAAAATTATATATTTGTACCCAAACAAATATTCTAAGTCGCGAATATACATCGAATGTATTTTATACCACTCAGGGAATTATTACAAAGATCATACACGTTACAGAAAATCCGAACTTTTCCGAAAGCGACACGATTACAGAACGAGGGTTGGAGAAATTACCCCAATACCCTTACTAAAAATGAGGGGTATTACATCACTACCCCCTTAAAAGAAGTTTCGACCCCGAAACTTGGCCGAATAACCCAAAAAAATGAGGCATTACATCACTACCCCCTTAAAAAGGTTTCGACCCCGAAACTAGGCCGAAAACAGATCGGGACATCGATTACGCATATCTGCCTCAGTCTCCTAGGTTTCCCAAGTAACCTCTTCAGATCTAGCCTTGGACCAAAGAATCCGTACCAATGGTACTACCTTATTCCGCAATTGCTTCTCGCGACGTTCGAGAATACGCACAGGTATCTCTTCGTAGGTACCATTTGCCTGAATCTCGATGTCTTCATAGCTCAGCACATGAGACGCATCTGGCACCTACTTTCTCAACAATGACACGTGGAACACGTTATGCACTGGATGCGCCGACGGCGGCAATGCCAAACGATACACTAGAGACCCTACCCTATAAGGATCTCAAACGGTCCCACGTAGCGAGGGTTAAGCTTCCCACGCTTGCCGAACCTGAACACACCCTTGGATGGCGACACCCTGACAAACACCTTGTCATCAACCTCGAACTCGACAATCCTGCGCTTTAGATCTGCGTAAGACTTTTGTCGACTCTGAGCTGTCAACATCCTCTGTCTGATCAAAGCAATGTCCGAGGCAGTCCTTTCGACTAACTCCGGTCCGAGTAGAACCTTGTCGGCATTCTCATCCCAACAAATCGAAGATCTACACTTTCTACCGTACAAAGCCTCGAATGGAGCCATCTTAATGGTAGCATGCCAACTGCTGTTGTACGTAAATTCAATTAGACTCAGGCTATTCTCCCAGCTAGTCGGACGATCGAGTACACAAGCTCTCAGTATATCTTCCAATGTCTGGATGGTCCTCTCATACTGTCCATCCGTCTGGGGATGAAACGCAGTACTGAACCTCAACTCGGTTCCCATGGCCTTGTGGAGTTCCTTCCAGAACCTCGACATGAATCGGCCATCATGATCCGATACAATGGTCTTTGGTGTACTATGCAAACGGACAATCTCGTGTAGGAACACTTCTGATAGCTTCTGGGTTCCCCATGTTGACTTGATAGCCACGAAGTGAGCACTCTTCGTGAGCCTGTCAATGATTACCCATATCGCATCCTTTTGACTCTGAGTCTTTGGCAACCCTGTGACGAAATCCATAGCGATATCCTCCCATTTCCACTCTGGCACTGGAAGAGGTAGCAATTCACCACCTGGTCTATGGTGTTCTATCTTGACCTTCTGACACGTCAAGCATTTCGCCACAAATTCTGCTACGTCCCACTTCATGTTGGGCCACCAGAATTTCTTCTTGAGGTCCTTGTACATCTTGCTAGAGCCTGAATGTACAGAATAAGCTGACGAATGGGCCTCCTTCATCACCAACTGGCGAAGGCCATCAACGTCAGGCACAAAAATCCGGTCCTGAAACTAGAGTGATCCATCCTCCTGAATCACGAATCCGGGAGCTTTCCCGTCCATCACTCCACTGCTTAGCTTTACTAAGACCACGTCATCAACATGCTTCTCCCTGATCTGATCAAGTAGCGTAGCCTGAATCTCTAGCATACTCAGGTATCCTCGACGATGATCGTACAAGACTTCAATCTCGCACAACCCTTGGTTCAGCTTGGTCTGAGCAGTGAGTAGAGCCACTACAGTCTCGTGCAGCGTTGTCCGGCTCAATGCATCGGCTACTACATTAGCCTTGCCCGGATGATACAGCAAATCGATGTCGTAGTATTTGAGTAGCTCTAACCAGCGACGTTGTCTCATATTCAGCTCCTTCTGAGTGAACACGTACTTGAGACTCTTATGATCGGTGAAGACTTGGCACCTCACACCATGGAGATAGTGCCTACAAATCTTCAACGCAAATACTACAGTTGCTAACTCCAGATCATGTGTCAGATAGTTTGCCTCATAGGTTTTCAATTGTCGAGATGCGTACGCAATAACCTTCCCCCTCTGCATCAGTACACATCCCAACCCATTCTTTGAAGCATCACTATAGACTACTTATGGACCTTGTGGAGCAAACCGGTCATAGGTAGAGCGATCTTAGAAAATCCTTCCATGAACCATCTGTAATATCCAGTGAGTCCCAAGAAACTGCGCACCTCCTTCACATTCTGAGGCCGCTTCCAGTTGGCTACCGCTTCAATCTTCTGGGGATCAACCATAACCCCATCCTCATTGATCACATGGCCTAAGAAAGCCACTTCTTTGATCCAGAAGTCATACTTAGACAACTTTGCGTACATCTGATTCAGTCTAAGGACTGACAAGGTGATCCAAAGATGTTCCTCGTGAGCCTCCTCACTCGGGGAATAGATCAAAATATCGTCGATGAAGACCACCACAAACTTATCTAGGTATTGGTGGAAACATCGATGCATCAGATCCATGAAGACCGCCGGAGCGTTAGTAAGGCCAAATGGCATGACTACGAACTCATAGTGGTCATACCTCGTCCGGAAAGCAGTCCTCGGAATGTCTTCCTCACGAATCCTGAGCTGATGGTAACCAGATCTCATATCGATCTTGGAAAAGACTTTTGCTCGCTGTAGTTGATCCAACAGATCATCAATCCTCGGCAACGGATATTTATTCTTGATCGTGACCTTATTCAACTCTCGATAGTCGATACAAAGTAGGAATGATCCGTCCTTCTTCTTGACGAACAAAATCGGAGCGCCCCAAGGCGATGCACTCGGCCTTATGTATCCTTTCTCAAGAAGGTCCTCGAGTTGCTTTTTCAACTCTTGCATCTCAACTGGAGCCATCCGGTATGGTGCCTTAGAGATCGGCGTGGTACCAGGCTCGAGATCAATGGTAAACTCCACATCACGATTCGGGGGTAAACCGGGAATCTCCTTCGAAAAGACATCCGGAAATTCGCGAATGACCGGTGTGATACCCCATAATTTTGTAAGGCTATTTTGGGAATTATGGATTTTTCCCGAACGTCCGTTTGGTACGTCGGATTTAATTCTGAAGGTTTGAGACATTCTATAATGTGCTCTGTATCTGTAATATTTTTCTCAGTGAAGAATTATACAGTCGAGATGTTTTGGAAGTTCGTACTCGTTCGTTTACGACTTTTGTTAACGCGGGTTAAGATTGGTACAAGTTTATTGCCCGAGAGTTATTATCTAATGGGCAATAGTACAAGATTCTTTATCCAAAGGTTATTGTCCAAGAGCTATTATCCATGAGGCAAAAGTACAAGTTGGTTAACCAAGGGTTATTATCCAAGCTCCCTTCCAACCCTAATTTTGCCTATAAATAGAGAGCATTGGGTGAGAGTGAAAGGGGTTGAAAAACGCGGAAGCGCTGTCAAGCTCTCGTCTCTCAAAAACGCTCTCTCTCGGGAAGGCTCTAGTGGATCGTCGGAGCTCGTTTAGTGTCGTTTCCGGTGGCCAAGAGGAGCATTGGAGGCTCTCGGACGCCTAGAAACCAAGCAAGGCGGAGGACGAGCCAAGCCGATCGTCGAGGGTAAGTTTTTCCCTATCATATTTCTGTTTTCGTTCGCGACGGCGACCGCCGCCAGGGAGACGGCGACCGCCGCCAGGGAGACGGCGACCGCCGCCAGGGAGACGGCGCCCGCCGCCAGGAACGGCGCCCGCCGTGGAGAACGGCGCCCACCGTGATGAGGTTGCCCAGCCGCCGTGATGTGTGGCCAAGGAGCGGCGCCCGCCGTGGATGAGCGGCGCCCGCCGCGTGTGAGGCGGCGCCCGCCGCGTGTGAGGCGGCGCCCGCCGTGATTTGGGCGGCGCCCGCCGGCGAGAGGTGGTGGTCGTGAGTTGTTGTGGTTGGCTTCCGAGGCCTTCATTCGGGTTTCGTTTCCGTCGATTCCTTTCGTCCTTTCCTAGTTTCTGTATTGTTGTTTGTCGAATCTAACTTAGGGTTTCTGTATGGGTCGATCCGAAGGTACCGGAGTTGGCAGATTCATCTCTGTGTCGAGCCCGAAATCCCGTCGTTAGACTTCGTTCAAACTCTGCGGATTAAGGCAAGTGGCGGTTCACTCTTGCTCATCGTTCCATATTTACATTAATTATCAGTTGTTTATCTGAGTAATTAATTTGGAATGATTATTGTGTTCATCTGGAAACGGTTTTGTTAACTGTTTTGGAAAACTAAAATATGATGTTATAATAGGTTGTATATCTGTTAGAACAACGATATTATATATATATATATGTGAATTAATACAGATATTATTATAGGTTGTATATTGTTAGAACAACGCTATTTTATCTGTAACTGGCCTTGAGGGCATTGATATGAGTTATTGCTGCGTTTGTAACTGTTTAGTTAGAACGAGTATTCATAGGAACGCTACTGTGTATCTCAGTACGAGTGCTAGTCGTTTCTTGATAACCGGGTGGTTAGGATTTAGTTCCTACCATTCTTCTTTAGTGCCGTTGTAAGGATTTAGTTCCTGATTCCGCCTGAGGGATATAGTTCCCGCGAGATTTAGTTCTCGATTCGACTCTTGGGATTTAGTTCCCGAGTCAACTCTGCCTTAGGGATTTAGTTCCCGAGGGATCTAAAAAGATTATAACGTGATGTGGGTTTTGGAATTAAATAAGATAAAGTGCTTGAGTGCACATAATTAATATACCTTTGGCGAGTAGTGCAGCTAAGTAAATAGTGCAACTAGGAAAGCTCGTCTCGACTTTTGATCAGAGTACGTTCTCTTTCCAATCTGGATTCGCTGTAAGCGATGAGGTTGGTCGTGAACCGAAACATCTAAGTCAGCCTTTAAATCACTGATGTGTAATTCTGTTAAACATTCCAGATTTGTCATATTTCCTTAAAGACTCAATCTCTTGGAGTCTCTTTTCGGGTCGATTTCTGTGAAGATTAAGTCTTCCAGAATCTTCTCTTGTGCATACCTCTTGTTGTTATTCCGTGAAAGTGTCGGGTTATGTATCGTCCCTTCGGTTATTATTTGAGGGACAATGATAGTAAACGGTTACGATCACTCGAACCACTCTGCTTTTTACCCTTGCTAGTCTATTCAAGTAGACTAACCCACGAACATTGTTCTCCGCATGTGGGCTGGTGTCATCCGTTCAATTCGGCACATCAGATAGAGCAAAGATATGAGGAAACTAGATTGACTATGAAGACGACGATTGTTTTTGGATGTTTTAATAATTTCTTTTAATCAGGTTGAGATCCTTGGGCAGGTGATCATTACGATCACAACCCTTTTTGTAATATCTTTTATAAGACTTCCGATGTACTTTGCTTAAGACGTCTGCTGTAATTTATTTAAACTCTGTGTTTGTCCTATTCGGGATTGGGATGTAATCCCGGGACTCATGTTTTATATAAATAAGGTTATCATTTTGTATCATTGTATTTCATGATTTGTATTTAAACGGTAAAGCCTTGGGTGATCTCGGTAAGGAACACTGAGGTCACTGGCGGTAATACCTTTCCAAATGGGTTAAGATTTGGGGGTGTTACAGTTGTGGTATTAGAGCTAAAGTTTTTTTTAAAAACGGGTTGGGTATTTGAAAACCATTTACTCGTTTTTGATTGAAAGGTATTTTCAAAAGGCTCTGAGTTTAAAAATAAAAATGGTGTTTTCATTTTCAACCGTTCATAGTCATGTCTTCTGTATAGTCTGATATAGTAAGCTTGCTTCTATGTCTAGAAAGACTAATTCCTTCCTCGTTGCCCCGTTAGATATGGGTGCATTCTGTTCTCTTCAGAGGAACCCGGGAGAAGCCAAGGTGGTTTCGCCATACCCAATAAGGCTTGAATTCCCAGTTCCCTCGTTTTGAGTTAAGATTGTAGAATCTAACAACTCGGTTTGAGTTCATCAATAGAAATTACCAAGTTGATCTATTCTAAGTTGATTTTATTACAATAAGTATATCAGAATGATGCTAATGTGATAAAATCCTTGGAAATTGATCGGTATACAGATGGTGAACACAAAGAACGTTATCCGTGCTGGTGCTGGGCCGAGTAATGACCCCAGACCAACTGTAGGAAATGTTGGACAAGACGAGCAGGAGTTTGGTTCCAACAACCATCCTAGAGGCAATGGTCAAGAGCAGACCAACGCTCCCATGGCATTTGATGCTGCAACATTAGAGGCAATTCGGGGAATGGTCATGCAAGCAGTGACTGATATACTGCGACCGAGGATGCCACAGGCACAAGGTGTGCAAATTCCCCCACCGGTTCCCAGATTTGAGGAGCCAGGAAACCGTGTATTCCAGGAGAATATAGTCAGGACTCGAGACAACTATGGTCGTGCACTAAAGACCATTAATTCCATGAGGCATGACAGCTATAACGGGAAAGGGGAACCAGTCGGGGTGATCCATTGGTTCTCCCACATGGAGCGGTTGTTTCGCAACATTGATTGTACTGAAGCTGAGAAAGTACATATAGCTTCTCTTCAGTTAAAGGAGGATGCTAGTGAGTTGTGGGAGAGTATCGGCTTAGCTGATAGCCCTGTTTTGAACTGGGAGATGTTCAAGACAAAGATGACAGACCGTTTCTTCTCTCGTGCTATGAGTGATAAGGCGTTGTCGTGACACCTTAAACAAAATAATCCTAATAAACCTAAACAAGTAGTAGAGGTAAGCAAGGGTCGAATCCACAGGGAGGAAGTGATCAATTCATGTGTTTATGAGCATGCGAAGTAACAAAGGAACGGGGGTTTTGATAATCAAGCAAAGTAACAAAGATGCAAGCTTTAGAGAAAGAATAAGAATGATGGGTGTGAGTATTCCACTTAGACAAATATCCACACTGCAAAGGAAACAGGTTGATCACTGAAATCTATTAAATCCAAGTTCTTTTCACAATCTTATAGTTGTTCTCATCCTGATCTTAAGTACTACTGATTCTCACAGTTGTCAATAGACTTATTACTATGCCAATGGTAAAATACACCAGTCACGCCTGTCACGCGGTACCAGACCGGGGTACATTACCACCAACAAAGCAATAGCAATGCACACAAGGATATAGGATACATGCAAGTAGAAAGACGTACAAGTACTCACTCCCCTACTTAACATGCAACTGATTCTCACTCACAATCGTACGCTCGGAACCCCTATACACACAATTGTGTTTGCCACTAGATATGCACTCGGAACCCCTATATGCAATCCTAGCACTATAATAGATGTCGATAAGCCTAGTTAGCAACTCTAGATAAACCAAAATAAATCAATAGACAATATAACCAATCCTCCCATTTCCACTCTGGCACTAGAAGAGGTAGCAATTCACCACCTGGTCTATGGTGTTCTATCTTGACCTTCTGACACGTCAAGCATTTCGCCACAAATTCTGCTATGTCCCACTTCATGTTGGGCCACCAGAATTTCTTCTTGAGGTCCTTGTACATCTTGCTAGAGCCTGAATGTACAGAATAAGCTGATGAATGGGCCTCCTTCATCACCAACTGGCCATCAACATCAGGCACACAAATCCGGTCCTGAAACCAGAGTGATCCATCCTCCTGAATCACGAATCCGGGAGCTTTCCCGTCCATCACTCCACTGCTTAGCTTTACTAAGACCACGTCATCAACATGTTTCTCCCTGATCTGATCAAGTAGCGTAGCCTGAATCTCTAGCATACTCAGGTATCCTCGACGATGATCGTACACGACTTCAATCTCGCACAACCCTTGGTTCAGCTTGGTCTGAACAGTGAGTAGAGCCACTACAGTCTCGTGTAGCATTTTCCGGCTCAATGCATCGGCTACTACATTAGCCTTGCCCGGATGATACAGCAAATCGATGTCGTAGTATTTGAGTAGCTCTAACCAGCGACGTTGTCTCATATTCAGCTCCTTCTGAGTGAACACGTACTTGAGACTCTTATGATCGGTGAAGACTTGGCACCTCACACCATGGAGATAGTGCCTCCAAATCTTCAACGCAAATACTACAGCTGCTAACTCCAGATCATGTGTCGGATAGTTTGCCTCATAGGTTTTCAATTGTCGAGATGCTTACGCAATAACCTTCCCCCTCTGCATCAGTACACATCCCAACCCATTCTTTGAAGCATCACTATAGACTACTTATGGACCTTGTGGAGCAAACCGGTCATAGGTAGAGCGATCTTAGAAAATCCTTCCATGAACCATCTGTAATATCCAGTGAGTCCCAAGAAACTGCGCACCTCCTTCACATTCTGAGGCCGCTTCCAGTTGGCTACCGCTTCAATCTTCTGGGGATCAACCATAACCACATCCTCATTGATCACATGGCCTAAGAAAGCCACTTCTTTGATCCAGAAGTCATACTTAGACAACTTTGCGTACATCTGTTTCTGTCTAAGGACTGACAAGGTGATCCGAAGATGTTCCTCGTGAGCCTCCTCACTCGGGGAATAGATCAAAATATCGTCGATGAAGACCACCATAAACTTATCCAGGTATTGGTGGAATCATCGATGCATCAGATCCATGAAGACCGCCGGAGCATTAGTAAGGCCAAATGGCATGACTACGAACTCATAGTGGTCATACCTCGTCCGGAAAGCAGTCCTCGGAATGTCTTCCTCACGAATCCTGAGCTGATGGTAACCAGATCTCATATCGATCTTGGAAAAGACTTTTGCTCGCTGCAGTTGATCCAACAGATCATCAATCCTCGGCAACGGATATTTATTCTTGATCGTGACCTTATTCAACTCTCGATAGTCGATACAAAGTAGGAATGATCCGTCCTTCTTCTTGACGAACAAAATCGGAGCGCCCCAAGGCGATGCACTCGGCCTTATGTATCCTTTCTCAAGAAGGTCCTCGAGTTGCTTTTTCAACTCTTGCATCTCAGCTGGAGCCATCCGGTATGGTGCCTTAGAGATCGGCGCGGTACCAGGCTCGAGATCAAAGGTAAACTCCACATCACGATTCGGGGGTAAACCGGGAATCTCCTTCGGAAAGACATCCGGAAATTCGCGAATGACCGGTGTGATACCCCGTAATTTTGTAAGGCTATTTTGGGAATTATGGATTTTTCCCGAACGTCCGTTTGGTACGTCGGATTTAATTCTGAAGGTTTGAGACATTCTGTAATGTGCTCTGTATCTGTAATATTTTTCTCAGTGAAGAATTATACAGTCGAGATGTTTTGGAAGTTCGTACTCGTTCGTTTACGACTTTTGTTAACGCGGGTTAAGATTGGTACAAGTTTATTGCCCGAGAGTTATTATCTAATGGGCAATAGTACAAGATTCTTTATCCAAAGGTTATTGTCCAAGAGCTATTATCCATGAGGCAAAAGTACAAGTTGGTTAACCAAGGGTTATTACCCAAGCTCCCTTCCAACCCTAATTTTGCCTATAAATAGAGAGCATTGGGTGAGAGTGAAAGGGGTTGAAAAACGCGGAAGCGCTATCAAGCTCTCGTCTCTAAAAAACGTTCTCTCTCGGGAAGGCTTTAGTGGATCGTCGGAGCTCGTTTAGTGTCGTTTCCGGTGGCCAAGAGGAGCATTGGAGGCTCTCGGACGCCTAGAAACCAAGCAAGGCGGAGGACGAGCCAAACCAATCGTCGAGGGTAAGTTTTTCCCTATCGTATTTCTATTTTCGTTCGCGACGGCGACCACCGCCAGGGAGACGGCGACCGCCGCCAGGGAGACGGCGACCGCCGCTAGGGAGACGGCGCCCGCCGCCAGGAACGGCGCCCGCCGTGGAGAACGGCGCCCACCGTGATGAGGTTGCCCAGCCACCGTGATGTGTGGCCAAGGAGCGGCGCCCGCCGTGGATGAGCGGCGCCCGCCGCGTGTGAGGCGGCGCCCGCCGTGATTTGGGCGGCGCCCGCCGGCGAGAGGTGGTGGTCGTGAGGTGTTGTGGTTGGCTTCCGAGGCCTTCGTTCGGGTTTCGTTTCCGTCGATTCCTTTCGTCCTTTCGTAGTTTCTGTATTGTTGTTTGTCGAATCTAACTTAGGGTTTCTGTATAGGTCGATCCGAAGGTACCGGAGTTGGCAGATTCATCTCTGTGTCGAGCCCGGAATCCCGTCGTTAGACTTCGTTCAAACTCTGTGGATTAAGGCAAGTGGCGGTTCGCTCTTGCTCATCGTTCCATATTTACATTAATTATCAGTTGTTTATCTAAGTAATTAATTTAGAATGATTATTGTGTTCATTTGGAAACGGTTTTGTTAACTGTTTTGGAAAACTAAAATATGATGTTATAATAGGTTGTATATCTGTTAGAACAACGCTATTATATATATATGTGAATTAATACAGATATTATTATAGGTTGTATATTGTTAGAACAACGCTATTTTATCTGTAACTGGCCTTGAGGGCATTGATATGAGTTATTGCTGCGTTTGTAACTGTTTAGTTAGAACGAGTATTCGTAGGAACACTACTGTGTATCTCATTACGAGTGCTAGTCGTTTCTTGATAACCGGGTGGTTAGGATTTAGTTCCTACCATTCTTCTTTAGTGCCGTTGTAAGGATTTAGTTCTTGATTCCGCCTGAGGGATATAGTTCCCGCGAGATTTAGTTCTCGATTCGACTCTTGGGATTTAGTTCCCGAGTCAACTCTGCCTTAGGGATTTAGTTCCCGAGGGATCTAAAAAGATTATAACGTGATGTGGGTTTTGGAATTAAATAAGATAAAGTGCTTGAGTGCACATAATTAATATACCTTTGGCGAGTAGTGCAGCTAAGTAAATAGTACAACTAGGAAAGCTCGTCTCGACTTTTGATCAGAGTACGTTCTCTTTCCAATCTGGATTCGCTGTAAGCGATGAGGTTGGTCCTGAACCGAAACATCTAATTCAGCCTTTAAATCACTGATGTGTAATTCTGTTAAACATTCCAGATTTGTCATATTTCCTTAAAGACTCAATCTCTTGGAGTCTCTTTTCGGGTCGATTTCTGTGAAGATTAAGTCTTCCAGAATCTTCTCTTGTGCATACCTCTTGTTGTTATTCCGTGAAAGTGTCGGGTTATGTATCGTCCCTTCGGTTATTATTCGAGGGACAATGATAGTAAACGGTTACGATCACTCGAACCACTCTGCTTTTTACCCTTGCTAGTCTATTCAAGTAGACTAACCCACGAATATTGTTCTCCGCATGTGGGCTGGTGTCATCCGTTCGATTCGGCACATCAGATAGAGCAAAGATATGAGGAGACTAGATTGACTATGAAGACGACGATTGTTTTTGGATGTTTTAATAATTTCTTTTAATCAGGTTGAGATCCTTGGGCAGGTGATCATTACGATCACAACCCTTTTTGTAATATCTTTTATAAGACTTCCGATGTACTTTGCTTAAGACGTCCGCTGTAATTTATTTAAACTCTGTGTTTGTCCTATTCGGGATTGGGATGTAATCCCGGGACTCATGTTTTATATAAATAAGGTTATCATTTTGTATCATTGTATTGCATGATTTGTATTTAAACGGTAAAGCCTTGGGTGATCTCGGTAAGGAACACTGAGGTCACTGGCGGTAATACCTTTCCAAATGGGTTAAGATTTAGGGGTGTTACAGTTGTGGGATTAGAGCTAAAGTTTTTTTTAAAAACGGGTTGGGTATTTGAAAACCATTTACTCGTTTTTGATTGAAAGGTATTTTCAAAAGGCTCTGAGTTTAAAAATAAAAATGGTGTTTTCATTTTCAATCGTTCATAGTCATGTCTTCTGTATAGTCTGATATAGTAAGCTTGCTTCTATGTCTAGAAAGACTAATTCCTTCCTCGTTGCCCCGTTAGATATGGGTGCATTCTGTTCTCTTCAGAGGAACCCGGGAGAAGCCAAGGTGGTTTCGCCATACCCAATAAGGCTTGAATTCCCAGTTCCCTCGTTTTGAGTTAAGATTGTAGAATCTAACAACTCGGTTTGAGTTCATCAATAGAATTACCAAGTTGATCTATTCTAAGTTGATTTTATTACAATAAGTATATCAGAATGATACTAATGTGATAAAATCCTTGGAAATTGATCGGTACACAGATGGTGAACACAAAGAACGTTATCAGTGCTGGTGCTGGGCCGAGTAATGACCCCAGACCAACTGTAGGAAATGTTGGACAAGACGAGCAAGAGTTTGGTTCCAACAACCATCCTAGAGGCAATGGTCAAGAGCAGACCAACGCTCCCATGGCATTTGATGCTGCAACATTAGAGGCAATTCGGGGAATGGTCATTCAAGGACCGGATTGTCGAAAGGAGGTTAGTAGAAAGATGTTGTATTCTTCTATGTAAGATTATTAAGGTCTTTAGGAGTAATAAGGCATGTCAGCGAAGATTCATTGGAGATTTTTGTAATAGATACTCTGGTTAAGGCAATGGTAATCTTGTGGATGATTACATCTATTCGCGAATGACCGGTGTGATACCCCGTAATTTTGTAAGGCTATTTTGGGAATTATGGATTTTTCCCAAACGTCTGTTTGGTACGTCGGATTTAATTCTGAAGGTTTGAGACATTCTGTAATGTGCTCTGTATCTGTAATATTTTTCTCAGTGAAGAATTATACAGTCGAGATATTTTGGAAGTTCGTACTCGTTCGTGTACGACTTTTGTTAACGCGGATTAAGATTGGTACAAGTTTATTGCCCAAGAGTTATTATCTAATGGGCAATAGTACAAGATTCTTTATCCAAAGGTTATTGTCCAAGAGCTATTATCCATGAGGCAAAAGTACAAGTTGGTTAACCAAGGGTTATTACCCAAGCTCCCTTTCAACCCTAATTTTGCCTATAAATAGAGAGCATTGGGTGAGAGTGAAAGGGGCTGAAAAACGCAGAAGCGTTGTCAAGCTCTCGTCTCTCAAAAACGCTCTCTCTCGGGAAGGCTCTAATGGATCGTCGGAGCTTGTTTAGTGTCGTTTCCGGTGGCCAAGAGGAGCATTGGAGGCTCTCGGACGCCTAGAAACCAAGCAAGGCAGAGGACGAGCCAAACCGATCGTCGAGGGTAAGTTTTTCCCTCTCGTATTTCTGTTTTCGTTTGCGACGGCGACCGCCGCCAGGGAGACGGCGACCGCCGCCAGGGAGACGGCGACCGCCGCCAGGGAGACGGCGCCCGCCGCCAGGAACGGTGCCCGCCGTGGAGAACGGCGCCCACCGTGATGAGGTTGCCCAGCCGCCGTGATGTGTGGCCAAGGAGCGGTGCCCGCCGTGGATGAGCGGCGCCCGCCGCGTGTGAGGCGGCGCCCGCCGGCGAGAGGTGGTGGCCGTGAGTTGTTGTGGTTGGCTTCTGAGGCCTTCATTCGGGTTTCGTTTCCGTCGATTCCTTTCGTCCTTTCGTAGTTTCTGTATTGTTGTTTGTCGAATCTAACTTAGGGTTTCTGTATGGGTCGATCCGAAGGTACCGGAGTTGGCAGATTCATCTCTGTGTCGAGCCCGGAATCTCGTCGTTAGACTTCGTTCAAACTCTGTGGATTAAGGCAAGTGGCGGTTCGCTCTTGCTCATCGTTCCATATTTACATTAATTATCAGTTGTTTATCTGAGTAATTAATTTGGAATGATTATTGTGTTCATCTGGAAACGGTTTTGTTAACTGTTTTGGAAAACTAAAATATGATGTTATAATAGGTTGTATATCTGTTAGAACAACGCTATTATATATATATGTGAATTAATACAGATATTATTATAGGTTGTATATTGTTAGAACAATGCTATTTTATCTGTAACTGGCCTTGAGGGCATTGATATGAGTTATTGATGCGTTTGTAACTGTTTAGTTAGAACGAGTATTCGTAGGAACGCTACTGTATATCTTAGTACGAGTGCTAGTCGTTTCTTGATAACCAGGTGGTTAGGATTTAGTTCCTACCATTCTTCTTTAGTGCCGTTGTAAGGATTTAGTTCCTGATTCCGCCTGAGGGATATAGTTCCCGCGAGATTTAGTTCTCGATTCGACTCTTGGGATTTAGTTCCCGAGTCAACTCTGCCTTAGGGATTTAGTTCCCGAGGGATCTAAAAAGATTATAACGTGATGTGGGTTTTGGAATTAAATAAGATAAAGTGCCTGAGTGTACATAATTAATATACCTTTGGCGAGTAGTGCAGCTAAGTAAATAGTGTAACTAGGAAAGCTCGTCTCGACTTTTGATCAGAGTACGTTCTCTTTCCAATCTGGATTCGCTGTAAGCGATGAGGTTGGTCGTGAATCGAAACATCTAAGTCAGCCTTTAAATCACTGATGTGTAATTCTGTTAAACATTCCATATTTGTCATATTTCCTTAAAGACTCAATCTCTTGGAGTCTCTTTTCGGGTCGATTTCTGTGAAGATTAAGTCTTCCAGAATCTTCTCTTGTGCATACCTCTTGTTGTTATTCCGTGAAAGTGTCGGGTTATGTATCGTCCCTTCGGTTATTATTCGAGGGACAATGATAGTAAACGGTTACGATCACTCGAACCACTCTGCTTTTTACCCTTGCTAGTCTATTCAAGTAGACTAACCCACGAACATTGTTCTCCGCCTGTGGGCTGGTGTCATCCGTTCAATTCGGCACATCAGATAGAGCGAAGATATGAGGAGACTAGATTGACTATGAAGACGACGGTTGTTTTTGGATGTTTTAATAATTTCTTTTAATCAGGTTGAGATCCTTGGGCAGGTGATCATTACGATCACAACCATTTTTGTAATATCTTCTATAAGACTTCCGCTGTACTTTGTTTAAGACGTCCGCTGTAATTTATTTAAACTCTGTGTTTGTCCTATTCGGGATTGGAATGTAATTACGGGACTCATGTTTTATATAAATAAGGTTATCATTTTGTATCATTGTATTTCTTGATTTGTATTTAAACGGTAAAGCCTTGGGTGATCTCGGTAAGGAACACTGAGGTCACTGGCGGTAATACCTTTCCAAATGGGTTAAGATTTGGGGGTGTTACAGTTGTGGTATCAGAGCTAAAGTTTTTTTTTAAAACGGGTTGGGTATTTGAAAACCATTTACTCGTTTTTGATTGAAAGGTATTTTCAAAAGGCTCTGAGTTTAAAAATAATTGGTAACAAGTGAGCGCGAGGCTGCTTGTTAAAGTGTGAGGTCTCGGGTTCGAGACTCACGAACAACCTCCCAGCCATGGGAATTTGGTTGGGGTACATGGGTTGTGGCCCATGAATAGAGCAATGGATGGCCGGTAAGGTCGGAGCCCCTCTCATTCAAAGTGTACTTTTTTGTAACATCACAGGCCAAGCTACCCCAGCCACCAAGCCGCCCAGCCACCCAACGGTGCCGGCGCCGGTACTGGTGCCGCCTGGTTGTCCAAGGGCATGCAGCCCACACACCCAACCCTTCCCCCATTTAAATGGGTAGGTTATTGCCCACGGGGATCGAACCCGAGACCTTTAGATACAAGGGCAATGCATTACCACTTGTATCACCAATTGCGTTGCACCATTTAAATGGGGGAAGGGTTGGGTGTGTGGGCTGCATGCCCTTGGACAACCAGGCGGCACCAGTACCGGCGCCGGCACCGTTGGGTGGCTGGGCGGCTTGGTGGCTGGGGTAGCTTGGCCTAGGATGTTACAACCGGAATATCAAGAACTGAAGGCTCATCTCTCTTGGGCTTATCCAGATAGCACAGGTACCCAACACAACCTTGTCGAAGTAGCTTACACGCAGCCATCACATTGATGAGCTTGCCGTTATCAGCGTCATTACGACCCTTGAACTTGCATACAAATTGGCCCCTGAATGAAACTGTCACAGCCCTTGAACTGAAATCGATCACCGCCCCATGATGCATCAAACAGTCTATCCCGAGAATAATATCGTATGGAGCCATGGCTATACAGATCAAATTTGCTTCGAACTTCCTACCCTGAATGGTAATCGGAAATTCTGACAGACGCTTGGTTCCAACCAAATGTTCACCATTGGGAAGGTTCACAACAAAAGGCTCACAAGCCTCGTTGCATACTAAGCCTAGCTTACTTACGCAACTTTCCGATATGAAAGAATGAGTAGCACCCGAATCAAAAAGTATACACACAGAAGTAGAATGGAGGTAAAGAGTACCTTGAGCAGTAGGAGCATTTGGTCCATCAGCCTCATGCATCTCGTAGAGTCGCTGACCTTGACCTCCTGAAACAGTTGGGGCTTTCCCCTTATTCTGGGCAGTTGTCTGCGTCGAAGGACTAGGAACCTCCACTGATCTGAATCTGGATCGGTTGTTATGACTAACGGACCCTTGTTGTGACTCAGCTCCTTTCTGTCTCCTCTACGGACAAAATGTCTGCAAGTGCCCCTCCTTCCCACAGGCAAAGCACGTCTTCCTTTCCTTCGGACATTCATTGCTCTTGTGCCCGGGTATACCACTGTTGTAGCACTGGATCGGATTCTTGCCCTGACCCGAACATTGCGTAGACCCTCCATGAGTCATCTCCGTTCTTGCCCGGCCCGACTTGGAAAAGTTTGACGGTGGCGCGGGTCGCTTGAACCCACTTGCCTGAGGCTGACTCTGTGTCGGTCTCTCGCGATTGCGCTTTTTCGTCGACTCCTCCAAATTCACCTCCAACTTGTAGGCAACGTCCACGTACTGTTCCAGAGTAGAGCATCTGTGGCGCACCATCAGTGGCTTAATGTCTGGATTCATCCACTCGTGGAAATGCTAGATTTTCTGCTCTTCACTGGACACTCCCGGCCCAGCGTACTGCAACAGATGATTGAACTTGGCCGCAAGCTCAGTCACCTTCAATCCATCCGTCTTCGGATAGAGGAACTCCTTATGCTTCTCTTCCCTCATAGCCCGGGAAAAGAAACGATCAGTCATTTTCGTCTTAAACATTCCCCAGTTCAAACCAGGATGATCAGCTATACCGGTGTTTTCCCACCATTCACTAGCCACCTCCTTCAGTTGAAGGGAAGCGATGTGCACCTTCTCAACTTATGTGCACTCGACGTTTCTGAACAGTCGTTCCATGTGCGAGAACCAATACGCCACTCTGACTGGCTCTCCCTTCCCATCATAGCTGTCAGGCCTCATAGAGCTAATGGCCTTCAGTGCTCGACCATAATTGTCTCTGTTCCTGGCTGCATCCTCATGGGGTACATGGATATCTGGCTCCTCGAATCTAGGAACCACAGGAGGAATTGGCACACCTTGTGCCTGAGGCGCGATCGGTCGCATAATATCGGTGACTGCTTGCATCACAATCCCCCGAATGGCCTCAATTGCTGCAGCATCGAATACCACTGGAGCGTGGACCGGAACTTGGTCACTGCCCACAGGATTGTTGTGAGAAACTGACTCGTTCTCATCCACTGGGTTCGCGGCATTCCCTAAATTCAGTCTGGGGTTGTTGCTTGGCCCAGCACCAGCACGAATGGTGTTCCTTGTGTTTACCATCTGTTTACCGATCAAATTCCAAGTATTTCGCAACATTAATATCATTTCAACATGCACGACATATGAAATCGACTTAGAATAGACCAGACTTGGTAAACTTTTATTGATGAACTTTGAAACTAAGTTTGAAAAAGGGCTACATAGAAAAGCTCTCCCAAGCGACAAGACAAAATTGCCTAGAGACTACAATTCTACCAAAACGAAACGATAAAACACTAGAAAAGAAAACGCTAAGCGCTCAACACCGGCCCCCATCATGGTGCCCTGAAAAGCTTCCTATAATCAGGAGCTCTCATGCACAACTTCTTCAAACAGGGTCTATCATCGGGGTCTAGCGTCGGACTCCTTGCCTTACTCGGCTCTGGAGCACACGGCTCATTCCTCGGCCTTGGTGCCCTCGGCCTTTCCCTAGGTGCGGAAACACTCGGTACAGTCCTATCGGATCCCGGTGGGTAGCAAAACTCCTCCACAAATCTTGGTTGGAAGTCTGCCCTGTTCACCTCATACAAAGGGTCGAGTAGCAACCTTGCTTGGTGGATATACTCCTGGAGCTCGTGGACGTCCCTAAGCATTCGGGAGAGACCGAGCTCAGTCTCGTATGTCCTCTCCTCCATGTCGTATAGGGCGTTCGACCACTCCTCTAGTCGCTCCTCCAGTACTCGGGGCCTTGGCCTGGCCTGTTGAGTCGGGACCACAACTGGTGTACCCATCGACTCCCACGGCCTTGCCCTTCCTCGAGCATGCTCAACCGCCTCATCCACCTGGCGACGCGCCTCAGATGAAGTCATCTTACTCTGGCAAAACACCTGTCGCGAGTCAGGACTCATCACCGGCCCACTCCTCCACCTGACGATACCTTCAACACCAAGTGTCTCCCAAGTGGCAGGAGACAATGGCGAATACTCCCGCTCAGGTGGCGACGCCAGACTCGGGGAGATGAATTCCATCCCCGGATCCTCGCAGTCCACCAGCAAGTGTGCCAAGCTATCAGACTCGTAGCCCTGCCCCTCGAGGTCCTCCTCGGGATCCTCCTCCGGGTCATCTTCAGGGTCCTCTTCCGGGTCCTCCTCGGGATCCTCTTTGACCTCGAAGTCCTCGTCGAAGTACCCTCATGTGTACTCCGCCGGCTCTTCTTCCTCAATGTCCTCCCAAGGATCCGCTTCAGGCTCTGCCTCGGGAACCTTGTCGGACACTAACACCACCGACTCCTCGAGTACAGTCTTCATCTTCTCGGGTGGACTACTGGGTTCCCCGACCTCAAAGCACGACGGGAGAACCGGGAACTCGAGCCTAACGGGAGATGGCGGGGCCACCTCGGCTTCCTTCGGGTTTCTCAGTTGAGAGTTGTTTGTGCCCATATCCTGCAAGGCGACGAGAAAGAGTTAGTCTTTCTAAATATAGAAGTGAACTTACTATATCAAACTGGACAGAAGGCACGACTAGAATGGCAGAGATTTCAAAACAATACATTTTCTAGTCAACTATGGTTTTATTCGGAAATTCAATTTTTTTGAATTTAAACAACTTTTCTCAGTTCAAAAACGGATAAACGGTTGATAAAATCTTTGTTTTCAGTAAGACGATTTGAAACCCAACCCGTTTTAAAAAAAAAAACCTGGCTCTGATACCAAATCTGTAACACCCCCAAATATCACCTTAAAAGTATTACCGCCAGTGACCTCAGATTTCACATCCGAAGCCACCCAAGGCTTAACTACTTTATACAAAACATAAAATACATTGATAATATGAAATATCATAATCTTTATTGAAACCAAAGTCTCAGGATTACATTCGTAAATTCCAAATACAACAGAAATACAGAATATGTTTAATACAGCGGAAGTCTTAAATAAATAACATAAGGGTCTTGATCACGCGATCGCACGCCTAGGATCTTCAACCTTGATAAAACTCTTAAAAACTGTATCTGTCTTCATTGTCGAATTCTATCCTTCACGGAACGGGAGTTTACCTGATGTGTCGTATGAGACGGATGATACCAGCCAACCATGCAAGGGAAAATAACCAGTTGGTTAGTCTAATGAAAGACTATGCAAGGGTAAAACAAAAAGGTTCTAAGTAGTCGTATTAGGTTAGACCCATCGCTTCTCGAATGAAAGTCGATGACGATAGTAAACCTTGATACTTCTACAGGAATATACGAAATAGAAAGATCACGAGAAGACTCTGGAAGATTGAGTCTTATGGGAAACGTGTGAAGAGAAGACTCCAAAGGATTGAGTCTTATCGGAAAGTATGACAAGTGTTCGGGAACGTTATAATTTCGCACAAGCGTTTTTAAAAAGACTTGACCATTTGGGTCCACGACCAACCTCACCGCGCAATGCGAATTCAGATTTGGAAGGAGGACTTACTTTAATCGAAGTCCGGGCGATTTCCACGTTGTACTCCTCACCCGAGGATATATTAATTATGTGCATAATCACACTTATCTTATTTAATTCCAAAACGCACAATTATGTTATAAGCTTTTAAGATATATCATCTCAACACGAGAGATATCGAAGGGGATAAATCCCGAGTGTCGGCACCAGCTGTGTGCACCTACCCTGAGTAAGGGTACAGTCATGACCAGAGAAAGTACTAGGGAAAAATCCTCCTAATACGAGTTATAAAGAAACGACTAGACCTCGCAAGGTACATAGCGTTCCTACGAATACTCGTTCTAACTAAACAGTTAAAACCACACAATAGTCCACATCAATACCATTATGGCAATAACATATATAATAGCGTTGTTTCTAGCAGTATATACAACCTATTATAATATCACTTTTTATATCACATACGTTTATCAAAACTGTTCCCAAACGAAAACAACCTTCATCCCAATTTAATTAACAATTAAAAACAATTGATAATTAATGAAAACATGGAATGATAAGCAAGAGCAAACCGCCACTTGCCTTAGTCTAGACAAACGATTGAGCGACGACGGGTTTCTGGGTCCGGAACGGGAACGGAAATCGGATTACAGATTCCTACGACAACGACCCACGACGAAACCCTAGGTTAGATTCGACAATTAATAATATGAATCTAAGGAAAAACGAACAGAACCGAAAGAACGAGGGTCCCGTCCGAGACCGGTTTGTGCAAGGCCACGATCGCGTTTGCTAAGGCAAACCGCGGTCGCGGCTTGGATTCCGCGGTCGCGGACGTTTGGACATCGTCCGCGGTCGCGGCAGTTCATGTCCGCGGTCGCGACCGTGAACTCGGCGACCCCAAATCGGCTAAATTCTCACCGGCGACGACACGACGGGGCTCGAGGCGAGAGGGCTTCGACTCCTATCCTCACCGCGCTTCCAATGCACCACCCCACGGCCACCACAACTTCCGGCGAGAGCTCCGGCGACACCACAAATTTCCGACGACGAAGAACACGAGAGAGAGAGAGAGAGAGAGAGAGAGAGAGAGAGAGAGAGAGAGAGAGAGAGAGAGAGAGAGAGAGAGAGAGAGAGAGAGAGAGAGAGAGAGAGAGAGAGAGAGAGAGAGAGAGAGGAGATCTGATTTTTGGATGCCCAAAACCCTCCAACTCGGCCCCCATTTATAGCCAAAGGAGGAGCAACCCCCCGACCAGATCGACGGCAGTTCAGAGGATCGACGGCGACGCGTTCGACGAGGCGCGGAGGAAGACGAGGCGTCGCACGCATGCATTATTCCGCGATCGCGGAAATCTTCTGCGGTCGCGGAAAATTCCATTGCCCAGCGTCTCTGAGTGCCATTTATCCACGGTCGCGGAAATGCCATTTTCCGCGTCCGCTTGCTCAGGGAAGGATTTAGTACGGGTTTGAGTCCCGGAAATTATATATTTGTACCCAAACAAATATTCTAAGCCGCGAAAATACATCGAATGTATTTTATACCACTCAGGGAATTATTACAGAGATCATACACGTTATAGAAAATCCAAACTTCTCCGAAAGCGACACGATTATAGAACGAGGGTTGGGGAAATTACCCAAATACCCTTACTAAAAATGAGGGGTATTACAGGGGAGGTGGTGGTCCCTAGTATTCGATGGATTTTGGGGGATGACAGATTTGTCCATTTTTTGGGTTGATATTTGGTTAATTGATGGCAGTCTTGCTAATGATGCTCTTCAAGCCCTCATCGATGAGGATTAGGCAAGGTATGTTCGTGACTATTGGGCTTTGAGCGGGGGTGGTGTTGGGATCTTTTGTCGGGTCTTCTTTCTGCTTTGGTCCTTCTCAAGCTTGTTGCGGTGGCTGTCAGTGATGTGCCGGAATCCCTTGACGTCATTAGTTGGTATGTACTCTGTTGGCTCTGCTTATGATCATATTCACCGTTCATATCAGGGGCGGGGTCTGATGTGGTGATTTTCAAGCTCCTTTGGAAGCTTTGCGTTCCCGAGCATGTTCGTACGTTCCTTTGGTTGGTGGTTCACGGTTGTATTCTTACCAATGTGGAGCGTGTTTGACGACACCTTGATTCGTCGGCGGTGTGTGCTTCATGTGGAACGCATGATGAATGTATGGGGCATCGTTTTGGGGACTCTTATCATGCTAGAGGATTATAGGAGGCAGTGGAGCTGCCTTACCCTGCTGCTGTTTTTTTACTGCAGATTTTCTGTCTGGCTGCGCATAAATTTGTGTGTGCTCGTCGGTGATGCAAGCTTGAGGGATTGGCCAAGCTTTTTCACTTATGCGTTGTGTTATTTATGGAAGTGGCGTAATCTACGAGTGTTCCAACAAGATTCCTTTTATGGGGACAAAGCCTCGTTTGTTTTAGCCTTTCAGGGGGAGTATCGGTCGGCTTGTGCTCAGACAAGCCAAAGAGTGATTGTACCGACCCGGTTGGAAGCTCATAAGTCTCATCATGTAATAACTCTAAATATATCCACAAGATAATGATTACCTTAGAATAACACTATTCAAGATTATCTCGCTATTATGCGCTACTCACCGTAAAGATCTTAATACTCTTAAGAAAACTTTTGGGTCAGGTCTTACCCTAAAATCCGAGGATAAATCTAGTTGGATATTCGAATCAGGTTAATTTTGTCAGGTCTAATCTTTATACATAATTCAATTCAATTTATCTAAACTTATTATTAAAAAAAAATTATAAGTAAATAAAATAATAGACAAATAAACTAAGATATATATGTTTATATAAACAAACTTACCGGTACATATTTATCTAACCATGGATTATAATATAAGATAAAAATATTTTATATTAATAGCATAACATATGAGAATTCATTATGTGCGAATAATTCTTCCCATGCAGACAATACACATTCCAGTATAGTTACGATGGATATATCAGTATTGCTACGATGCGCATTAGAGAATACATTGCAACAAACATAGTCACTCCTTTTATCCTAGTGATGCACATTTCAATACATTTATAGTGCACATTTTAATATTGCTACGAGACATATTTTAGTATAACTACAATACACTATCCTTTTTACACAGTGATGCATGTTGACATATAATTAACGTTTGTATTGTTTTTTCGTATAAAATACTATAGCATTATTTTTACATTTAATTGAACGTGCTTCGCATAATATTTTGAATGTACCTAACAATATATGTTGAAATGTGTGTCACATTGCACATAATGTATCCCTTATAGTATTCGCACGTTCAAATGAAAGTTTCTTCACATTTGATTAATTTTCTATAACCTATAATTATAGATTTATATTAATTAGTAAAATACTTTTTAAAATGTATTTTATACCTAGATATAATATTTAATTTTCTATAAAAGATTTCGTTATTTTTTCCTCTAAAATAACTAAATGTAATATTTAATTTTAACTTGAACATAATGACATTTTTTAGTTATGTTATATTTTCAATAATATTTTAATTTGGCTCACTCTTCACTTCCTCTCTCTCTCACACGCACTTGGCCGTAAAGTCGTAAACCCTTGTGGACTACTCTCTATTTCTCAGACGAGCTGGACTGGGCAGACTTCGGCCTCCTCTCAAGTCTCAACCTCGCCGTGCTCAGCTCCGCCTCCGTCCGCCACGTAATCTCTCTCCTTGTAATCTCTCTCATTTGCATCTCTCTCTCTGGAGCTTCGTGCAACAGTGCTGAGAATTCCGCCTTTTCTCTCATTGTGTTGCTAAACATTGTAACGAACTGAGCATCTTGAATCAGGAATTAGTTGTGCGTGACGATTGAAACTCAAGTTTCTCCAAATTAGTCCCAAATTCGTATATATCAAATTGTTTTATTGTCTTCATTTGGTTAATTTGTCTTCTTATTTGTACCTGCTGTAATCTTTCGTGGTCTTTATTTGATGAGTTGTGTGTTCAGTGGATGCTGCAATGGACTTATTATTGCATTGATTTGCAATTGCGATGATTGAAATAAGGATATAAGCACTTACAGTGTAGTTGCCATAATATTGATTACAAGGGTATTAGGTCGAGTTATGCCATTAATTTAACCGATCAAAACTTATCAATGGTAGCTGATTAGCTGATATCTATATTTGATTCTTTCTTAACTTTGAAGAGTAGTCCCTTGCAGAAGACTTTCACGTATTAAGCACAGTCTATAGGTTTTTCTTTGAATGATTATAGTGCATAAGTTGGCCTTGGCTCTCTTTTTGTTTACAATTTTAGGTTGACATAAAGTGATTTCTTCAATCTCGAGAATTTGTACTTAATCCAGATGTGGTTTTGACCGCCAATGTGAAGATAACTTCATGATGTTATGGTTTTATTGTTGATATATCTTGGGGTGAGTGTCTTATGAAAGAATTCTTCAATCTCTGAGTGTCTTATGTGTAACTTCTTTTGTAGGAGCTGTTTCTTGTAAAAACTCATCTCTCCTAGCAAGTCAATTAGCAATGGTCTGGTGGCGCCTTCTAACCTACAACCTCAAACCCTCTTCTTACCGGGAAACGCTTGTCAAATCATCAAGTGTGATCCCCATAAACCCCTTGTACTCCTCTCTCCTTTTCTCTGAATTTTCCACTTCCTTTCTTGCCACCAAAACCCCCAAAAAATTCAAGAAAAAGCGCAAGAAGGACAGTCCTCGAACCACTCTAGTCCAGCCTAACAATTCCCTTCTTGCTCACTTTGAGCGCATCGTCAGCCGTGACCACGAGTTTCGGTTCCTCGTTCGCTCCAAGCAGTTCCTCTCCAAGCAACCCGAGCACATCCTCCGCCTTGATGACGCCGGTAAGCTCTACAGGGAGATGGGGTTTCCCCGGGGTCGGAAGATCAATAAGTTTGTTGACAAACACCCTTTGATTTTCGAGATTTATCGTCATAACGATAACAAGATGTGGATAGGGTTCACTGAGTTCATGGAGGGGTTGTTGGAGGACGAGAAGAGGGTGATGGAGAGCATGGAAATGGAGAGGGTTAAGGCTGTTAAGAAGCTTCTGATGATGTGCAAGGACAATAAGATGCCTCTGAGCAAGATTTATCATTGCAGGCTCCTATTTGGTGTGCCTGAGGATTTCAGGGATTGGGTGTTGAAGTACCCTGGTGATTTTCAGGTTTCGAGCGGTGTTGATGGGACCCGGATGCTTGAATTGGCTAAATGGGATGAAAAGTTGGCAGTGAGCGCCTTGGAGAGGGAGTTTATGGTTGATGAGGAGAAGGTAAAGAGGGCATTCAAGTTTCCTATGAAGCATAATAAAGCATTGGATTTGGATTTGGATGATGAGAGGCGGTTGAGTTTGTTGAATACCTTGCCTCTCGTGTCGCCTTATTCAGATGGATGGAAGCATGACCTGTGGTCTTTGGAGGCTGAGAAGTACAGGGTTGGGGTTATTCACGAGTTCTTGAGCCTGACATTGGAGAAGAGAGCTTCTATACATCACATGGTGGAGTTCAAGGAGGAGTTTAGCCTTACAAAACACACTTATCAGATGTTGTTGAAGCAGCCGAGAGCGTTCTACTTGGCTGGCACTGAGATGAATTGGGCTGTGTTCTTGAGAGATGCTTATGATGAGAATGGGGAGTTGATTGAGAAGGACCCCCTGGTGATTTTTTATGAGAAGTTGTACAAGTATGCTCAAATGCAAGATCAAGAATTGAGTTCAGTGATAGACTAGTAGACGGCCAGAATCTTTTGATCATGAAGAAACCCGAGGTTTGATGCTTCTTAGACTTACATTTTTAAACCTTTATAACTTTGTACATCACTAGTCAGTGGTAGAAATCTTGGGATAGTCCCTTCTATATGCCAATTTTGAACATTACCTCTATACTTAGTGGAATAGTGTTTGTGGAAGATATTGCCTGCAAATTGCCATGCTGGTGCTTTTTAAGGGACTAGCAAGGTGAACTATATACTTGATGTTTGTGTGTGTAATTTGTTTGGCTGAAGAGATGGGTATTTTATAGAGGGAAAAATTGCACAGATTGTTTTTAATTAGGAGCTTGGTAGCTCAACTTCCCTAAATGTTAATTATCATGAAGTTGGATGAACACTAGGCTATCTGTATATATATCAATTAAACTTAATCAAGAAGTAGAGAGAAACAAGAAAACACTAGTTATAAACTGTGATATAAAACCAAACCTTGGAGTGTAGGGTGAAATATTGGTGAACGAGCAAGTGAACAAACATTGCACTTGCCATTTTTCTCTCTCTTATTAAGCTGTAACATCCTACTGTTCACTGAGAGTGTAGGGTGAAATATGGTATGTTCTCAAGCAGCAGTACTACTACTGAATAGATATATATCTGCAGTAAATATGGTCACACAAGAACATAAATAGAAATTAAGTTTGAGCAAAGTTTACATTTGCTCCGCCACCAAATAAACAACCCCATTTCATTTTCATTTCCAATTCCGCAGTAGGAAACTAAACTCAAATGTGAGGCTGTTTTCCGTTTATATATACTGGAAGACTGGAAAAAATCAATAAAAACCGGAAATATCAATAATTAAGAAAATATTTGAAAAAGGTACGGTAAATTGCAACAACAACAACAAAAAAAAGGATTTTTTTGAAGTAAACATTCGAGTGGCATACAGAGATTGAAATGAGCCTCAGCCTTGTTCTGCAACTGGTCTAGGACCATCTCCAATGTAATGTGGGCTCTTCACACTCATCCTCTACAATCTTCCCTTTATCTTCCTTCCACCCATCACATTCCCTCTTTCACCCGAAAACCCTCAATCGCCGTCCTGTCACGGCGCTCAGCAACTCCCTCCGCCGCCGTATCCGCCACCGGCACCACCAACCTCAACCAACTAATCCAGAATTTATCCAAACAAGGTCAACTCAAGGAAGCCCTCGAAATCCTTCACCGTCACGAGTGTAGCCCCACTCAGCGCACCTACGAGCTGCTCATCCTCTGCTGCGCGCTCCAAAACTCTCTCCCCGACGCTCAGGCCGTTCACCGGCATCTTCTTGACAATGGGTTTGATCAGGATTCTTTCCTGGCGACGAAGTTAATTGATATGTACGCTGAGTTGGGGTGCGTTGAGCATGCACGCCAGGTGTTCGATAAAATTCGCGAACGAACTGTCTTCGCCTGGAACGCGATTCTTCGAGCGCTAGCGCTGGGGGATTCTGGGCTCGAGGCGTTGGGTGTTTACCGTGAGATGAATGCTGCTGGGGTTTCATCTGATAGGTTTACCTACACGTATGTGCTCAAGGCTTGTGTGGTCGCTGATTCAAGTGCTGTGCTGCTGAAAGGAAAGGAAATCCATGGACAAATCCTAAGGCACGGGTTCGAGATGAATGTTCATATCATGACCACCTTGTTGGATTTCTATGCCAGGCTGGGCTTGGTCTCGTATGCCAGGCGTGTTTTCGACAAAATGGACTCGAAAAACGTCGTTTCATGGAGTGCCATGATTGCTTGCTTAGCTAAAAATGACAAGCCTTTGCAAGCACTCCATCTCTTCCACCAGCTGATGCTCGAGTCTGATGGTTTCTCGCCCAATTCAGTGACAATGGTGAGTGTGCTTCAGGCGTGCGCTGCTCTTGCTGCTTTACTACACGGCAAGCTAATCCATGCTTACATTCTTAGAAGAGGTCTCGACTCTATATTGCCCGTCAAAAGCACCCTTATGATGATGTATGCAAGGTGTGGAGATCTTAGGTCAACAATAAACGTGTTTGAGAAGATGGATAAGACGGATATCGTCTCTTGGAACTCCTTGATCTCTAGCTATGGGATGCACGGATACGGGTTTAAGGCTCTTGAGGTCTTTGAGGAAATGATAGCTCGTGGGATCAAACCGAGTCCTATAACCTTCGTTAGCGTTCTAGGAGCTTGTAGCCATGCCGGGCTTGTTGACAAGGGAAAACATTTGTTCCATTCCATGGTGAAACTCCATAAAATTCATCCTAGTGTAGAGCACTACGCATCCATGGTGGATCTCTTAGGCCGAGCCAATCAGTTAGATGAAGCGGTTAGTTTAATAGAAGATATGAGGCTCGAGCCAGGGGCAATGGTTTGGGGCTCTCTGCTCGGTTCATGTAGGATCCACTGCAACGTTGATCTTGCAGAGAGAGCGTGCGCCCGGTTGTTTGAGCTTGAGCCCATGAATGCAGGAAACTATGTGCTTCTTGCAGATATCTATGCAGAGGCGAAGATGTGGGAGAAGGTGAAGCGAGTGAAGAGCTTCGTACAAGCTCGTGGGCTCCAGAAAGTGGCCGGTTGTAGCTGGATAGAAGTCGGGAGGAGGATCTACTCGTTTGTGTCGGTAGAAGAGCTTAATCCACAGATTGAGCTTGTTCATGCCTTGCTGGTTAGCCTGTCAAAGGAGATGAAGGAGCAGGGCTATGAACCGAGGACTAGATTGGTTCTCTACGAGCTCGATGAGCTGGAGAAGGAGCGGGTTCTGCTGGGCCATAGCGAGAAGCTTGCACTCGGGTTTGGACTCATCAACACGAGGAAAGGGGAGACGATCCGCATCACGAAGAACTTGAGGTTGTGTGAAGATTGTCATAATGTTACCAAGTTTGTGTCAAAGTTTGCCAATAGGGAGATTGTGGTTCGTGATGTGAACCGCGTTCACCATTTCCGTGAGGGGATCTGCTCTTGTGGCGATTACTGGTAACTGTAAAGCTTGATTCCTTAGATTGGTAGTCACAGGAGTTTCAGAAGCAGAATCATAGATACAAAGGCCATATGAATGTATATAGTGTTTCAAAGAAAATCTTTGTCCTGATAATCATATTCATGACTGTCATCTTCTGATTTGTACAACCATTGCAATAATGTAATTCCCTGACAATATGTTTACACTAAGAAAGATTGCAGTGCACTTCTGTTCATACTTCAAGCAAATTCAGAAGGCCCTTCTTTTTCCTTGCACTAAAATGCATCATAATACAACTGACATTGGAACTTCAAGAGAGTCAATCAATGGATCATCATGCTAAATTCTGTTCAGACAAGTGTAGTCTATCTGAGATTCTGAGGCCAGGTTTGTAGTTGGAAATTACAAGACTTTTTCATATGTGGTGTTTGGTTGACAGGCCAATTCCTCAAAATAAAGGGAGTTGGTTTGATATTAAGGGACTCTTTGATTTGAGTTTATGGAAATGGTAAAAAAAAACGTTCACTTTGACATCATGAATTCATGATACATTAATCAATTTTTTTTATCTTGTGACTTTAAAATTTATGTGTCAAGAGAAAGAAAAAAGAAAATGATTTTATCATTTTATAGCTCATCCTTGTATTGGAATATAAATATCTACTTCACAGTGCCAAGAGATGGAGAAAAGAAAATAACTTCATCATTTTAATAAATAAATAATAAAATTAAAGTATACTATATTTGCTTTTACAACATGCCCTAAATAGTTTGATGCACAACTTTTACTAGATGATGACATTCCTAAGTGTCTTCTTCTAACATTCAATAAATATATATATATATATTAAGTTTTTTTTTCATTTTGTTTATTCGGAAATTTTGACCGGTAAGCTCGAATTTTTGACTTTTTCGCGAAATCCCCACAAGTTTTGACAATTTCGTGTGGTAACTTGAGTTTTTGACTCGTTTGGCCAAATGCCCCTCCGTTCTCTTTCCCTTTAAAATACAATAAATTTAATTAAAATAAAAATAATTAGGATTCTTTGGACTCATCCCCTTCCCGGATCACGGACACCACCTTCGTTGCTCTGTCTCCGGCGATCCCCTTCCCGGAGGTGTCAAATTCAAATTCACAGAGAGAAATTTCAAAGGGTATCCGCACCAATGGAGCCACCAGCAGCTGCAGCTTCAGCTGCGCATCTTTCCCCACCCCGACCCAAATCCAATCGCACGTACCCAACTCCAGATCCGACCCGAATAACCCACACCCGACCACATTCGTCACCGCCGACGCCTCCTCCTTCAAGGCCGCCCTCCAAGAACGACGCCGTTCTGCAGCTGGCTTCCTCTAGAAGCTTCGTCATCCCGCTGATTAAGACGGCCCCCAACAAGAAGCAGCAACAGGGATTAAAGCTGTATGAGCGTCGGAATAGCCTGAAACACCGGTTTCTGATGATTAGCCCTCAAAACGCGTCGTTTCCGTCCTCCAGGAAGCCGCCGGAGATTCTCTCCCCTAGTGTCCTCGATTTCCCCTCGTTGACTCTCAACCCCGTCACGCCATTGTCGGCCTCCGGAGAAGACGCTGAGCCTCAGCTTCTGAGCCTCATGTGTGTTTCCTGATCTACACACACACACACAGAATACTAACTTTCTCTCTTGTTCTTTTGTGATGAATTAGGCTTTGACTTAAACTGGAATCTGCAAAGATGGTTAGGGGAAAAACTCAGATGAAGAGGATAAAGAATGCACCAAGCAGACAAGTGACCTTCTTAAAGAGGAGAAATGGACTTCTGAAGAAGGCTTTTGAGCTATATGTTCTCTGTGATGCTGAAGTGGGTCTTATCATCTTCTCCCCAAGAGGCAAACTCAAGTTTTTGGTATGTAATTTATTGATTTCTGCTTTGTTTTTTACCTCCTCTGATCATGATCTTATTTGGGTAAGCTAGGTTTTTAGGTTTATGTGCTTAATTTGGCTGTTTTGATTAGGATGTTTTGCTTCTATTTGTGCATCAAAAGATGAATCTTTGCCTTTCCATTTATGGGCAAGCTAGGCTGAGGCTCAGCGTCTTCTCCGGTGACCTCGCTGAGAGTTTCAGACCCTTCTTCGTAAATAGTACATACAATACTTAGTGTTCTTATGATTAGATGGTAAATTTTGGGGGATTTTCAAAATCTGTTGATTGTACAATTTGATCCAGCACTGGTGAACTTGATACAGTCGTTCTCTTGATTGTACAATTTGATCCAGTTGTTCTCCGGCGAAGGGGGATGAGTCCAAAGAATTTTAATTATTTTTATTTTAATTAAATTTATTGTATTTTAAAGGGAAAGAGAATGGAGGTACATTTGGCGAAACGAGTCAAAAACTCAGGGTTATCACACGAAATTGTCAAAATCTGTAGAGATTTTGCAAAAAAGTCAAAATTTGTGGAAATTTCGAGAAAAAGTCAAAAACTTGGGATTATCAGTCGAAATTTCCGTTGTTTATTTTAATTTTAACTTATATTGAGTTAAATTACCAATTTGTATTACTCAAAAAACAAAATTACCTATCTATATAATATGGGTCGTACTTTTCGGCGCATACCCAAAATTGTCATTCAGCGCATAGGCATTCCACGTTACGCAGGGAGTTGCTCCACACGTAACGCGGCTTCACCCTCCACACGTAACGCCGGATCTGTCTTCACCCGTAACGTGCTGAGCCGACCAGGTTTAAATACCTTCATCTCCTCCTTCCTTCCTCATTCCGCCGCTGCACACATACCCTCAAACCTCGCGCGTTACGCACCTCCGACGACGCCCCTTTACGAATCAAAAAACTTTGCGCGTTACGTAGATCCACGAATCAAGAAGGTTAGTATTCCATCGTTTGTTTTTAAAAATTATGAAGTTTTTTTTGTATATTAGATCCACAAGGTTTTGTAGTTAGATTTGTATGAAATAGTGGTGTTTTAGGGTTTTTTTTTGTAGTTAGATTTGAATTTTGTAGTTAGATTTGCATTTGTAAGATTTTTTTAAAGGGTAATCGGAATCTGCAGTCGTCGGAATGTGCAGTCGTCGTCGGCGAATTGGCGAGGGCACTGCGCGTAACATCCTCAACGCTTTCCCACGTAACGCGATATGGGCCTCTGCACGTAACGAGTCGTCAACGTTCACGCGTTACGTGCTGTGCCCTAGCCATTTTCCGTCGGCGACGACTCTCCGGCCCTAGAATTTGCATGTATGTTTAATTTGGATATTTAGTTAATGGATTTTAGATATTTAGGAATTTGGACATTTGTATGAAATTTGGACATTTGTATGGAATTTTGATGGATTTGTATGAAATTTGGATATTTAGGAATTTTGATGGATTTGTATGAAATTTGGACATTTGAAAGAAATTTGGATATTTAGGAATTTTGATGGATTTGTATGAAATTTGGACATTTGAAAGAAATTTGGATATTTAGGAATTTTGATGGATTTGTATGAGATTTGGACATTTGTATGAAATTTGGATATTTAGGAATTTTGATGGATTTGTATGAAAGGGATTAGGGTTTGATGGATATGTTTAATAACTTTATCGGATTTGTATTTTCGCTTAGCAAAATGATTTATTGTGGTAGATGGAGCCTGGTGAGAGAACGAGGCATAGAACCAGACGAGACCTCGTCCGGGCTACTTCGTATCGGACTGAGGGTGAGCTATCCCGTAGGTTTGCGGGTGCTGCACAAGATGCGGGAGGGCACGGTCAGGCGGGCCACGGGCAGGCGGGCAATGCCAACCCCCCTGTGTTCCCGTTTGCGCCATCTTATGTGGCGGGTGGCCCTGCAGATTCGGACCCGCAGTTGTACCCACAGTATAACGTGAGTCCACTCCATTGTTATTCTGATACGATCGATCAGAATAACTATTATGGTCCTGCATTGAGTCCGCCACCGCAGCAGAGGCTGACCCAAAGCCCTTACCGTCATGAGAGCCCAGTTGGCCATCAGAGCCCTCACGGGTCCACGTCCTATCACAGCCCCTTATATTATGAAGGCGGCGCAAATGATGAGATGGGTTACAATCCGTGGGAGAGCTTGGGGGTCTCCTTGGGGGTCAACCCGAATGCACCGGTGCATATGGTAAGTAGCCCTAATATGTGAAAATATGATTGTATGATAAAAATGTAATTGCTTATCATTTGTTTAAAAACATGTAGGACGAAGACAGTCAGGCCTGGGCTCCAAGAGCTCAACATGATGATGATGATGATGATGCGGACGAGGAGCAACAAAAAGGCACCTCTTCGCAGGCAAGACCACCCCGAAGCAAAAAAAAAGGGGAGATATGTACCGGAATTGCATGTCAGAGTCTATGGAGGTTCGGAGAATCCCGAGCTACTGAAGGGTTTTGCCAATCACGTGGCGTACACCCTTTATCAGCGCATTGTAAGTTGCATGAAAAACCTTATTCTTGTCATTTCACGTTTTTATATAAATATGTCAAATCGATTGCTTACACTGGTTTAAAAATGCAAATGTTTATAGCCTGTGCCACCGTTGAAGTTTCAGCAACGAGGCAAGCAGACACGCGCATGGCGTCTGGAGTTGTCAACGCCATGGGGTAATCTGGCTGCTAGTTCAGGCTTGTATCATATTCCGCATGTGATACATGACCATGTGCACGAGACGCTGATAGGTGCGTTTGTTGAGCGCTGGCAACCTGAGACCAGCTCGTTCCATATGCCATGGGGAGAGATGACCATAACTCTCCATGACGTATTGTTGATCCTTGGGCTAAACATCAATGGAAGAGACTTAGCACCTCCACGAGGTTCTTTGACTGTGACTGATTTGAAGAAGGCGGTGGTGGCTGAGGCAACAGGATTCTTTGAGTTGGCTGCTAAGGATGTGACATCTGGTACTGTAGTTGCTGATATGTTGAAGAGGCATTGCAATGGGCTGAATGACGAGAAGCGTGCTTCTGGGTACTTGTTGCACTTGTTGGGCTCTTGCCTATTTCCGGACAAGTCCCAACACAGATTGCCACTCTACTATCACGTGTTTGTGGAGGATCACTCGTGCACTAATGAATATGCATGGGGTGCTGCCGTTATTGCTCACGTGTACTGCAGCTTGGGCGAGTGCACAAGAAAGAAAGCGAGACTCATGTCCACGTGCTATACTCTAATTCAGGTATTTTTGTAAATTATAAAAACCATTGGTTTCACCTTATTTTATTGTTGTATCTGTATTTATTCAATAACAAGGATTGCTTACGTAAATTCTCTTTCAGGCATGGATATATCAATATTTCCCCATGTTCAGACCTGCAGTGAGTAGAGATTGGAACTCTGATGATGCGGTTGCCTACGCTAGTCGATGGGACCTGACAACGAAACCCAACCCGATGAGAAACTACAGAGTGGAGCTCGATACGATGATTGCGGACATGGTATGTACATATATTTATGTTTATGTTGATTGGATGTCATTCGGGTTAACTGATAAGTATGTTTAGGTTGATTGGAGTCCGTACGGTACGATTGACTTTAGCGATGCGAGATTCGCTCCTACTCGCTTCCATGGAGTTATATCGTGTCTTTGGATAACTGAGCCGTACATGCCAGACCGTGTGGCGAGACAATTTTGCCGTGTTCAGGAGATTCCACGAGCTCCTATAGAGCCTCTAAGGGCTTGGAGAGGAGTAAAGATCAGCAGCTACAAGGTTGAGTACGACAGAGCTCGATTTGCATGGGATGCGCAGACTGTACATTCCATGACCCTGGCTGCGATGGGCCCTCCAATCCAACAAGGCCATGACTGCAGCGATGATTACATGGAATGGCACCTCCCATGTACACATCCATTCGTCAACCCCCCTACCATTGAAGACGCGACACGGGTATGAATTTGACTGATTTGTAGATTGTTTAATGTTCGATTAACTCTTATCTATGTTTTTTCATACATATCAATGTTTTTGTGTTGTGTGCAGGCATTCGAACAATGCTACAATGAGCTTGAGCAACATCGCAACCATGAATGTGAAGATGTAGTAGAGTCTTTACGCCGGTCATTTGAGCATATGTATCCCTTCCTTCCCAATTATTGAGGAAGCCGTGAAGACTTGTTTCAGGATTAAGCTTGTTTCATTTTATGTATTTCATTGAACCTTTGAGTATTGCAACAATGAATGTTATGATTGCTATTTGAATGTTTTTTATGACTTGTTTGGATTATGACAACAATGAATGTTATGACTTTCATTTGAATGTTTTTTTATGAGTTGTTTGGATTTAGGGATGTTTGGAATAGAAACGTCGAACTCATTGCATCATAATTCATACATATCATTCATTACATAAATCGACTGTTTCAACCTTCTTCTTTCGTCTTGTCTTCTTTTCGGCCTTGGCTGCTTCGTACTCCAACAACCGATCACACGTCCTTTGATCTACGTAATCACTCGCAGATGGGTCATGATATACCACCCACGCCGGGTAAAGAGTAGGCAAGGGCGATGTCTCGGCAAGGCCAATCTACACAAAGTCAATGCATCATACATATGTTTTAGCACAAGATAGTATGAACATATGTGATTGTATTAACGTACCACAATAAAATGTTGCTCTTCCTGGACATGGCAAATGCATATCGTCTTCAGCTTCTCGCTAACTGATGCTTCGTTTGGCTTCCCCCTCATAGGCAGGTATGTCGTTCCCACACCACCACCGACGGTAACGAACACACATGTGAATGTCGTTGCCACCAAACATCCCATATTCGGGAGGTCCAACCACGTCTCTGGTGGGGCCGGCCTGTTCGGGGAAGGAAACCATGCTAGCTTCGCCTCCATTGCCTCAAGTGTCATCGTAGACACCCAAAGTGGCGCGAGTAGCTCATACTCTTTTCTCAACGTAGCGATCATGGTACGTCGAACAAAAGCCCACTGATCTTGCCCTAAACCCAGACCATGCGCAATTGCTCTGTACCCGCAGTTTCCATCACCCACTATCTCATACCATCCTCCCACGTGTAGTCTCATACACATGTGAAACTGGGTACGATATCGCCACGGGTTCTTGATCAAAGATGTGTCACACGAAGGCTTTGTTGCAAGCGTCTTCGGTGGTCTTCCTTTTTGCTTTTTCGGAGGTGTTTCGTCCATCTGTTGGTCACTGTACTCCCATGATGACGGTTGTCTTTTGGTGGCAAAGTTTAGAGCTCTTTGAGGCCGACCCTTATGCTTGACTTTAGCTGGCTCTTGCAGAGCAGTCCGCTCTGGATGCGCAATACTTGTTAGTGTTGAGACTGCTCTTTGTTGAAATTGCACTGGCAATGTGGGGAAGACGCTTTGGGCAAATTCTTCAAGCAACGATCTATTCACTCTGCGTTCTCTGGCTTCTTCCTCTTCTTCTGTCTTCACTTCTGACAAGGTCAATTGCCTCCAGAACGGATGCAATGAGCTAGGTTCAATTGGGGTCTGGCTCCTCACATTTAGCGCCATGTCATGCACGCAAGGCAATCCATCTTTGACCCTCATCTGGCATCTGCATATAGTGCTCCACAATAGAGCTTCCCCTTTCCTGTATTCCTCAATCAAACGAGCTAGTGCAATCGCAGAGACCTTGAAGTGCAGCTTGCAGAAAAGATGTGCGTTCGTTAGCAGCGTATATCTCTTTCCAATGCTCTCATTCAATGCCCCCTTTATCTCACCAATATGACTGCGCAACCGTGTATGATATTGTTCGAACACAGTGCAAAGGTTGCCATCATTGCTTGTGAAGAAGCTTTTCAGACTGGAATGGGCCCCTTCAACCCTGTATTACAATCAAGAATCTGAAATCAGTATGTTGTTGTAAAGGTCTAACTAAGTTCAAATAAATATCTAAATTTAGAAAAAAACATAATGCACATACATGTTAGTGGTGGTAGTACCGAGCGTGAACACTGTATCTGTCCATACGGATACGATTCTTTCCTTGTAGGGGTCAAGCCAGTTCTTTTGTAGGTACTGGAGACATTTTGGAGATTTCCTCCAATCACACTTCAGCTTCTTCAGTGTTACTTCATACCCTTGTATGGTCGTTTCCTTGAAGAGTTTCATGCAGTCGTTGGAAAACGATGTGCCCCTAAACTTGTCCATGTTCTTCTTCCCGAAGTCTTCAATATTCTTCCTCACATGCCGCCTACATATAAGGGATTTTGCTTCTGGAAACTGCTTCTCTAAGGCGTTCATCAACGCCTTCTCCCGATCAGTGACCAAACATGTGGGTGCTCGTTGCACCTTGACAAACTGTTAGGAAACGGAACTCTGGAACCTCGGTTCCCCTGAGAGTTCCTTTCCTCAGTTTCTCTACTTTTGAAGATGACAAATATTATGATACTAATGTTTTATCTCAAAGATGTGTTTTAAGAAACCACAGGAATATACCAAAGGCAAGAAAACCAAACAGGACAAAGAGAACCAAAGGAACAAGACAGAAGAAGGAACCCAGAGGAACCCAGGTGTACCCAGAAAGGTAGTATGCAAGGCTGCGATTTCTGAGAAATCTGGGAACACACAATCTAGGACAAAAGTTGTTGAAAACGACTTGTCCGAAGTTCCCAAAGGTCTGCCAATGTCCAGAACAAAACAACAAGATACCCAGAAACGCTGAACCTCGGACAGAAAAGATGAAAGCAACAGGACATAGAGATGTCACTGTCCAAAAGACAGTTCCCAAGCGCCCAGCTTGTTCAACCTCGGACGAAAGCGTTTGGACAACGACATAGCAAGACTCGTCTAAGGTAGTTGACCAACCAAGAGAGATTCTGAGCTGCCTAGGTTGTTTGCACATGCCAAGAACAATGTGGACCAAGGAGAACCACTGATCCTAGGGCAAGCTCAATCTGTGGGAACCCAGAGAGGATTAAGCTGCGAAGAATCCTCTATAAAAGGAAGACTAACTCAAGAGAGTTATCCTCATGCACTGAAATACGAATCACACTCATTAGCAAATATCAAGTGTGAACCTTCAAACAAGATCATCAAAGCAAACCGAGATCAAGAGGAACCAGTCAAGGAAGAGAAGAGCTGAGTGCTAAGTTCCTGTGACTGTAAGTAATAGTTCCTAGGTGCGAAGGTCTGTTTCTTGGATTAATTATTGATTGTGTTAAGTTATCTAGGATTGTCTAACTGTGTGTAAGGCAAAGAAACTGTGTGTTTGTTCGTAGGATAAGTTGTAACCAAAAGAGATAAGAAATCAAGAAGTAGACCTTGAAATCCTTTCGAAAGAAAGGTAGTGGTTTTTATCCTGGATTGCTAGTTGGCAATCAAAGGTTTCCACTATAAGGAACTTGTTATTTGTTTGATTGTTTATTTCCGCTGCGAAGGGAAACTAGAATTCATATTCTGAGTTCCTTAAGTTATTTTCTAACAATCACGATCCTACAATTGGTATCAGAGCAGGAAAAGCTCTAGATCTTTGTTAAGTTTGCAGATCATGTCTCAACCAAGCAAGTTTGAGCTCGGAATCTCCACCAACAAGCCACATCTCCGAAAGAAAGGAGAAGAAACATGGTGGGAAAAGTGTATGGAAAGCCACATCAAGACCAACGACTACCAATGCTGGAGGATAGTCGAAAATGAAGATGGTTATGTCGACCTCACCATGAAGGAAGAAGATTGGAAACCAGAACACTATGTTATCATGGAGAAGAATGCCAAGGCCAGGCAGTTCATCCTCAATGGATTGGACAGAGAGGACATGGATAAGGTCATAGGAATCAAGACGGCCAAAGAGATGTGGAAAGCTCTCAAGGAGATGCATGAAGGAAGTGAGGAACTAAAGCAAAGCAGAAAGTTCACTTTGGAAGGAGAATACCACACTTTCAAAATGATGGAAACTGAGACCATCTCAGAGTACTACTCCCGCTTCAACAGATTGATTGGAAAGTTAACAGCGGCAGGAGTCGATCTTGATGAAGTCTCCAAGTCCCTAGTGGTCATCAATGGACTCAACTCCAAATTCACCCTTCTGAAGGGAATCATGAAGAACACTCCAGGCATCAAATCCCTTCCCTTGACACAAATCATAGGGAAACTGGAGGTTGAAGAAGGAGAGAACACCAAAGCCAATACCGACAAGAAACTGGAGAAAGGAATTGCCCTCAAGATCTCCAAAGCCTTCTCTAGGCTCGAGATGGAGGAAGAGAACTCAGACCTTGAAGAAGAAGAGGACGAACTAACAGCCCTCTTCACAAAGAACATCAAAAAATTCTTTGTGAAGGGAAGGTTTCAAAAGGGCAGTTCCTCTCACAATGGACCAAGAAGAGACCTCAAGGAAGTCTCCTGTTACGAGTGCAAGGAGAAGGGACACTACGCTAAAAACTGTCCCAACAAAGAAGAGTCCAAGGAAGAGGAAAGACCTCAAAGAAAGAAGGCTCTCGTAACATCATGGGGAGAAGACTCGGATGAGGAACTGGATCTGAGTGGCTTCTCTGGAGGAAGATGTCTCATGGCAAAAGGAGACTCAAGCGACTCAGAAGACCCCGAGGTAACTTCTGACGATCTCTTAAAATCCCTAGTTGATTGTGATAAGAAACAACTTCTTAAGATCATAAAGAAACTTGGAAAGGAAACCAGTTCCCTTCAACAGAAACTAGATGATTGTGAAGATGAAATTGCTTGCTTGACTGTCGAGAATTCTGTTTGGAGTAAGAAACTTGATGCAACTGAGAAAGACCTAGCTGAAACTCACTCCAAACTCATTGATATTAGAAATGTGCATGCTAGTCACCTTAAAATTTGCAAATCTTGTGATGAAACTAGCATAGACTCTGTCAAAGTTCTCTTGCATGCTAACCCACCTGGAAATGACATGCTTCAATCCATAATTGATAGGTTAGACAGTCTCACTGATTCCATTAATGAAAAAATGATAAATCAAACTGTTTTTGTGAGACAACGCCATGGAATAGGATATGTCAATAATAAAGGGAACAATGATGCTGAAGAAGAAAAGGCTAGACGAGAACTTGTTGAGATGAATGAGAACCTCGGTATTGCTCTGGCCACTTCTCGTGATAGGAATCAATTCCTATCAGAGAAGATCATGGTCCTTGAGAACAAGGCTGAGGTTGCCAAACGTCTCAATGAAGGCTCTCAAAGTCCTAAGAAGGAACCAAAGGGAAAAGAAAAGATGGTTCCTGAAAATCAATGGTTCACCAATTCCTTTGCTCACAAAAGATATATTGACATGGCCCATAGCAAGGTTAGGAACAATGTTGATTTTAACAAAAGGAAAACTGAAAAACCTTTTAGGCCAGGAAAAGGAAAATATGGACATGTTGTTTACAATCGTTTGTGTACCTACTGTGATAAGAATGGTCATTACAACACTGATTGTGCTAAGAAAATGAACTTTGAAAAGGAAAAAAGTACTCATTACCATGAAAGGAACCAGTTCCCTGGTTATTCACAGACTCGCAATGCTAATCCCCCCAGTAAAGCCAAGCTTCGCTGGGTTCAGAAATCTTAGTTCCCTTATGTGCAGAAAGATGAGAGGCAACCTCAACTATGGTACATCGACAGTGGTTGCTCATGCCATATGACTGGAAGAAGAAATCAAATGACCTCTCTTCAACCTCTCCAAGGAGGAAACATATCCTTTGGAGACAAAAGCAAAGGGAAAATCTGTGGAATAGGAACTGTGAAACTCAACGATCACATTCAGGTAAACAAAGTTCACCTTGTTGATAATCTTGGTTTTGACCTAATAAGTGTGTCACAGCTGTGTGATCAAGGAGACAATGAAGTTAGATTCAGATCAAACGAATGTTCAGTCCTTGACTCCTCGGGACAAATCATCCTAAAAGGGAAAAGATTCAACAATGTCTACATAATTGATCCATCATTTGTTCCCAAGGAGAAACTTTGTCTCTCAACTGTGAATGACCAAGCTGACTTGTGGCATCAACGCCTTGGTCATGCTAGCACCAAGCTGATTCAAAAGCTACACTCAAAGGAGCTAGTCAGAGGGCTGCCAAAGCTAAGTGGCACATCTAAGGAACTGTGCTCTGACTGTGTAAAAGGGAAACAAGCTCATAGTTCCTTCAAGTCTAAAAACATGGTAAGCACCTCAAGGACTCTTGAACTCATCCACATGGATCTGTGTGGACCCATGAGAGTTCAGAGCCTAGGAGGGAATAGGTATATCTTTGTTCTTGTCGATGACTTCTCTCGCTTTACTTGGACCATCTTTATTAAATCTAAGAGTGAAGTTATTGACCGCTTTAAAGATTTGGTTCCCTTGTTAGAAAAATCTATTGATTGTTCACTCAATGCTATTCGGTCTGACCATGGTACCGAATTCGAAAATGGAGAATTTCTAACCTTTTGCAGTGAGCATGGAATTGATCACAACTTCTCTGCACCATACACTCCTCAACAAAATGGAGTAGTGGAAAGGAAGAACAGAACTTTGGAAGACATGGCTCGGACTATGCTGATCTCAAGTGGACTCTCTCAATCATTTTAGGCTGAGGCGATCAACACAGCTTGCTACATCATCAATCGGGCCATGCTTCGCCCAATCACAGAAAAGACACCCTATGAGCTCCTAAGAGGAAGAGTTCTCAACATCTCACATCTGAGGGTGTTCGGATACAAGTGCTTTGTGCACAACAATGGGAAGGACAATCTTGGCAAATTCGACCCAAGAAGTGATGAAGGAATCTTCATTGGATACGCCTCGGGTAGCAAGGCGTACAAAGTCTTCAACAAAAGGACTAAAAGGGTAGAAGAAAGTGTTCATGTTATTTTTAATGAAAAATCACTTGGAAAGATTGTGCAGAACACCACCAATTCCTTTGAAGACCCATTTCCCAAGTCATATCAAGAAAATCCAGATGAAGATGTCACTCCACCCAGTTCATGCACTGCTGCTCGAAACCCTCCAATGGCTCCTCCACCAGTTCCCATGAACAATGAACAACAATCCATTTCTGGGAACCATGAGCATGACGACAACATCTGTGGAGACTTCAATGACTCATCTTCCCACATGATCTTCAATGGAGAAGGTGATTCCAACCAGGAAGCTGAATGTTCAACTCAGAATGTCTCCACATCAAATGATCTAGCTCCTAATAGAGAAAGAAGAGTCATCAAGCCTCCAATCAGGTTTGAACATCTAACCTTCTTTGCTTTCAATGCTTTTCTGTCTATTGTGGAACCAAAGAACATAGGTGAGGCACTGAAGGATGCGGATTGGATCCAAGCTATGCAAGAAGAGCTCTATCAGTTTGAAAGGAACAAAGTATGGCATCTAGTTCCCCGTCCCAAGGATAAACACATTATAGGAACTAGATGGGTTTTCAGAAACAAGCTAGATGATACATGAGTTGTGATAAGGAACAAAGCAAGACTTGTTGCTCAAGGATACAATCAACAAGAAGGCATTGACTATGATGAAACCTATGCTCCAGTGGCGAGGATTGAAGCAATAAGGTTATTGATTGCTTTCGCATCACACACAGGGTTCAAGTTGTTCCAAATGGATGTAAAGACAACCTTCCTAAATGGAATTCTTCAAGAAGAAGTCTATGTCAAGCAACCACCTGGTTTTGAAGACGATGATCATCCAGACCATGTCTACTTCTTAGACAAGGCACTCTATGGCCTCAAGCAAGCTCCCAGAGCTTGGTATGATCGTCTTGCCCAGTTCCTACTCCCAAATGGCTACAGGCGTGGAGTCATTGATAAGACTATCTTCATCCTAGAAGAAGAAGGTAATATCTTAGTGGTTCAAATTTATGTTGATGATATCATTTTTGATTCCACTAACCTGTCCCTTGTAGATAAGTTCAAAGACTTGATGAGCAGTGAATTTGAAATAAGCCTAATAGGGGAACTCACTTTCTTTCTCGGATTACAAATCACTCAAAAGAAAGATGGCATACAAATTCACCAACAGAAGTATGTCAGGGAACTACTAAAGAAGTTCAAAATGGTTTCATGCAAGCCTCTCTCCACTCCCATATCCATCATTGCCCACGCTAGTCGACCAGACATTGTTTTTGCTGTTGGCTTGTGTGCTAGGTTCCAATCATGTCCAAGAGAAACTCACTTGGCTGTTGTGAAGAGAATACTTAGATATCTCAAGGGAACTGATTCTCTCTGCATTTGGTATCCCAAAGAATGTCCCTTTGAGCTGATGGGTTTCACTGATGCTGATTATGCTGGATACTTGGTGGATAGGAAGAGCACTTCTGGAATGGCACAGTTCCTAGGCCCTTGCCTTGTGTCATGGGGATCAAAGAAACAAGTCTCAGTCTCCCTCTCCACACAAAATCCGAGTACATTGCGGCTGCCTCCTGTTGTTCCCAACTTCTCTGGCTAAAGCAATAACTTGCGGATTTTGGTATGTCTTATGGCCCTCTTACAATTCTTTGTGATAACACTAGTGCCATAAACATTTCAAAGAATCTTGTGCATCATACTAGGACCAAACATATCGACATAAGACATCATTTTCTTAGAGATCATGTTGAGAAGGGAAACATCATTATGAAGTTTTGTAGAACTGAATATCAAGTTGCAGATATATTCACTAAAGCATTGAATAGAGTTCCTTTCGAGAACCTTAGATTGGAACTAGGAATGATTCCTATAACCTAGTAGTGACTTTAGTATAAAGGTTCTTTTCCAGTTCTCCTGATTGTCTAGTTTAAGATTGTCAACTTGTTGAGTCTTGATATCTTTGTGTTATATCTGTTGCTTCAAACCCTACTTTTCATAATGGTCTCTTTAAAAAGGGTTTAGATAAATTTTTATGGCTCGTGTCCTTCTGGTCCTCATTATTCTTTCCACTTCTTCATTGTTCAAGTTTCTTTGAATGGCCCAAAAGTCACAATCTGATCATATTTTTAACCCAACACTACAAGCCGAAATGATGATTGTGTACTAAGACCTTCCCCTGCCTCATTGCTCACTTTAATTCTCTATGATCCATCCCTAAACCCTCTCTGAGAATTATTGTGCAATGCGATAAATGGTCTACCCTGATTTCTTGTATGGGAACGTATTTTTCTGGTTCCATTGTTTAAACCCACATCAAAGGTTCCCACTTGTCCTTCTAGCACGTTGAATATATTGCCAGAAAGGAACCAGGATGAAGCATACTTCCAACGGCTACTTTGGCTCTCCCCCAAAGCTATTTATGGCAAAATCGCAGAGGTCAGTCACGTCCTATCAGTTGGCAGACCTCCCTCTTCTCTGAAAGGGTAAGCTTTGAATTTGTATTGACCGTTCGGAAAAGCTGCAAAGAGCCTTCAATGCTCCAGAATCTCCCCAATCTTCTCAGCGGCTAGATTTGTCTCAACGTCCCTTCCGCCCTCACCACCTTTAAGAGTTGCCCTGTTGCTCCAAGCTAATCCCACAACTCCCCATCTCTCTGATCTTCCACTTCTCTCTCTCTTAAACACAGAAATCCTTAACCTCTCAAAAATGGCCAATCCAAACCCCAATGTTATCCTGGATGAAGAGGAGGCAGCCCTTCTCAAAGCCTTTCGCGAAAAGAATGCAGCATCTTCCTCCAAGCCTATTTCTGCCACCACTTCTCCAAAAACCCAACCTGAAGATAAAACTGTGGAGACAACAGCGGAGAAACCTGAAGAGAAACTTGAGAAGCCGTCAAAATCACAGGCTGAGGAGAAAGCCTTAGCCATCACCCCGGCCTCGGAATCGGCTACAAAATCCGTCCCCGAAGGTGACTCTCATGACTCCTCCCCTGACAAGTCTATCCAAACGCTCTCCAGCCCTGAGCCCTCACCAGCAAGCCTCAAATCAAAACTCTCTTCCAATCCTGGTCCCTCTGTTGCCACCAGGCTACAACAACGGAAAATGAGTTCCCAAGCCTTGGTTTCCTATGATCCTCAATCCAACGAGTAGAAACCCTCCAAAAGAACCAAAGCCCTAATCGTCTATGCCTCTTCCTCCCTAGGTCTCGTCTCCTCTCTCTTCTCTAAGAGGAAGATCCTCAAGCCCCTCATAATCGGCAAAGAGTTCTGGTCACAAAAACTGGAAGAAGAAGATGAGGATATGTTTGGAGAATCTCTTGCTGAGTTCCACTCCCTCCTGCAGTACCAAGGATGGGACGAGATATTGATTGAGCCCTTCTCTGCTTCTGATGAGGCCGTCCGCCTGTTTTACCAGTCTATCGAGTTTGTACCCGCTAAAGACAAATGTCCCTGTAACGATGCTATTCTCATATGGAAGGGAACCAGCTATCCCCTATCCTCCAACCTCATCGCATTCGCTCTAGGGATTGAGTCCAGGTCTGGGTTTGGCATTCTCCCTCAGAAAAAGGGGTGGCCCAAGGGAAAGGGCTACAAATCCAAGGGAGCAGTGGTCAAGAAAATCTACGACGGCGCCTCCCCCCAATCCTTGGAGACAAAGGACCTCTCCATCACAAACAAGATGTTACACTTCTGGATCACCCGTAATCTAGTTCCCAGACAGGAGCAAAGGAACGACGTTCTCATCACAGACGCCATTTTTATGGACAAGGTGCTCTCTGGTGTCCAGATTGATCTCCCTCGCATTGTGTTGGCTCATATGCAGTTATGTTCATCCCATGCCTCCCATGCCCTACCCTTTCCTCATATCATCAAGTCTATTCTCTCTAACCTTCACCAATACCCAGATGATTTGCCTGAGACAGTCTATAGCAAGTGCCTTACCATGGCCAATGTCCGGAAGTTGAAGACAAAGGAACAACAGCCCAACCCTTCTGACGCTCAAGCCAATCCGCCTAAGGAAAAGGCGAGTTCTCAGGCCCCTTCTAGCTCTCGACCACAGCTCAACCCCTCTTTAGACTCCTCTGCGATCCTCTTTGCTTTGGATCGTATTGAAAAAGCAATCATGGAAGGCTCGACTGCCATCCCGGTCGCCCTCCGTGATCAAGTACAAGAGTTGGGAAAAATGAGCTCAGTTGTGATAAGTCTGGTGAAAATCCTTCAGATGAATTGGGAAGATGCAATCGGTGCTCATCAGGCCACAGGTCAAAATGTAGGAACTGACGACACAGTTGATGAAGAGGAGGCCGCTGCTCTGCCATATGAACGCTTATTCTGGTTCCCAGTGTTGTAACATCACAGTGTGCTAGTAGTTTCCCCTAGGATCCTACTTCCCTTTTCCTTCCCCATGTCGTCTTTCCTAACGATTGCTTTTGTTGTTGCCCTCGTCGTTTGTTATTTTGTTGTTGGTTCTTGTCGGTGGTTGTTAAGTTATTAGTTTGTGTTGTTTTGTGGCTTATCTTATCATTTCTATGAACAATGATCAGTGTTAAGTTTTAATGACTATCTTTTGGTTTCGTTCCAATGATCAATTTGTCTTTGCCCTAAGTTTTCATTATGCTTCTGTTATGGGATTGATGCATTTGCATATTCACTTGGATATCATGTTCTTAATTAGCATTTAATCTTTTCGATGATGTCAAAAGGGGGAAGAAAAGGATAGGAACCTTGAACTTTGGAAACCACTTGACTAATAGAAACTCTGAACTAGTTCTACTTCTAAGGGGGAATTTGAAATAAACTCGTTCACTTACTTAGGGGGAATTTGCAACCATTGAATGTTCCTTATTACTATGTAATATTGAAAATCCCTTAAAACTCACTATGGTCTCATGAAATTCAAGTCCTATTATGTTGCCAGGTTCCCTGTATTTGTCATCATCAAAAAGGGAGAAATTGTTAGGAAACGGAACTCTGGAACCTCGGTTTCCCTGAGAGTTCCTTTCCTCAGTTTCTCTACTTTTGAAGATGACAAATATTATGATACTAATGTTTTATCTCAAAGATGTGTTTTAAGGAACCACAGGAATATACCAAAGGCAAGAAAACCAAACAGGACAAAGAGAACCAAAGGAACAAGACAGAAGAAGGAACCCAGAGGAACCCAGGTGTACCCAGAAAGGTAGCATGCAAGGCTGCGATTTCTGAGAAATCTGGGAACACACAACCTAGGACAAAAGTTGTTGAAAACGATTTGTCCGAAGTTTCCAAAGATCTGCCAATGTCCAGAACAAAACAACAAGATACCCAGAAACGCTGAACCTCGGACAGAAAAGATGAAAGCAACAGGACATAGAGATGTCACTGTCCAGAAGACAGTTCCCAAGCGCCCAGCTTGTTCAACCTCGGACGAAAGCGTTTGGACAACGACATAGCAAGACTCGTCTAAGGTAGTTGACCAACCAAGAGAGATTCTGAGCTACCTAGGTTGTTTGCAGATGCCAAGAACAACGTGGACCAAGGAGAACCACTGATCCTAGGGCAAGCTCAATCTGTGGGAACCCAGAGAGGATTAAGCTGCGAAGAATCCTCTATAAAAGGAAGACTAACTCAAGAGAGTTATCCTCATGCACTGAAATACGAATCACACTCATTAGCAAATATCAAATGTGAACCTTCAAACAAGATCATCAAAGCAAACCGAGATCAAGAGGAACCAGTCAAGGAAGAGAAGAGCTGAGTGTTAAGTTCATGTGACTGTAAGTAATAGTTCCTAGGTGCGAAGGTCTGTTTCTTGGATTAATTATTGATTGTGTTAAGTTATCTAGGATTGCCTAACTGTGTGTAAGGCAAAGAAACTGTGTGTTTGTTCCTAGGATAAGTTGTAACCAAAAGAGATAAGAAATCAAGAAGTAGACCTTAAAATCCTTTTGAAAGAAAGGTATTGGTTTTTATCATGGATTGCTAGTTGGCAATCAAATGTTTCCACTATAAGGAACTTGTTATTTGTTTGATTGTTTATTTTCGCTGCGAAGGGAACTTAGAATTCATATTCTGAGTTCCTTAAGTTATTTTCTAACAATCACGATCCTACACAAACATCTTTGCAAGTTGCTCTATGGCTCACTTATAACTGTCTTCGTCCTCGCCCCGACAATATTGTAGTTTTTCCAAACAGATGTGATGCCAACAATTTCAAGGAAGGGCAAATTGTAACTGTACACATAATCATATATAAAATATGATGGCAACCTAACCTTGACATGAACAAATGAAGAGTATAATAGATATGTATGTTACTAACCAGTTAGTTGCATATGTAGAGTCCAGCAGCACAATGTACGGAAATGCCTTCAGCAACGACAACTGTTCCTGGCTTGCGAAGAAGATATCCGTTATCTTGTTGGTCTCCTTGTTGAATCTATGCTCCATGAAGTATCCCTTCTCATTGCACTCATAGAAGAATTGTTGCACAACTGTTCTTCCTTCCATGCCCTTCTTTCGTATCTCATGCATGATGTTGTACACTTGCTTCATCTTGGTCAAATTGTCAGGGGACGAATGGATTATAGTATGAATCTTTTGAGGCTTGCAATGATTGACTGTCATCACCCTAATAATCTCCTTCTCTTCAGCGCTTGGCCGCCCGGATAATGCACTACCATACAAATAATCTACTATGACATGATTGTGAGTTCCATGTTGTACAATGATCCTCCACAATCCCTTCGGCCCTTCTTTCAGCCTCAACATGAAGGGACACCCACACTTCTTCGACCTTGTGATGTCTCTCACTTGGTCAGCTTGTTTAGGCACGTTTTGTCCATGCCTATCACACGATAACCAAGTCTCCCCAAGGGTCGAAGGGGTGGAAGGTTTATTCCTCCACTTTTTGATGCAGAAGTGTTTACACTTAGCCATCTCCCGCGCCCACAAAAATGCTTCTTCTCTAGACTTTCAGCTTTGATCAGTTGTAAAGAACCTTGAGTAATCAACAGAGACGTAAACATCCTCCTCCGGTGGTACACTAAACTGAGGCTATGTGTGTAGGGATGGAAAGCAAAATTATGGGGTAGCATGAGATGAAGATGCTTCTGGAGGAAATGGTATCCCAAGTGAGAAAGATGGTATCTCAATATCTGGTTGAGGCGTGTTCTAATCCTGCAACTTTTGAGGCATTTCCCAAACCGCAAATGTCTTCTGTGGGGTGCTCCAGTCATTGAGGGAGATATTGTTTAACCCCTCGTATAAATAATAGTTCGTCTACATACACATGAAATCATCTCATCAAGTAGTGCACAAATTATAAACCTAAACTCAAAATTTTCTTTGAAAGAGCAGATTCTGTAAAATGGCACGGTTAGTGACAAACCGTGCCATTTTACAGAATGAACCTACAACCGGTTTCTGGTGGTGATTCCACACGTAACGTGTGGGAGCGTTTTACACGTAACGTGGGTAACGCTCCCACACGTTACGTGTAGAAGCGTTCCACATGTTACGTGTTCATTATCTTACCACATAACGTGTTGAACTGTTCTTCAATATAACGGCCATTTCGCAGCCATAAACCCAAAACAATTCTAAATCTCTGTTTCTAATCCCCTAAACAATAAAATGAGATCTTTAATATTAAACAACAAATATCATGTCTAGCTTGGTTAAACCCTAAATAACAAATATCATACCTTTCAAAACCCTAACCATCAAGCTACAAACTTTAAACAAGTTCAAAAAAAGAGAACTTTAGGGTTACATAATAGAAATTACCTCGTTCGAAAGTGGAATATATTCCCCACTGTTGCTCCAATACTCGTTGTTGTTCGGATTGTCCATTTTTTTAACAAAAATTTAGAGTGCAAAACAAGCATTTGTGAGTGTTTCAAATGAGGGTTTAGGCTCGAAATGGATCGTTAGCCGGGGAAGAAGACGGGTCATTATTACAGTTAGGTGGGGACAAGACGGTTAATTCAATGCGTTTTGCCACAGACTTAACCACACGTTACGTGTGAGCCCCATCCACACGTAACGTGTGGGCTGATTCCACACGTTACGTGTGGATCAAGGTTTAGGCGTATGAGGTTTTTTGTTAGGGTTTGGGGTAGGGGTAGGGTTAGGGTTTATGGTTTAGGGATATGGTATTGAAGTAGGGTTTAGGGTAATGTGGCTTAGGGTTTAGGGATTAGGGTTTAGGGTTAATGTTAAAGTTAGGGTTAATTATTTATCTTTAATTAATAAGGGTAAATCGGGTATTATAGTTATCCTGTTTGTGAGATTGAGGAGATGAACTTTTAATTAGGGTTTAGGGTGGTAAATGATTGTTGAGAAATTATTAATGCTAGTGGTTGAGTTCATTAATGCTAGTGGTTGAGGTTATTATATACTACAGTTATATACAGCTGTATATTGGTTGTCAAACACATTGTTTTTCACTATATAAGAGGCATTAGGGTTGTTTGTTCTCTACAACAAGTCCAACACAAGCAACGCTTGAAGATTCAATTGTGGGTAAACTTCTTCTTCCAGTTTCTTTTGATTTATTATCCCCAATTTTTTATATTAATGGATTTATGATATTTGTAGGAAACCAAGCACTACAACAAATAATGGCATCTTCATCCGAATCATCAACAAACCAACTATGCGCTTGTAATTTGAAAGTCATTGTCTGTACTTGGGATTTGCAGTGGAACTACGGAAGAAGGTATTGGGGATACCCAAGACTGGGGTGTTTTTACAGGAAGTGGATTGATCCTATATACGAGGACAGGGCACACGCGATTATTCGACAACAATGGCGGAAAAAACAAGATCTTGTTAATGAGAATCAAGATCTTGTTAAGAAAAATCAAAAACTTTTACAAGATGTGGATAAGATGCGTAGGTATAATCTCAAACTATATAATGATGTACATCGTATACTGCCTTGATGTCATATCTTTTGTGTAATGTTGTTTACGTACTATCAACCTTTGTAGGGAGCAAGCAATTTTATCAAAGCAGAGATATAATAGGAAGCGAACTTTTACCAGAGACTATCCTAATTTCTTCAAACGCAACTAGACGATGTCATTTATTTTGTATTAGGGTTTCTAAGTTTATGAAGAACTTGTATTATTTCTTGTATTGTGAGCTAAATGTGGTTGTAGTCATCCAGCGTAATGAATAATTCTATTTCGTCTTCTAGGTTGTATATTTTGGGGTATTTCTTTTATTAATTTTAGATAATCAACATTCATAAACAACATTATAATATATATAAAATAATCAATAATTCAACATTGAACCACAATAATATGATACAACATTCATAAACAACATTATACTAAATTATACTATATAACTCAACATTATAATACCCTAAAAACACCATACGTTACGTGTGATACACATCCACACGTAACGTGTGGAGACACAACACACGTAATGTGTGAAACTTTGAAAGAGTCTGCTTTCACACGTAACATGGGGAGACACTCCACACGTAACGTGTGAACCCTATGCATCGAAAAACAATTTTAGATATGCGCCGAAAAGTAATCGTGTATAATATTTCTATTTTTATCTGAATTGATTGCTTTTAGGTTAACAACTCTCTCTCTCAATACCGGTGCCTTAAACCCTTACCCGCCCCCAAATCGCCTACAGCCTCTTTCTCTCTTTCGCACAAACAAGCTCCGATGGCGCAGTCGATGAACAAGCTCCGATGGGGAGAGCTGGACGAGGAAGACGGTGAGGATTTGGACTTCCTCCTTCCACCGAAACAGGTCATCGGACCCGACGGAAACGGGATGAAGAAGGTGATTGAGTACAAGTTCAACGATGATGGCAACAAAGTGAAGATTACCACCACATCTAGGGTTCGCAAGCTTGCCAAGGCTCACCTCTCCAAAAGCGCCGTTGCTCGCCGCTCCTGGCCAAAGTTCGGCGACGCCGTCCAGGAAGACGTCGGCGCCCGCCTCACCATGGTCTCTACCGAGGAAATCGTCCTTGAACGCCCTAAGGCTCCAGGTTTGCTGTCTACTCCTTTTTGGATTTCACTTACTGTTCGTTATGATTTAAGCGTAAATTCTATGCGTAGTCGGATTTAGGCTTAGTTTTGGGATTCCTATTGGTTTGCCATCCATTGAGGAAGGAGATATTGGGAAATATATAACTGTACAAGTGACATTTTCTCTAAAAGATGCACTTTTTATAAAATAAAATCGCAATATTTTCTTGCAGTATGTCATTGATCGTATGCAGGAGCATAATTTGTTTGTAATTTAAGCCGAGATTTATACAACATCAATTTTCACCGATAAGTAGTAGCAATTAGGGAGTGGAACTCCATTGTGCCTTCTTTTGTTTATCTGTTTGATGTCCTTTAGCTGATTTCTTGATGTTGTGCAACCACAAGTTTTAGGTGTTTTTTAGCTGTTGTCATGTATCACTACTATTTTGTTCATTCTTTCTATCCATGGATAACTAGAGAGGCAGTTTGGTTTCAACTCTTCAGATATCTAGAGTTTGATGAAGACTTTTCGAATTAGCAACTATTTTTTGCCCTTGCTGAGACAATTTGTGCGCAGTGTGCACTGTGCACTAAACACTTTTCTTCCGGAAGTGCCCTCTTATTTTAAATTTCTTCTATCTAATCTGATATATATTTACTGTCTTCATGCTCTCCCATATCTAACTCTACAATGCTCTTTTTATTTTGGTTTGCGTATCTGTAAGATTATCTTACAGACATCACATATATCTTACTAAGATATATGTGATGGCTATACTGCTGAGGAAGATCTCAGAAAGCTCCTGCTGTCTCATCTTGTTATATATGAGTTGTTAAACTACTATGCATCTCTGCTTACGACACAAAGTGAAATCACAATAGTCCATTTCTTCTTCTCGTGTCATGCTAAGGGAATTATTTTGCTTTAGCATGTCAAATTAGCTGTGAAACTTTACTCAAAGTATGGAGCCTCCACTTATTTATCATCATATTGTATTCTTCTTGAAAGTATTGACCATGCACCAGGTTATCACACATTGGTGTCTTGCTTTGAGATGTAGCGTAATACCAACTGTTCACATGTTCCCTTTTCCTGGTTGTAGCTAATAATAACTATTACCTATGAACTCAAGGTTGCCTGACATTTTATATCAATTCCTCGATGAGAAGTACATCTGCTAATTCACTATGGTATCATCATCTAGGTGTGATTTTCTTGTCTTCTTAGCATTTGGGCTTGTTAGTGTTGATTGGCTGTTGCCTGGGTAAACCCGTTGTTTTCTGATAACATGTATATGGGAGCAACGAATCATTTCACTTATACTTGCAAGGTTGTCTGACATTTTACATCAGTTCTCGATGAAAGAACTGGTATATCTGCTGATTTACTATGGTATCATCATCTAGGTGTGATATCCTCGTCTTCTTGGTGTTTGGGCTTGTTTACATGTAAATTATTCTCATCTGGATGTTGATTGGCTGTTTGTTTTTTGAAAACATGTATATGGGAGCAACCAATCATTTCACTGATGCTTCCAAGGTCTGCATATGCCAATGTCTAACAGCGGTTATTGAACAGGAAGTAATACTGAAGAAGCAAAGAACTCGACGGACCCCTTGGCAGCAAACAAAGGTGCTGTTCTCATGGTTTGCAGGACCTGTGGTAAGAAGGGTGACCATTGGACTTCCAGGTGTCCTTACAAGGATCTATCAACTCCTACCGACACGTTTGTTGACAAGCCGGCAGATACTGCTCCTGCAGCTGCTGCCAGAGGAGCTTATGTTCCTCCAACACTGAGGGCTGGTGGGGAAAGACCTGCAACTGACATGAGAAGACGAAACGATGAAAACGCTGTTCGTGTCACCAACCTGTCTGAGGACACCCGGGAGGCTGATCTGCACGAGCTCTTTAGGCCGTTCGGATCCATTACCCGTGTGTACGTCGCCATCGACCAAAAGTCGGGCCTTAGCAGAGGCTTTGGCTTTGTCAACTTTGCAAGCAAGGAAGATGCTGAAAGAGCCATCAAGAAACTCAATGGCTATGGGTATGATAGTCTAATCCTGAGGGTTGAGTGGTCTGCACCGAGGACCAACTAAGTGCTAAACTTGTTGTGCTTGGATTTTCCTAGTTCAATTTTGAGATTTTGTAGTGAGGATTCCAAGTTATTCCTGGTCTCTCTTATTCTTTATAAAGTTGCCTTGAATGACACTGAAAACTGATAACTGCTCAGCTACATTTCTGAGTTGTTTTCTATTCTTATCCATTGGTCGAATTGCTAGCTCAATATATTCAGCTTCCTTGTTTCGTTTCTGCCAAGAAATTACGATTAATTAGCTCCCTCATTTGTCAAGAAATTATCTCCTGTCAAAAGAAACAGTCCTAAACTTGATCTGTAATCCCACATGTAAAATTATACGGTCTTTAATGACATAAGTTGAGAATTCTTTTTAAAAAAAATTGTTACGCTAGATCTAAATGATCTCTTAAGGGCATGAATCCTTAAAAAAAATTTAAATAAACTGTTATTCTAAAGGAAAATTTTAAGCCCTTTAAAATGAAAATCTCAAAATATAATAACCAATAATTTTTTTCAAGACAGTTTTTAACCTATATATCAATGACATAAGATAGTTTTATCTATACACCAAGAGCATATGATAGAAAACCGAAAATAATAATCTACTTCTAATATAATAGATTATGTAACGAATAAGGGATATTGCGTATATTTTTAAATGAGTTGTATTCCTATAACGACAATATTTTTGAACGATTAATTATTTAACAAGCTTAGATTGGCATAAAAAATGTCAATGCGATATTAGTATAATGTTTATCATATTACATGAGACTATACCCTCCATACTTGTCCGTATCCAACTTTGGTTAATCAAACTATAATTAAACTAAAAAAAATAGATGCGTTATATGTTGTCAATTTTTGACCCGACCCGCAAACCCAACCTGACCCGACCCGTATTTTCTGGGTCGAGACCCGATCCGAAAAGTATTGGGTCAAAAGTGACCCGACTCATTCGACCCGAAAATTTCTGGGTTGGGTCATTACAATTGTGTTTTTATTTTATATATTAAACATTATAATATATTTTGCTATTAAAATATTATATAATATTTTTTTTAATTTATTATTTTTTGTTTTAATTAAAATATTATTTTAATAATCATTTAATAAAATTTTGACAAGGGCGTTCTCGACCCGCTGGGTCGGGGCGGGTCGACCCGAATCCATACCTGACCCGCAACGATCCGACTCACAATCGACCCATAAATTTTGACCCGTAATCAACCCGACCCGAAAACCCGTTTGACCCGTTTAACACAGGTCTAGTTATATGTATCACATTACATATCTTGTAAATAAGTACATATTGTTTTCTATGACCGTTTACCTTTTATATTTAAAGATAATTTATTTAGAAGTTTATCTTTCTTAGAAATTAGTAGTTGTTAGAGAAAGATACGGTAAAGATTGTCTTGGTTTTTATAGAATTTTTACCTTTATTGAGATTAAAAAAAACAATATCTGACTTTCCATATTAATTATCTTACTTGACGGGCAAGTATCGATCAAAACCCTAAACATTAGTCCCTATAAATACTAGTACATATTCAAGACAATCTTCAAGCCCTAACAGGTTTCAAAAAAGAAATCTTGAGAGAAATTAATGACGATGGAGAAACAAAACGCCGAGACGACGGAGCCACAAAACGCCGAGTTTCCGGTCCACGTCAGCAACCTGGCTGATTACGTACGGAGGGACGACCTGCGCGCGCTGTTTAGGCGGTTCGGCTATATCACTCGTTTGTATCTCCCTACCGACCGAACCACTGGCCTTTGCCAAGGCTACGCCTTCGTCAACTTCGCGAACGAGGAAGACGCCGAAGCTGCCATCGAAGCACTCGACGGCTATGGCTTTGAGAATCAATTTTTGAGGGTTCGTACGGCGAAACCGAGGGCTCCCAAGGATACATTACCGGTCAAGAACTAAGGCCCAGAGTTGTTCTTGCCTGGATCTATTTATCTATTTGATTTCATAGTTTTTGTTTTCAATTATGAGATTTTGTAGTTAGGATTTTCGGTTATTTCGTGTTTGAGTTTTCATATGAATTTGAATTGCATCTTTATGATTTTATTGGTGTCTTGAATATTTGTCACGCACGAAACTATTGTGATCATATGATTAATTAGCCCTTTTAGGTACCTAATTAAGGTAAGTTTGTTTATAAGTCGGTCCAATATTCCGTTAGGTTTTCAGTTCAATTCGGTCTAAAATACCCATCTCTTCAGCCTAGGTAATAAATACTCGAAAACCTACCTTCTTCCTAGTCTCTTCCGACGTTCATTTTCTATTAGAGAGCAATTGATAGATTAGGGAGAATTGATGGTTCTCTTTATCTAATTTGAGCGTCGAATGGGTTTTGGGGAGATTCAGCCCTCCCTTTGATCGTGTTCTTAGGTGCAGATCTTGAAGACTCAAGTGTTTCTTGGAGATCAATCGCCATCAGTATTCCGAAGAACACCGCAAAATAACACCATCTAACGAAGGACACCGTTTGCGGTGTCCTTTGTCTCCGATCACGGTGTCCTTTGTCTCTGATCATGGTGTTTGCGGTGTTCCGAATCCCTAATTGGTCAATTAATTGCTGGATGCGCACTTCCATCTTTGACTTCGAGAGCGTTTGCGAGAGGCGGAACTTAGGCAACGAACATTAGAGTTCCCTCGATGGTGAACATTGTCGGATAGAGGAGATCTTCCTGCATGACCTAAGTCATGGTTACAAGCCGCGACTCCTGCGTGACCTAAGTCGTGGTTACCTTCGGAAAGCCGCGACTCGAGCAACTCCCGTTAAGATTAATGGAGCCTTTCAACGAGCCATTGGCAATCCCATTTGCCAGCGCGTCAATCAGTGTCGACTTCCCGGAGCCGCTGGCGTCGAGCACTGCCATCAACTCGTCGTCTCACTCTTCGCTGGAGATACCATTGAGCAACGTCTTGATGCACGGGAAGGAGTAGTTGTTTGCAGTGTCGGGGAAACTCCCAGTGGAGTTGGCTTTAATTTGAGGCCTAGCCGCAAAGTCATGTGGTCGAGGAGAGAGATGGGGTCTAAGGATTCACCTTCCAATCAACTATATATGGAGAGAATTAGAACACATGCTCTGCGCCGAGCAAACCAACTCAACTTGATAGGTAAATTTTTCCACTGCTTATTGTTACCTTTAAGTTCAGCCGATTATTTTTTGCATAAAATATATACTTAATAATTGTTCCATGATTATTTTATGTCTATATCGTCACGATGAAAACTCGGGAGTCAACCGCTAATTAACGCGAGGCAATTGTGGGAGTCGGATTTCACTCGCGTGGATAAGCCTACGCGTAAGCCCTCACGCCCACCAGAATTCGGTTATGGAGAAGATTGGTGTCAGTCCATCAACCGGCAGGCGACACTTGGCGGCACGGTAGTGGACGACAATGCCTATATATACCCTTGAATTCCACAAATGACAAGGAGGGGGAGAAAAAGGGCAACTGGCCATGAAGGGAGAGAGCTCTCAGCAGCTCCATGGGAAAACTTCGGAAGAGAGGGGCCGCAATTTGGAAGGAGAGAGACGAAGCTCTCTGAACTTCGATGGCGAGAGCGAGATTCCGGCGAGAGCCGCAGACACCTCGCATCCTCCGATAGTAATGGTGAGCATCGCCGTCGGAACGGATCTCACCCTTCTTCTGCCTAGCCCGCCTTCTCCGGTCTAATCCGTCATCATCTCCGGCCTGAGCTTGAATAGGCTACAATGAAGCTCCGATCCCCGCAAGTAGGGATGCACAAAAATGGACCGGACCGGAAACCCGGACCGGACCGGACCGGAATTTTCCGGGTCGGTCCAGGACCGGTTTATTATCGGTCCGGTCCACGGGTCATGATTTTTCATAAAACCGGGTTCCGGGTCGGGTCCGGGTCGGATCGGAAAATTCCGGTCCGGACCGGATTGGACCGGATCTTTAAAAATATATATATATACCCAGTTTAACTGTTTAAGACTACTAAACACTTATTGTACTTTTGATTATCTTTGTGTTTTCGTTTAATACACTATTTTGTTGAAGGATTTTAAAAGTTTTTCCCACTAATACATTATCTATTTAGACTATTTATATTACATTATTAATTGTAATGAGATTATGATGAACGTTTAGCTTAATATGCAATACAAATAATCAATTATTTAATTCAAAGTTTCAAACAAGTATATCATAGACTCGTTGTAATAGAATCGAACACGGCCGGACCGTCAACACGATGGACCATTATACCCTAAAAATGACAATTCGGGTTTCTGGTCCGGGCCATGGACCGGACCGGAAAAGGACCGGACCGGATAGATCGGGACCGGTCCGGTCCACGGGTCACTTTTTTATAAAAAACCGGTCCACCGGTCCGACCCGGACCGAAGAACTCCGGTCCGGGTCGGTCCGGGTCGATCCGGTTGTGCATCCCTACCCGCAAGGGACCGGAGGATCTCACTCTCACGCTCCATCGTTTCTCATGCCATCTGCGATTCGACTATTAGCCATCAAGTATATTGCTAGCAACACTTATACTTGCAGGATTAAGTAGTTAATTAGCAAGACTATAGAATTGTGTGGTTAAAGGAGCTAGATCTGGAGAATGCAATGGTCAAAGGTCGGTATCAACTCCAATTAATTAGCCAGAAATAGAGGAATGAGGCTAAGCCAATACTAGGCTATAATTAATTAGAGTTGCTACGCGTACAAAATAGCTCTTGATAATCAACAGACCCAGGGTCTTAGGCTTGGACCATATTACTGCAACTTGGCATCGCCGACCTAGCTCGGATTATAGCTGCATCTAGGCGGGTCGCGGGAGGCTAGCGATTTCAGTATTTTGCTTGATACATGGGGTGATTACACAGCTCTTGAGATCATTCTATACGTGCTCGATGTCTTGTTTGAATACTAGAAAGTATACGTTGGCTCGTTGCTATGTCTTTGGTGGAATAATTACCACTGAAAAGCCCAATGCCCGACTAATGAAATATAGAGTGAGTATACTCGATCAAGGTAATTCGACGGGTTAGTAAATCTCTCAACTATAGATTTTCTACATATATATACATGATCTTCGCATAGAAAACGACTTGAGCGTCGGAGAGCTCGCCCCGGGGAAAGCCATCTTCAGGGTGTTTTCAGGTGAATCTCGCGTAAGAGAAGGTTGCTGAAGCTCGAGAACAACTACATGTAATCTAGAGAGGTGTGAAGGAATAATATCAACATCAGAACTGAACCGGAGAGTCAGAGGTCCCGCCCTACGCGAAGCAAGTGACCAGGAAGTTGCTGAGGACGTCCCCCAAACAAACAAATCCTCAACAAATCTGAGTCAAAGGTGTGTTGACCCTCGACGTCTTCACGAACGGTTGAATCGGGTTTCAACAGCAATAATCTTGATAATCAAGATTGTCTACCCCTTAAAAGTGGGATCTACACCTGAGTATCAAGGGTCAAAATTTGCAGAGTTGAAACTAAGGTCTGAAATAAGTGAGCAACAATAGTGATCAACATTAGGGGCGTGCAACAAGCCCTCTGGAGTTTGTTCAAAGAATTTGCATATTACGGCGATAACATGAGCTCAACCAAGAACAAACAAGATCTAGAGCTTACTCGCCAGCTAAGTTTTCTACCATTCTTCTTGAGCACATGACAAAGCATCACATACTTTGAAATTTTCTTTTATTAATACATGTTAATTGTTGTGAAGTGCTTAATTGCAAGTGGCCATGAGTAAGGCCATTAAACTGATTTCTCTATGATTATGTTGAAAGCATGGCACATGATGCCTGAAGCAACTAGCATACGGGTTGCAGGGGCACGAGCTGCCATCATCTTCAGTCTATTAGCCTACGGGCTGTATGGGCACGAGCTGCAATTCTATTAGCCTACAGGCTGCAGGGGCACGAGCTGCCATCTTAATAGCCTACGGGTCGCAGGGGCACGAGTTGTCATCTTATTAGCCCACGGGTTGCAGGGGCACAAGCTGCCATCTTATTAGCCTATGGGCTGCAAGGGCACGAGCTTCCATCATCTTCATTCTATTAGCCTACAGGCTGCATGGACATGAGCTGCCATTCTATTAGCCTACGGGCTACAGGGGCACAAACTGTCATCTTATTAGCCTACGGGCTGCAAGGGCACGAGCTGCCAACTTATTATCTTACGGGTTGTAGGGGCACGAGCTGCCATTTTATTAGCCTACGGGTCACAGGGGCACGAGCTTCCATATTATTCTATTAGGCTACGGCCGCAAGGGCACGAGTTGTCATCTTATTATATTAGCCTATGGACAGCAGGACAAGGACGCCATCAATCTTTATTTCATTAGCCTTGGGCTATAAGGGCACAAGCTGCTGCACAAGACCAGCTCAGAAACAAAAATTGTACTAGCTTTTACGCTAGCTGCAACACTATGAGAAATTGCACTAGCTGTAACGCTAAGAAAGCATAGAGCAAACAAGTCGTTATGCAGAGAAGCGAGCATGGGCCACGACGAGTCAGTGAGTGCTGAACTCCCGCGACCTCCACGGCCAACCACGAAGTCGAGCCGACAAGCGTCGCTCAAATAGCCTGAGCCGGTGAGTGCCGCTCAAATAGGTCGGTCGGTGGGCCATAGCGAGTTAGTGAGTGATGCCCTCCTGTGACCACCCAGAATTGCAACTAGCCCGAGCCGGTGAGTGCCGCTCAAATAGGCCGATCGGTGGGCCATAGCGAGTCAGTGAGTGATGCTCTCCTGTGACCACCCCGGATTGCAACTAGCCCGAGCTGGTGAGTGCCGCTCAAATAGGCCGGTCGGTGGGCCATATCGAGTCAGTGAGTGTTGCTCTCCTGTAACCACCCCGGATTGCAACTAGCCCGAGTCGGTGAGTACCGCTCAAATAGGCTGGTCGGTGGGCCATAGCGAGTTAGTGAGTACTGCTCTCCTGTGACCACCCCGGATTGCAACTAGCCCGAGCCGGTGAGTGTCGCTCAAATAGGCAAGTCGGTGGGCCATAGCGAGTCAGTGAGTGCTGCTCTTCCGTGACCACCTCAGATTGCAACTAGCCCAAGAGCAAATGCCACTCAAATAGGTCACGACGTGAGCCATGGCGGGACGGTAAGCGCCGCATCCCCATGACCACTCCGGATTAACAACCCGATGTTCAAGTGAACATCAATCGAACAGCGCGGAATGCGGGCCGTAGAGAGGCGGTAAGTGGCCGACCTCAAAGCGATCACCCTAGACCCGCACAAAGTCAAGCTAGCATGTTGCTACTCACCCTGAACATATTATGAGATTTGGCGGATCAACAAGTCATTGTTCCCCAAGCAGGGCCCTCGAGGCGTGAGGTTGACAAGTAAATGGTCCTCGACCGAGCCAAGTGACATAAGGCGAAAAATAAAGCTTTTGTAAAGATGCATGGTTTGCTACAAACCGTGCAAGCGGTGTCACAAACCTTGCATTTCCTACGAAGGCCAAAAAAGAAGCTTTTGTAAGGTCGCACGACTTGCCCGAATCCGTCTTCAAGAAGGGTCCGCTTGGCCAAAGCTGGTCTTGTCTCATGGAGCGTTGTTAGCACGCAGGTTCGGCCTCCCGAGTCTACATCAGCCTCGGAAGCCCGAGGGGCAAAATGATGAGGGAAAATATATATTTCCTAAATTATTTTAGTTAGTTATTATCCTAATTAAAGAATATAATTAATTATGGATGGTAAATTAGATAACTTGTTTATTTTACATTAATTGTGCAATTTTTATCATTTAAGAGACAATTAGACCTGAGCAAACGCGGGTTGGTCCGCCCGGCAAATAATACGGGCCTAGACAAGGATTCTAGCCTGAACGGGCCGTTTGGCCCGGCCCGGACGGGTAAGCGGGCCGGGTCCGGTTTAGGGTTTAGGCCCGTACGGGCCGCTCGGCCCGGCCCGCATATTATTTTTAATTAATATAACAAATATATATATATAAAAATATAACCTAAAATTACTTACCCTTTTCTTATTAATAGTATTAAATAATTAGTTTGGAGAATAAAAAAAATTAAAAATATACTTGAGAATGTCCAACCAGGCCGCCTGCGGGCCGCCCCGACCCGGAATTACGGGTGGGTCCAGTTAAGGATTCTGGCACGAATAACGGGTCGGGCCCGGACCCGACCTGCTTAAACGGGTCGTAAAAATGGGCCCGAACCCGTGTTTGATCAGGTCTAGAGACAATTAATAGGCCTATTAAGTTATAGGCCCATGAGGAAGTTCACAAGGCAAACCCAAGTAATAAATACTATAAAACCTTGCTTATTCATAGTCTCTTTCGACGTTCATTTTCTTAGAGACAGGCTTCATTAGAGAGCAATTGATAGCTTAGGGAGAATTGATGATTCTCTTTATTTGACTTGAGCGTCGGAGGGACTTTAGGGGAGATCCGACCCTCATTTTGACCGTATTCTTGGGTGCAGATCTTCAAGACTCAAGCATTCCTTGAGATCAATCGTCGTCGATTTTATCAATCTTTATGATACAAAAATATGCTACCACACTTTCCACCAATATATCTAAATAATTAAGAGGCCGACATATAAGCATAAAATTTTCTTTAGAATATTGACCATATCCAAATCTCCTCTAATTTTCAAAAGTACAGATAGCTAATGTCGCTCGCTTGCTCCATCCCCACTATTGAAAATTTTACACTTTGTAACAAAAAGTGGCTGCGCTGCCACTTTTTGAATATTTTTCAAAAGATTTATAATTTTACTGATGAGGGCAAATATATCTTTCTTAAATTATTTTAGTTAGCTATTATCCTAATTAAATAATATAATTAATTATGGATGGTAAATTAGATAGTTTGTTTATTTTACATTATCTGTACAACTTTTATCGAGATAATTAATGGGCTTATTAGGAAGTTCACAAGACAAACCCAAGTAATAAATACTCTAAAACCTTGTTTCTTTCTAGTCTCTTTCGACGTTCTTTTTTTTAGAGACAGCCTCCATTAGAGAGCAATTGATAGCTTAGGGAGAATTGGTGGTTCTATTTATTTGACTTGAGCGTCGGAAGGGTTTTAGGGGAGATCCGACCCTCCCTTTGACCGTATTCTTGGATACAAATCTTGAACATTCAAGCATTCCTTGAGATTAATCGTCGTCGGTTCCATCAATCTTTATTGTACAAAAATATGCTATCACACTTACAAGATCTAAAGTCCACCAATTTATTTAAATAATTAAGAGGTCGACATATAAGCATAAAATTTTCTTTAGAATATTGACCATATCCAAATCAACTCTAATTTTCTATTTTAAAAGGTGAAATGTGTATTCCGATAGTAGTGTTTGCCAAAATTAAATCTAAATCGTGGAAGCGGTGAAAGGTGAAATGTGTATTCCGGCCGGTTCAAAAAAAATAGGGTAAGGGTCCGGTTCAAGCATGTAATATGTCCGATTTCGATTGAAATTTTATTTGTTTGAATGATATTAAAACTTAGATTTGAAAAGTGGATTATAAATTCTTCTCCATTTATTGCTTGTATTATTGGAGGTAGTACGTTGGATCTTGGGTTGCAGACGATACTTTATAGAATTGAGCTAAATATTCTTATGAAGATTGATAGCCTTGTTTTTGGATGAGATGATCTTATCTATTTTTTAGAATTAGGTGAACTAGTTTGGGTTACACGATTTATTTCAGAGTTATGGGGTTTATTATGAATGAATATTCTTATTAAGGAAAATAATAAAGAATTAGTTTCTCTTGGAGATTATTAGTTAGTTTTTAAGTTTGGTATAATATTTGAGTTATAGTTTATATATATATCATGTAAGGATACTATTTTTAGAAGCTTGAGTGTTTGTAAATTATAGGAAATTAAAGAATATTACTTATGGATAATGATATTTATTTTTATTAATATTTTATATGTCTAATTAGTGTGTTGGGCCAAACCTAATTTATTATCTGAACCTAACCTAATTTACCCTTATAAATACTAATTTCCGTTCAAACCCTAGCCTCTTAAATATATTTCCTCTTCTCAGCCTCTCTCTCCCCTATTTGCGTAGTAGAGCATAAGGTCGATATGAGTACGTTACTAATCTTTAAAATTTATGAAAATTTTATGGGTGATAGGTGACATAGTAGAGAGAATGTATGTAAAATTTCATGATATTTGGATATGTATAAAACGAGATAAAAATCTATCAGTGATTTTTCATTATTTTTCATTATTCATGGAAAACTGGATATAATGATATACTTTGAAAATTTATTATAAATTGAGTTTTAGATCAGAATTGGGAGTTTGATATGTCGATAGTCTCGTATTGAAACCTAGTTTTTCTGTTTGTAAAATTTCATGATTGTGAGGAACATTATGTTATTATTTTATATGGAAAACTGAGGTTGGTTCAAATCTGAGAACTATGGTATAACAGTGGAGTGTTATTGTGATATATGTTTCATTTGATGTCGGATTTAGATAATTATTGAGGCATTAGGTTCTAAATCTTGAAGGCTATCTTTATGTAAAATCTAAGGAATTTTGGAAGTCGTTTGATCTAGTTTTTGTATTTTACAAGTTGACTATCAGATTATGAAAACTTAGGGTTTTTATCTATGTGTGTTTTCAATGTATATCGTTCTATCCAGTTTTCCGTGAATATCGAGAACCACTCATAGATTTTTATCTCATTTGATACAGATTCAAATACCATGAAATTTTACAGACATGCTACATACTATGTCACCTATCATCCATAAGTTTTCGAGTACATGCTCCATACTATGTTGCACGTACGTATGAAAAAATTGAGTTAAATTTATATTTATTCAGTATAATTAAAAACGGACTCAATGTTTTTTAAAATGCGACATGATATGACGGATAATGGTTGAATGAGTGATGACACCTAGGCGAATTGAATATGGTGTCGACACACAGGATTTTGAACTTTCCTTTAGTGTATATAGATATATAGATTGAAAAAAAATTATAGTATTTGATAAGTGAATTAATAAAGAAAAGTATTACATCAAGATATACTAAATCATATCCAATCAAATCATAAAGATTTTCCTAAGGTTTAAAATTGAAAACAAATATATAGAGTATTAAATTTTGAAAATAGGATAATAATTTTTATATTGAATTTTGAAGGGAATTTTTTTTTTTTAGAACATGCCAACTGACAAAATGATATGTTGCACGTACGTATGCAAAATATATAAATGATCCAGCGATCAGCAGACTTGTTCTAGTTCGAAGTACATCAAATACGTAGTACAGATTTTACTTAGCTGGCTTTTATGTTTTCCTTACTTGATTTGAGTAAAGGCGCGCAGATTTGTTCAAACATTGGTTTTGGTCAACGTTATATACCAGCTAGAATGAGAAGTTTGTTAATTAGGGCAGTCCGTCTTGTGTTTATTCATATGTAAGGACTGTTTATGTACACAGGCGCGCTCCACCAGATATCTTGGGCAATAAGGAGTTGTTCAATGTCGTGGAAGTACAAATGGTCATTGATGAATGTGTTCCTCTTCTTGCTCTTTTGTAAAGGTCGTACTCCAGGGACAAGATCACTTTCCAAATGCACACCCTTTGATCACCACATAGTTAGTTAAAATAACTCGTCCCACAACTGCTTTAGTAGATTTTGGCGGATTCTCCATTTTGAATGTGACGAGCGATGCGAACTTGAAGAATTCGAGGCCATTGCCGATAGAGGAGCACTGTCAAACATCGTTCAAAAGCTCACATCATAATAAGTGATGGACTGATGGTAGATCGAATTAATTAGAGGAGCACTATTCATGAACAAAGTGTTTAAAAGCAGGGAAATCAGGTAGAACGCAGCAGCACAACAGTAAAGAAAGAATATGGCACGGTTTCTGGGTTCTGAGACATACGTAGACATCACATATTCTACCTAATTAAAGAAGAAGAAGTTATTAACAATAGAAACAATCGGAGCACCAAGGAATAACAGAGGGAAACATGGCACGGCTTATCCTTTATTAGATGCCAACGTTCGTCCTAGTAATATTGATGCTCCGGTGCTAATAGAAGAGTTCTCATGTGAATTTGTTTAAGGACACTATATTTGCACTTTATGTGGATAACAGAACAATTGATCAAAGTAACTGTCACTTTACTTTATTATTTCATAGATATGATGAGTGAATAGTATTTGCTCCATTCTAACAAACGTTCATCCTAATGGAGCGCGCAAGAAGAAAAGAGCATACTAAAATGGTTTCAAGTGACTATAAGTTGGATTAATTAGTAGACTTGTTGTGGAGCACATACAAGACCACAACTGGTATCACCAACAGCATCCCCACGCTTGGAGGACCCATCACCGTTGGCACGTAGAGAAGGAGGGCCGACACCACAAAGAATGCCAACACTGCTGCCGGGCTAAGCCAGTTTCCGTCACGAGCCATTGATGTTCGCTAAAGAGTCGTCACGAATTAAGATGTAAGTGGTGTCCAAATTGTAATGTGCTCCACAAGAACTCCCAAGGAATGCCGCTGACATATATATATAGATGTTCCTTGGAGGCCGACGGTTGGGAAGTTGGGGTTTCCCATTATAAATGAAGGTGGTTATTTGCGGTTATGAAAAACCGGTTTTTTCGCGCGAGATTCGTGTAACTGTGTACGGTTGTTCTCTTTGAAAAATATAAAACTGTTAAACCCCACTGGGCTGCATGTAAGTCTAATGGGCCGGGTACACGTCCATTAAATGATATACCCATACGGGCTTATTTTCAAACCGGTGGACGACTCTAATGACATCGAAATAACGTGGTTGTGATTCCACTGTTATCAAATAAAACGGACCCAAATACAAAAAGACCCTCCTCGTTTGGTTCAAGGTCCATTTCACATAAAATAGATGTAACTCGTGTGTTTTATTTCACATTTATCGTCATAAGGTAGATAAGATCTGTTTTGTGAATTTGATATCATATTGTTAAAAATATTTTTTAAATCCACATTATATGTTTGGAGAGGATGACTTAGACATTGATGTCGCAAATCAGACGTGGTAGCAGTGGAGGCCGAGCTCGTGAACGTAACATCATAGTGCAAATCAGCAATTGAGGTAGCAAGATAATACTCCGGTCCGAGGGATTTGTTTATTTCTTTTAATATTTTTCAAAAAATAGTATATAAAAATTATATACTTAATTGTTATAGAAATATGTAGATAGTGACTGTTAATTATAAAAGTAGATGAATGCTAATATAAAAAAGAATTAATTGAATCAAAAGTATAAACAATAGAAAAATCAATAGATAAACATTTCATTAAAACAACAATAACTGAAAATATAAATAAATAAAATCAGTAGAGAGACATTTTGTTAAGAAAACAATAGAGAAAAAAACTACTTGATCAACTAAAATTCGGAATTTGGATTGGTGCAGTTCATGACATATCCTTTCATGCTTGTAAATTCAGAATTTGGATTGGGATGATTAAGTATGAAAGGATAATTGAACCTCTATTATGGGAGTTTATGTAATTACAGATTTTGTTTAGTTTGTGGAATTAAAAACTATCAATCAACCGAAACTAACAATGAAAGAGAAAAAATTAATTTTGGTATAGTATACAGATGTTTAATTTGGAAGCAAAATATTGCCTTTATGCTTTATCATTGCAGATCTTGCAATTGCAAAGATGGGTGATTGCAAATTCTGGGAGCAAATAAACTTTTTAGTATAGTACGGATGTATTGTTGACTTGTTGATATTTTGGAAGCAAAATCTATTTTACTGCTATTTTCTAAGCAAAACTCAATACGGGTGTATTTTGTGTTAAATTTTGGAAAGAAAGGTGATTGTAGATTTTTGAAAGTTGCCTTTATTATTTTCTGTTTAATTTTGGTATAGTGTATGGATGTTTAATTTGGAAACAAAATGTTGTATTTATCATTGCATATCTTGACCTTTAGTTTCGATAATAGAATAATCTTGTATATAAGAATAAAGATTTCTACAAATCTTGTATTACTCGAAATATTAATTATATTGATTTTAAAAAAAGTCATGGTTAGTTGCCGCCTAATATACGTGATACGCGTGGGCGCAAGGAAAGACCCCACTCTAACTCCCTTCATTGCTCTAGAAACCGAAAATGAATAAAATGACATGTGGTAGAAACAATGACAAGATGCCATGTGGTATAAGAATGGGTGAGTTTAATAGGAGGATGTCATATGGTTTAGAGGGGTTGTGGTTTAGTAGATTAAATTTTAAAAAGAAGAGTGATTGCAGATTTTCGAAAGTTGTCTTTATTATTTTCTGTTTATTTTGGTATAGTGTACAGATGTTTAATTTGGAAGGAAAATATTACCTTATCATTGCAGATCTTGACCCTTTAGTTTTGATAATAGAATAATCCTAAATATAAGAATAAAGATTTATGTAGATCTTCATTACCCGAAATATTGATTATATTGATTTTTTTTTTAAATTCGAAAATGGATAAGATGCCATGTGGCAGAAATAATGACAGGATGACATGTGGAATAAGAGGGTATGCGTTAAATAGGAGGATGTCATGTGTCTTAGATGTATTATGGTTTAGTAGATATATAGTAGATTAAATTTTGGAAAGAATGGCAATTGTAAATTTTTGAAAGTTGCCTTTATTATTTTTTGTTTAATTTTGTATAGTGTACGGACGTTTAATTTGGAAGGAAAATGTTGCCTTTATCATTGCAGATCTTGACCATTTAGTTTTGGTAATAGAATAATCCTATATATAAGAATAAAGAGTCTTGCACATCTTATACTACCCGAAATATTGATTATATTGATTTTTTTTAAAAATGCATAAAATGCCATGTGAACAAAACAATGACACGATGCCATATGGCATGGCCTAAGAAAGGGTGGGTTTAATAAGAGGATGTCATGTGGCTTAGAGAGATTGTGGTTTAGTAGATTAAATTTTGGAAAGAAGGGTGATTGTAGACTTTTCAAAGTTGCTTTTATTATTTTCTGTTTAATTTTGGTATATTGTACGAACGTTTAATTTGGAAGTAAAATATTGCCTTTATCATTTCAGATCTTGACCCTTTAGTTTTGGTAATAGAATAATCATATATATAAGAATAAAGATTTATGTACATCTTGTACTATCCAAAATATTGATTATATTGATTTTTAAAATAAAAAAGTGAAAATGCATAAAATGTCATGTGACAAAAACAATGACAGGGTGTTATATGGCCTAAAAAGGGGTGAGTTTTATAGAAGGATGTCATGTGACTTAGGGATTGTGGTTTAGTAGATATATAGTATATTAAATTTTGGAAAGAAGGGTGATTGCAGATTTTTGAAAATTGTCTTATTATTTTATGTTTAATTTTGGTATAGTGTACGGATACCTAATTTGGAATCAAAATGTTGTCTTTATCATTGCAGATCTTGACCCTTTAGTTTTAGCAATAGAATGACCCTATATATAAGAATAAAGATTTTTGCAAATCTTGTATTATCTGAAATATTGATTATATTGATTTTTTTAAAAACTAAAATGGATAAAATGCCATGTGTGATGTGATCCGAGCCCACCTGGGTCCGCCTTCCTATGGTCTGCCTCGATCGGCGGTCTGACCTAGCGGCCCAGCCCACGGTCTGCCTCAATCGGCGGTCTGACCGCTGGCGCCCTGATCACAGAGCAGGGCTGCAGCCCCTGCACCCCAACCTGGAGGGAGGCTTGCGCCTGTTAATCCTCCAGGATGTTGGTGGGGGGACTCGAACCCCCGACCCTTTGATATGAGGGCAGTGGAATGCCCATCATATCACCAACTACACTGCTCTGTGATCAGGGTGCCAGCGGTCAGACCGCCGATTGAGGCAGACCGTGGGCTGGGCCGCTGGGTCAGACCGCCGATCGAGGCAGACCATGGGAAGGCGGACCCAGGTGGGCTCAGATCACATCAATGTGGTAGAAACAATGACAATATGTCATATTGCATAAGAAGGGATGAGCTTAGTAGGAGGATGTCATATGGCTTAAAGTGGTTGTGGTTTGGTAGATATGTAGTAGATTAAATTTTGGAAAAAAGTGTGATTGTAGATTTTTGAAAGTTGTCTTTATTATTTTTTGTTTAATTTTGGTATAGTATACGGATGTTTAATTTGGAAGCAAAATGCTGCCTTTATCATAGCAGGTCTTGACTTTTTAGTTTTGATAATAGAATAATCATATATATATATATATATGAATAAAGATTTTTTCATATCTTGTATTACCCAAAATATTTATTATATTTATTTAAAAAAACGAAAATAGATAAAATGTCATATAGCATAAACAATTACAGGATACCATGTGGTATAAGAAGAAATGAGTTTAATAGGAGGATGTCATGTGGCTTAGAAGGATTGTGATTTAGTAGATATATAGTAGATTAAATTTTAGAAAGAATGGTGATTGCAAATTTTTGAAATTAAGTTGTCTTTATTGTTTTCTGTTTAATTTTGGTATAGTGTATGGATGTTTTATGGAAGCAAAATGTTGTCTTTATCATTGCAGATCTTGACCCATTAGTTTCGATAATAGAATAATCCTATATATAAGATTAAAGATTTTTAGAGATCTTGTATTATTCAAAATATTGATTTAAAAAAAATAAAAATAGATAAAATATCATGTGACGGAAACAATGACAAGATGCCATGTGGCATAAGAATGAGTAAGTTAAATAGGAGGATGCCACGTGGCTTAGAAGGATTGTAATTTAGTAGATATATAGTAGATTACTTGTAAATCTATACATATCATAAATGTACATATTTGCCTAAAGTTTAAATTTGATAATGGCATACTCTGAATATGTCATGCAAAAATATAATGTAAAATTTATGATAATTTTGTTATATTAATCTTCTTCTTTTAAAAAAAAAATGTCAACACATATATAAACTTTTCCGAACAATAATATTATCAATATTAATATATAAAAAAAAATATATAATATTATGTGAGGTGGTACTGATATGGCATGATATCATTATCTGAAAGTTTAGACGAAAGTTTTAAATGTCGAAGTGATATGTGGCATTTTAAGGAATTGCTTTATTATTATACATTGATACTTTTGGTATGGTATTATATATATTAGTCAATCGATATATATATCACAACTTATATAATTGCCTATAATTTCAATATGAAAGTGAATGATACTCAACATTTTTCAAATAAAATATTTTGTAGAAAATTTGGTAATTTTTTATATCAATCTTAATTTTTTGTAAGTATGTTGACGTATGTATAAACTTTTTGTATTTGAATTATAATAATAAAACATATAAAATAATAATAAGGTGGTACATTTTAGAAAGAATTAATTATAGAAAATAGTTGTAAATCGATAAAACATATAAAATAATAATAAGGTGGTATATTTTTGGAAACAAATCACTTAGTTTCCAAAGCACATGTTATTGTATTTTTAATATTATGTGGTCAATATTGGAAAGAAGATAATAAAATATTGCAAATTTGTTTTAGTGCTTAAGAAAGATATGATACGGAATATTTTGTTGTACATTTTGGAAATATTTGATTGTAAATAATATTGGTATGGTAAGTGTAGGATGCTATTAGTGCAAATTTTTTTATTTTTAAAATAAATCTAAAAAAACAATAGGCTGACACGTGTCCAATTCAATACCGTGACGCCATGTGGTAGCGTAAAACTCGGGCTCATTCTAGGGGTGCCACGTGACGCAGAGGGTATTCTGATTTAGTATATATATAGTAGATTATTCAAGGACGGTAGAAATTTTTAATACTATAAGTTTGGAATGTATAAAACATTAGAAATTTGTAATGATTGCCCAAAATAAAGAGTGCCTTCATGAACTGCTTGAATAGTTATGTCGTCAGGTAAATTAAGCCGAAATTGGTTTAATATCAACGACCATCTCATTTGTCTTCTTGGAAAAATACGTAATTTTTTCTTTATCAGATTAAGAATGTTAATCCGAGAAATAATTTATTTTTAAAATTGCTGCAAAACTTTTACTAGAAATATACAAATGTTTACAAAATATATAACTCACAACCCACACTCCAATTACACTTAGGAATTATACGCACAAAATTCCTTCAAAAGCTTCTCTGTTTAATCTTAAACTAAGCTCTTTTTTCTCTCTGTGTTTTTGGGATGATTAAAAAACAAAATACAAAACTCACATTTATAGGCTTTTGTAAAAACAAATGTGTGGATGAATTCTTTCAATTTTAATCTTGTCATTCTATTGCTTTCTAAAAAACAAAAGGGTGGTTAATAGTTTATTTTATTTCAACTAAATTAGAGATTTACTATTTCTTCAACAATCTCCCACTTCAAGACTGATTTTAATCTGGCTTAGATTAGACTTTCATTAAAAGGGCAAAAATTCGGCACGACCGAATTTTTCCCATATTATACACGTTTTTTTGGGGAAATTCGTTTGCACCTCGATGCGAACATATTTTTTATGTTCATCACTTTTTTCTTTAAATGTTCACCACTTTGATGCCCAAATATTCACAAGTTTTGTACCTAGATGTTCATAAGTTCTTTACATATGCATGTTCCTCGTTTTTCTCTTATATGTTCTCACTTTTCATTGCGGACATGTTTTCGATGTTCATCGCTTTTGTCCGTTAATGTTCATCACTTCTTTATGTATGTTCATATCTTTTCTCATATACGTTCATCAATGTTCGCATGAACATGTTTTCGATGCTCATCACTTTTTTCCTTTGATGCTCATCAGTTTCATGTCCAAATGTTCACCACTTTTGTACCTAAATGTTCATCACTTTTTTATGCGGCTTTTCTCATATACGTTCATCACTTTTCGCGAACATATTTTTGATTTTCATCTTTTTTGTCCTTTGATGTTCATCACTTTCATGTCAGATGTTCAATATTTTTGTATCTAGATGTTCATATATCACTTTTCATGCATACTTGTTCATCGCTTTTCTCCTTTACGATCATCACTTTTCGTTGTTAGATGTTCATTACTTTTGTGCATCGATATTCACCACTTCTATGCTCAGATATTCGTCACCTTGTATCTAGATGTTCATCATTTTTTTATGCGTGCATGTCTATCACCTTTTTCATATATGTTTATCACTCTTTATGCCTATATGTACATCACTTGTTTAGGCATATATGTGAACCATTATGCCAACATGTACATCACAACACGCATACAAGATAAGTCTACATTTTACTTACTTTAAACTTGATTTCATATTAAAGATCAACAATATTACGTTATATAAACATGCAATGAACATTAAATGATCATTTTTGTAAGATTTGAGAGTTTAGAAAACAAAACACAAGGATAAAAACACTAGAAAATTCTATATTTTTAGCTGTAATGTGGTGAACAACGCTTATATACCGTGATAAACATCTATGAATAAAGCAGTAAACATTCGTATTCACTGAGAACAAATACGCGCACAAACACGAGAACGCCTCTAATGCATTCTCAATTCTCTTATTAATGATTCTCACTTAAACTTTCGCACGTATATATATATTGAATGTTATGCTAATAACCAATTGAGTTATGATAAAGTGGAGTTTATTTGAGATCACAACTTGATATAGACCCTCTCTTTTTTGTCCTCATCCAACATAAAAGTATTATTAATTAACAACGCACATTATAGTTCATGTGCAAGATTAACCAAATTAGTGCTTCATTGAACGTGGATGTAAAGTGCAAGACTTGGACCAAATATATCCACACAAGACAAGATATATAGATGATAAAAAAAAATCATCATGCCAAAAAACCCACCAAATGAAAAAAAATGAAATACTATTATTCAATAATTATATGAAAATAACTACTAAAGTGTAGCATTATTTATTTTGACAAATCACCAGTCGATAATCATGTGAAGTTTATAAAATCCAGGGTAAAATATCTTAAACCGTCCGTAATGTAGGTGAAATTATGTAAAATAGTTAACATATACGACTTTAATTATACAAAATCACTCACTAGCTTGCTATATTGTAAATGTACGATTGTAGTACGTATTTAATCTAATATATAGATTGAGGATATTGTATAACAGGCTCTTATTTCTTATCGTACAACGTGCGAAGCAATCTTGGCCGTTGATTTTTTTTTGTCAATTATTTTTTTTATTTTTTTTTCGTCTCCTTATCATTCTGGATTGACCTATATTGAAGGTTCACAAATAAGCTCGTAACGTTTATTTATTTGTGCACTGAAGTTCACAAATAAGTACTCAATGTGCAAAGACATGTGTTTGAACATGAATATGTTATATGTGAACCTTACGTCATAGAAAAATGAACATTTAGTACTTAGATGTGAACGTCAATAATTGTTTATTCCAGAACGATCAGAGACGAAAAAAAAAGAAGCTCTTAACGTCCTCTGATCATTATGAAATAACCTATATCCAAGGTTTACAAATAATATTTTAACGTTCATTTATTTGTGCACTGAAGTTCACAAATAAGCTCTAAATGTGCAAAGACATGTGTTTGAACATGAACATGTTATATGTGAAAACTCATGCACATACATACAAAATTTCATGCACATCGTGTGATGTGCATGGATTTTTACCTATATGTGCATATTCTCACGTTCTCACCTAAGCACCCTTTCTCACCTGATCCGCATCCATATATATATATATATACACACGGTTTCTCTAACCTATGTCCTAACGACATAGGTTAAAATTCCGGTTTTGCAAACTAAATCTTAAAAAGGAAATTGTGCACCCTTTTAAAAATATTTAAAATTCCTAAATAATTAACATCTAATTAAATCTTTCTAAAGGTATAGGTTAGAAAAATCGATATATATATATATACTAAACTAGAATTTAACAACATTGTATGACATCCTCTTATTAAAACTGTCACGTGTAATTTTTTTCTTTTTTCACTTTTTTAAAATAAATTTAATGACATATCATTTTTTTTCTTCTAAATTTAGCACTAATATTATCCTAATTTAAATACAAATCAATCACAAAGACCACAAATCAATTACAATGATTAAAAAGGTTACAAATCCAAAACATCCACAACAATGATCAACTCATAATTAGACTGATCTCCTCTCGCAAAAAAAGAAGAAGAATTGGATTGATCTCCATATGATTCTTCTTCAAAAGGACTATCCAGAACACCAGACTCACCGTTGCCCCTGCCTTCGCCTCTTTCAAACCTAAGTCGTCATGCTATGCCATCACCGGTTAGCGTTGATCTTTTTTCCCTCCATGGTCGATCTCCCTTTATCACCATCGCCACACCATCACATGTGAACGTCGATCTGCACATCCCCTTCCATGTCACCGTCTTGGAATTTTTGCTTTGTCGCGACATTTGTCTTGGTAAAGGCTTTGGACCTTTTAATTGGCAAGAAAATCTATTAAAGTTGCAATGGCCATTAGCCGGAACACACCAATTCATGTACTTGTGCATATTCTCAAAGTGAACTAGAACCAAACCACGACACATGACACCCCCTCATAAAAAAATATCACGTGTCATTTTCTCCTATTTTTACTTTTTAAATAAATTTAATTATCTATCAAAGATTTTTTATCCTAAATCTAGCACTAATCTTTTCCTGATTTACATACAAATTAATTACAAAGATTACAAATCAACCACAAGAGATTGCAAATCCAAAACTTTCACAATACTTATCAACTCAAAATTAGACTGATCTCCTCTTGCAAAAAATAAATAAATTGGATTGATCTCCATGTGAGTCTTCTTCAAATGGACTATCCAAAACATCGGACTCGTCGTTGCCCCTACCTTCGCCTCTTTCAAAGCTCTCCCACCATCGTCGGTGAGCGTTGATCTTTTTTTTCCCATGGCCAATCTCCCTTTATCACCATCATCATGCCATCACCGATGAGCGTCGATTTACACATCCCCTGCACGTCACCGTTTTGGAATCTCTGGTTCGTCGCGACGTTTGTCTTGGTAAAGGTTTTATACCTTTTTAATTGACAAAAAAACCCTTAAATCGATCTACAATAGCCATTACCTGGAACACAACAGTTCAAGTATTTGTGTATTTTCAAAAAGTAAGACTAATTGAAGATCATATACTGGAAAATTTAACAACAAAGATTAATGGTCAATTGAAAATTAGATAGTAGTTATAGTCTTATTGAAAATCGAGGTAAGCATCGAGTTAACTAATTGCTACATATTTATGGATATATGATTTTAAACTAAATACAAGTTATAGAAGATCAGAGATCATGAGTTTTGGTTATAACTATTTTGTTAGAAAAATAATTAAAAGATATTTGATATGAGATTGAAAAAAATATCTAAAACTGTAACACCCCCAATTTACACCGGAGATATTACATGCCAGTGACCTCAGACTTTACTGTCCAAAGTCATCCCAGGCTTTTCCAGAACAGACAAGCTTAAATACATACACAATTACATATTAATTGAAAGATTAAACAGCGGAAGACTTTAAATAGTCAACGTATAACATGGCTTAAATTATGAAGATACATCAAGGTAACACTTAACAAACTTAAAACACTTAACAACTTAAATACTGACTTTAAATCTTCGTCTGCAAGCTTCTTATCCTTCAATAGGTTACTTAAACTCCGGAAATCAACTCCTGATGTGCCGAATCGAACGGATGACACCAACCCACATGCAGAGAACAAAGTTCGTGGGTTAGTCTACTGAATAGACTAGCAAGGGTACAAAGCAGAGTGGTTCGGGTGATCGTGACCGTTTACTATCATTGTCCCTTGAATAAAAACCGAAGAAACGATATATAACCCGACACTTTCACGAAATGATTTAACAATTAGATATGCACTGAAGAGAAGACTCCAACTGAAATGAGCCTTATAGGAAATTATGACAATTGCTAGGGAACATTAAAGTTACACACACAAATGATTTAAAAGTTGACTGAGATGCTTCAGTTCACAACCAACCTCATCGCATACAGTGAATCCAGATTGAAAAGAGAACGTACTATGATCAAAGTCGAGACGAGTTTTCCTAGATGCACTATAACTTAGCTGCACTACTCGCCGAAGGTTTATTAATCATGTGCACTCGGGCACATATCTTATTTAATTACCAAACACACTTTACTGAAACACGTTAATGTTATTAAGAGCGGCACAAAGCTTAAATCTCAGGGTGATAATCATGTCGACCCAATTTAACACAACACACAAACACACACACGCATACGCACACACGAGGCTTAATATTATTTCGAGTAACAACGGAAGTTATTATTACACAGGGTGATCTTACGTTCACCCAGATTACACTGCCACAATGCTTACACTTTAATTTACAGGATGACAGTTACGTCCACCCCAATTACACTAGCTAAGTGCTTAATACACAGGACTGCAATTATGCCCATCCAATGGCGCTTGCAAGGCGCTTAAAACACTTCAGATCCTTAACGGTGGATAAGAAGCATAGGTCATGACCCTTAAATTATTATCCGGAAATTAACCCGAGGAGTATTACGATTTAAAGAAACGACAAATCATTACTTGGATTAGCGTTCCTATGAACATTAAGTTATAAAGAAACGACCAATCCTTACTTGGATTAGCGTTCCTACGAACACTCGTATTAACTAAATAGTCTAACACAACAATTATTCACATTAAAGCCATCCAGGCAATCAACTTAAACATAGAGATAATAGAAACGGCTAATCCTTACTTGGATTAGTTTTCCTATTAACCCACATGCTATTCTAGCATTAAGATTAAATTCACAACAATACCATCACGGTAATTATCACATATAATAGCGTTGTTCTAACAGATATACAACCTAACATAACATTACTTTAATCACGTTTATTTATGAAATTAGTTCCCAAACAAAACAACAGTTCACTCCAATTTAATTAACAATTAAATAATTGATAATTAATGAAACATGGAATGATTAAGCAAGAGCGAACCGTCACTTGCCTTAATCCGCAGAGTTGGAACAAGCCTAACGACGACGGAATCCCGGGCTCGACACGGATATAGCTCCGACAGCACAACAACCCCCGAGTCGACCCACAAGAGAAACCCTAAGTTAGATCCGACATAAACACAGTACGAATCTAAAAACGACGAAAGAAATCGAAAGAAACAACGCCTCGACGACGACCACCAAAGCCAAAAGCCAAAGAGGCATTCTGGCCTCTGGCGGCGGGCGCCGGGTTCATCACGGCGGGCGCCGGGTTCATCACGGCGGGCGCCGGGTTCATCACGGCGGGCGCCGGGTTCATCACGGCGGGCGCCGGGTTCATCACGGCGGGCGCCGGGTTCATCACGGCGGGCGCCGTGTTCATCACGGCGGTCGCCGCCATGAACACAGCGGGCGCCGTGAAGAGCCCAGAAACAGAACGGCAAGAAAGACTCACCAAATGGCACGCGACTTGGCCTCCTTTCGACTTGCTTTGGGTTCTAACCTTCAAAGGCTACCCAAAAGCTTCACAAGGGCCACTGGAACAACACCACACTACACCGGCGATCACTCCAAAGAACTCCGGCGAGGGCAAGCTTTTCCGGCGAGACAATTTTGAGGGATTGAAGCTTCTGATTTTAGCTCGAATCCGACCCCCAAGCCTCTCCTTTTATAGCCACAGATCGAGGGAGCACAATGATGGCTAGAAGGGTGTCGTGGTGGGGCTAAAACGATGATTGTCAAACGACTCCGGCGACCACAGGGCTACGCCCCCGCTAGGAAACGGCGGGCGCCGTAATTCCCTTGGTCGCCGCCTTGCAAATACCATGCGGCGGGCACTTACGGCAGGTGCCGCAAAAGCGCGGCGGGCGCCGTTTTCTGGTCGTCGCGCCCAACTAGAAGACGAGGCTACTATTGCCTCGAGCCCTTCGCGGCGGGCGCCGTAATAAATGCGGCGGGCGCCGCCACCGTGGCTTCGCCCTCCTCAGCTTTTGGACGACGTCGTCTTAAACCGGGATAAAAATAATCGTACACGAACGAGTATTAAAATCCAAAGTACGTCGTCTGTATTTTATTTCACTGAGAAAAATATTACAGATACATAGCACATTACAGAATGCCTCCAACTCTCTGAATTAAATTCGACGTACTAAACGGGTGTTCGGGAAAATTCCCAAAATAATCCTTACAGAATTACGGGGTATCACATCACCTCCCCTTAAAAGAAGTTTCGACCCCGAAACTTGCAGGAAGCCAATGAGGACACTGCCTCGAAACCAATCTTACCACCTGGATCCAACATCCTCAATCACTTCATCCTTGAAATGGATTACATGAGATATTACTCTTAATTCCTTAGGACATCATACTGAAAATGATTCATCCTCCTCAAAGCTTATGGCACAAACTCACACATGAGAGATAACTCTTGATCTCTCCGAACAAAACTCTACAAGTTCATTCCCTTTCTTTAAGAAATCTCGGAAGAACTCAGCGTATGAGATAACGCTTACCACTGTACTCTTTAGATGTATAAAGACAATCCTTCATACTGAATCTTTAATACGTCGGGATCATCAACATATCCCATCCTTAATTGCAACCTTTCTTCTTAGCACAACAACTCCACAACTTAATCTTCCTCAAAGAGTTGCACCTAGCCTTGTAGATGACATACTCTATGTATGAAGAAGAATCTTAGGAAAGGATTTAGATTTAAACAGTAGAGTCGACCTTCCGATTAACCTTATAGGGGACGAACATCTACGTTGCCCACAATACTCCACCACCATAAGTCCGACAGTCTTTATCCTTACTTGGCATAAGCTGTTCTCGACACTTACGAGGTTTTGTATGAACAACTAATTCGTAACGATAACACATTCAGAAATTTCCAAAACAAGGAAACACTTCATTAACATTAAACATTACATTAACTGTCAAAAGTTGCACATACAGATCACAATGCTACGGAGATTATCGACACACGTCGTTACTCCTTAATCTTAAAGAAAGACTTAACACGATTACAACTTAATGGATCAGGGTTCTTCTTTGTCGGCTTGGCTCATTACAAAGAGTCGTTGCCCTTGGCCTGAAGACCCCATAGGCGCTTTGCCTTTATTATGAGCCATAGACTGCTCAGGAGCATATACTTCTGGCCTTGAGTTCTGCCCACCTCTAACATTTGACGCCTGATACGACTGCATTGGTCCCTGACCCTTCAGTCTGCAGTATGCTTTTATGTGGCCTTCCCTTCCACAATTATGACATACTCTCTTGTCCTTTTGGCAATTAAAACTTGTATGCCCAACTTCACCACAGTTGTGGCACTGAATTACTCTGCTGCTCCAACCTGAGCCTCTGGCAGAGTTAGACTGAGTTGTCTCGGTCTTAGCACGATCAGACTTCTCAAACTTGGTAGGCGATGCCGGTCGTTTGAATGAACCAACCTGGCGATCCTGTTGCCCACCATTTCCCTTAACTTGCTTTTTCCCGCTTAAGGGCAGACTCCTCCAATGTGACTTCTGTCTTGAAGGCTGCATCCACATATTGTTCTAACGTAGAACAACCATGACGCAACATTAGAGGCTTGATCTCTGGATTCATCCATCCATATAAGTACCAGATCTTTTGCTCCTCGGTTGACACCTCAGGTCCAGCGTACTGCATCAAGTGATTGAACTTAGCTGCGAGCTCAGTCACCTTTAACCCATCAGTCTGCAGGTACAGAAATTCCTTATGCTTCTCCTCCCTCATAGCACGGGAAAAGAAACGGTCAATCATCTTTATTTTAAACATGCTCCAATTCAGCTCGGGATGATCTGCCAGACCGGTGCTCTCCCACCATTCGCTAGCTACATCCTTGAGTTGAAGAGAGGCGATGTGCACTTTCCCAGCCTCAGTGCAATTAATGTTTCGGAGCAACCGTTCCATATGTGAGAACCAATATGTCACCCTGACTGGTTCTCCAGTACCGTCATAGCTGTCATGCCTCATTGAACTCACGGCTTTTAACGCTTGCCCGTAAGTTCCTTTGTCCCTAACCACATTGATCCGAGGTACTTGCTCCACTGACTCCTCAACTTCAGGAATAGCCTGAGGAACTGGACCACCTTGTGCTTGTGGTGCAACTGGTCGCATAACATCTGTGATTGCCTGCATGACAATTCCTCGAATTGCCTCCACTGCTGCAGCATCAAACAACATCGGGGCGTTGGGCTGAGCTTGGCCATTGCCTCCCTGGTTATTGTTAGAAGCAGCCTCACGCTCTTCCCCTTGATTAGCGGCGCTCCTCATAATCAACCTTGGTTCAACACCAGCATGGGTTGTGTTCCTTGTGTTCACCATCTGCTGGTGAATCATAACGTTACTTTAGAACTTATCCAACTTAATTATGACACTATAGTCAAATACGTCATGATACAGATTATAGGGGTCCAAACTAATAACTTTATATTAGTCTGACTATCCTTCAATGTTAACTGCAAGAACGACCTTCTTCTGCTCACTAAAGACTGAGAACCTGGGAGAAATGTCAACCTTTAAATGACATCAATCCCTAGAATAGACAATATTCCTAAGAATGGATCTAAGGAATAAGTAACACTTGAAGCTTGCAGAAGTTTGAAATCACTTATCAACAACCTCACTTTCAACTTTATACCTTTAAACTTTAATTTAATTGCTTATAACACAACACTTTTTATAAACCAATTATAAATGACTTTCGAAATTCACAACGCGAAATCATTTAAATTAAATCACCACGTTACTTAAAAAGTTTGAAATTCTCAAATTTTCTCTTCAATATCAAATAGGTTTGAAAATAGTTTTCAAAATTAATTTTTGAAAATTCTCAAACCTAACAATAGGCCAAGAATTTTAAAACCTCGCTCTGATACCAGATCTGTAACACCCTCAATTTACACCGGAGATATTACATGCTAGTGACCTCAGACTTTACCGTCCAAAGTCATCCCATGCTTTTTCAGAACAGACAAGCTTAAATACATACACAATTACATATTAATTGAAAAATTAAACAGCGGAAGACTTTAAATAGCCAACGTATAACATGGCTTAAATTATGAAGATACATCAAGGTAACACTTAACAAACTTAAAACACTTAACAACTTAAATACTGACTTTAAATCTTCGTCTGTAAGCTTCTTATCCTTCAATAGGTTACTTAAACTCCGGGAATCAACTCTTGATGTGCCGAATCGAACGGATGACACCAGCACACATGCAGAGAACAAAGTTCATGGGTTAGTCTACTGAATAGACTAGCAAGGGTACAAAGCAGAGTGGTTCGGGTGATCGTGACCGTTTACTATCATTGTCCCTTGAATAAAAACCGAAGGAACGATATATAACCCGACACTTTCACGGAATGATTTAACAATTAGATATGCATTGAAGAGAAGACTATAACTGAAATGAGCCTTATAGGAAATTATGACAACTGCTAGGGAACATTAAAGTTACACACACAAATGATTTAAAAGTTGACTGAGATGCTTCAGTTCACAACCAACCCCATCGCATACAGCGAATCCAGATTGAAAAGAGAACGTACTATGATCAAAGTCGAGACGAGTTTTCCTAACTGCACTATAACTTAGCTGCACTACTCGCCGAAGGTTTATTAATCATGTGCACTCGGGCACATATCTTATTTAATTACCAAACACACTTTACTGAAACACGTTAATGTTATTAAGAGCGGCACAAAGCTTAAATCTCAGGGTGACAATCATGTCGACCCAATTTAACACAACACACAAACACACACACGCATACGCACACACGAGGCTTAATATTATTCCGAGTAACAACAGAAGTTATTATTACACAGGGTGATCTTACGTTCACCCAGATTACACTGCCACAGTGCTTACACTTTAATTTACAGGATGACAGTTACGTCCATCCCAATTGCACTAGCTAAGTGCTTAATACACGTGACTGCAATTATGCTCATCCAATGGCGCTTGCAAGGCGCTTAAAACACTTCAGATCCTTAACGGTGGATAAGAAGCATAGGTCATGACCCTTAAATTATTATCTGGAAATTAACCCTAGGAGTATTACGATTTAAAGAAACGACAAATCCTTACTTGGATTAGCGTTCCTATGAACATTAAGTTATAAAGAAACGACTAATCCTTACTTGGATTAGCGTTCCTACGAACACTCGTGTTAACTAAACAGTCTAACACAGCAATTATTCACATTAAATCCATCCAGGCAATCAACTTAAACATAGAGATAATAGAAACGGCTAATCCTTACTTGGATTAGTTTTCCTATTAACCCACATGCTATTCTAGCATTAAGATTAAATTCACAACAATACCATCACGGTAATTATCACATATAATAGCGTTGTTCTAACAGATATACAACCTAACATAACATTACTTTAATCACGTTTATTTATGAAATTAGTTCCCAAACAAAACAACAGTTCACTCCAATTTAATTAACAATTAAATAATTGAGAATTAATGAAACATGGAATGATTAAGCAAGAGCGAACCGCCACTTGCCTTAATCCGCAGAGTTGGAACAAGCCTAACGACGACGGAATCCCGGGCTCGACACGGGTATAGCTCCGACAGCACAACAACCTCTGAGTCAACCCACAAGAGAAACCCTAAGTTAGATCCGACATAAACACAGTACGAATCTAAAAACGATGAAAGAAATCGAAAGAAACAACGCCTCGACGACGACGACCACCAAAGCCAAAAGCCAAAGAGGCATTCTGGCCTCTGGCGGCGGGCGCCGGGTTCATCACGGCGGGCGCCGTGTTCATCACGGCGGTCGCCGCCATGAACACAGCGGGCGCCGTGAAGAGCCCAGAAACAGAACGGCGAGAAAGACTCACCAAATGGCACGCGACTTGGCCTCCTTTCGACTTGCTTTGGGTTCTAACCTTCAAAGGCTACCCAAAAGCTTCACAAGGGCCACTGGAACAACACCACACTACACCGGCGATCACTCCAAAGAACTCCGGCGAGGGTAAGCTTTTTCGGCGAGACAATTTTGAGGGATTGAAGCTTCTGATTTTAGCTCGAATCCGACCCCCAAGCCTCTCCTTTTATAGCCACAGATCGAGGGAGCACAATGATGGCTAGGAGGGTGTCGTGGCGGGGCTAAAACGGCGATTGTCATACGACTCCGGCGACCACAGGGCTACGCCCCCGCTAGGAAACGGCGGGCGCCGTAATTCCCTTGGTCGCCGCCTTGCAAATACCCTGCGACGGGCACTTACGGCGGGCGCCGCAAAAGCGCGGTGGGCGCCGTTTTCTGGTCGTCGCGCCCATCTAGAAGACGAGGCTACTATTGCCTCGAGCCCTTCGCGGCGGGCGCCGTAATAAATGCGGCGGGCGCCGCCACCGTGGCTTCGCCCTCCTCAGTTTTTGGACGACGTTGTCTTAAATCGGGATAAAAATAATCGTACACGAACGAGTATTAAAATCCAAAGTACGTCGTCTGTATTTTATTTCACTGAGAAAAATATTACAGATATATAGCACATTACAGAATGCCTCCAACTCTCTGAATTAAATCCGACATACTAAACGGGTGTTCGGGAAAATTCCAAAAATTCCCAAAATAATCCTTACAGAATTACGGGGTATCACATCACCTCCCCCTTAAAAGAAGTTTCGACCCCGAAACTTGCAGGAAGCCAATGAGGACACTGCCTCGAAACCAATCTTACCACCTGGATCCAACATCCTCAATCACTTCATCCTTGAAATGGATTACATGAGATATTACTCTTAATTCCTTAGGAAATCATATTGAAAATGATTCATCCTCCTCAAAGCTTATGGCACAAACTCACACATGAGAGATAGCTCTTGATCTCTCCGAACAAAACTCTACAAGTTCATTCCCTTTCTTTAAGAAATCTCGGAAGAACTCAGCGTATGAGATAACGCTTACCACTGTACTCTTTAGATGTATAAAGACAATCCTTCATACTGAATCTTTAATACGTCGGGATCATCAACATATCCCATCCTTAATTGCAACCTTTCTTCTTAGCACAACAACTCCACAACTTAATCTTCCTCAAAGAGTTGCACCTAGCCTTGTAGATGGCATACTCTATGTATGAAGAAGAATCTTAGGAAAGGATTTAGATTTAAACAGTAGAGTCGACCTTCTCGATTAACCTTATAGGGGACGAACATCTACGTTGCCCACAATACTCCACCACCATAAGTCCGACAGTCTTTATCCTTACTTGGCATAAGATGTTCTCGACACTTACGGGGTTTTGTATGAACAACTAATTCGTAACGATAACACATTCAGAAATTTCCAAAACAAGGAAACACTTCATTAACATTAAACATTACATTAACTGTCAAAAGTTGCACAGACAGATCACAATGCTACGGAGATTACCGACACACGTCGTTACTCCTTAATCTTAAAGAAAGACTTAACACGATTACAACTTAATGGATCAGGGTTCTTCTTCGTCGGCTTGGCTCATTACAAAGAGTCGTTGCCCTTGGCCTGAAGACCCTATAGGCGCTTTGCCTTTATTACGAGCCATAGACTGCTCAGGAGAAGATACTTCTGGCCTTGGGTTCTGCCCACCTCCAACATTTGACGCCTCAAAGAGCTTTGCTCAGTGACCGTCCGCTAATCCATTTATTTAATTGGTTTGAAGCCTTGATGTCTAAGACCATTTGTCGTTTTGACATTGTGTTGCGTCATTTAATTTTTGGTTTTTTCGCCTGGTACCCCTAAGATAAGGCAAAATTCACGAGGTGTCCCAAAGTTTTACATATTTCGCGCGGTACCCTTGAGTTTTGTTTTGTTTTTCACCAAATGTCCATCTATTAATTTTTTAATTAAAAAATCCCAAAAAAAACTTAAAAAAAAAAAGAGAAAAATCCCAAAAAAATCATCTCTCTACCTAGCCTACCCGCCTTTCCGGCAACTTGGATTTGGAGTATTGAATCCCTCAGCAAATCGAATATTAAGAACCGCCAACTCTCTATTGCATTCAGAGAAGGAACATCTGTTTACAACAAACCCAAAAGAGCAAAGAGCTCCAACTCCAGTCGTTCCCATCTTCCAAATGTCCACTCCACCCGCATCGCATTTCTCTTTCCGATCTGGGTCTGACAAATTTCCATCCTCAAATTGAGGCCTACCCAATTCAATTTCGGGGGCCAATTCCCCATTTGTGGATGTGGACTTGGGAGAGTCCGATTTCATGTGGGCGAATTCACCCTCCCTGGCTTCCGTGAAGAAAACTCGGGAGGAAAATCCAAAGCTTTCAACGGAAATGACCTCCCAATCAGGGGTTGGAGAGGGTTTGGGCGATTCCGTCTTCACCTTCTTCTGGGGGTAGGCGAATTCCTGAAAGTAGTTCATGTCAAGGATGCAACTGGAATCGACTGAGGAGATCAATTTTTTTTTTGAGAATTTTTTGCTTTTTTTTAGTCTTTTTTTGGATTTATTAATTAAAAAAATTAATAGGTGGACATTTGGCGGAAAAAAAAAACAAAATTCGGGGATATCGCGCGAAATAGGTAAGACTTTGGAGCACCTCGCGAATTTCGCCTTACCTCAGGGATACCAGGCGAAAAAATCGTTTAATTTTACATGTCTACTACACATCGTGCCACATCGATCTCTATTTTTTTTTCTATTATTATTATTATATATCGATTTCTTCTTCTTTTTCCTATTACTATTATTATATAAAATATTTTAAATATGATTCTGGTTTCTTTTTCAACGTATAGATTATTCACATTTAATCTTGATTTTCATAGTAGATAATATATATTAGGCATTTTTTTTAGTATTCTTTTTTAATTTTTTTATTTAATTAGTCATTTTTTATTGAAATTTCCTTTTAATTTATTTATTTACATGTATAAGACCTAATTCAACGTATTAAGTATGTACAAAATCACATTGATATTTGTTAATTGATTATTTAGAGATTTTTTATATTATTATACTTATTTTAATTTTATTTGTATTATCAGTAATTATATATTTTATCATTTATTTATTTATTAAATTATGAAATAGATACGTTTTTAATAATTAATTAAAATATTAATATAAAATTTTATGCAAGTTTCGTGCACGCTATGAAATTTAAACTAGGAACAGTAACGCATATTAATACGGATGACGAGTGATAATATTGTACAGTTTTGTGTAGATAAACTAACACCAAGTTTTGATCTTGGGTTGCTTGCCTGCTTGTATGAGAATTTACATATGTGGAATTAATAGACTTCTGAAAAATCTTGATATTCGTATTTCCCTCGATTTTTGTATTTTGAAAACTGAAAAAGATCCTTTTTATGAAATTGACCACTAAAATGATGCTCAGAATTGACCTTGTGAGTTTCACGTTAAAGTTTCAAGGTTACAGTAAATGAATCACCAGTACTCTAAATATCAGTTGCACCATTACTATTGATTTGGTCAAAGTTGCAGCAATATTATTGCAAATAACACGACATTAATAGTTTGTATTAATATTTTCAAGGCAACACAGGTATTAACAAAACTAGAAATCGAAGCTCGTGCAAAGCACGAGCCTTTTATGTATATGTAGTGTCACAATTTAAATTTGAGTTTTTAATATATGGATTGTTGTTTCATGTTTTATCTTAGACGATATATTGTTTGATATGTATTTAAATGTAATATCTAAGTCTTGACAAAAAAAATATAATATCTAAGTATTTTAGGTATAAAATGCTATGATTGTACGAAGTACAATTTTATTTATTTATTTTGGTCAGAAGTTCAATTTAAATTTTGAATTAAGGTGGTAGTTGTTTTTTGTAAGGATACGTTTTTTCCTTTGAAAGAATTTGGGAAATATTTTAGAAATGTCTATCTAATTATATGTTGTGCTTGAACTCGAGTATTTATAAGAAACTTGTTATAACAACTCTCATTTCTTACATGCTCCACTACACTCCACGTTTCTAATTTTTTGTCTTTATCTTACAAATTTATTGCATTTTAATAATGTCTTTTATGTATAAAATAGAACAATAACAATTATCCTTAACCAAAATAACAACACACCTACCTAAAACGATTTAGTACAAAAAAGAAACTAAAAATACAAACCTAATTGAATTTATGCTACCAATAGTTGAAGGGTTTACATCATCCATAAAATAGTTTGCTTTCTTCTTTATTAACAATCAGTCGTCCTAAATCGATTGTCTTTGTCCTCCTTCTAGTGAAAGCTACTGGTGCATGATGTAAACAGTCAATGCCTCAATAGTGCCATTAGATTATCCAATTCTCTGACATCTTCACATAAAATTAATCTATCTCGATCAAAAGACAATTATATTAATAAATTTAAAACGATATATGTAAGTATTGTAGACTACAAAAGAGATTCAAATACATATAATTAAGGATAGTTTACCGTGAGGTGGATATATACTTGCCTCATCGACAATCGAAAATCTTCATTCACATCTTTAACTTAATAATTATGCTTACTTCAGTGACCATGTCTTTTAAGGTGTTGGCCACTATCTTCCAAGCTTCACTATATGGCTTTCTAAAGCTAATTTTCATGTAGAAGAATGAGATGATGGATGCCCAAAGCAAATAAACGGAATACCACCGTTTTTGCCCTTTTATAGATGAAAATGTTACTTGGAAAGTGGAGCCATTTTGACATATAACCGTTTAGACATCTTGACTATAATTTGTTTTCAACCATTCACTATGTACTAAATACGGGAGTTACGTGTAGTAATTGGATAATATTAAAATATGAGTAAATGAGAGCAAAATAAAACGTATACAGTATGTAGTAACTATCACTAATTGAGATTTAGGTTAAAAAATGAGTCAAAACCTAAAGAGTAGTCCGTACGTAGAGGCAAGATTTAGCTGAAAAACGTGTGTGAGGGAGGGAATAATTACTTACAAATAGTGCTCATTTTTATATACACACATAATTATGCTATGGTATATTAAAATAAACAAAGAAAAATTTAATTACTTAAATTACAAAGTAGCCTATAATTATAATTATGTATTTTATATTGGTTTATAAACCCTATAGTAAAAACCGATCGAAAATCTAACATATTATATACATATTATATACTAAGAGTGATAAACTAATCATACAGGCAAACTATAACTTTAGGCTTATTTAAGCCTTTGATTTTGTCTTTAAAAGTTAGCATTCAATGACGTAGAATGCTAACTTTTAAATATATATAGATATAGATGGTTACTTTTCATACTTAATAGAAATATAAATTGAACTATGTTGAAAATTTAACGTGAAGATATAAGAATTATACAACGATATGAAAATGAGGACTTTTTAACTGATTAATATGTAGTAACTGTATATAATTGTCAATCAAAAACTTTGTATATTATATAGACAATTATAGATTATTAAAATAATTGTTAATATATGAAATTATCACTTTAGTACTTTTTGGATTTGAGAAATTGTTTAAATTTTGTGCTAAATAAATAAGGCATGAAATGAAAAAAAAACTAATTCATCTTTAAAAGTTAGCATTCAATGACCTAAAATGCTAACTTTTAAATATATATATATTGTTGTTTTTCATGCTTAATAGAAATATAAATTGAACTATGTTGAAAAATTAACATGAAGATATAAGAATTATACAATGATATGAAAATGATGACTTATTAATTGATTAATATATAGTAATTGTATATAATTGTGAATCAAAAACTTTTTATATTATATAGAATATTATATATTATTGATATAATTGTTAATATATGAAATTGTCATTTTAGTACTTTTCGGATTTGAGAAATTGTCTAAATTTTGGACTAAATAAATAAGGCAAGAAATGAAAAAAAAACAGTTCATTTTAAAAATTAGCATTCAATGACCTAGAATGCTAACTTTAAAATATATAATATAGATGGTTGTTTTTCATGCTTAATAGAAATATAAATTGAACTATGTTGAAAATTTAACGTGAAGATATAAGAGTTATACAACGATATGAAAATGAAGACTTTTCAATTGATTAATATGTAGTAATTGTATATAATTGTGAATCAAAAACTTTTTATATTATATAGAAGATTATAGATTATCAATATAATTGTTAATATATAAAATTGTCACTTTAGTACTTTTTGGAATTGAGAAATTGTTTAAATTTTGTGCTAAATAAATAAGGCATGAAATGGGAAAAAAGCTAATTCATATTTAAAAGTTAGCATTCAATGACCTAGAATGCTAACTTTTAAATATATATAGATAGATGGTTGTTTTTAATGCTTAATAGAAATATAAATTAAACTATGTTGAAAATTTAACGTGAAGATATAAGAGTTATACAACGATATGAAAATGAGGACTTATTAATCGATTAATATGTAGTAATTGTATATAATTGTGAATCAAAAACTTTTTATATTATATTGAAGATTATATATTATTGATATAATTGTTAATAAATGAAATTGTCACTTTAGTACTTTTCGGATTTGGGAAATTGTTTAAATTTTGGGCTAAATAAATAAGGCAAGAAATGAAAAAAAACAATTCATCTTTAAAAGTTATCATTCAATGACCTAGAATGCTAACTTTTAAATATATATAGATAGATGGTTGTTTTTCATGCTTAATAGAAATATAAATTGAACTATGTTGAAAATTTAACGTGAAGATATAAGAGTTATACAACGATATGAAAAAGAAGACTTTTCAATTGATTAATATATAGTAATTGTATATAATTAAATTGTTTATATTATATAAAAGATTATAGATTATCAATATAATAGTTAATAAATGTAATTGTCACTTTAGTACTTTTTGGATTTGAGAAATGTTTTAAATTTTGGGCTAAATAAATAAGGCATGAAATGGAAAAAAAAAACTAATTCATCTTTAAAAGTTAGCATTCAATGACCTAGAATGCTAACTTTTAAATATATATAGATAGATGATTGTTTTTAATGCTTAATAGAAATATAAATTGAACTATGTTGAAAATTTAACGTGAAGATATAAGAGTTATACAACGATATGAAAATGATGACTTATTAATTGATTAATATGTAGTAATTGTATATAATTGTGAATCAAAAACTTTTTATATTATATTGAAGATTATATATTATTGATATAATTGTTAATAAATGAAATTGTCACTTTAGTATTTTTCGGATTTGAGAAATTGTTTAAATTTTGGGCTAAATAAATAAGACAATAAATGAAAAAAAAAATCATCTTTAAAAGTTAGCATTCAATGACCTGAAATGCTAACTTTTAAATATATATAGATAGATGGTTGTTTTTCATGCTTAATAGAAATATAAATTGAACTATTTTGAAAATTTAACGTGAAGATATAAGAATTATACAACGATATGAAAATGAAGATTTTTTAATTGATTAATATGTAGTAATTGTATATAATTGTGAATCAAAAACTTTTTATATTATATAGAAGATTATAGATTATCAATATAATAGTTAATATATGAAATTGTCACTTTAGTACTTTTTGAATTTGAGAAATTATTTAATTTTTGGGCTAAATAAATAAGGCATGAAAAAAAAAACTTATTCATCTTTAAAAGTTAGCATTCAATGACCTAGAATGCTAACTTTTAAATATATATAGATAGGAGTATTAATTTGTAAACGATTATATTCCGTATTAGGAAGAGAGACTTAGGTTTGTAAACACTTAACTAAGCAACGTAACTTGTGTAGTTACACTAGATCGAGCTTTTAATTAACTTTTTTTCACATATGAACAACGTAACTTTGGTGTACAGATTTTTATCCCACACTAGTGCAATATCTATGTCATGTACAGTTGTTTGAAACTCATATATCTATATATATTATTAAAATCACATCTAATAGTTATAAAATATGAAACAATTACTTTAATTAACAACATTATGATTGAACTTTTCATATTTCACTTGCATGAAACTCTTTTAAACTGAACTTCAAACATTGAAATTGATTAAGATTCAATAAACATAATTATTGACAAAATAGTGAAAAAAATATAAAAAAGAAAATAAAATATATAGGAAATATGGATGGAAAACAATGATATAATATATCAAGCCTCCTAAATGAAGTTGAATATAATGATGCAAAGACACACATATGTATAGGAAGACATAAGATTATTTTTTTTTTTTTTTTTTACAGGAAACATGGCTAGAGAACAATGATAGAATAGATCGAGCCTCCTAAACAGAGTTGAATTAATGATGCAAAGACACACATATGTATAGGATGACATAAGAAAAAAAAATATAGTTTTCATATTGATAATCATTTAAATAAAGATCTTAATCGGATAACATTTGGTAAGTATGTATTTACAAATCAGAGCGATTTATATCTTCTATCTAATAGCCACAAAAGTCAATAAATCAAAATTAAGAAAACAAATCATATATGAAATAAATGATATCTAGTTGAAAACAAATTTAGGAACCAATTTTAGAAAATAAAGCACATAATTACATAAGATTTGGTTTATAAATTGGTAAAATATTTTTTTGCGTACAAATAGGTTTTTCTAATACAACTTCAACAAATAAATTTTGTTACTCAATTTAAAGTAAAATATCAAATATGAAATAAATTTTTAAATATTAAGATAGGTGGCTATGATGCATTCGTAACTATATATTAATTAAATATTATTAATTTGTATCTTTGTTAAATCCCTTTTTTATAAGAAAATTTGTATATTTGACATGAAATATATTGCATCTTTGTACGTATTATACTTATTTCATATTTCAAAACAGTTTATCTAACTACAATATCCAAAATAATATTTTTCTAAAATAAGGTTCGTTACTTATGTCCACAAGGCTTAGATTAGAATAATCATTTTAAAAATATTTACATAAACGAAGAATGAACTATATACAAAAGCAATAAAATCACATGCTAAATTACAAATTAGCTAGACTACATTTTATTATATTTCTCTTGTTTATAAATTATGTTTTTGAGTTTAATATAGCCTAAGTTATTTTTTTGATGTGTAAAAGGAATAAAAAGCACTTTCTAATCAGCACAATTAAGTATAAGTATATAAAATAATCAACCGTAAAATAGAAAAAATTGTGAAAATCCTTTCATCGATACATTGAACAACTTTTACAATTTACTAAATGATTTATTTTGAAGAAATATGAATAGTTTACAAACTCATTTAGTTATACATATGGTAGTTAGTAACTAAAAATTTTACAGTATTAAATAGTTAATAATAAAAGAGAAATGAATAAATCAAATATATATATATTTTCTAAAATAAAAAAATATTGTTTTCACATGCTAAGGTACGGGTTTGGATTTTAAAAGATGTTTTTAATATAGTTATACTAATAATTAAGAATAAATATAATCTTTCAAAAAACATTCCACTTTTTAATAATTAAAATAATCAAACATTGTGATATTAAATATTATAACATAATGAATAAAATTTATCATGCATAGTTTGCATTGACACAATTGTATATTTGTATCTTTGTCTAGGAATTTGTATACATTATAAATTAAAATTTATATAAACGTATATAAGATAATAAATGGTCTAATTTATTTACAATCTTATTAATTTTGAAATGCATTAATCGATTAATAACAATATTGATGGATGGAAAAAAATACTCTAGAACTTAGTTTATTATTATAAGGATAAAAATATAGTGTTTTAGGAGATACTGCTAAAATTATTAGTATAATTTAAGATGTAAATAAATAAATAAAGATAGTATAATATTTTTCTATATTTTTTTCAACAAATAATTCTAGAAATTCAAGATGATGTTTCACTCTTTTGACTCTAGTATGACCTCTTTTGATATCATAATCATGTGTATTACATTTGTTTAAATGTAACCTACAAACAAATATATCCAAGATCTATTACATATCACTAAAATTATAAAATACTACAAAAATCACATAATGAGGATATAGCTTGCTTGGTTTTTCGACATATAATTATTATATATGCTTTTTTTAGGTAATTATTGTTATGTATCCCAATATTGATTAATTTTGTGTTTGGTAAATTGACATTGGTGATCAAGATTATTGGAGAAGATTAAAAGATGTGGCCATAAAATACCGAGTGTTTAAAAGCATTTAATGTTGTAAGTTTATTATACTCCTCTTATCACAATAATACTCGTTTGTTTACATAGTTAATGTACAAATAAAGTTACATACTACTCCTCTTTTGATTGAAAAAATAACAAAAATCATTCAAATACAAAATAGAAAGAAAAAAAGTACATACATTTTATTTTAAAACAACGTTGTGAAATTTTTTAAATTTGGTCGATACAAACTTAAACTATGTCTCGTAAAAACTACAAAAAAAATTAAAACTTTAACAAAAACTACTAAATATTTGACCAGTCGTACACTATTATAGTTGTTATAAAAATTATAGAAATTATAAAATTAATTGTAGTAGTTTAAATTGACGTATTATCAAAGATTGTCATTCAAATATTGAGATTATGATTTGATACGATAGTTGGATAGAAATTCACAAAATATCAATTTGTTAACTAACTTAGAAAAGTAAAAAATCAATTTGTTGAATCGGAGCCTAGAAATTAGGTAACAAATAACAAAATAAAAATTAGATTTGATTATAATTTAACAAAATGATGATATAATGTGTCTAATTTATGAGAGAATTAATCATAAATTGACACCTAGAATTTGTGGGACCAGAATCAATATAGTGACTCTAAATTCCTTTGTTTTAATATATATATATAAAGATTCTTGTTAATTATCTACTACTACTAGAGGAGGAAAACTACAAATAAGAAGGATACTATTTTAAAACCTACAAAAATATTTTATGAACAACACCGTACACGTTTTATGAACACGCAAGTGACACATAATATATTTATTTTCTTAAATAATAAATGAACAATAATATAAAACATAGATACACAAGTGACAATAAATACATACACAAATAAATATTTATACACACACGAAATAAATATAAGAATACATAAACGATAATAAAATAATGCACTAGCAAAAATTTATAAACTCACATTTTTAATAAGTTGAAAAACACAAAGTACAAGTTTAATGAACACATAGTATAATTAAGTTTTATGAACAAATAAATGTTTGTCAATGAGTTTATTCGTTCATGCATATTTGTCTATGTGTTGATTGATAAACAATTGTAAATGTCAAAGTTGAAGACATATGACAAAGAGATAACGAAAAAGGGAACTCAAACTAGAGATTAAAATGATACGAATAGGATGCGGGAACATAGTGTCACATATATAGTGCGGAAAAATGGTTAAGACCAAAGTACAAATAATCTTCCCTACACAATATATGTACGTATCATATTCCAACCTCAAACTACCCTAACTCAAAAACTTAGGCAATTCAGATGACAATCGATGAGGTTAAGAGTTGAAGCAATTCAGATGAGTTGAAGATGAAGGGTTTCCTTACCCTTGGGGTTGGGGGTAGGGTAGCAAAGGTGAAGGGAGTTGAAGCTTGATTTATGATAAATTATATTTAAATTTGAGATTTTTTTCATGTTTAAATGTAAATAAAATATATTTAAATTTAACAAAATCCTAAACCGGTCCAAATAGGATCGGATCCGGTCCGGATCGGATATTTTCGGTCCGGGTTCCGATCCACCATTTTTGGTGTCCCGGGCTCTGGTCCAGATCGGATTTGGACCGGTGCTCAACCCTAATACTAGATTCGTTTTGAAGGATTAATTGGTGCCTTTAGGGTTTGATTTGCTAAAACCTCTAATTTTTCCCACTTTGGAAGAACCCTAATTTATTCATCTTTCATATAATTGTTTCGTCCCCTAAGGGCGCTTCCATGTTTTTTAGCATACTTCGTTGTTAATGAATTCTTTAGGATGTTCTTGTTCTTCAAATTTTATGTTATTTGGATTGTGCACTTAAGGTGTTTAATGAATTACCTCACTGTTTTTTGGGCCATTTAACAATCTAATCTACAAATAGATTAAACAAATATTATAAATATGTAGTTTAGTTTATAAAATTGAATAAGTCGATTTTGTGTGAGCTAAATGAAAATTATAGCACATTTAACAATTTAATCTACAACCCATTTAAAAAATTTATACTCATGCCCTTTTTTATTATTTAATACCTCAAGTTTTATAATTTCAACTTTCATAAACTTTATTTACCAAACACTCTATTTCATACTTCACCTATTAACTTCAACTCCATCTCCTTCTTCCACTTTAGCTAACTTCAACTCACTTTGATTTCCTGTTTACCGAACAAGCCCTTAATTTCAACCCTATACCCAACGCCGAAATTCTTCCAAACAAGGTGGCCCTATATATAATTTACCCAAATCTTATTATCCTAATAAAATTTCTCAATTATATGATTATTTAATATTCCCTCTATTAAAAATATGTGTCATTTTAGTCTTTGACACAACTACTAAGAAATGCAATTATTAAACTAAAATACTATAAACTTTTTTTAAAATTTACAATATAATAACTACTCATCTCATTTTGTACCAATAAATAAAGAGAATTAACATAGATTATATAAATATATACAACTTCCAATAATATACTCCCTCCGATTTAAATTAAGTATTGTTTTAGCGTTTTAATTTTTATCAACTTTATATCTCGTTTTAGGATTTTTAGGAATAAACTAAGAGTGAGTTATGAAAATTGTTATTGCATTTCTGTTTTTGTTGACTTCTTTTCTTCTAAACTCTTCATTCATTGGTTTAAAATGATTGTGATTATTTATTATGTGAGAAGATTGCAGAAAAATGTAAAATTTTAGATATAATTATTATTTTATTAAATATTGTGTCCAAAGCTAAAATGTCATTTATTTTAGATGGGAGGAATTACCTCCAAAATGACAAATAATTTTGAACAAAAAATAAATGTTAGAAAGACACTTACTTATTAATGGAGGGGTACTATTTTTCTAACCCATGATTTTATGGTAGATGTTAAACACCTTTCTATTCGATCATATTTTAAAATTTTGAATTTAAGTTTTTTCTTAAAAAACAGTTTTCAAAATGAGAAATAGTAACAGCATAAGTTAGAAAAACAATACCAGTATTTGATAATCTCAACAGATTTTTCTTTAAAAGAAGAAATTACTCAATAAAAGTTCTCGATCCAATCAAGCATGGCCATTGGCCACCACCACCATTACAACTTGACGGTCTGTATCCTCTCTTTATATCGGAGGACGAAAAAATCAAAAAAACATCAACTCTGCCATCTATCTCTCTTCCATACTTCTGAACAGCAGGGAGATCGGAGTTCTCCATCTCAGCGCTCTGCAATGGCTTCGCTTTTGGAGTCTGCTTGGCAGGTTATTTCTCTGTTCTCTCTCTGTGTTTTTCGTTTCTGTTCTTTTCCTCTTTTGTCTATAATCTGGCATTGACATTATCTTGATTTGAATTTGATTCCAAGTTTTATTCGGACTTGCATTGCATTCTGTAACCCTAAATTTGATGTACGAGTTTAGCTTGGCCTGTATCGGATCCATGTCCATGCTGCTTGAATTTGACCTTAGGAGAGTTTCGATTAGCGCCAAAAACGCTTTATTGGAACGTTTTGCTTCGCTTCTTGATTTGTCTTTGCGTTGTTTGTCAACGGCGATTTGAATCGTCTTTGCTCCGTCTGTCAATGGCGCATTTTTTGCTGTCTGGCTGAGGTTCCTTATAATTGATTTTTGATTAATGTAGAGGTAATTTTGTATGTTTCTGAGGGAATTACATAGTTGAGTCCTTGCATGCATGCTTCCAATATGCAATGAAGGAGATCAAATTTGACACTTTTTAATGAAATTTCTGCTGCAATGGGAGAGAGAAAAGGAGCCTTCAGAGTTTGTTCAAATTTACCATAATGACATTATCTATATAATCTGATGTGAATAGTTCCAGAGTTTCTCGACTTTGTACCTCTCCTAACTGGATTGCCTATAAAACTTCATTTCTTAGTGTAGGATGTTAGTGCTTGTATTGTTTAGATCATTGACCATGGTATAAAATGCTCTTAAAAGGGTGATTCAAGATCTTGACTATATATATATATATTTTCTACGTTTTCCATCTGGATTGAGGTCTACCAGTACATCTGTGATAATCCTCCTTGAAAACATTGCATGTATATATCCCAACTTGTACCATACAAAACAATAAGAAAAAAAATCAGTTGCTAACCATCACTATCCCTCATCTGTCCTCTTATTTTTTATTTTCTATATTGATTACTTTATTCTTACTTATTATCCTTTTTGGTTGCTGCAGTACTTGATCACCCACTTCAATGACTTCCAACTTGCCTGCATTGGGAGTTTTATTCTTCATGAAAGTGTATTTTTCTTATCAGGCCTTCCTTTCATATTTCTTGAAAGAGGAGGATACCTTAGCAAGTATAAGATTCAGGTTTAATTCTCTACTTCTCTTTTATTGAACAGTTGAAGCTATAATCAGACTATAATTAACCATCTTCTGTTTTAGCTGTAAATGCAACTTTGGTAACACTTGCTATTTCTGAATGGAATAGCTTAGAACCCTCTGTTATGTATGTATTTTTGTCTAATTTTTTTCAGTTGTGCAGACTAAAAACAACACCCCTGCAGCTCAGGAGAGATGTATCATGCGATTGCTGCTGTTTCACTTCTGTGTCAATTTGCCTGTTATGATCCTTTCCTACCCTGTTTTCAGATTTATGGGGATGCAAAGTAGCCTCCCACTTCCTTCCTGGTATTTTCAGGTTCTTTATATGCTGAAGCTCAATATACTAATGCCCTCTGGCTTGGTGCTTAAAAACCCTGAAATAATGAACTTTACATAATACTTCCTGACCATGCTGACCTTCGTCATGTATTCTCCGAATGAAGATAAAATCTTTACAAATCTAATCTAGATTGGTTGACTGGTTTTACAGGAAAATAGTTTTGCCCCAGATAATATTCTACTTCATCCTTGAAGATTTTGTGTTCTACTGGGGACACAGGATTCTGCACACAAAGTGGTTATACCAGCATGTTCACAGCATTCATCACGAGTACGTAAAGAGATGTAAATCATTAGATTTCGTCCATGGTGTTTGAATTTGTAGATTCTTTCTCCATTAGCAGGATTGTTTATGTAATTGTACTTTCTTCTTCATCTGTAGATATGCTACTCCATTTGGTCTGACTTCTGAATATGCCCATCCTGCTGAGATTCTGTTCCTTGGCTTTGCAACTATTATTGGACCAGCCCTTACTGGCCCTCATCTGATGACTCTCTGGTTGTGGATGGTTCTTAGAGTCCTTGAGACTGTTGAGGCTCATTGTGGCTACCATTTTCCTTGGAGCCCTTCAAACTTTTTACTGTTGTACGGGGGGTAAGACTATGAAACTACTTGATCCTGAACTCTCAAAAGTCTGTATATATTTTCTCGAATTTGACTTGTTTTGCTTTTCTATATTTGCAGATCTGATTTCCATGACTATCATCACCGACTACTGTATACAAAATCAGGCAACTACTCATCAACATTTGTATACATGGATTGGTAAGTATCAGATTGCTGTGAGATTTTATATATAGGCATTCGGACCATATGATTTTCTTCTCTTCAGCGAAGTTTAGAAAGGATTGTTGTTTGTTTCTTGCAATCATCAAATTTTGGGCTATGGCTTACTAGCAGGAAATTCAATATGATTTTATAGTGTCCTATTAGGGGATGAGGTTCTGTGCGCCAGTGGCCAACTTAAACAAGATGAAGAATATTTCGTATGATCCCACCTCCTATAAAGGAAATAAAATCCTTTGATTGGAAAAAAACAAACTGATTTACGGTGACACAAACCTGAAAATGTAATCAGTGACAGCTTGACCATTGGTTGTTCTTAGAAGCTTAATTTTCTGAACTCATAAGCTGATCATGACATCTTCTTCCCTTCGTTCTTTTCATCAAATACCTCAATAGCCTGCTGCTAACCATAGGCTCTATGTGGGTGATAAACAATTAATATAAGGCTTTGCTTAATTTGCATGATAATTGAATAGCTTACTTCGTGGTAGTTCTTGACAAAACAAGTGATTTTGACTTATACATACCTACTTCTTCCATTAAATATACACCAGGATATTTTCTTTTTCTATGTGAGCATAGTTCTTTGGTTGCTGAATTAGTTGTTTAAGTACCTTTACTGTTGGCCTGTTGGTATTTGACATTGACCCAGCCATTACTAATTTTGGCAGCCAAAAGAATATCCATAATAAGAAATAACGAATTTTCTTAATTTTTTGATTTTGTATGCATGAAAAAAAGATGCATCCTGTAGCTACTAACTCTGCCACTGCTGAATTATGATGTTGTTGCAACTTGGAATTGTGCAATTACAACAAAAAATGATAACAAACCGTCATGACCTCACTCTTAGCATTCGGTCTATATTTTGCAGGATTTTTGGTACTGACAAGGGTTACAGAAAGTTGAAGGCACTGAAGAACAATGAAGTTGAAGTTGACAGCAAGCAGATGTAACAGTTGATCATTTTTTTTTGGTAGCTCTTCTTGCATAGTGAAATCAGTGACTGATGTCATCAGGAATGTGGTATTTTCAGTCCAATCCTTGTCTCATCTAGTGTTAAACCCTTTGTGTCTTTAGCTGCAATTGTTTTGGGGTGTGTGGAACCATGAATAACAAACTCCCATTTCAGACCCTTTTAATTCTATCTACATGAGTGAAAGTTGGTTGATCTATGTTGTCATGATTTCTTCTTTATTCCCTTCTTTTCTAGCAAAGTTTACTGCCACTCATATCCACAATTGCCATGTGGTGTTAGTGCTGTAGCTAGATTCAATCAGTTCTTATAAATTGTATTTTTTGTATGCCCTTGGTTTTAGGTTAGTTTGAGTTATATTTCTGGTGGCAATGTTGCTTGATAGGTATCAGAATTGAATAATCCCTCTGATCCATGCTCTCTGGCTTGATTCAGTGCTGTCCATTAGTGAAACATCCTAAATTTTGATGAGCAGATGTATGTATGTATCTGAAATACATAAATACACTGAATGGTTCAATACTTACAACTTTTCTGTGATTATTTCTGTAATTAGCTTATGATACATAAGTGTTCCACATCTCTAGCTCTATAAAGCATCAGACTCAACATCCAAATCCTAGGCATTTTATTCCAGTCCCATAATTTCATCTCTCAAGCAGGGTCTGATTCTGATCTTAGTGATGTTCTTATCTGCTGAATCTACAATGTCACAGCACTCCCTTCTACTTCCAACCTGATCACCATTATAACAAAAAAGAGATAGTATCAATACACCCACAAACCCTTTATGGTTTGACAGTTCAAATTCACATTGCTATTAGTAATAATGAATTTGAACTTCACTTACCCCTCCAAATCTGGTAGCCGGGGAGAAGACCAAGACCTTTGTAATGTTACTAGCAGAGGAAAGATTACAACTGCTCGAAGGATAAGGCGATGCACGTTTGTAGCTCGTAACAATCTCGTCTTTGCCAACTCTTTTGATTGCAGACTCAAAGAAGAAAACATGAGGAGCTTCACAGGGATTCCGGGGAAGAAGCCGGGTGTTGAACATGTAACGTGGCGGATGTTGGGGCTTCATCCAGGGAGTAAACGTCTCCAGTGGCCTCATCAAGAAGGCTGGGGGAACGACGGTTTTGTATAGCTGCACAGAGTATCCCCATGCTGTTGACAAGGACCAGTTTCTTTCTCTTTGGTAGCAGATGGTTTGTTGCAGAAGCCGAGATTGATCAACTTTGGCGGCTTCCATGAGGTGATTGAGAGCTTGAACCCGGGTCATGGATGGGAAGATCGGGTCCACCGTGTCGATGTGGTGGAGGGAGACGAATGGAGATTGTGGGTGAGCTGATAGAAAGCCTGATAAGTCCCCATGAAGATCAATCTGTACCCACAACTTGTCATTTAGAAAAGCATGCTAAAAGTTTGGTAACTTCTTTTCTGCGATAGAAAAAAAAAAACGATTTTTTCGCCCGGTAATTCCGAGGTATGGCTTAATTTGCGCGATATATCAAAGTTTGACATTTTTCGCGTGATAACCTTAAAGTTTTCATTTTTTCAAGAAATACCCAAATTGTTAAATTCAAACGGTTTTCTTTTATTTTTTTAAAATAAAATATAAACCCTAAACCCCTAAATATAAACCCTAAACCCTGCCTAAACTTTTTTATTTTAAAATAAAAAAAACCCATAAAATAAATCACGAATATAAACTTTTTTAAGGTATAAGGGGTTACGATTTTCGTTTATTTATTTTTAAAATAAAATATAAGCCCTACCTAAACCCAGAAAACCATAAATCCTATACGCTAAACCCTATACCCAAAACTCTAAATCTAAACCCATAACTCTAAAAACTTTTTTAGGGTTTGGAGTTTAGTTTTTTTTTTTAAAATGAACATAAACTCTTTGTATTTAATAATTTGAGTATTTTTGTGAAAAAAATGAAAACCTCAGGGTTATAACGCGAAATATGCCAAATTTTGGTGTACTGCGAATTAAACGATTACTGGGCGAAATAAAAAAGACTGAAATAGTTCTTGTTCATTTTACCTGATGAATCCCCTTTTCATGGGTTAGAGAGACACCCAAATCGGCAACACAAGCTTGCAAGATGTGATCACTTCCGTAAACTCCTGGGTACCTCTTGATACAAACGTCCATGTTCTTAGCCAATGCTTGAGCTAGAGGGTAACTAAGCGCGTATCCAGCGCCACCAAACGCCATCTCAAATGAGTTTCCATGGTTTGACAAGCTACTCTCTGAATTATGCCCTATGTAGAAGTACTTTGTATGATCATACCTACCTAAAACCGAGACCAAGTTATCTAGGAAAAGCACGGTGTCATCATCCGCCATGACAAACCACCTAATCCCATCTCCATGTTGTTTCTCAAACGTCTCTTGTATGACTCTAACCATCCTAATTGCATGGTGCATTCCATGTTTATCGTACGCCTTGAACTTGGATGTATCGCCATAGATTGTGTAGGGAGGAGAACTCGAAGGCCATGGAAGAAACTTAGTAGGCTCTTGTTCAAGGAACAAGAGGCCTCTTGTCACATTTGGCCTCCACCATGATTCTATGTACGCCTTTCGGTTCTTCCATATGTTGACTGAACCGGCTATGCCAAAAACTAGGTGGGTGATGTTTGTGGGTTCAGGGTCGTACTCGTTTGGGGTTGATTGTGTAGGGTAGAACCAGTTTGACTTGGATCTAAGGGTAGCCAAGATTTGGAATGAAGATGATGGACAATGAGCTAATGGGTGCTCAGAGAAGATTGTGTAGAAGAGTGCAAGGAAAATACCTGTGAAAATCAGTAGTTTGCATAGGCTTCTGATCATTGTATCTGACATTGTAGTGTTTAGTTTGGGTAGGAGATCGATGTGCTTGAGCACTGGAGGAGCTCATTCTCAAATAGATAAGTTTTTTGGCCTCTTTTTGACCTAAGGTTAGTGTTAATACATGTGAATTTTGTTGCTTTTGAGCATGTTTCATGAGCAGGAAATTAGTGCAATGGCTTGCATTTTACTTGCCTTAGCTTGAACAATTCACCTATTGTAAATTATGTTAAAACATAAAGCTTGTGCAGATTTTGATGGTAGTCATGAAAGGTGCCCTTCCCAGTAACTAGAATTGACAGTTTATGTGGTTGGTTGTTTCCATGTTTGGTTAAACCAAACATAACACGTTGTAGTCCATCAAACTAAGACACAATTTACTGCATTTTGAAAGGAGAAATGGGCTTTTCAGCTGCCATGCAATGCATAATGGATGAGCAAACTAGCACAAAACATGCTCCAATTTTCTTCAACCACCCTTAATCTTCTCTTGACATCTTCATGACATGCACATTTGCAATCCGATTTAGCCCATTTTGAATTAGTACTAGACCTTTCAAACACAAAATCAACCTAATTTGAGCCAAGAACGTTAGATTTTTGGCGAAAAAGCCTTCATAGGAAAGTGATACACCAAAATCTGAAAAAGATAAAAACTTTCCTAATACAATTTTCTTTGTTAGTACATGTCATCTTTGGATGGAATAACATTTTTAAGGATGGTGAAATATCAATGCATAATTTGCATTAAAAACAGTGGCTTAGCTGCAAAGAGTCAACTTAGTAAGGAAACATAATTTGCATTGAAACCCTAAAAATGACTTGTTTTAGAGGACTAAATTTGCACTACTCCACTAAGAACCAAAACCCTTAGAATCTGCAACCTTGAGCAAGATCTAGTTGTTCAGTTTCCTTAAAGGAGGAAATATACAACATTACAGACAAATAACATAACAGAAGAAGAAAGAGGAGGAGGAGAAGGGACTCTTAAACAAGAAGTGTAACATCAATTAACAAACCCAAAATGGAAACCTTAAGAATAGTTGTTATTACATCAAGAAGATCTCCATGAAAACTCACTCGTCGACATAGATAGTTTCTTGCTTAAACAGCCCACCAAGAATGTTTCTGACTTCCTTCTTCTTCTCCTCCACCTTCGACTTAGCCTCTGCCTCCTCCTTGGGCTTCTTCTGGGGTGGCGGTTTTCGGGTTGTAGGCTTCTTGGTCACAACCTTCTGTGCAGGCAAGTTCCTGGCTTTTGCCTGTCCTCTGACAGTAGCAACCTGAACTTTAGGAATCTCAACATTGATTGAGTTTTGCACAGCTGTGGAAAGCTGTGAACCGAGCTTATCCCATGATATTCCCGCGCCAAAGCCCTTTGCCTTATTGAGTAAGCTCTCAACTGAAGCCCCTATCGCCTCTGCCTTTTCCTCGGCTTCTTCAGAAGCCGATGCTTGTTGCTCAGACTGCTTCTTTGCAGCCTTGGTTGCTTCTTGAGCACTCTCTGCTGCCTTTTCCTCGGCTTCTGCCTTTACTACCGCCTCTGTGTACACTTGCCTTCTTCCATCCTCAGGAATGGCACTTGACAACCACACAACAACAACATTTCATAAGCATTTGGCATTATATGAACACGAGAAGCCGAGTATGATCAATACCAAAGTGTCAAGTGTTAACTACCTGAAGAGTTCATCCACCGTCTTTCGGGGACCTTCAGGATCTGTATAGATTTCCACAACCTGACAATTCAAGAGGATTCAACTTGAATTTAATCAATTTGACAATGTGACATGAGACTCAATGCTGCAAGGGCTTGTTTGGTACCATACCTGGAATCGAGTTGGGATGGAATGGGCCTGAGTGAGTTTAGGTGTGGCTCATACTTTGGTGGAGGGGTGGGTATAAGAGTGTTGTGTAAAGTGTTGGAATGTGTGATTCCAGGTATCAGAAAATATTTCAAACCAAACGCAGAATGGGCTTGAGTTATTCTGAAACCGATTCTGATACCCAAGGTATAGTAGCAAACGGGGCCTTAATAGATTGCAAGCTCACCAAGCTAGTAAAATTGTATTACCTTATTCTCTGCCACAACAGTGTTAGAGAAGACATCTGCCACGATTGTTGCCATCCTTGACTTTGAAACCTGATCAAATGGAAACAAAGATCAGAAACTGAGTATTACCCGGCCAATACCAATCTCAGAATTTTAGAGGGCTAAAAAAACATAACTTTCTGCATACATTACATTTACATTACTTTGTAGTCGTTTTCACCGGAGCTACTACCCTCAGCCGCCACCACCACATTGTAAGAACTCTCCGGCAAGAAGTCATCCGTCAGTTTGGTCTTGATGAACGTATATCTGACATCAGTTTCCACCACTTTTTGTAGGAATTCTTGCACAGTTAAAGGCTGAGATTTTGCAAAAAGGTTGTTGAAGAAAGATGTGATGCCATCTAATACATTGTAGGTTGATGAGGTGGACGCTGACTCATCGTAGATAATCGCCACGTGGCTCACTCCTGCCAGCTGGGCAGCTTCCACCACTTGTAGAGCGTCTGATGTGGTGACCTCAGCCTCAGGACCATTCTCTGTGGGGCCAATTGTAACAACAACCTTGCTGGCGTTTCCTATGGATTTGGCTATGGACTCTGCCTCGTCGAATGTGGATTGAACTGCGTTTAGGCTCTTTGCTTCTTCATTGGAGATAACCTGTTGCATATAGTCCATGATAAACCCAAGATTCTTGATATTATGATTGCCCATTCATCCCACATGAAACAAATCAATCTGAAGGTGAAACTTTGTAAATCTGATTCAGTTAAGACAACTTCAACATAACTCTGTAAATCAAATTTTCATATTAGTCACCTAAATTTTGAAAACCAGGAAAAAGGAGTTTTCAAAAATGTGTTAGAAAACTGGGTGTTGTTGCCAAACAAGCCCTAAGAAGCTAACCTTATACTGAGCGGCGAACCGAGCAAGTTCCTGAGCAGCAGAGAGGTCAGAGACCCCAGCCCTGACCTTGAAGCCCTGGCGCAGCAGCGCCTGCACAATGCGGACTCCAACCTGGCCACTGGCTCCGGCAACGAAGACCGTGCCGGCGTCTTTGCGGCGCGCAGCACCCAGACCAGCTGGGGACCCACTCACCACCGGGACCAAAGACTTGATATCCGGAAGCTTCCCGAAGTTGAACTGAAAGGGCTTCTTTGAAGGATCGTCATCAGCATCAGCATCAGCGTCACCGTCTGATGACGATCGGAAGGCTGAGAAGAGGCCTGCGTTCTTGGAAAGGACAATGAATCTCCGGCTTCTAAGGGATGATGATTTTGGCTTGGAAGGAGGGGATGTGGCTACTAGGAATGAGTTCGAGGCCAGACCCGAAGAAGCCATTGGTGGATGTGCTGTACGTGGCTTCAACGAGATCGATCTGCTGATTAGTTCATGGTGAATTAAGGAAGGCTAGATCAGTGTTTGGTTGAGGGGAAGAGAGGTGGATTCTCCAATGGGAGCTGTCCACGTAAGCATCATCCAATCCACAAGAGAAAACTCAACCACCAAGCGTTCAGGATTGCGGCAATACAACGATAATGACATGCCTGAATTTGTCACTTGGTTTTTTTCTACTTGGGTTGCTACCCTTCGCGAGTTTGTAAAGGCCAGGAAGAATTTGTGGAAGAGTGATTGAACATGTTTGATTGGATATCAAGTACTATGCATTCTTCAGTTTGATATTTCATATAAAAACCCAGAATAAGGAAACGTTATCACGAAAACTGATGCAGCAATCCAAATGGAACTACTCAATAGTCAGCAGATTAAGAAGGTGGGCCTGAGCACATGGGCTCTAGTCCTAGGCCAAGGCCCGTGCGAATTGGACCGGAAGACCTTGAACGGAGCAATTGTAGAGTTTTTTTTTTTTTCCTGCTCAGGTTAAATAACCTCTTTAATTGAAATCAAACCAATACACCCAAAGAAGTTGAATTTGTCCTCGTGACCCCCTAAGCTAACTAACTAACGCGCGCTGACAGAAGGCAAAAGAAACCTAGAGTAAACGCGCGCCGCCGAGCTCAATACATCATCAATGGCGTCTGGTTTCGCAAGAAGAAACTCAATCAACTAAGAAAGACGACAATCAACAACGTTGAGGACGACAATAAGCAATCGATCGAAATCAAAACAAAATTCATCGAGAACTGTCACCGTAGAATACATACGATCAAGATATCTATCTAACACTCTGAGAGAACTATTTTAATGCTTATCTGCTGCAAATACGTAAGCGACTATCGAATTCAAAGCAAATGACAACAAGTTCGAGTCATTTCAAATAGAAATCAAAGCATAAAACAATAAGTTTCTCTGTTTCAACATTGATGATAACTCGTATTTTGCGTTGTTCAATATAGACGGCGGCAAATGCTTATGTTAGAGTTGATATATTAAACAAATCGAACATGATAACAATACATATGTTGACAACAAAGTATTCCATAATATTTGATGACAAATAAGTTAGAATTTGATAAATTATGTGTTTGTGATGACAATTCATCTACCTTGGAATAATTTGATGACAGTAAATAAATTTTAAGTTTTCTGTGATGGTAGTTCATCTCATTGTCACAAAATACTGCATTGGTTGATAATAGTTGTAAACTGTCATCAACCAATAAATTGTGACAGTTATTCACTGTCACAAACACTGCATTGGTTGATGATAGTTCCAAACTTCCATCAACCAATGCATCTATGCATCACATTAGCCATTAAGTTGACATTATGATGAATAAATTCTTATTTGGTACTTCAATTGAAAATAGTAATTACTTAATTATAATTTAATAAGTTCATGATAGTTATTAAGTTGTGATGACAACTTTTTGAACATGAGAATTAGTTAATGGGAGTTGCTAAATACTAAAACCATTGTGATGACAGTATTATATGAACAATATGTAAATGATGACAACTTTTTGGTGTTGTGCATATGGAACTCAAAATTCTTACTGTATGCTATGGAGGGGAGTGGAAGATCAAAGATGAATTTTATTCATATGTTGAAAACATGATCTCAAAGGCAATCTTATTTGATGACAGTATGCAGCTGCAAGCTATTAAGCAACTGATTATTGAGAGATTTCAGATCGATTCAACACCAGCTGAAATTACACTCTCACATTTGAATCCATTCCAGAAACTCAGAAATCCATACATGGTTGACACAGATGATGATTTCAGGTCTTTCCTAGATATTAATGAAGCACCTTAAGTTTCACGGACTTTACCATTGTACGTGTCATCAACTAAGACAATGAGTGGGAGTCAACACACTCGTGATAGGGCACACAACAGTCTACTCTCTCTGCAATCTGATTATAATTTTCAAGAAAACAGTGACAATGTTGAAAATGGTGACATAAGCAACCTAGAAATTGTGCAAAGATCAGAGGAAGATGAAATAAGTCATACTAAAGTAGCTATTGATTTTCTTCACGTAGGGCAGATTTTTGGGTCAAAATAAGAGCTAAAGGATGCGGTGAAGAACATGACAATACGTGACAACTTTGGATTCAGAGTAAGAAAATCAACACCTCATCTATATAAAGTCCTATGTAGATGTTGAGTGCAAGTGGAGAATACGAGCTACTGTATTGAAGGAAATTGAATTCTTTGAGATAAGAAGATTCAGAGAAGAACATACTTGCTCCTTTGACGTCAGATGTGCAAACCAATGTAAACCTACATATAAGATGGTGGGAGAGAAGATAAAGACAAGGTAACATTAAAAACTTGAAGCATATTATATAATGCATATTTTGTAAAATAAATTCTAAATATACATCTCATGTCTTGAGCATAAGTATGAAGGTGTCAAAAAGGGATCAAACCCTAAGATGATTCGCAATGATATGAGATGTGAGTTCTATCAGGGTGTAAGCTACTGGAAAGCTTGGAAAGCACAAGAATGGGCACAAAATTACTTGATAAGAGGAACACCCTAACAAAATTATGGAATGCTTCCCATATACTATCACATGATAAAACAAGTCAACAATGGGACACACACATGCCTTGAGATTAAAAGTAATAATCATTTCAAGTATGTGTTTATTTCAATTAGAGCATCGATTAGAGGGTTTCAAGTAATGCGAAAGATACAAACCAAAAATTCAATGATGTCAGTGAGAAATTGTCACAACAACTGCATTGGTTGATGGCAGTTGAAAACTGCCATCAAACAATAAATTGTGGCAGTTTCTCACTGTAAACAAATCATTGATGATAGCAGTACATATGTGTCCTTGATAGTTCTATTCCTTGTCCCACTACTCTTTCAGAGCCTGCCCTTTCGCCGAGTTTTCTGTCCTTTTTGCAGGACTTGCAGGTGGACAGACACTCTTTGGGGCTGCACGGATGGACCACACACACACACAGCAGGAGCGGCGCGCGCTGCAGTACTCAGTCCAGCAGAACAAGGCAGGCGACGTTTGATCTACCCCCCGGGCGACTTGGTTTGGCTTCACTTGCGAAAGGAGCGATTCCCTTCCGTCCGCAAGTCTAAGTTCGACCAATGGGGTGATGGTCCCTTCAGCGTCGTCAAGGCCATTGGCGACGACGCCTTTTAGCTCGAGCTCCCGAACAAGTATGGGGTGCATCTGACGTTCAACGTCGCTGATCTAGCACCATATGTTGAGCCTGAGCCTGATGAGGGTGAAGCGGGGACGCTTCACAACCAAGTGGGGGAGGGTGATGTGACCCTGTCCTCCATGTCAGCTACATAGGAGGAAGACGCCTTGAGACTCCTATACAGCTACATCTACCCCCGAGCTAGATTTAAGAGACTTGCTATTTCTAGTTCTTACGATTGCGAGACATTACTTCCTTAGTATTTTCTATTTACAGTTATTTATATTTTTAGTAGCTGCTAGTTCTGGGTGGTTTCCATTTATGTTAAATGGGCCGCCAGAGTTAGTAACTAGAGAGTCTGGCCCATTAGGTCAACTCTCTAGTATAAATAGGAACTCTTGTCTTCCCTTTCAGTTCACGTCGAAATAGAGCTTGTTTTTCAGTCGAGTAATCTCTTGCAAACCCGGGCCCTGACATCACAAAGTTAACGCGTTCCTAGTCGAACTATCCTGGCGCGTTAACTCGGTTACCACCTATCCAGTTACTCTCCGCAATCCCGAGACAAGAACTAACCCTAGTTCTTGCCTCCCCACCAACACACAAACCCTAATTCACGGCTGCCTCCTCCCACCATCTTCCACGGCCGCCGATCACCACCACCACCACCACAGCCGCACGCCCCACCGCTGCTCCGCCGTTCACTCCACTACTTCCGCCGCTCCTCCACCATCACCACCCGTCTTCCGCTGCCAGTCCACTGTTTCCGAACAACCCTAGTCCGCCGATCATCTCCTTGCTCCTTTCCGAAGAGTTGTTCGCCCCAATACGCATTCACTCGGTCCTTGACAGCGAAACGTGGTCTTTCCATCGGACAAGGTCACATCACAAGCCTTCTCCAAAACTTTCAAATTGGAAACAAGTGGTTCATCAACATCATTCATCTCATTTCCAATGTCTGTTTGAGAATCACTGATGCCACCACAATGTAAACCTTCCTCAAACTCCTTATCTTTATTGTCATCATTCAATGGAGATGAATGCCTAGCTTTGATCACACTCTCGATGTCATACAACCTCTTGGACAAACCACACATTTGCAGACAACTATTATCAACCTTACACTCAAGCTCTTTAATAACACCAAAGATAGCAACTAATTGTTCCTTTATCTCCTTTGCCCACTGTGGCTCGTCGTTTGGTCCCTTGGACAAATCTGGCATATTATTCACATCCTCATTTCCAACTTCAGACTCACCTCCAACCTCGTTGCTTGTTGTAGGCATATCCATATAAGCGCTGACCGTTTTTTCACTGTCTGAATCAACCACATCACCATCCTTCTCAAGAACAACCTCCGCCTGTTTTTCAGCCTCAAATGACTTATGCAAATCCCCAATTACTTTATCAACCATCGACGAAACATCATCAATTTTATTGTACACAACCAACGCCTTATCATTGTCGGTGACATCCTCCACAACCTTTGAATCTTCTTTGTCTTTTGGTACATCATTCACAACCTTTGAAGCTTTTATGTCTTTTGGTACATGCTTCACAACGACCTTAGCAGTTGGCCGCCTTTGGTACACCTTTTTATCCTTCTCCTGCACAATCTTCATGACCTCACCCTTGCGAGCCCTTGTTCTTGGAGCACACTTAATCTCAGCAACAACATCTTTCTTCCTCTTTGAGCCAACTTGTTGCTCTTTTTTTCTTGGAGCCACAACAATATCAAGATCAACATCATCTTCTTTCTCCTACTGCTCCTTAGCAAGAGAAATCATGCATTCAGACAACTCATCGAAAAAGCATCTTCACTTTCATCTTTGAAACACAAGCTGCGAAACCTTTCATGCTCTTCATATGAAGGATATTTACAAATCTGCAAACACATTAAATAAAATGAAAACAATAAGAATAAAAATATCATCATTTTTATCTTTGAGACACGTGACAACTGTCACCAGCAACTGTCATCGACCAAAGATTGATGACAGTTACATAAAGATAAGAAAACTATAATAAAAAAATAGCTAAAAAATATTTTGATGACATTTTATAACTGCTTGATAATTAGAAAAACTTTGATGGAATTTACATGAAAGTAAGAAACTGTCACCAATTCATGACAAACAATAACTTCTTGATACTTACCAGTATTATTGGTGACAACCAATAACTTCTACATACTTACCAGTTGTCATCAATAATAACTAATGACAACCCAAAACTTCTTCATACTTACAAGTTGTCATTAATAATAATTGATGATAACCCATAATATATTGATACTTATTAGTTGTCATTAATAATAATTGATGACAATCAGAAACTAACATCAAAAATACATTAGAGACAGTTTAAAACTGTCATTGAATGACTTAATGACAATTATAAACTGTCATCAATAAAAACATGATGGTAATTAGATGATAGTTATAAACTGTCACACATAACAACTTAATCAATATTTGTTGACACATAGAAATGGTGAACAATCATATCTTAATTGAGAAACAGAAAAAAGCATACCAATTCATTTTCTTTGACGAAGTTACTAATGGAACTATACCACACATTCTTCGGATTTGAACTGTACCACTGACAGGGCTAAAGTCGTATGCCTATCAAAGAAATCCTAAAGTACATACTACAAAGTATAGCAAGCAAGTCAGAGTCGATCCCACAGAGAGTCAGGTTATCTATTCTTGTAATTCACGTCACCAATTAGGAACTAGGGGGGGTTTGTAGTGTTTTTCGTAACCAAAGTAAACAAAGCAAGAAAACGAATTCGCAAGTAAAGGTCGTAAATATTATGGGGAAAAACGCCACACTCAACAGAGATCCACACAACAATAGAAAGGTCGATCACGGAATTCTATCAATCTCAAATTCTTAATATTCCTATAGTTGTTCTTATCCCGATCATAGATAACTATTAGTTCTACCAGCCCTAATAGTACTTATCACCAAATCAAATCCGAAAACCTTCAAGACTCAATAAAGCAATAGCAATCAAACAAGGATTCAACAAGATACATGCAATAGAAACAACCCGTTACTATAAGCATGCAATTAACTCTCTCTCACGATGAAGCGCTCGGATCCCCTATACGCAACAATCATGCTTGATACTAGATATGCAACCCGAACCCGGAATCACAAGTCCTAGCAATTAGGAAGATATCAATAAACCTAGGTAGCTACTCTAGATAAATCAACATAAACCAATAATCAATCAAGCACAAGAGAATTAATCCAACTAGATAGGAAAACGAACAATAGTAGAAAACTCACAACCAATCAATTGCTGGCTTCAAACTGTCAAGTGCAACAATGGAGGTTTAGTTCTCCATTAGGGTTTGTGAGCAAAAACGTAGAACGGTGGCAACTAGGGTTTTTCGTAGTAAAACAAAAGGTAACCTAAATAAAGTCTTAGAAATAACCTTAAATACTAGGGCAAATAATTCAGAAATTAATAAAAGGAAATAACAAACTTGGGAATAAAGTTTCGGAATTAAAATAAAAGGAAAATAGAATCTCGGAATTAAATCCGAGAAAAGCTTCAGCGCGTCTCCACCGCGGGTGCGGTGGCTCCCACCGCTGGGTGCAGTGGCTCTCCAATGGCTTCTGTCCACTTCTCTGATGATCTCGCCGCGGGTGCGGCAGTGCCCACCGCTGGGTGCGGTGGGATTCCAGTACTTCAGCTTCTGCGATACTTCAGTAAAAACGCCATAACTTTTGATTCCCAACTCGGATTGCGCTCATCTTTTGAGGACATGCAGTAGACTTCAAGATCTAACTCCTAGAATTGGAATCACTCCATTTGGACATCTGAGTAGAGAGAACAAACCATTTGAATTCAGCCCACTGTTCTTCTACTCTTCAATGCACTTCAAATCTTTGTAAATCCCATGATTTCTTCACTTCTCGTCTCTAACTCTCAACTCCACAATTGTGCTCTAAACCCATCCAAATGGCACCTCAAAACTGGTAACAACCCCTAGAAATACACTATAAAATAGTGCCGATCAACCACCGTGTACATTATGGAATGTTTTTAACGCCAGAACTCGCACAACCCACAACATGGCAAAATTGTGGGAATAACTCTAAAATTCATACCTGTCATCAAGGAAATATACACAATTAATAGAACATTAAATATAAACAAGACAAAAACCACATAAAAATAACATAAAACTGTACCTGGAAAGCAATAGAAAACCCATACAAATTATAACCAATCCTTTCATCAAACTTTGCTAAGCTTTTTTTGTTCACGAACTGTCCTACTCACCTTCCTAAGGTTCTCTAGGGTCAGCGAATACGCTACCCTACCCCAAGGGTATCTAGAAAGCTGCTCCAAATCAGTTGAGAGTTTGAAGTACTCATCTGTAACAGTAGTATGGCGTTGAGGCAACAAAACAGTCTCAACAACAAGCAAATGTGCAAGATTCATCTTCTTCTCACGATCAGGCTCAATAGCAAACCGAGCAATCAGATCATTTATTGTACATGGATCTGACCCAAGGTACTCCTCCATCTCAACATCAGGAAGCTCATAATCTGAAAATTCACCACAGTTCAACCTAGTGACTGCAGCAAATTCAGCAATGGAGAAGCGACATATGTTACCACCAACGTTAAACCACATTTCATGTGTCTTTTCAGTCTCTAACTCATGTAGAAGGAAATAATGGACCAAGTGAGCACAAAACTTCATACTATCCCCTAATAAAAAAAATAGGGCCAAGAGGGCCATCAAAGAGAACCATAAAATCTTTGGAGGGCAAAGTTTTCTCCATTTTTGTAATTACTTCCATACGTGTATAATAGTTGCATTTGCATGCAGAATGAAGCTCTTTTTGAACAATAAAATTACATCTGCTTGCATCCATGGCCTGTTAACAGATAAAAAGAAAATAAAAGTTGTCATCACACAAACTAGTGTTGTAAACACAATTAAAACACTGTCACCACACTACTGCTACTGTCATCAAACATATTGTTGGGCCTGACGTCCCTTGGGAAGGTGGATCGAGCAAGACAAGCCCAGGCCCACGACGGATCGGAAGAACAGAAGAGAAACCCAGAGAAGGCGACGATGCTTCTCCAGTCGAACGTCCTCCGACAAGATCGCGAAGATCCCGCCAAGCATTAAATGCCAGGATTGATCAACGGCCACAACATTTACACAACACCATAATAGCAGCAATTAGTGACAGAATCTCCGTAATTAAATCCCGGCGTTGAAGATAAGGATGGGATCGAAATATAACGGTCAGAGGCACGAAGAACTTACCATATATGGACGAAGAGGAAGATAAGAGGGGGACGGATACAAGCACGTTACACACTCAAGCATTCTCGTTCAGAAACAAAACAGAACAACACTTTCACTGCCCGTCTAGCTCTCCAGCAATTACCCCCGCTTATTCGCCACCGGTCGCAACCTAAGAATTACCGATCGAATCCAATAAGATCACTCTGCCTTATTACGATAAGTTGTATCTCGATTCAATCCGATCAATATATTATCTAATAGAATCATTTCGCTATTCTGCATTTGCTCTTTGCTTGTCTATTATCTATTTGGTTTGGATTGTTTTCTATCACCCGATCGACTAGTTACCCTGTCTAAGGCGATTTAGGTCGTCCGATCTTTTCGCCCTAAAACAATTTGGCGCCCACCGTGGGGCAACTTGCCGATAATCCTTCCGAAACTTTCCAACCATGACTATCGACCCATCTACCAACACCGAAGAACCACGTCTCGAAGACGGAACCCAAACTCCAGGGGACCCAACCGAAAACCCTACTCCAACCCAGTTCCAAGAACTTTCTCAAAAAAATGGCCGCCCTCCAAGAGGAACTAGCCCAGCAGCGCCAAAAAACCGAATCTCTCGCCGCCTTGTCAACCCAATCCGAAGCCGAGATCGCACAACTAACCCGTGAAAATGAGTCTCTTAAGTCGCAGGTACAATCAATGGCTTCAGGATCTAGGAGTATGCCCATCCACAACAACGTCCGAACACGCCTCGACATGGACAACGTCGAGCCAACGCCCCCGAGCGTGCGACGATCCGGATACGTAGATGGTACATCTCGAACTCCTATTACCAATCCGTTTTCGACTAACCATGTCACTTTTTCCACACCGATCGGGTCGGCAGGGGCCCGAATCGACGAACCACAGGTTACCAATTCACCAGACGTCCTGGCTCTCTTCCAGCAGACGCTCGACCAACACATGAAGACGATCGACGATCGCTTCAACAGGCTTCCAAGAGTCCCGCAGCCAATCGAGAGGGAAGCGACCGGCGGATTCGAAGAATCCCCGTTCATTGGAGAAATCGCCAGGGTCGAGATCTCCAAGAAGTTTCATCTTCCCAGCATGGCGACATTCGACGGCACCAGCGACCCAGATGACCATATTTCTATATATAAACAAAAGTTAATGGCTGCATCTGTTTCAAGGGAGAACCGCGAGGCCGTCATGTGCAAAAGCTTTGGCACGACCCTCGCAGGTTCCACACTAACTTGGTTTATGCGTTTGCCTCAAGGAACGATTGCATCGTTTGCGGATCTGGTCAACTCCTTCAAAAGTCAATTTGCCAGTAGTCGGAGGCTCGAAAAGCAGTCGAGTGACCTCTACCGAGTCACACAAAGGTATAACAAACCTCTCAGGAATTATCTCAACAGGTACAATAAGGAGAAAGTGGCAATCCCCCACTGCGACGTCACAACCTCCATCGAAGCCTTCAGACAAGGTCTGATCAAAGACAGCAACCTTTACGACGAGATTACCAAGTACCCATGCAAAAGCTTCGAAGACGTCCAGGCCAAGACCATGGCCGAGGTAAGATTGGAAGAGGACCGTGAGTCGCGAAAAGCCTCACGCGGGCCCGATCCGTCTGATCGTAAAAATCTCTCCGACAACCGTAGAGACAGACGTCCACATCCCTACTCTCGTAATCGAAACGAGTTGAGTCAGGTAAACTTTTTCCAAGATAGGTCCCAGGACTGGAGAGACGTTCCGGCGTTGCCTCCCAGGATCCAATCTTACAACTTCAACGTTTTCGTGTCGGAGCTCGTCAAGAGTTTCGACAAATATGGAAAGGAAGTAAGATGGCACCGAAAGAGCGACCGATCGGACGTCAAGAAAGACATGAGCCGATGGTGCGAATTCCATGGCGATCATGGTCATTCGACCGACGAATGCATCGCCCTATGAAAGGAAGTCGCAAGACTGCTCGCACAGGGGCTCCTACGCGACGTAATCTCGGAGCGGGCAAAAACCACCATGGAACGACGAGACCAGGTAAAACAAAACAAACCTCCATCCCCCGTCCATACAAAAGTTGTCAATACTATTTCAGGTGGATCGGACGTATGTGGGAACACATACTCCGCGGCTAAGCGACACGCAAAGGAAAGCAAGGGCAACAAGCCCAAGGCGTCAGAATTAAGGCCAAGGAAGATCTCCAACCCTCCGACAGTCACGTTCGACGAGTTCGATTCCGACGGATCGGACGGTCACCACGATGGTCTGGTAATCTCTTTGTCTATTGGTAATTGCTTAATACGAAGGGTACTAATCGATACAGGGAGTTCAACCAATCTTTTGACCCTCGACGCTCTTAAAGAAATGGGTCTAGCTGAAAAAGACCTAATAAAAAGTCGACCCTACTGGTCGGGTTCAACGGTGAGGTTAAACATACGACTGGTAAAATCATTCTAACCACATACGCTGGAGGAATCAACCAACAGGTGAAATTCTTGATCCTAGATTGTCCATCTCCCTACAATTATATTCTTGGCAGGCCATGGATACACGCTATGAGAGTGGTACCCTCGACGTATCATCAAGTCATCAAGTTTCCCACTGAATGGGGAGTACAAGAAATCCAAGGAGACCAAAGGACCGCTAAAGAGTGCTATGTCGCTTCCATGAAGAACGCAGTCGAACATCAGACCGCATAGCAATCACAGAGCGGCGAAGGATCCAGTCGGTACATCGAACCAGAAATGAAAAAAACTCGATGAGATCGTATTGGACCCTTCAAAGCCAAACCAAACGGTAAGGGTCGGGTCGGACTTGGACGACTCGACCAGACAACAACTTCTTGATTTTCTTAGGATCAATGCCGATTGCTTCGCATGATCGCATGAGGATATGGTCGGAATATCTCCAAACATTATTACGCATAAATTGAATGTAGATCCATCTCATCCCCCTGTTAAGCAAAAACGCAGGAAGTTTGCCCCTGAGCGGAACAAGATAATTGACGATGAAGTCAAGAGCTTATTGGAAACCGGGAAAATAAGAGAAGTCCATTATCCTGAGTGGCTAGCCAACGTGGTGGTAGTCCAGAAAAAGAACGGCAAGTGGAGAGTCTGCATCGACTTCACAGATCTCAACAAGGCTTGTCCCAAAGACTCGTTCCCACTACCCCACATCGACGCCATGGTCGACGCCACAGCAGGGCACGAAATGCTTACCTTCATGGACGCTTTCAGCGGCTACAATCAAATCCTCATGGAACCCGACAATCAGGAAAAAACAACATTCGTCACTAGCCAAGGTATCTACTGTTACAAAGTAATGCCCTTTGGCCTAAAAAATGCAGGGCTACCTATCAGTGACTAATCAACAAGATGTTCAAAGATCAGATCGGAGACACGATGGAAGTCTACATAGACGACATGTTGGTCAAGTCCAAAAAGAAAGAAGATCACATAGACCACCTACGCGACAGCTTCGAGGTGCTCAAAAGGTACAATATGAAACTAAACCCTACTAAATGTTCCTTCGGAGTGTCATCAGGGAAGTTCTTGGGGTACATGGTGACACAAAGAGGAATAGAAGCCAACCCAGAACAGATCAAGGCTCTCGTCAATCTTTGATCCCCCCGATGCATCAAAGACGTACAAAAGCTCACGGGTTGGATAGCAGCTCTGAACAGATTCATCTCCAAATCATCCGACAAGTGCAAACCCTTCCACGACGCTCTCAGGAAAAACAAGTCCTTTCAATGGACGGAAGAACATGAAGCAACGTTCCAGAACTTGAAAGAGTACTTGGCCAGTCCCATGTTACTGACCAAACCTAAAGGCGATGAGCCCTTATTTCTATATCTTGCAGTGTCAGAATCAGCCATAAGCGCAATACTGATCAGGGAAGAGGATGCCAAGCAGTCACCGATATACTACGTTAGTCGGACCAGTGTTTGAAAAGGCGCAGCCAAGGCGCGCCTGGGCAAGGCTGGCGCCTGCCTCACCTGAGGCGTGCCTCAGATGGTTGGGCGCCCCCCTAGGCGCGCCTCTGGCGCCTAGGCTCTCAGGCGCGCCTTGGCCAAGGCGTGCGCCTCTCAGTTATGCAGATAACATATCGTTTTTCAGAATCTTTCTGTTATCCTTTTTTGATTTTTTAAAATTCTTTATAGAAGATTTGGTTTCCTTTTATTTTTTAAAGTATCTTTTACCCTATATCTTTATAAATATATTCACTTCCAAGAAAGAAACTTTCTGATTTCCAAAGCAAAGACGCTTCCTCTTCCTTGGTTCATACTTCCTCCTCTCTTCAAGTTCTTCGTTCCTCCTCTTCAAGTTCTTCCTTGGTTCCTCCACTTCAAGTTCGGGTAGCTGCTGCCTGCTGTATTCATCTTCCTAGTTTGGCTTGCTGCTGGTGCGTTTCTTCCTCCAGGTAAGTGTTTCTATGTTTTCTTTTTTGTTTCTGCTGGTGTGTTTCTGGCTTTCTACTGTGTATTCATGTTCGGCTGGCTGATGTGTTGAGTGTTTCATTATCTGTTAAGTGTGCTAGATATTTGATAATTCTAATGTACCTTATTCCCACTTTGAAAATTCCTCTAGATGTAATCGGTGTTTAAAATACTCTGATATCTTTGTTTAATATTCTGTTCTGCTGTGCTTGTGCAACTAAATGGCTGACTAAAGCAGCCTAAAGTAATCGATAACAGTGTTTAAAATACTCTGATATCTTTTCCATCAGTAAACACCCTTTTACTTTCAGAACAGACAACAGTAGTCTATAGTTGTGCACTTGTGCTGTGTTGTTGTTGTTGTTTTTTTGGATGAGATTCTGCGGTGTAGGTTTATTATTGATGAATAATTCATGTCAAATTTTTATGTATTAGATCAGTACTTTTATGCAGTAAGTGGGTTATGTTCTTATTGTTTCAAATGTTAAATTATTTCAGTGTATATTATGGCTGGACATAAGACTACAATTCCGCTAATGGAGATGATGAGGATGTTTGTCTCAACCAAGATGAAGAGAAAGAGGATGATTTAGACCTTGATTGACCCACTTCACTACTTTCTATGCTTTAAAATTGGTCTTTTTTATGATTTAGACTTGATTTTCCTACTTATTTACTAGTTTGGGCTTGATTTTATAACATTATGGTGCTTTAACTTAGTTTTATTTCATTATAAACTGGTTTTATAACATTTTGATCATGAAGTACACGATTTTGAGCATTTTTGTGGCTAGGCGCGCGCCTAGCGCCTCTCAGGCGCGCCTAGGCTCCAGGGTCCTCTGCGCCTAGGTGCGCCTTGAGCCTTTTTAATCACTGAGTCGGACGCTGTTGCCAGCAGAAACAAGGTATTCGTCACTCGAGAAGCTCGTACTATCGTTGGTAATGGCCTCGAACAAACTCAAACCCTATTTTGAATCACATACTATTATTGTCCGCATTAATCATCCCATGAGAGCAATCATGAGGAAACCCGAGTTTACAGGACAAATGACCAAATGGGCTATACAACTCAGTGGTTACGACATCGAGTACGAGCCCAGGACAACGATCAAGTCGCAAGCCTTAGCCGACTTTGTGGCCGATTTCAGTCCGACCCTAGAGCAAGAAGCCACAAGAGAAGCAACACAACTGCTCGCGACGGAAAAAATAGGTACATGGGAGCTCCACACAGATGGAGCGTTGAACTCCAGAGGATCGGGGCTAGGGGTCATGCTGAAATCGCCACAAGGGGACAAGATAGCTCAGGCCGTCAGATGCGAGTGGGATGCGACTAACAACGAAGCTGAATACGAAGCACTCATATTCGGACTCATCTTGGCTCGCGACCTAGGGGTCCGAGAGATCGAATTCGTTTGCGACTCCTTGCTGGTCGTAAACCAAATACAAGGATCGTACAGTGCTAAAGACGTCAGGATGATAGCCTACCTGGAGGTAGCCAAGAAGCTGATTGGACAATTCCAAGCATTCAACATCAGACAAGTACCCAGAGATTTTAACTCCCAAGCTGACGCACTTGCCAATCTAGGATCTGTCCTAGACCCGAAGGAATTTCCGCATATACCATTGGCCCACATCATGACGCCAGCCGTCCCCAGGACGTCCGTCGAGTCAACGACACCGCTTGAAGAACTCGTCGCCATGGAAGTCGGCGGCCGACCAGAAGAAGACATCATCGACAACAATGACGATTGGATACTACCTTACATCAGATGGTTGAAAGACGACATTCTGCCCGACGACAAAACAGAAGCAAAGCGGCTCAAGGTACAAGCACTCTCTTTCGATATCATAGATAACATCTTGTACAAAAGATCAGGGCTACTCCTACGATGCCTCAAGACCTCCGAGGTCGGACGCATCCTACAATCGCTACATGAAGGAGAGTGTGGGAATCATACTGGAGGACGAAGCCTCTCGGGAAAAGCCCTACGAAACGGGTACTACTGGCCGACGATGAACAAGGACGCTATGGACTACACCAAAAAGTGCGATGCCTGTCAGCAGCATGCACCTGTCCATCACCAACCTTCAGAGCTCCTCCATCCGACTCTGGCTCCATGACCCTTTATGAGATGGGGGATGGACATCGTCGGGAAGCTCCCTCCCGCGTCGGGTCAAAGAGTCTTCTTCCTCGCCATGACGGACTACTTCTCTAAGTGGATCGAAGCCGAAGCCTACAGAGAGGTAAAAGATCAACACGTCATTTCATTCATAAAACGCAATATCTTGTGCAGATTTGGCATCCCATCAGAAATCGTGTGCGACAACGGTTCCCAATTCATCAGTCATAAGACTCGAGCCTTCTGCGACCAATGGAACATCAAGTTGGTCACGTCCACACCTCGGTATCCGCAATCCAACGGACAGGCCGAGTCTAGCAACAAAATCATTATCAGCAATCTCAAGAAACGCCTCACTGGGGCTAAGGGCAAATGGGCCGACGAACTCCCATACATTCTCTGGTCCGACAAAACTACTCCAAAAAATGCGACCGGACAATCGCCTTTTTCCCTCGTCTACAGGAGTGAGGCATTCATTCCGGCCGAGTTACTGGTTCCGACCGCCCGTTGCAACCTCCAAACGAGCAAGCAAAACGATATTGAATTGGCTCATAACCTAGACACAGTGGACAAGATCAGAGAAAAAGCTCGAATCTGGATGGTAAGATTTCAACAACATGTCGCAAGGAGCTACAACAAGAACGTCAGGATCAAGGCATTCACAGTCGGAGATTGGGTCCTTAGGAAAACCTTCCAGAACACCAAGAATCCATCCAACGGAAAACTCGCACCACAATGGGAAGAACCCTACTTGATCACCAAAGTGGTCGGACAGGGAGCGTATCAATTAGAAGACAAAGACAGACAACCAATTCCAAGAAGTTGGAATGCGGCACATCTAAAGCTATACCATTTCTGAACTGACAAGAACTGAATTGACACATACATTGGATCTAGTCATCCGCAAAAAGCGCTTACATTACACGATCGATCGGAATACGGGGAGATGAACAACACAGGCACGTCGGCACACCGCCTGCCTTATACAAAACATAAGGCCTGTTTTACACACATACATACGGGGAACCCCACTCGACGGAGCACACGGGCGAAACCGACACACCAAACACAAAACGTTATCGACAATCCCCTTGGATGTCTGACGACATGTACGAAACAAGCAAATGTACGATCTTATATGTAAAGACAAATTGCATGGAATAAAAACACGAGCATTTTTATACAAAATACGCGACTCGCGATGGTGGACGGGTCGCCAAAACATATTGTCTGCCTACACATCTGTAGGACTTCATAAAGCATTCACTTAAAAATATTCTACGACCCGCGATGGTGGACGGGTCGCCAAAAATACCAAATGTCTAAACCCACGCACAAGTGGGACAACGAGTCAAACTACGCAAGAAAAACAAATCAGGCATCGGGGACAACGACCTTACCTTCGACAGGGGCTGGCTCCAGAGAGGCTACACCATCAGTCGGTTCGACGTCGCCAGAATGGGCCTCGTCCTCGCCAGCGTCCTCATCCATGGCCTCCTCTCCGACGCCAGCCAAGCGAAACAACTCCTGACCAGGATTTCCCTTCGGGAACATGGAGTCTAGAGTCTCCTTTTGTGCCTTCAAGTCCCAGAGCTCATGCTTGCCTTCATCGAACTCTTCGATCATCTCGACACGCGACTTCAGTGCATAAAAAGCACCGACATCGCATGCGATCTGACCAGCAGCAATCCGAGCCTGCTTCACCTCTTCCTCAACGCCTGATCGGCTCTCCTCAAACTCTTTCCGACTCGCAACCAGCTCCTCTTGGCAACTCTTTAACTCCCTTGTAAGGCGACGCTCAGTCTCACGACAACGGCTCTCTGCTCCCTCTAGTTTGGTCCTCAAGGACGCAAGGTCGGACTCTGTCCTAGCAGCCCTTTCCTCAACCTTGGCGACCATTGTCTTGACACCAGAATAGGCCCCCAAGAGATACTGGAAAGTATGAAATCTCACACGACAATGCAACACATAGTCAGAAGACATGGCCAAACGAAAGAAAAAGAGAAAAAGCACAAACAGAGGGCAACTCACCCTCCACACGGAGCATCCCGCTTCACCAATGCAGTCCAAAGGGGAAACATCATCGACTTCCGATTTCAAAGTCGGTATTGGAGGAGTCCTCATGCAGGAAGGTAAGCCTATTGCCTTCTTTTCTGAGAAGTTGAAAGGTGCATGCTTGAATTATTCTACTTATGATAGAGAATTATATGCCTTGTTTAGAGTGCTGAAAACTTGGCAACACTACCTTTGGCCTAGAGAATTTGTGCTTAAAACTGATCATGAGTCCTTAAAGCATTTTAGGAGTCAAGATAAGTTGGATAGGAGGCATGGTAGGTGGATGGAATTCATAGAAACATTTCCCTATGTGATTAAGTATAAGAAAGGAAAAGATAATGTTGTAGCTGATGCTCTTTCTAGGAGACATACACTCTTGACTACTTTGGATGCTCGGGTCCTTGGATTCGTTTATATTAAGGAGTTGTATGATATGGATGCTGATTTTGGAGTGATTTATAAGCATTGTGTGGAAAAGGGTTCATTTGATAAGTTTTTCTTGTTTGATGGATTCTTGTTTCGAGTTGATAAGGTGTGCATTCCTGTTTGTTCTCTACGGTTGTTACTTGTTGATGAGTCCCATAGAGGTGGATTGATGGGTCATTTTGGTAGAGATAAGACTCATAACATGTTGCATACTCATTTCTATTGGCCACACATGCTTAGGGATGTAGAGAATTTTATCAAACGCTGTGTTGAGTGCTTACAGGCTAAATCTAAGGCAAAACCGCATGGTCTTTATACTCCCTTGCCTATTCCTTGCTTTCCTTGGGTTGATATTAGTATGGATTTTATTGTTGGATTGCCTAGGACTAAGAAGGGGAGAGATTCTATATTTGTGGTTGTTGATAGGTTCTCTAAGATGGCTCACTTTATTGCATGCCATAAAACTGATGATGCTAGGAATGTTGCTGATTTGTTCTTTAGAGAGATTGTTCGGTTGCATGGTGTACCTCGTACTATTGTGAGTGATAGGGATGTCAAATTTCTGAGTTACTTTTGGAAGACTTTGTGGGGTAAACTTGGTACTAAGTTGTTGTTCTCTACTGCTAGTCACCCCCAGACAGATGGACAAACTGAGGTCACTAACCGTACATTGGGTACTATCCTTAGGGCTGTTATTAAATCTAATCTGAAAAGTTGGGAAGAAGCCTTACCACATGTTGAGTTTGCTTATAATAGGACTATTCATTCTTCTACTAATATGTCCCCTTTTGAATGTGTGTATGGTTTGAATCCCCTAACCCCTTTGGATCTTAAGCCGTTGCCTTTACCGGAACGAGCAGACTTTGATGCTGATAGACAAGTTGAGTTCATGAAGGAGCTGCACGAGCGGACTAAGGCTCGTTTGGAAGCTACTGCAGCGAAGAACGCAGCCCGAGCTAATCACGGCTGGCGTCAAGTGTTGTTCGAGCCCGGCGACTTGGTGTGGCTACACCTGCGCAAGGAGCGGTTCCCGGAGCAGAGGAAGTCGAAGCTGTCTCCCAGAGGTGATGGACCGTTCAAGGTGCTGAAGAGAGTAGGCGACAATGCCTATGTGTTGGAGCTGCCCGATGACTATGGCGTGAGCCCGATATTCAATGTCGGTGATCTTACCCCTTATGCAGCCGCTGATGTTGATGACTCGAGGACGAGTCCTTTTCAAGAAGGGGAGAATGATGAGGAATCATCCCCGCCATTAGTGCCAACCTTTGATGGACCGATTACTAGGTCAAGATTGAAGGAACTACGTCAAGAGCTGGAGACGTTTATGGCACATGATGTATCACATGACGAAGAGGACAAGTCCAAAGTCAAGGCGTTGACTTTATTGGTCAACGTTACATATGTTTAATCTTATTAATTTCTGCATTGGATATTTTTAGGATTATTATTTATTTATTTTCAGCTTTCTATTTTCAGATATTTCGGGATTAAGTGTAACCCGTTTTGGGAAGCTAGGGCCGGCCCTCCTAGGGTATTTAAGGCCTCCCTTGTCTTCTTCATTAGTTAGATTTCTCACATTGTTAAAACACAAAAACAGAGCTTGGTTTTTGCTTTGAAAACTCGGCTCCCCGTGAGAGTCTTAATCGATTGTTCTTTCCTGCTTAGTTGTTTTCGTCTTTGTCAAGTCCCTCTGGAGTTGGTGATTTCGTACTTCATAAGCAATCCTCTCCGTGCTCCAAGTTCGTCAGCGATTCTTGGTTGTGTGGCGTTGTAGAGATCGGGTTGGTAGATCGTTCGATAAGGTTCCTTGCTATCAAGCAAGCGGGTTTTCTCGTCGTTTCTATTGGTTCTATCTATTATCTTATCCATTAGTTTCCCTTCCGCTATTGTTCTAATCTTGTGTTTTCTTTTGTTTTGAGATCCGTTGCCTAGATCCATCTTCTACACGGCTAACCCCGTATCACCTCCGGCAGAAAGCCTCCAACTTGAAGAATTTGCTCCAACTCCGCCTGGGACATGGTGCTTGTCAGAGCGTCCGATTCTTTCAGAATGAAGAGGGGAGGAGCTTTGCCCTCGCGCGAATCAGAGAGAGTCTTCGACGACTCGAAAGCTTCGCTAGAAACCATTTCAAGAACGGAAAAAGAAGGAAATCGAAAAGCTATGGCTAAAGAGGATGGAAGACTTACCAAAGAAGCTTGCGAGAGAAGATGAAGTGAAGTCTAATCGCTCTCCTCTGCTCCAAATTTATGGAGGGAAATGATGGTCTGCAGAGGAGTCGCATCATGCTCCGATCTTGCGCCACGTAGCCCTGGGCAACTGCGTCAAAAAAGGATGGTGAAGATCGTGTATGGAGAAGTTGCCTCAGATTCCGCTTACTTGCCTAAACCGCAAGCCCAAGGCAACTTGGGGCTATTGTTGGGCCTGACGTCCCATGGGAAGGTGGATCGAGCAAGACAAGCCCAGGCCCACGACGGATCAGAAGAACAGAAGAGAAACCCAGAGAAGACGACGAGGCTTCTCCAGTCGAACGTCCTCCGACAAGATCGCGAAGATCCCGCCAAGCATTAAATGCCAGGATTGATCAACGGCCACAACATTTACACAACACCATAATAGCAGCAATTAGTGACAGAATCTCCGTAATTAAATCCCGGCGTTAAAGATAAGGATGAGATCGAAATATAACGGTCAGAGGCACGAAGAACTTACCATATATGGACGAAGAGGAAGATAAGAGGGGGACGGATACAAGCACGTTACACACTCAAGCATTCTCGTTCAGAAACAAAACAGAACAACACTTTCACTGCCCGTCTAGCTCTCCAGCAATCACCCCCGCTTATTCGCCACCGGTCGCAACCTAAGAATTACCGGTCGAATCCAATAAGATCACTCTGCCTTATTACGATAAGTTGTATCTCGATTCAATCCGATCAATATATTATCTAATAAAATCATTTCGCTATTCTGCATTTGCTCTTTGCTTGTCTATTATCTATTTGGTTTGGATTGTTTTCTATCACCCGATCGACTAGTTACCCCGTCTAAGGCGATTTAGGTCGTCCGATCTTTTCGCCCCAAAACACATATTAATGAGTAGTCAAACCTCATAAACATTGTCATCACATTAACAAGCAAACAAGAACATAAACACTGTCATTAAAAATGTCATTACATAAATATTGTCATCAATATTTACAAGTAAATAAGAACATAAACACTTGCAACATACTGTCATCACATTATTACTATTACAAATCACACATACTAAAGTGTAAACACTTAAGAAACACTATCACCATTTAACTACTACCGTCATCACACAAACTAGTGTGTAATCACACTTGAATAACATTGTCACCACACTACTAATATTGTCATCATACAAAATTAATGAGTAGTCAAACCTCATAAACATTATCACCACACTACTAATACTGTCATCACACATTAATGAGTACTCAATTGGTGATGACAGTGTATTATTGATGACAATAGAAAACTGTCATCAACAAAAATATGGTAACAATTGTATCAAAATAATGCAAATCACACATACTAATGTGTGAACACTTAAAAAACACTGTCATCACACAAACTAGTGTTGTAAACACAATTAAAACACTGTCACCATACTACTGCTACTGTCATCACACAAACTACTGTATAACCACACTAGAAAAACATTGTCACCACAACTACAACTGTCATCACACATATTAATGACTAGTCAAACAACAAAAATATTGTCATCAAATTATCAAAATCAAAAACATTGCCAGCAAACATGAATAAAAACATGTAAAACACTGTCATCACACGAATAGTATTATAATTACACATGCAGGTAACAATCTCAACACAATATTACTATTATCACCGATAAATCTCATAAAAACATAATTTGTTGACAGTTGAATACTGGCACATATAATCAACTAAGAAACGTTGATGACAATCAGAAAAATCGAGCGGGCAAACAAAAACAATTAGGAAAATCAAAACATTTACAACAACATACACAAACAACTAAAAACGAAACGAGTAAACAAAGAAGCATTGGTGACAAACCCTAGACAATACCAAAAAATCGGGAAAAAGTCGCAGAGGAGCACTTACGATAACAATATAGCGATGATGGAGGAGGAACAACGTCGAAAGCACGAGCAAAACCGACGACTGAGAGAGAGAGAGAGAGACGACGACGACGGACGATCAAGCACTTTTTGCAAAGAGAGGTCGAGCGAGAGGGAGAAGAGAACGAACGTTTTTTTACGGGGGAGAGAGTTATTTGAAAGTGATGATAGAGAAAATCTGAATGAGGGAGTTTATAAGGGAGGGTTATATTGTAAATGGTTTTTTCGCATGGTAACCCTGAGGTATTGTAAAATTTGCGAGGTACCCCACTCTTTGGCATATTTTGCGTGGTAACCCTCACATTTAATTTTTTTCCGCCAAATGCCCTACCGTCAATTCGTTAACATCTTCCGTTATTTTTTTTAAAAAAAAGGGGAATCAAATCCCTAAAACCGAGTCCCCTCTTCGAGTCTTCATCTCCTTCGACTCTATTCTTTCATGGTTCGAGCACCAGGGACCTGGTTCAAGCAAGGTGAGGCAGCGTCGCCGGCAAGTAGCGAGCACGGTTCGACCGCCGATTACCTGGTTCGAGCAAGGCGCCGACGAGTCCTCCATCTCCCTCGATACGTTCGTCTAAAAGAAGCCAAGCTCTCGTTCGTCATCCCAACATCGGCATGCCTCTTCAAGTATGTAGATTCAATCAATTAAACAAATTTAAGGGGATTGAAGGGTTTTGAATGAGATTTAGGGTTTGGGGGATTTATCAATTTAGGGCTTTCAATGCATGATTTTGATTCTTACCATTTGGGAATGTCTAGACGAGTGTTTTTTACTCAGAAACTGAAATTCTATATTATGTAGTACCAATTGCCTGTTGTTTTTAGTGTTGTCAAAGGTTTATGAGCGAGTAGGGTGTTATATTAGGTCAATCAAAACTAATGTATCAATAATGCCATATCGATGAGGGGTTGGGGCCGGTGAACCTGTGAGAGGATTAATGATTCAGGGATTTTGAATTCCTTCAATTGCAAATATGCATCTTTTGATTAGGGTTTTTGGAATTTGGGGATTTTGAAATTTATGAGTTTTTATGATTGGTATTTAGGAGTGGTTCGATCAAGCTTGCATCCTCTTCCATCATATGCCTAACACTAGAAGTTTGTGGCCATTCTCGTATTGAAGCATAAGCATTACACAACGAAACATAAACCCCGTGTTCTCTCATCTTCAATCCATTCAACTTTGTCAGCAAGCTTGACATCACCCCATATCATGCACCCTCTAAGCAAAGCTCCCCATATAGCTACATCACGCTCAAAAGGCATCTTCTCCACTAACAAAAACGCCTCTGCAAGTTGCCCTTTTCGGCTTAGCAAATCCACCATACAACCATAATGCTCAATTGTCGGACTCACCCCAAAATCCTTGTTGTTTCCGGCTTTGAGGAATAGTGCATTGTAATGTTTGTTTACAGGTGATTTGATTTGATTTCCTTCCATGATTTTATCTTACAGGAATAGTGCATTGTAATCTTTGTTTACAGGTGATTTGATTTCCCTAGCTCAAATGGTGTCTTGAAGTATCTTGCAGGAAATAAACTGCCCCCTCATGCAGCTATAATATGTGCTTTACTAAAAAATCAGGTATTTATTTCTCTTGTATGATGGTCTCAATAGGAGATACTGTTGGGGAAGTTTTTCTTGACAGTAATTTGACATTAATGAGCCATTTGGTTGGATTTATCATTTTTATTTAATTTCCCTTATTTCCATGAGAAGTATAAACGGACCTAAGATGAATTTTCTTTTTGATGTTTGAAAAGGACCTAAAATCTTCTTTATAGAGTTCATCTAATATTTTTCCAGGTTTACAAAGATCTAGAAGTAGCATTTGTGATCTCAGAAGAGCATTACATATTGAAGGCACTATCAAGAATAGTGGAACTCTTGGAAGGGAATACTACACCAAATAATCAATACTACTATGGTTGTCTTTTTCATGAGTTGCTTGCCTTCCAACTAGCAGATCGACATCCATCTGCAAAGGTCTGTCATATAATGATACATGTTTTATAAGCTTGAAGCATAATAATATGCAATAAAGTTAATGCATGTCCTTAATGTCTCAATTAAATCCAATCAGATTTATTTTGGTGATTTGATTATCATTGTCATGACGTTCTTTACAAGTTATTCTATTATTTTGTCTTTCTATTTGATGTGGAAATTGCTAAAAACTTGGTAGATAATATGTTGTTATAGTTCATTGCTAGGATCTTCGATCAAATTAGTATATATTTTAATAGCTAGCTACTATATAGCCCATTGTCCACATAAAATGATAATTGGACTAATTTGATTGCTTTAAGCCGGTGCCGATTGTCCTGTTGTCGTTGTAGGCAAAACTGTTCTTCAAAGCTGTCAGGCTGTCAGCTAGTTGCTATATGGCAACCATGAGAATTTTATGTTTCATCTGCAAACTCTATGATATCTTTGGTCATTTTAAGTTGTTCACTAGTTGTGTTAGTGCACATGTTTCATCTGCAAACTCTACTATTCTTGTAAGTCTTGAATTTTATCTAAGATTCCTAGCCTATTAGCTCAATTGGTAGAGCGATGTGTATATACACACAAGTGTGGGTTCGAATCCCACATATGCTACAAAATTTTCTACTTGTCCCTTATGTTGATGTGTGTCTTCGTTAAATTTATCTGCTATGACATTGTAAAGCTTTTTCCCCACAAACCACACTAACAAAGTTTTACAAATGAGAGCAACAAAATATCTAGATTAGCCTATGTGGGATTTGAACCCACATCTTTGTGTATAAACACAACGCTCTACCATTTGAGCTAATAGGCTATATATAAGGTTATATATATCAGTTGAACTAAGATTATAAGGTTTACTACTGCTCCCTTGATAAACTCTGTTTATTTTGCAAACTGTTTATGATGATCTTGCATTGTAGATATATCTAGTAGGGGTTTAGTGGCAAACTCTTCAAGTATAGATTCAAGAACCTTTGGGTCTAAGAGAAAGTAATCTGATATAGGTGTAGAACAATCACAAGAGTCACATCTGATATAGGTGTAGGAACAACCCTAAGTTGTTGTAGAAGTCTAAAATGCATGTAAGGAGAAACAAAATCATGAACTAACATTATCACAACAAAATAATGGACTTTATAAAGCAATACACCAACTTTTCGTCCTTGAGCATTACCGAAGACATCATCAAGAGTATATGCATTGACTTTTATAATCATTCTAACGCAAGAACTGATCTACATGCTATTTATCTAATTGAAGATAGATTTATGGATTACCAACTTCTTAGGTGCATGAGTTAAGTCTCTCATTAGAACTATTTTAGGCCCTAGAAACAAAAGTTTATTGCATCATTTGCATGCATTGCCTACAAACTTTGGTTGGCTTAGTATAGCTGAAAACATACCCCAACATTGCATTATGCCTAAGGCCACCCAGTATAACCAAACTACTAAATTTGACACAAAGTCACAAAGACTTGTGTTTCTTTGAACCATTATGTCATACTGTTGTCAGTGTTCAGTGTATATCTTACCATTACTACTGACACAAAGTCACAAATACACGGAGCTAGATTCAAGCAGCATGCTATTTGGAAAATCAATTATTTTCTTTCAGCATTCCATAACAGTTTCATAACATTGACTTTTGTATAGCAAGAAACTCCAACTAAAACTTATCTTACACATTTTTTACCTATATCTAATATTGTTCAGTTGTTTTAAAACACATGTTAATCATGTTCTACCAAAATCAGTAATCCTCTCACAGGTTCACCGACCCCAACCCCTCATCGATATGGCATTATTGACACATTAGTTTTGATCAACCTAATATAACACCCTACTCGCTCATAAACCTTTGACAACACTAAAAACAGCAGGCAATTGGTACTACATAATATAGAATTTCAGTTTCTGAGTAAAAAACACTCGTCTAGACATTCCCAAATGGTAAGAATCAAAATCATGCATTGAAAGCCCCAAATTGATAAATCCCCAAAACCCTAAAGCCCATTCAAAACCCTTCAATCCCCTTAAATTCCTTTAATTGATTGAATCTACATACCTGAAGAGGCATGCCGATGTTGGGACGACGAACGAGAGCTTGGCTTCTTTTAGACGAACGTATCGAGGGAGATGGAGGACTCGCCGGCGCCTTGCTCGAACCAGGTAATCGGCGGTCGAACCATGCTCGCTACTCGCCGACGACGTTGCCTCACCTTGCTTGAACCAGGTCCCTGGTGCTCGAACCATGAAAGAATGGAGTAGAAGGAGATGAAGACTCGAAGATGGGACTCGGTTTTAGGGATTTGATTTCCCTTTTTTTGCCTTTTTAAAAAAAAAATAACGGAAGCTGTTAACGAATTGACGGTAGGGCATTTGGCGGAAAATAAATAAATGTGAGAGTTACCACGCGAAATATGCCAAAGAGTGGGGTATCTTGCAAATTTTCCAATATATCAGGGTTACCACGCGAAAAAACCGTATTGTAAAATAACTACTTAAGGGGATAGTTATTAACTATCATCTAAACAATGGGGCAATGGGCCTCATTATTTTTTTTTTCTCTTGCAACAATTCTAGAATTTGTATTGGTTGATAACACAATTTTAGATTTTTTTAGAGCACAATTTTAGAATTTTTGTCTTAGTGGAGAAGACTCATATATTAATCTTTATGTCACTGGAGTTGATAATAAATAAAATCTTATTCCAATGAAATCGAAACTCTCTTTGTGAAACAAATAAACCTAGGTAATAATAGGTGAGTTAAGTAAATAACTCTTTGATAAATGTTTTTTTAAACTAATGGACCCTTAGTAAAAATAGACCCCTCTCCCTCTCCCTAAACCCTACCCCTTAAACCCTAAAAACCAATATTTTAAAGAGAGAAAAAACAAAGAAGATGAAGGAAAAAAATAATAAACTAAGCTAATAGGGGATAGGAAGAATACATAAAAATTAATAGGGGTCTCTTTTATTAATTGAAAACTCTTAAAAGATCAATGGGCCCAAAATCCTCGATAATAATTGCTACGAAGTTTTTTTTTATTTGGGTCCAAATAGGTAATGGGTTAGTTCGTAATTTTTTGTTTTAGTGGTCCCTCATACTAATTATTAGACCTGTAAAAAACCGACCCAACCCGAAAATCCGACCCGAACCCGAACGTCACTGGGTCAAGAAAGACCCGAACTCGAAAGACCCGAACCCAAACCCGACCCGACTCGACCCGAACGCAAATCCGAGCTCGCGGGTCCCCTTTATTTTGTATATTTTATTTTATTTCATTTATATTAAATATTTTAATAAACTTTATTAAATAATAATATAATATTAATTATATTATTATAATTATTTTTATAAAGTTAAGATTCATAATAATAATCATAAAAAGAAGGGCATGTTCGACCCGCTCGGTCAACCCGAACCCGACCCGTCCGACCCAAAATTTTTATTAACCGATCGACCCGAATCCGATTTGACCCGAATCCGACATGATCCGAGTCCGAACCCGACTCGTCCGACCCAGTTGACAGGTCTACTAATTATGGTACATTTCTCATATTTTTATCAGCTTAAGGCTTTTTATGTTAATTGAATTTTGTTAAAATTATAAATGCAAATTGATCGATGCTAACTATTTTGAAAAATTAATTTGATGTGACTTCTATGTAATGTAACAACAAGGTATTGAGAAAGTTTTCTGTTAGGAAAATGTACAAGTGAGGCGGTGAAAAATAGTGGACGGCCAAGCAAGTAACCAACCACTTAGCTGAAAGGGAAAAAAGGAAAAAGAAAAGCTAAGAATTCGCAACGTAGCAGATCATGACACGTGGCCCCACGCTTATAAACGGATGTAAACCTATTTATATTCCACTCTTTATTCTACTTTTCTGTTCCGCCCGTCGTCTCGCTCCCCTCCCCCTCCCCTTTCTCTCTCCGTTCCTCAAATCTATCCCTTTCGCTTCTCTCCTCCGCCTTTTCTCTCACCGGAAAACCACACCTCCGACGCCATAATCTGTTGCTGGTTTCGAACTCTGAGATCTGCTTGCTCGCGAATCGAGTCGACTGTTGAAATCGAGAGCTTTCGAGGAGTCCGCGCTCCGAATCTTTGTGAAATCCTCGCTCCCTCGTCGATTGTTCGCTTTTTGTTTCATTTTCCGGGATTGGGTTAGAATGACGACAGTGACGACCAGTTCTGTCTACATCCACGTCGTTGAAGACGTTGTCAACAAGGTTCGCGAGGAGTTCGTTGGCGACAATGGTCCCGGCGAGAGCGTACTGTCTCAGCTCCAAGCAGTGAGTAATCCTGTCGATTTCCGGATTGTTTTATCCGATTTTGCGTTTTCATTCCGAAATTTTGACGCTCTAGGGTTTGAGATTGTGATATGTCGGTTAGACGGGGTTAATTTGGGATTGGTGTTTTCTTATTGGATTGCCGTTTCCTGATCCGAATGATATTTCTAGGGTTTATGTGGTTTGAAGGTTTCGTAGTGAGCTGTTGTGATTTATGTTTGCCGTAAGTGATTCTAACCGATTCTCTGGGGGTTTATAGACGTGGGAGCTGAAATTGATGCAAGCTGGAGTTATATTGGGTCCAATTGATAGATCTTCCGCACAGAAGGCAACACCGGGTGGTCCAACGCCTGTGCATGATCTTAACGTTCCATATGAGGGAACTGAAGAGTATGAAACTCCGACAGCTGAGATGCTTTTTCCTCCGGTGAGTTTTGCCTCATCATATTAACCCTCAATTAGCTTTGCCTGGTATGTGTCTATAACCACGAGTTGTCCACTCCACTGCAGACGCCTTTGCAAACTCCTATTCAAACTCCTTTGCCTGGTACAGCAGACAACTCAATGTATAACATTCCTACTGGAGCAAGTGATTATTCTGAGAATAATGAGCTGAAGAGTGCAAGGCCTAGTCCATATATGGTAATCATGAACCTTTATTTGCAGTCTCGGAGTTGAGGTTAACTGTCATTTTAACTATTAAATTTATACTTATGTTGGACATGAGGGTATTTGCATGTTCTCACTATACCAATGACAGTATCGGTAACCACTAGTACGAACCTCCTCTTATTTTCCCTCTTCTGTCAATACATTGCAACTAATTTCTTTTCTACATAATACTGCCTAGTCTACTTTCACATCACGTCTTCGCAAGACCTACAAAACCAAAATTCGGAGTGTATATTTCATTTAAGTGCTGTTTGCTCAATCATATAAGTGATAGATTCATATTTAAAACATTTGAAGGCAGATAAATTCACTGCAAATATAAGAATGATTCTTAATCTCTTACAGAAAAAAACATTGTTCTGGTGAAAGAGGTTTAATTGATATTCCCACTTCCATTTTCCAAGTACTCATATAGGTGTTTTCCTGATCGTAGATCTGGTAATGTCAGATTTCTTTTAAGCAAGGATGTCATGCCTACTTGTTATTTATCTTTCCTGTGGCTATGATCGCAGTGTTTATGCATTTCTCGTGATTCATATTTTTCTTTATTATATCTTCACTATCCACATCAAATCCTTCCCTTTTCTTCACCTTATGTCACTAAGGATGTGTTGTGCAACAAACTTGTTCTTCTTTTAGCAATGGTATATCTAGTATGCTATAGCCAAGTATGATAAATTAGCTTAAGGTGGCGCCCAAGTTCACTCCAACATAGCTTTTGAAAACTTCTACTTAGCTTGTAATTGTGTCATCTGCTTTTGTCAGATGTCCCTGAATTGAAACTAGCTTAAATTTTGCTAATAACACCCTAATAACGTGTCCCTGCTTCATTCCCTTAGTTTTGAAGGGTGTTGGGTACAGTAGTTAATAGGCATGCCTCTGCAAGGAGTTCTGTGTTCTTCTTCTAGTATTATTGACAGCTACTTGGTTGCATTAGAGAAGTGGTACTAACCGTTTCATATTTTGGCAGCAACCACCATCCCCCTGGATGAATCCAAGACCTCCTCTCGATGTTAATGTTGGTGAGTGAATGGACAAGTGCTATGTAACTCCTTATTATCCAGATTATTCTTTCCATTTTCTGTATGTGTTTTAGGAAGTAAGTCCCCTATTCTTCTATGTTGACAGCTTATGTGGAAGGTAGGGAAGATCCAGATAGAGGGACTTCACAACCTGCAACTCAGGTGAAGTTATCTGTTATGTTGATATCTTTATGCAGTGGAATGTCCTCATAACTGTGAAATGAGTTTAAAGCTGCTAGTATGGGGAATAAAAAATTTCAGGACTTCTTCACTTCACAGTCTGGAAAGCGGAAGCGTGAGGATCTTGCTCCACCATATCGTCCAGGTGGCTACATCCCGCAGCAAGATGGAGCAGGAGATGTTGTGCCTGGGACATTCGAATTGGAGGTATTTATGCCTTTAACTGCCAATGTGATGATGACGTTTGGTTCATTGTTGGTTAATCTCTGTCACCCGACCTTTGTATGAATATTGGTGATTTAATTGTGCATAATCACTTGGTTGGAAATACTGGTACAGTTAGAATTTAATAGATTCATTTTGTAGGCATCATTCTTATATTCTCTTACATATGGTAATTTGTGGTTGTTCTATTAACGTGAGGGTGGTGTTATGTATGCTTTACTTTTGATAGACTTGACATTTATTTGCAAACATTATTCTACTTATTGATTCTCTTCTCTTTTTCTAAATGGAAGCCAATATGCTTCACATTGATATGATGAGAGTGGATTTAATTTTCTTTTCATGGGCACACGTACCTTGCCATCCATTTTCACTGATGGGTGGTAGGATGCCAACATGCTCGTTAGAGATTGCCTATTGGAAGGAGTTTGAAACATGTGATGTTTGTTGATCTTCAATAAAGGCAATACATACCGTTTCCATGAAAGTAAAAAAGACATAATGGATACCTGGAACTAATATACCTTATCATCATGATCTCAAAATTGGTAGGGAAGTCAACGAAAGGCTTTATGACTTACTGTTAAAAAAGACCCTGATAAATAATACTTGGGTGGGCCTTTTTAATTTATCGTGTCTGGTTTGGCTACATAGCCAAACCAAATGTTGTCATGGAAAGACTTTTGGAGTCAAATGATCCATAGAAAAGTGGGCATTATTCATCAGGGTCTTTTCACGATAAATCATCACCCAAGCAAGAGTTTTTGTAGCTATGTAGGAAAATGTTGTCATGAAAGCACTTTTGGAGTCAAGTGATTAATAGAGAAGTGGGGTATTTGGCATGCTAATGAATGGTTTTAGCTTCTATTAAAAAAGGATAAAGATACATCATCTGCAAATTGAAATAAAAAAAGCAATAAATGGTTTGTTTGTTGATTGAACTGGTAGTAGTGGTTGATTGAGCCCACTCCCTTGTCTCACACTCTCACTTGGATCTAGCAGTCATAGTTCTCACAAATTTTTATCTGGAATTTTGTATTATTGCTTGTGCAACAAAAAAGCCTGTTTATGCTGCATCAGAGTGATATGGATGTTAGAGAAGTCCTTGTCCTGGATATTTTGCTATCTGCAATTTAGCACAAGTGAACTTCTCCTTTAGTTTTTTATGGGTGAGAAGACTACGAAGATGAATGCATATGGGTAGAGTTTTTACTAAAAAATCTTTGATACTTCTTTGAAGGACTATCTGCTAATTCCTAATTTGGTTTCCTAGATCAATTGTTTGAAGTGTGTTGACTTTTGTCGTTCTGGGCTGCAGAATAGAAGGCTTCTCAGCTGGCTGTTTTTCTTCATAATTGCTATCGCTTGTAATCAATTTTTAAAATATTCAGCAATTTAATTTGAGCTCAGATACGTATTCGCTTATACCTATTATGCCATTTGTCGATATCTTCACAATACATCATTTGCTGTCTGCTGTTTGCTCGGATGATGGGTTCCTTACATATGCCTTTCAGCTTATAAGATTTATCATATCTGTAAAATCTGAAAGTATATATAAGCTAATTTGTCTTGTTTTTCATTTTTGTCAAGTATTTTCCTGTTATATGATACACACTTCTTCTTAAAGAACATTTTTTGTGGTTCTTCTCATGTATACATGTAATTTCCAGATTATTCTGGACCAATCCTCGAGTAGAAGTGGTGCTGCTAAAGCTACAAGTGGAGAGAAGCCTGCACATCTGAAAGGCTCCTTGTCCCGAATCCCTCAATTGGATGGCCCAGTACCCGATCCTTATGATGACGTGCTTTCTACTCCCAATGTAAAAGACTCCTGGTCCCTCCCCTTCACTTATTTTGTTGTTTCATATAGTGATAATAATATATTAACTGTTATAGGTCATTCTTTGAGGTGGTTCTGGTTCGCAAATATGTGTGAACTACTCAGTATACATCTACAAAAATTGAGTGGTTTGCTGTTGATCCAATGGGTTTGTGTTTTGAGCTTAGATGGTTGCTCTAGGTATTCCTGTTTCGTTTAACGGTGTGCTAGACCATGAGGACAAATCTGATTCAGCACTCCTTTTTATTGTTCTCTTATGGGTGGGTTGGGGAGTGGGAATGGTTTTTGCAAGCCTTTTTGAGTACTCAAGGATGACACTTATATGTTATCTTACATATACTCCATCCTGTAATTCTTGCTTATGAGCTGATTTATTGATAGTTGGGCAGTTTTTCTACTATATTATATGAGAGATAAATTATCTTTATTTGCATCTTTAGCATGTTTTTATATTGGCGAAAAGCTACTTTTGTAAGTCCATGAAAATCTATCGAGTTCTCCTTGAGCATGCTTTAAACTCCCAGTTATAAGGGAACGAGTAATTTTGATTGATATTTTCACGTTGGCTTAGCTTACTAACTTTGCATTTCCTTTTATCCTTGAAGATTTACAATTATCAAGGTGTTGTCAACGAGGACTACAATGTTGTTAATACACCTGCTCCTAATGGTGAGCTCTTCATCATCTGCTCTCTTGACAAATTTGTTGATTTGTCCAATGGTCTATCTGATCCTCCTCCATGCCCTCCCCATTATGCTTAGAAATACAAGCTGCAACTCCTGCTCCCCCGCCTCCTCAGAATGATGTTGGAGATGACGATGACGACGAGGAACCGCTGAATGAAAACGATGACGATGAAGAAGACCTGGATGACGTAGATCAGGGGGAGGAACTAAACACACAACATCTGATTTTGGCTCAGTTTGACAAGGTAACTCCATGTGTCCCGAGATTTTGCGCACATTATTGTGTTCCTTCTTCAGCTTATGATGTCTGAACATTATTTTGTGTTACAAAAGGTCACACGTACCAAGAGCAGATGGAAGTGCACCCTCAAGGATGGCATTATGCACATAAACAGCAAAGACATACTGTTCAACAAGGTGTGTTCTTGTCTAGATACATCGATCCTATCTTTATCTTCTCCCAGTTTCTTACCTTTTAACTGCTCGGTTTTGTTTTAACAGGCGATGGGAGAGTTCGAGTTCTGATGCTGGGGAGATAAGTGAAGTGCTGATGTGAGGTTGCTTGGTCTTGCCCTTGAAATCCGTCCTCCGGTCATATCCTTAATCAACCTTTTGGTATTCGGCGGGGTTGTTTTCGGGCGAGGGGGGGCGGGTCATTCATACAAGAACCGGGTTCATTTGACTGCTCTCTTGGTTGAATGAACTATCATTACTGTAAAAATGGCAAAGTGTTCTAGTCATCTTTATTTTTATTAGATTTTGCTTATCCTAGAGAAGAAGGTTAGGAGAGAGCTATTGTGTTTTGTTTTTATATCTATTATGCAAAACATCAATGGTTATGTTTTTTTTCCCCCCTCCATCTTTATTTGCACTCGTTATTGGGACAAGCGAGCTCATAGGAAAGGCAAAAACGCCTGAGATATATGCTTTACAAGTTACAAGAACGAATGCAACAGTTCAATTCATAGATTACATTATGAAATGTCATTCAGAGTACAATGTAAGCGACTATTTCTGCTTTCATCAGAAAACCAGGAGTTTGATTGTCCAGCACTTGGGCCAAACAGACCCATCTCTGCAAGCTCAAGGGGTATTTCAGGCAAAATCGGATCTCCATTTAGCAACTGCATTACTTGTCTGATGCTCAGCCTTGCTTCTGGCCTTGGATCTGAACACAGCAAGCCCAGCTCCAAAACCCTAGTCATCTCATCTGCATCATAGTTGCCCTCCAATCTGGGATCACTTACCTCCAAAACCACTCCACTCTTCCAGCACTCATGGACCCAGTCAACCAGAATCACTTGCTCAGGACGACACTCGGTCTCAATCGGCCTCCTCCCACACGCCACCTCAAGCGCAAACGTCCCGAACGCAAACACGTCAGTGCTCGTAGTCGCCTTCCCTGTTCTCGGCAGCTCAGGAGCAAGATACCCGACTGTTCCAACCACATTGGTAGTGTGAAGATCCGATCCATGGTTATGGAACCTAGCTAACCCGAAATCACCAAGCCGAGCTTCCATATCTCCATCCAAAAGAATGTTGCTTGCCTTCACATCGCGGTGCACAACAACCTGCTCCCACTCTTCATGTAAGTACAGCAGAGCAGACGCAACTCCCTTAATGATCTTGAACCTCTGTTGCCAAGAAAGCGTCGGCTTCTCCTTACTGAACAAAATCATGTCCAGGCTACCATTAACCATGTACTCATACACCAACAGAAGCTCTCCTTTCCTTCTACAATACCCAAGAAGAGGCACTAAATTCCTGTGCCTTAGTCTCCTCATGCTAGCAATCTCCGCAACAAACTCCTTCACACCTTGCCTTGAACCATGCGAAAGCCGCTTAATAGCTACTTCAAAGTCCGTTGACGGAAGCACACCTCTATAAACTTTCCCAAACCCACCAACTCCGAGAAGCTTTGCATCCTTGAAACCCTCTGTAGCCTTGTACAGATCCTTGTACGACAGCCTCTGAAGAACATACTCTCTCTCCCAATCCTCCATAACCTCTTCATATCTGTTCCTCCTCATCCTATAAACAACGACAACAAAACCTATCAAGAGTGCAAGAACACTCAACAACACCACATACAAAGCACGGAACTTCCTTTTATTGCTTGATCCAGGCGCTTTAGGAAGCTTGGAAAGATCAAACTCCTCTGCTTCGCCGCTCTGGCTGAAGCTCCAACCAATCAGATAGTTGCTCTCCGTTAGCGTACCCGTCGCAGCAGAAAACCCAACATAGATTGTGTCCAGGAGAACTTCAGAGAGGTTGACACGTGTCGATAACAGAAGCTGACTCGGCTTGGGCTCACCTAAAGGAGCCATAACCACCTTCACTAGAGTCTCCCTTGAATCGTAGTCTATCCAAACTTGCATAGGCTTTCCACTTGCCAAATCCAAGCTGACATTCTCTTTTCTTCTCTCAGAGTAATACTCTGCAGAGGCTGATGCAGTTGAATTTAAGCTGTTGACATCAATTCCTACATGATTACCATTTATGTCGTTAAACTCCGTGCTGAGGAACGTGTCAAGCTCAACGGCGAATATGTGGTTCGAAGGAAGGCCGTTGTTTGAGCTGCTGAGTAGCCCTAGCCACTCGTTATCCATGGCGCCGCTGAAGTCCGTTGATGGGGCGACGACGAAGGCCAATCCGTGGCCTAGACTTGCACGTGACTCGGGTACTATGGAGAAGGCGAAAGTAGTGGAGAGTAGAGGAGATGAACTTAGGTTTAGAGGCTGTGGATAGAAAGCATGGCCCATTTGTTGTGATGTGTTGGTGAGTCCCAACGCACCATTTGGGAGGATTCTGGTTGACCCATCAAGGTGAAGATTGGATCCAGAAAACCCATTGTAGATGAATTGTTTTGGGGTTTGAGAGCAAGATATGAGTACTACCATGTTGCAGTAGAAAATTATGAGGACGGCGATTTGGGCCATGGAAGAAGAGGAGAGAATTGTAGAAGATGAATTGGGTTCTTGATTTGGATTGTAAGTGTGTAATAAGTCACATTTTTTATGCTCAAAAAGTCAATCAATAATAATAATTAAGATGAAGCTCGTCTTGACTGGCGTCTCCAAATTTTGTGTGATGCATTGAATTTTTCTGAGGATAGCCATCAAATTTTAATTGGTAACCAACAAATGTAGGATCTATACAAAAGTGCGACTTTGGTTCTTTCCCGTAATTAAAAAAGCATTATTTGAGTTGGAAAAGAAAGCGATTATTTGTTCAAACTTGACAGCTTGTAATTAAGTCAAATTTAGAATCAAATCTCAAGTTTTGAAAAAATCAAAGGCCATGGGATGCCCTGTTTCCGAATTTAGAATTTTAAAGTCAAATGGTGAGTTGAGCTTTCAGATTGATTAAGTAAACAAGCAAAATTCAGAATCAAACCTCAATCCCACGTACACCGAAAACGTTCATATGTTTTCCTCTCACTATGATTTCAATATTAATGGTATGTTTAGTGTTGAAATCATCAATATATATTTAAAAGTTAGTTTCCTGATATATTGAAAGCTAATTTTTAAATGGCAAACAACATTACCTATCTGTTAAAACGGACATACAGGCCTTATGTGGTATTCTTACAAAGCCCAGATATTGAAACAGCTCATTAAAGGCTGGGATAATATAACTCCAATTCAGGAAGAGACGACGAAGAGGCTGAGAAAAAACCTGCAGTTATGAGAATTACTATATTTATGCGGAGATGATGAAGAGGCTGACTCTTTCACCTACACCAGCATTAATGTTATTGCTTCACCTTTAAACATTGTTGGTGGTCCAAATCTCCACTCCTGCCCTCCTCCGCACCCTCCTCATCGTCATCGGCGTCATCGTTCTCCTCGGAATCCCTCTTCATCTCGGGGGCACCGTCCCTCTCGTCGAATCCGTTCTTAGCCCTGGAAGTCTGCGCGGACTGCTCGAGCAACTATATAGGGATCGAGGAGAGGTGGAACGAATTTTCGCGCAATCGGGAATCGATCTGGATGGAGATCGTCTCGTCTTTCATCTGCGGGGTCCGATTCAAGTTTCGCAAAGTCACTGTTGGCGGCGTTGAAGAGTGCGACGATTTGAGGAGATTCACCCCTTTTCCCCTTGTTAGGTTCCGCCTTTGAGTGCCCTTTTCTCCGCTCCAATTTCATTCGCAATTAACTTCAACATCTCACCCAAATTCACCCCTTTTTCCCCCAAAGTGCTTCTCTATGTTGTCTTGCATTTTAGGGATTGTGGGTTTTTTCTTTCTGGGTGATAAGATTTGCCAAATCTGTTAGTTCTTTTAAATCAAGATTGGGGTTTTGAGAAACTGAGCGGATTGATAATCAAGGTCTGTTTCATGATTCTATTCTGCTCTTGAATCAGAAATTTTAAGGACTCTATTTTAGGAGTTTATGTACCTGAATAGAAGATATCTTCATGATTCTCTATTATTCTGAATCATGAGGTTTAGTGGAGTGCTGTATTTTATAAGTGTTGCTTCTGTGCAGGATCTGATGAATGAAGATGGAGTTTTGATTTGGAGGATGTTGTAATCGAACTTTTACAGCTTTAATTAAGGATAAAATGCATCCGCCTCCTTTGGTAAGTGTATCTGTGCTTTTGTGATTGTTTTTTAACGTACCAGGAAACAAATGCAATATTTTATGTTTTCTTACTATGTGATTCTCTCTATCTATAATAATCCTGAGCTTCCTGCTGTAGTTTCAATATACTTGCTCTATATCTTCCATTCTCCTCTTTCGCTCTCATCCTCCAAATCAAACCAGGTATTTGCAATCTTTTCCACTCCTCATGCAAAATTTCTAGGGTTTTTGTTTTGACTGTGCATAGTTTTGTGATGTTTTAGCTCTGGAGATGCCAAGGAGGGAGCGAATTCGGGGGCTCCAGCGAAGCGTGTCTCATTCTCCGATTACCTTAATCGAAGGCTACACAGCAATTCCGTGCTTCCCCGTGCTCTTCAGGTTCCGTTTTTTCTTCTACTTTCAAATTTATAAATTTGTGAAGAAAAGTGTGTAGTCTTTCTTGATGCTGCTAAGTGGATGGTGATTCAAATCCGAGAGAGATAAGAGGAGGGGGCAAAAGAGTAACCTAAACGATCCAGATGGCTGTGGTGCCGGCGGCGACGCCCCAAGCGGCAACGGTAGGTTGGAGGCACATGGAAGGCTTAAGAAACTTCATCATTCTCGATCCGGTTGCCTGAAATTGGGATTATTAACCGTAGGGAAAACCCTAGAAATCGCAGGAAATGAAATCAGATTGCAGAGAAAGAGCGAAGGGAAGGGAAAGAGAAGATGCTTTTTGATACTTTGAGGCTATATCATAGACTTGGTACTGTAGGATGTGAGTACCAGATTTCTCAATATCTATGTACTCATTTTGTTGTGAGATCCATAAGTAGGAATTTCATCTTTTGGACCTGTTTTGATTCAAACTTTAAACAGTTGATTGAAGAGTTTACGAAGAAAGAAAATATTTTTTTTGATGGTGGCCAACCGGCTGAGGTATTATTGGCTAGAGACGCAAGTCCAAGTGGGGAAGCTCTCCTTGAAGCTGCAAAACAAGTATTTATTTTGCCTCAATACCCATAGAATTTAGTTTGTGCAAATTATTTGCCTTGTATGAAACCTCATTCTGCTTGCTTTTTGTAATCTGTTGAAGGGAATCTGCTCAGTTGCTGGGATAATTTTCCATGATATGGGCATTTTAACCTCCCCTCAATTGCATTGGTTGGTTCATGCAAGAAACAAGGGCAGAAAAGCAAGTGAACATGACTACTTTCAGCATTTGTCATACTCTTATAGGTATGTATTATGTATTGATTCTTCTAAACAACTATAGTCTTGTCAATGAGTTAATTTGGATGGATACACTGATATGAAACTGTATGACTATTTCAGATGCCTGGTAGACTTGATCCCTAAAGGTGCTACAACTGACAAGGTTGGTGAAAGTTTGGTTGTTGATGGGGCCAACGGTGTCAGAGGAGATAAAATTGAAGCTTTAAAGGATCTGTGTGATGGTTTGGCTATTGAGATACGTAATACAAGTAAAGGTGGTGGCATACTTGATCAAGGAGTGGGTGTTGATTTTATTCAGGAACAGAAGATTGTTCCATCAGGATTTGGTTTCAGTGATGCAGGTTTCAGGTTTGTCCACTGTGATGTCATGACTTCATGAAGCATTTTTTTAGATGTGATATTATTACTTAAATGATAAAATCATTTCTGTGCATTTATTCTTTGAACCTGCCTAATCTTACGAAAGGAAAACCTTTCGTTTTATGTAATTGACAAGTTGACAGCAGCTCTGAATCCATATAATCTCCCCTAAATAAAGCTTAAGGAATTTCTTCAGAAAATATTTTGCCACGTATCTCTGTATCCAAATTACACGTAGATAGTATCTACCTTTAACTTAGGACAATTACATCATTAATATATTTTTTCTTAATTTGTCATTTCAACGATTAATGAAATGGAGGTTACAAATCATTACATTAATTATCGAACTTTTAAGCTTCTAAACGGCTAACTCCAAAATCCAAATTACACGTAGTATAGTATCGTCCATTAACTTAGGACAATTACATCATTAATATGATTTTTCTTGGTTTGTCATTTCAACAATTAATGAAATGGAAGTTACAAATCATAATTATTGCATTCAATAAAAAATTTACCCACCTTATATAAAGACCCTGAAATAGTTTCCGACAAAAAATACTCTAAAATAGCTAAATAATTAATCCAAGCTTTAAAAATAGCTTATATCTTTATTATTTTTATAAATAAATGCCTTTTATTTTCTACAGTATGAACCCTAAACCATTCACCAATATATATACATTCTCCCAATTTCACTCACAATTCCAAATTCCACTAACAACAACTATATCAATATCATCGTATCAGACTCACCAACACGATGAAGAGGTACGTCGTATAGCACATTGACATTTACACTCATCGTGTATATATACTAAATTTAGCCTCATTTGTCTTGGTCTAGAGGAATTAATCAAGGATGAAAGCCAAAATAATAGACATGTACTCACTCTCACATATGAAATATACAAGGAAGAAGTTATGAATTATACTTTCGCTAAGAAGAGTAAGCATGTACCGATAAAATAACTAATGTACTTTTATATCAAATGTAATAAGGTTTAAGAATATGCAGAGTCATCAATTATTTCTATTACTCCGTATTTAATAAGAATAAGAAGTAATGACTAATATATTTTAATAAAAATGATATTAATGTCTAGGAATATGTAAAGTCCATGTGACTAATAAAACGATATATATTCCAGACAAAAAAATAAAATAATATATTAATGAATATTAATAACTAAAGCATAACAAAAAAAAATTAGTAAAAGGCAATAAATTTGTAAGATAAAGTCAAAAAATTAGAAATGTGGAGGGTAGTGGAGCATGTAATAAATGAGAGTTGTAGCAAGTTTCTTACAAATATTCCAGTTCAAGCATAACATATAATTAGATAGGCATTTCTAAAATATTCTCCAAATATTTTCAAAGAAAAAATTCGAATCCCTACAAAAAACAACTACCACCTAATTCAAGAATTAAAATGAACTTCTGATCAGAATAAATAAATAAAATTGTACTTCGTACAATCATATCATTTTATACCTAAAATACTTAGATATTACATTTAAATACATATCAAACAATATATCGTCTAAGATAAAACATGCAGTAACAATCCATATATTACAAACTCACAAATATACTGCGACACTATATATACACAAAAGGCCCGTGCGAAACACGTGCTTTGATTTCTAGTCTATTTAAAAGTTAGTTTTCTGCTGCATTAAAAGCTAACTTTTAAGCCCCTAAAATGAAAAGGATTTAAACAACTTAATGCTTTAATGGGCCATGACAAAGAAATTGCACAATTGGGCCTAAAGGACTTACTAGAGTGCATAATTGGAAAGATGACGATGTTACACAACCACAAGTAGGCTATAAAGCTATTCAACCTCCATCAACGTACTCCAAGGAACGTTACCTATTCCTGCAGTTATGAGAGGCAATGAAGAGGCAAATCCTTTCATCTACACTAACATGAAGAGGTTGTCAAAATCCATATCTCATTCTCCGTCTCCGCGCGCGTGCTTCTCTGGATCTCTGCATGCGGGAGCACGAAGCCATGGCTTCTCAACTAACGGAATACGAGCACCGATGTCTCAAGAATATCAAGCGCAACAATGAAGTGATGGCGTCTCTCAAAATCCAATCTCGACTTTTTGAAATCTCCTCTGCCAAGCGCAAGAGGTTCCTCGCTCTTCCCTTCTGCAAATCCTGCTTTCTCTTTCTAATAAGCATTTCAATATCACGCAATTGCTCCATTTCTTCGGTCAATTCGATTTCATGGAATTCTGCAGTTCATATTTTCTGTAAATTGTGGTTAGGGCTGAGAAGAGCAAGTCCTACAAAATCAGTCCGGTGAAGAAGGAAGAGCCTGTCGTAATTCGGAGATCTTTGCGCACACGTGGAATCGCACCCGATTCTAAAGGACTTAGCACTGATTTTCTCGAATCTTCAGTCAAGATTTCAAAACCGGTTTATACTCCCACCTCTACTCCCCGGGTTTTAGGTCCTCTTGGATTTCGGGATTCTTGCTCGAATGATAGTAAATCAGATGTCGAAACCTTCACTAAATCGATTTTGTCGATTTCGAATGAAAGCTCAATTGGTGAAGAGAGCAAATTCGAAATAGGAAATCAAGTAAGCATGGCAGATCGGATTCGGTTGCTTGTAAGTTTGAATTGGAGTCATTGAGATTGGACCCGGAAAATATAGCAAGGGTTGTTCCAGGAAGGGTATTTGTTGGGAAGTTCTTCCCCACTCATGACTTGGAAATGATTGTTGTGGGGAATAAGTTTGGAAATGTGGGGTTTTGGAATATGAAATCAAAGGATGAAGATAATTCTATCCATCTGTATAGGTTGCACTCTGCTCCTATTTCTGGGATTTTAATTCACCCCTTTTCCATGTCCAAGGTATTCAAAGTTTTAATTGTGGATTCTCATTCCAGTTGTTTTTTTAGTAAGAGCAATTGCATCCTGTAAATTGAGGCAAACGTGAATTTGTTTCTTACAGGTATATACAAGCTGTTATGATGGCATGGTGCGAACAATGAATATTGAAAAGCAGGTGTTTGATCTTGTATATTTCACTAATGCTGCCATATATTCCCTTGCTCAAAAGCCAGATGATGTGAACTCCATCTATATGGGTGAGGGTCAAGATGGAGTTGTGAAGATGTGGGATGAGAGGATGGGGAAAACCCTGGCTTCCTGGAACCTACATGAGAAAAGGATAAACTCGATAGACTTCAACTCTTCAAACACAATGATAATGGCTACGAGTTCAACAGATGGGACTGCTTGCATATGGGATCTAAGGAAGATGAGTGATAAAGCATCCGTGGTGCTAAAAGAAATCCAACACAAAAGAGTTGTACATTCTACCTACTTCTCGCCTTTTGGTATTCACTTAGCTACTACAAGGTATGTATTATATGTATAATCCCTTATAAACTTTTAAGTGTATTTGTGAAGATGCACGTTTGCTTAATCTGGTTAAGAGTTAATTTGCTGATTGGCCATAGCATAGACAACTTCAAAATTATGATTAGACTTGGATACATGGAAAGGATTGAGTGAATAGCTTGAAATGGTCAAAGTAGTAGTACTAGCTTAAATATCTTGATAGGTCATTTTAATCTTTCGTTGTGTAAATTTGGCACTTATCTAAGTTAGTATTTTCTCTGTATAATGCAGTATTGATGACACCATTGGGATGGCGAGTGTTAAAAATTTGGAGGATGTGGCAATGATCCGCCATGATAACCAAACAGGAAGATGGTTATCCAAATTCAGGGGTGTAACTAACTAATCCTGCTAGCTACAGAATCAATAGTCTCTGTTTGCAAGTAGTATTGCCTGTGTTGTTCATTTTTCCACTGTTGACTTTAACAATAGAAAATTTTGTTTGTTTGAAATCAATAGAGCTATATGGGGATGGGACGACGAACATCTGTACGCTGGGAATATGAGTAGAGGAGTCGATATTTTATCTGTAAGCCATAAGAAGACAATGGACACAATAAGAAGCGAACACATGACAATGATTCCATGTAGGTTCGATGCACATCCTTGCAAGGCCGGAGCTTTGACTGGTGCCACGGCTGGAGGGCAGGTCTATGTGTGGACACCACCTTAATAGCATAAAAGGGTCTGTGTATCATGTATGTATCTTTAAACCTTTGTTACTGCTGATTTTGTTGTATTTGCAGGATAAATTCTTGTAGTACTTGTACTTCATATGTGATGTTGTAGGATTGCTGTACTATTTAATATGGCTATATGGGTTGCTTAAATCGCCCTTCCCGGTAACATGCTGGAAACAACCAAAACCTTGAACTTCTGGACTCCGGTTTTAATAATATTTTAAGTCATTAACTTAACCCATTTTAGAACAATACTCAACTGCCATCAAAATTCTAATTAGGCGACAAAACAGTTCTATGAATACGTTCTTTGAACCTCTTGTTGGATTTTCTTCAAAGACATCCTCATAAATTCTGTATGTGGCCATGTGTTGATTTTTCGTTTTTGAACTTCTCAAATTGAGTACATACATCTTAATCAACATTGCTTTGGCAAGATGAAAAGTGACCCTCTCCTATTTATTTTTTTACTAAGTAAGAATTCAAAGGTCCTCAAACTGACATGGATTCTCGAGAGGTTGATAGAATCGGCATTCAGTCAAACCGATATGAAAAAACAAAAAACAAAACACAAAAGAGATAGATAAATACTTGATAAGGAGATCGAGCGTATTAGGCATAGCGCAAACTGAAAGCATGACAAAAAGGCACTTTCTGGAGGTATAACAAAACTCTTGGATAACGCTTCGTCTTTGGAAGCCAACTATGACCACGACCTCAACCTCTTTACCGAAACAACAAACTTATTTCAAACCTAACACAACTCCTATGATAGTTTTAAGGAATTATAATTGGCAAAATTACTCAATGGAGGAAAGGAAAGATTAAGGACAGATTCCCCCTTGAATGCTACTACGTAGTATTATGTACGGTTTATATTTGCATATATGAATGAGTGCGTTTGAATAGCCAAGATAATGCATTAAATAATTTAATGCAAGATAATGCATTTTATTACATTATCTTCGAAAATTCAAACGGATTTGAAGAAAGAAATAAAAGACAAGAGAATGTTTTTTTCATTTAAAAAAATTATTCAAGGTGAAACTTTTTTTAAAAATTATGTCTGAAATAATTATTTATGAAAAGTTCATTTCACTAATAATTAACATATACATTATACACTGATACATTATTTGCGACCCGAATCAATCATCATCAATATCTATTTAAAAGTTAGCTTTCTGCTGCATTGAAAGCTAACTTTTAAGCCCCTAAAATGAAAAGGATTTAAACAACTTAATGATTTAATGGGCCATGCCAAAGAAATTGCACAATTGGGCCTAAAGGAATTACTAGAGTGCATAATTGGGCCAAAAAGCTGATGATGTTACACGGCCACAAGTAGGTTATAAAGCTATTAAACCTCCATCAACGTACTCCAAGGAACGTTACCAATTCCTGCAGTTATGAGAGGTAATGAAAAGGCCAACCATTTCATCTACACTAACATGAAGAGGTTGTCAAAAACGTGTGAAAATCATGCCTTTAAATAGTGGTGGTGACATCTACAACGACCTTCACTTCCATTACCTTTCATGTCATACACCATGGTATGACCCATGGAGTATTGCTACTGCATTATTTGGTATAGTATTTTTTGTTGTTCAATTGGTATGACCCATGGAGTATTGCTTTCTTTGCCGGTCAATCCAACAGCACAGGATCCGGTTTCTGCTGGCGGCGTGACCAATTTTGGACTTTCTGGTCGATCGCTTGACATGGCTTTGTTTGGTAGAGTCGATTGGCCGGCTATAGAGGCGAGCGTACAAGTTAGTATTCTCGCGAAGAATAGCGATAACGATGAAGACTGTCCGAAGATGAGGATGATGTCGAAGAGACAAAGGCTACAAAGAGCAAGAGGAGCTAAAACAAATTGGACGAATTCGGATTCGATTTGCTAGGGTTTTCTTCTTCTTTTTTTCACAGTGGTTGTCTATTACCAAACAATTTCTTGGTAAAATTTGGCATGATAGTTTAGATTTTTGTGTTCCTTGAAATTATATTGTAATGGTTGCAAATTACCGGTTCAGAGGGATTGTTCTGCTTGTCGGGATGCTGCTCTGTTTCCTTCCATTGATTGTCAAGTAATAAGATCTCAATTGAGCTTCAAGCTCTTTATTGCATTCCAGTGAAAGACGCAAGAGGATGAGCTCTGCTCTCTGGTACTTAGAGTCTGTTTGGATTCCGTACTAAAATGATTATTGAGGAATCCAAACACACCCTTATTTATATTTCATGAGTTGTAAATTGGTCAAATTTGAGTAACAACTAATAATGGTATGTGTAAAATCTGCGAGATGTCCATTCCCTGGATAGCTCAAATGATCTTCCCGAGGGAAATAAAAAACATGAAGAAACAGAGGGTGTTTGGATGTATATAGCAATGCCAGTTGAAAATCTAAGTTGCCTATTGATTTGTTAATTGTCTGATTGTGGTTAATGATCCAAGTCTAAAAGGCCAATTAAACAAAGTGCAAGTATGGCGGTTTTAGACAGGGGTCATAACTCATACGTGTTGCTTCAGTTTTGAAAGCATCAGATTCGGCCACCGTATAAAGGTGGAGCTACAGAATGGAAGACGTGTCCATTTCCAAAAGACGTGTCAGTTGACAGTCGCAGATATCATCAATCACTACAATACTTTTCAATTCGAAAACCAATTTCTTGTGAATTATATAATCTGATTTGTTATCACAACCACCGGCGGGAGCAATCAAAGAGGGAATTCGACGATGGCCCTGTGGACGGCGACCAACAGAGGAGGAGGCAGAGCATTGGGATTAGCCATATATCCCAGCAGCTCTCCCTCGCCCAATTTTCTCCCATTTTACTCAGGTGAAGTTAGACTCGATTCATTCCAATTTCAATTGCAATAAACCCTAGATTGATGAGAAATTAACCGACTCAATTCCAGGGCGCGAAGCACGGTGATGAGAACGACAGCGACGATGACGTTTCAGACAGGAAAAAGGAGTCCGTCGGAAGCGGGATCAGTGAGATGGCAAGTTTCGTGGTGGATAAGGCGAAGAAGGGGACTCGGAAGGCGGCCGGAATGGTGTTCGAAACAGGGGAGTCAAAGGCGGAGGGGAAGAAGGAATCGTGGGGGTATTGGAAGGAGACCACTCAGAAGATGAAAGAAGACCTTTTGGGCGCCGAGCATGAAAAGAGCCCCCACCACCGTGGCCGCCGCGTCAATGACTAATCTGCCGCCCCAAACTCCGGTCACCACCTCATACTGGGCATGCTTTCAGAATCAACCGAATTATTCGTTCACACTGATCATGATTAAACATCGTCGTTTTACCGGAATTTATAACCAATGTCATACTATCTATCTATATCTACTTAAAAGATGGCTTTTTGCCATTCAATATTAGCTTTTAAGTAGATAAGTAAGACAAAACAATGACAAAAGCCACCTTTGTTTAGCAAAGTTTTTTTTGTAAGGATTTTCAAAATACTTATCAGATTAAAAACAAAATTGTAATTTTTTTTATCATAAAACATGCCCTCACTCTATATTTTTTTTTAAACTAAGCTATGAGTGCCCTATAGAAAAATACGAAAAATATCCTTAAAATTTTAAATGATCGATTGAATCCTCAATGTTATATTAATGTAAAAATTCAACTATGAAGTTTAAACATTATTGGTCATATTATTGTATTTTTTAAGAAACTTCTTTGGTAGAATTCAAAAATTATATAGCAAAAAAGTTATATGTCGACAAAAGTAATAATTAAAAAATATAATAAAGTTATAAAAAAAAGATAATCATGATTAAAAAATTCTTATTTAACAATTAAGAATTCAAGATTTATTCAACTCTACCTCTCTTCTTTTTTTCAATTCTATTCAAACTGAACCCTTTAACGACAAATCAACAAATATTATAAGTTCTCTACATCGTGATAATGACAATCTAATAGGTTAGATTAGAAGGATTTGTTTGATGTGACTATTTATAAAGACTTTTATAAAAATATATATTTTCTTTATAAAAGTTGTTTGGATAAAATGTATTTATCAATAGAAAAATATATGTAGTACAATTAAGAGAAATGTGTAATTTTTTTTACTTTTACATAATTTTTAAAACACTGAAAATATTTTTTCTTAAGAAATACCTTTGTGAACTCCTCAATTTTTCAAAATAAAAAGGAACAAAAATTTGAATTCCTTACTTTCTCAAAACAAAGAAAAAAAACTAGAACACAATTTAGATGATGTTATTATTTTTAATTTCATTTTAAAAATAATCCGGTATAGATTTTTTCTCCTTTTGGGAGTTCTTATTTGATATCTATATCCCTTGTCTTTTCCGTCAACTGTTACCTTTTTAGGATTCGTATCATTTTCTTCGTAGATTTTTTTTTCAATAGATCGTAGAAGATCAAAAAACTCGATGGGGAAACAATCATGGTTACTCCACCCGCTAGAGCCAGAGCCGATTTAATGCTTTCAAAATTGTATGGTATTGAATGAACACGCTTAATGCACAAAAATGCAAACTTTATATTAGATATAGAAGATTTATAAAATATTCACAAAAACTTTCATCAAAATATAAACACATCCCTATAAAAACAAACTTCCACTTTAATTCAAAATTAAAATTATACTTCTAACCAAAATTATAAAAAATAAAATAACCCGCTTCTTATGTACAATCATAATATTTTATACCTAGCATACTTAAATTTAAATAAATATCAAATAATATATGTCTATCATAAAAAAACCAAAGATCCATGTATTACAAACTTATTTTGTATATCGTGACACTACATATACACAAATGGCCCGTGCTTCGCACGGGCTTCGATTTCTAGTTTTATACTAATTTCATGTTCTAGTTGACAATAAATTAATGATCTATTGGCTAAACTAATAAACTTTAATTTAGGGTTTTTAGACTAAACCACCTTTGAATAAATATTTTTCACAAAATCACCCTTTAATTTAATTTTTTCATAAAACCACCCTGTAAACCTAAAATGTTAACAACAAACCACCTTTGTTAAACCTCTTTCTCTCTCCGCTCTCTTTTAGTTGTCCTTTAATAATTCACTAATATTTATCCTTATAGAATTTTAAGACAATTTTTTATATAAAAATAATAACGATTTTTTCGCCTGGTACCCCTGAGGTACGGCGAAATTCGCAAAATGTACCAAAGTTTTACCCATTTCGCGCAGTACAGGGTTTTTTTTTCCGCCAAATGCCCTTTCGTCAAAACCACTAACAGAAAACGTTAAAAAACCTAAAAAATACCCAATCTTCCAAGAGTCTCTCGCCCGCCCCCTCTGTCTTCTTCGTGGTCGACTCACTCAACCCATCGCCCTCTCTTTCCAAGTCTTCCGGCGGCCTCCCTATTCTGTCGGCCCTCGTCCCGACGGCCTTCCCTTTGAGCCACGACGACAAGCCGGCTCGCCTCCGCCTCCACCGCTCGCCTATGCCTCCGCTAGGACGAGGGCCGGCAGAATGGGGAGGCTGCCGGAAGACTTGGAAGAAGACGAGAGGGGGCGGTGGGTTGAGTGAGTCGACCACGAAGAAGACAGAGGGGGCGGGCAGACTCTCGGAAGATGGGGTATTTTTTAGGTTTTTTCAAATTTTTTTAACGTTTTTTGTTAGTGGTTTTGACGGATGGGCATTTGGCGGAAAAAAAAAAAACAAACCTCGAGGGTACCGTGCGAAATGAGTAAAACTTTGGTACATTTCGTGAATTTCGCCATACCTCAAGGTACCAGGCGAAAAAACCGAAATAATAAAAGTTATTTTGAAATTTTGTTATATTAATTTTACATACTTCAATTGTGAGCTTAAGTGATGAACTTCTATTTTACAATAAAGAATGATATATTTATACGACTTTTGGCTTTCTGTGTGGACATAAAATTAGTAATTAACTTACCAATATTCAGTTAGTAATATTCAATTAGTCTAGTGGTTTGGCGCTAGACTCCCTTAAACGTTCTATCCAAAGATCTCAAGTTCGATTCCTGCTGGAGGCGTGTACAAATATATTGATGTTGACAGAGGTCTACCACTTCGTGTGCCAAAAGTACCGAACGATTTCGACCGGTCGAACCAGGCGATCAAGACCTAAAATTAATAATTAACTTGTTTTTGTATTAAGGAAATTTATTTGTTTTCTCTTTTCTCACACATTGACTAAAAGTTAGTAGATGGTGGTTTATTGTTAACATTCTAGGTTTTGATGGTGTTTACAAAAAAAAAAGTAAATTAAAGGGTGTTTTAATGAAAAGACCTTTGTGTAAGGGGTGATTTTGTCTTAAAAACCCATAAACTTATCTTTCATAATTGCATGCATATAAACTTTGGGGGTTCATATATTCACCCATTTATTTTTATTATTCTCAACATTTTATTGATAAGACAAAAAAGTCATCTTCATTTTTTTTCTTCTTCAGATCTGAGACTATGGCTTTCCAATGGGCAGTGGTAGCAATCTTGTCAATCCCCAATGGGCACCCATAGATCTTTGATATAAAAAAATCAATGCCCATATTTTTACTAACCCTAAACTAAGTTAAACTAAACTTTCTTATAACAATACTTTATCTAGCTAATAGCAACATTTATATACAACAACACATCTTAAATTTGTATTATATATAAGAAGCTATTAATCTTACCTCGTTTGCAAGTAAATAAGGGTTGTGATTATCTTCTTCCCGAATAGATAAACTCATTTTCTTGGTTGATACAAATGTTTTTTGGATGTTTATGAAGAGAAGACAAGTGAATACATTCTTTAATGGGTTCCGTGTATATATATATATATATATATATATATAGAGAGAGAGAGAGAGAGAGAGAGAGAGAGAGAGAGAGAGAGAGAGAGAGAGAGAGAGAGAGAGAGAGAGATATCTATGCTCTAGTAAAACAGGCTCTTATAGTGAAACGAGTGGACAAATTTGGGGCATTGGATGAAGATGAAACGAATGGACTAGATTAAATAGAGGGAGGTGCACAATATTTTGGGAGGAATGCACACACCAGATTTTTTACCCATCCGTTTTTTTTTGGGATATGATTTTCATCCTCTTTCAAATGTTATCCAAATCTGATTCAGTTCCCTTAATTGACGCCCCACTCTTTTCTCTCTCTCGAAGACCCCTCTCTCTCGCAGATCAAGTGCCTCCATTGAAGCGTCTCTTCAAGCTTCATCGAAGACCCCTCTCTCTTTGAGCCCCTACTACTACCACAACCAACAACAACCCCAACCTCAACCCCCAACCACCACCGCTTTCAACCCTAACGTCAGCTCCGCTCTTGCCTCCGGCGTTACCACTTCCTGCTCTCAGGTCACCAACGACGGCCTTCTACCCAACCATGGTGGCGGTTCGGCGGACGGGGCCAGCGCGACTGCACTTTACCCTCAATCGGTGGCGGGGAAGGCCCCTTCGTCGCCTTTAGAGATCGTGCGGAAGAAGACGGGGAGGCCGAGGAAGTACGGCACGCCGGAGGCCGCTGCGGTTGCGAAGAGAGCGTTTGGATCTCCTCCGTCTTCTTCCAAAAAATCGCAAATCTTGCTACGTACTTCTATCTTTCTTCTTCAGATGGTTACAAATCTTCAATCTTTGCAAACCGCTCATCTCGGTACTTGGCCATGTGGTTCAATTTTAAGTATCGAAACTTGGCCCTGTGGTTATATATTAAAGGTGGTTGATGATCTCGGTACTTGGCCATGTTGTTATATATTAAAAGGTGGCATCAATTTTAAGTATGGAAACTTGGCCCTGTGGTTCTCACTCGTTTTCCGAATCACGATTGCCCAGGTTCGATCCTTCTTACGAACTTCTCCTTTGCAGACGACTTCTCATTTGTGCTTGATGATCTCGATTGTGATATCCATAGGAATGAAATTCAAACATACTTGTATGACAATTATCACCATTGTTGGAGATTGTCACCGACCTAAAATCGTCTTCGTGCCATGGTTCATCGTCTATGTATGATATTCAAACATACTTGTATGATATGCATTCTGTGATTATGGATTATGTTTCTAGCCGTGAATGTGATATTCAATTGTATGGAAGAGATATGCATTTTCCATACCGTGATATGCAAAATATACTTGTATGATATACAATTTGTAATTATGGATTATTTCCTTGGCCGTGAATATGATATTCATTTGTGTGGATGGGATATGCATTTTCCATAAATTGATATGCAGAATATACTTGTATGATATGCAATTTTTTATGATAGATTATTTCATTAGTTGTGATATTCATTTGTGTGGATGAGATATGCATTTTCTATACATTGATATGCAGAATAAGCCACGGGCGCGGAAAGGGAGCCGCGGGCGCGGCCAAGGAAGATCTCGCTGAGTGATATTCTCATCAGAAGCTGAGAAGAACAAGTCGCGAGCGCGGAACGGAAGCAGCGGGCGCGACTAAGGAAGATCTCGCTGAGTCCGGCCATGCAATTATGTGGATGGGATATGCATTTTTTGTACAGTGATATGCAGAATATACGTGTATGATATGCAATTTGTAATTATGGATTATTTCCTTGGCCGTGAATATGATATTCATTTGTGTGGATGGGATATGCATTTTTTGTACAGTGATATGCAGAATATACTTGTATGATATGCAGTTTTTCTCTCTCCAATATCCTTCTCCTCGTACAGTGATATGTAGAATATAGTTGTATGTTTTAAATTGGAATATCAATTACCACAATGTGCATATATGTTCAATGTTTTTGAATATCAGTATATATACGATTGACCATGATCACGAATAACAGTTATTCAATAATACTTGAACGATATTCAGATAATGTGCTTTGATATTCACACATTGTATTTCAATTCAGTCGATGCATTATATACGATGAAACTTGAATAAGATTAACATATATGCAAATTATATATAACAATATGCATCTTTTTCGTGTCGATATGCAGAATAATTTAGAAATTTCTGGACCGAAGCTCTGCGTGGAAGATGGTGGTGAATAACTGCCTATTTTGGAGGATCTACGTTTTCTCTCTCCAATCTCCTTCTAACTGCCTATTTTAGAGGTTTTTAATTTTTAAAAATTTAGAAAATCAGTAGGGATATTCTATCCCATGAAAACCGCCCCATACATCCTTATTATACTCTCCAAATCCAACCATCCAATACTCTCAATCCGACGCTCCATAATTGTACACTCGTTTTACCATAAGAGTCGTTTTACCTGAGCGTGCCTCTCTATATATATATTAAATAGTTTTTTTTTTATAAAAAATCGACCGTTTGTTCAACGGTCATTTTTTTTAGCGTTAATCTTAGGTGCGGGTTCCCAATGGGTAGTGGAAGGACATGTATTGGTCCCCAATGGCCCCCCAATGGGCAGTGATAGAAAGTAGCAGAAATATGTAATTTTTTGAGTCCGAGTTCCCAATGGACAACGAAAGTGTATGTACGGGTTCCCAATGGGTAGCGAAAGCTCAGTACGGGTATGAATTCGCTACAGGTTTCGAATGAACAACCATATATGGGTGAGAATAATGAAAATAAATGTGTGAGAATATGAATGCCGTTTCCCCTAAAAAAGTTGTCGCTATGATTGTGTTTGCTTTTCCTTAATTTGATTGATTTATATGGTATTTAAAAAAAAAATTATATGGACGGTAAAGAAAGAGATGAAAATGAGAGACTTGAATTGTGGAACTATTTACCAAAGTAAGCTTTTGAACTAACCTTATTTTTGGTATATGCTTACTTTGAAAATTATTTCCAAAATAGGCACACTTATTTACTCTTTATACCCTTTTGTTTGTGATATTCTAGTCTTGTTGCTCTTTACTTTTACATAATTAAATTCCAAAAAGACAAGTTTTAAAAAGTTTAAAATTTACCCCTGCATTAAGAAGGTCCTGTTAGATTTGGTATCAGAGTCAAGTGATTATCACCGTAGTAGTTATTATTATTGTAGTAGTAAGTTTTATCTGTTATAATTAAACCAAAACTGGAGATTTCAAAAAATTGTCCTGATAAAGGAGCCCCTCATATTAAACATCTGAAATCCGGTCAAATCACTATGAAGCAGTATTGAACACTCTGGTTGATGAAATTGAAGAACTAAGAACCAAACTATTTAAATTAAACAGAGACATTAGAAAGTTTAGAGAAGAACTTGGTTCTTTTATACTAGCACTAAAAGAGGAAAACAAAAAGTTTGTGATTGCCATTACCAACGAAATTCGTCATCTAGGAGCAAATTCTATTGCGATAAAACCTAAAAAGACAACGTTCTTTGTACATCAATACCCTTTTCAGAATCAAAATCCACAAAAAATGTTCGTTGTACCCAGCATAAATCCTGAACCTACAAAGAAATAAGAACCAGAGAGTGAATTAGAAATCAAAGAATAGCCCCTAATCGTCAAATAAAATAATGAAAGAACAAAGCATTATTAGCAGTGAAGAATCTGATTATAATACAGACGAGGAAGAAATGTATCAACAAATGAGACTAATAAAGTAAAAAAAATGGATTTTATTCCATTAGAGGAAGTTAAGAGGCGTCTAGACAAAAAGATAGGTAAAATGGCATTAGACGCTAATGAGATGGAAGAAGATATGACACCCTTGTCAACAAAGGAGATCAATGAAGCTAAAACATCTTATTACAGAAAGGAAGAGAAAGGTTTTACTAGTTATCAAAAGCCTAATGTGAAACCCAAAGAATTCCTAGAAAAAACTGATAAATTTGGGGTAAGAATCATGCCCAACTATAGACCTAATAAAAAAGAAATTTATATAGAACCTATCAGTGAGAGTGACTATAAATTGAACCTAGACAACTTGAGAAATAGAGAGGATGTTTTAGATTTTTGGAAGAAGAACATGATGAGTGTCTTAAATATGAACATTGAACGGGAAGCATCTAATTTCTTGAATTATATTGAAATTTTTATAGGGGTTTTTTTTATCAAGGTTATATAAAACTCTCATAAAATAAGGGGTTTACTTTTTAACGTATAGGCATTTTTGCTGTTTAACGCATAGGGCTGGCACGTAACGTGTGGAACCTTTCCCCACGTTACGTGCCGTTTGCTACTTTTCAAACCTCCACACGTAACGTGGGGCAAGTTTCCACATGTTATGATAACAGGTTTTCGTCGTTCTAAAAACTGCTATGCAAAATATCCAAACAAACCCTAAACCGTAGTCCTAGGTAAGTAAATGTCGAATCCACAGGGAGGCGAATTCTATCTTAATATGCAATTTGTATGTCAAACTAAAGTAACCAAAGGGGGGTTTTGTGAGTTTAAGTAATCTAAGCATGCAAAGGTAAAACAACTAAAGATGATGAATTCAGTAATGGGGAAAATCACTTAGTCCAACAACGTCCACTATTCGTATGACAAGTTGATCATAGATACTCATTCAAAATCTCATGCAATGAAAATTCCAATTCCTTCTCAGATATAACTAATAGCACAGCCAGATACTATTAGCACTAACTAATTAAACAACCCTGAAACTATCAACATTCAGTTTAACAGCAGCTTTACGGATAGGAATATAGTTGGATATAATTCTAGCATAAAATAACCAGCTTTTATCCTAGAATGTAAATCAGTTCTCTTCTGCATAAGACTAGCACAACCAGATACTAGTACGATGCAGTTGCTACTCTGAAATAGATATGCTCAACCAGTAACAATCTAAATCTAGCAATAGATCAATAACGACAAACCCTAGTTGCGTCCAAATAGAGATTATCAATATCAATCATAAGCAACTTAAGCAAGAGAAAGATAAAAACCATGTAATAGATTAAGAACGAGAATCTCACAACTTTATCGAAACGAAAGCTTCAGCGTCTGACTAAGCCAGAGAGGCTTAATTCTTCATAGCAAATACGTAGAATGAAATAAGGGTTTAGAGAGAGATGAAGATTATGATAATAGATAGGCAAACAAGCCTTTTTCAACCCTTAAATACTAAAGGAAATAAATCTAAGTTAACCTAAAATGAAATAATAAAAAGTAATAAAATAATGCAAATAAAGAAACGGCGCGGCGGACTTCAGACATCGGCGGCGGTAACCGCATCTCCCACGGCGGGCGCCGTGGTCACTTCGTAGCCAAGGTCGATGGAAAGCCAATTGCGGAGGGCGCCGTAAGGTTCACGGCGGGCGCCGTAATTACGGCGGTAGCCGTCTTTGTACGGCGGTCGCCGTTCTTCGGTTCAGCTCCTGTGATACTTTCGTAAAAATGTCATAACTTTTGATTCCCAACTCGGATCGCGCTCATATTTTGAGGAATTGCAGTAGACTTCAAAAGCTAACTCCTCGAATTGGAATCACTCCATTTGGACATCGGAGTAGAGAGAACGAACCAATTGAATTCAGCCTATGGTTCTTCTACTCTTCATTGCACTCCTCTTCCTCGTCTTCTCATGTGGTTTCTTCCTCAGTGTCTCATATGATATCCAAAACCGCTCAAACACCTCCAAATACACCAACTTCGCCCCCAAATGCCATACACATGAATGTGTCTAAATCTACCCGAATGGCACCAATAAAACCTCTAATGACTCTTACTTAAGCCCTACAAAGTAGTGCTTATCACGTTACGTGTGGAAGGGCTCCACACGTAATGTGGGAACCAGTTCCCCACGTTACGTGTGGAGTGTAAGTGGCTTTAAAAGCCAAAGTCTTCTTCCTCTACCCTAAACCGCCGCGTCCTCTCTCAGCCCAATTCTTCATCCCGCGTAACAACAAATATCAAGTTCAAAACTTTGAAAATCTAGCATGTGAAACTTGGTTAAGCCCTAAACCCTAAACAACAAATATCATGTATTGTTTTCTAAACCCTAAACAACTAAAGCTCAAAACTTTGAACATGTCCCAAACAAAAAATGAAAACTTTAACTTTAAATAACGGAAATTACCTCATTTGGAAGTGGATCCTCTTCGACATTGTTGTTCATATTGTCCATTTTGTTTACAAAAATTGAGTGTGTAAAACACAAATTTTTGAGTGTTTCAAATGAAGGGTTTAGGCTCGAAATTGGGGCTTAGCCAGGGAAGATGAAGAGGGGACCATTAATTCAGTTAGGTGGGGACAAGACGGTTAATTCAATGTGTTTTACAACAGCCGTAACCCCACGTTATGTGTGATGTTATCCCACACGTTACGTGTGAGCATCTACCACACGTAACGTGTTGAGTTTATTCACACGTAACGTGGTTTAGGGTTTAGGTTTAGAGTTTATGGTTTAGATTTAGGGTTTAGTATTTAGGGTTTAGATTTAGGGTTTAGGGTTTAAGGTTTTGAGGTTTAGGATAAAAGACTTGTGACTACAACTATATACAACAGCTGGTTATTAGTTGTCAAGATTTGTCAATCAGATTTCTCCTTTTTTCCAGCTAGTTATTAGCTGTCAAACACATTGCCTTTTCACTATATAAGAAACATTAGGGTTGTTTGTTCACTACAACAATTCCAACACAAGCGGTGCCTAAAGATACACTTTTGGATAAGCTTCTTCTTCCAGTTTCTATCGATTTAGTAACGCTGATTTTTGATATTAATGGATTTATGATATTTGTAGGAAACCAAACAGTACAACAAATAATGGCATCTTCATCAAAATCATCAACAAACGCAGATAGGCTATGCTACTGTAATTTGAAAGCCGTTGTCCAAACTTGGGAATTGCAGTGGAACTACAGAAGGAGGTATTGGGGATGCCCAGAAGTGGGGTGTCGTTTCAGGGAGTGGATTGATCAAATGTACGAGGACAAGGCACACGCGGTTATTCGAATACAATGGCAGGAAAAACAAGATCTTGTTAAGGAAAATCAAGATCTTGTTAAGGAAAATCAAGATCTTGTTAAAGATTTTGATAACATTCGTAGGTATAACTTCAATCTACTAAATGATATACATCGTAGGTGATTAATGTCGTATCTTTTGTGTAATGTTGTTTATGTATTATCAACCTTTGTAGGGAACAAGCAAATTTAGCAAACCAAAGATATCATATGAAACGAACGTTTACCAAAGACTACCCTAATTTCTTCAAACGCTAAAGCAGTGTCATATATTTTCTCTAATTTTTTCTAAGTTTATGATCAATTTGTATTCTTTTCTATATTGTGTGCTAAATGTGGTTGTAGTCAACCAGCATAATGAACAATTTGTATTGTCTTCTAGGTTGATGATCATTTTGTATTGTTCTTATAAAGATTAATACAAGTTGGGCTACACAATGGGGATAACCCTCCCCTAATGCCTAATCATACACAACATTAAAACACAAATAAATACTACAACTATTACATGTCATAAACCATAAACTTTAAACATACGCTATCTTTAGGTTGAATGGGGGTGGCTCGATCGATAACTTTACATTGGAAGGGCAGAATGGTTATACCAATGTAAATGAGTCAATACGATCGTAACTTCAATCTTATTGTAAAACTCGATACTAAGCGAAGAAGACCGAACTACTTCGTATAATGTTACTTAATAAAAAAAACAGGTCTACTTAACGTGAGGAGAGTGGTAGATCCTCTTCATGTAACAACTCAACACGTTACGTGAGGTAAAAATAGGACCACACGTTACGTGTGGATATGATCCATACATAACGTGTGGCCCTATTTTTACCTCACGTAACGTGGTGAGTCATGTCCCACGTTACGTGAGGACCCTATGCGTTGAAAGACAATTTTGCCTATACGTTTAAAAATAAACATGTAAAATAATACACGAAAGACGGTTTTCTTAAAAACACTGAGAGATGTATTCTAGCATTTTTTTCAAAATATCTATAAACACTCTCGGGGGTTTTATTCAACCCACTTAAAAAGATAATTTATATTCGGGTAATTTATTGCTTTTACTTTTTTAAATTAAAGAGTAAGGTTCCGGTGCAGACGGTTCTTATGGTGCGGACGTACGGACATGCACTTTAGGGTCTTAAATGTACACTTTAACGTCTTAAATGTGCACTTTTGCAAAAAAAAATAAGAAAACAAAAAAAAATTTAATTTTTTCCCAAGCATTTTTCTATTTTTTTACAAAAGTACACATTTAAGACGTTAAAGTGCACATTTAAGACCCTAAAGTACATGTCCACACAGTAAGAACCGTCCGCACCGGATCTCATCTCTTAAATTACAATCCTTCATATTGGCTATTGGGGATAACACCCGAGGAAAACATAACCCTAAGTAATTTCACTCCTCAGCCGCTCCAGTCTCCACCCTACTAGCCCTCTGTTTGACTGAAGGTTTATTAAAGGGAGGAAAGAGATAGTAAAAGAGGGTAGGAAAAGGATAGGAAAAGAAAATACAGAATTTTAAATAAATGTTGTTCGGCTATGGTGGAAAGGAAAGAGTAGAATTTTAAAAATGTTGTTTGGGAAGTGGGGGAAAGTAAAAGAAAATGTGAGTTGGATGAGTTTGATTTTGATTTTTCTTTTTTTAATATTGTTAATAAATAGGAATTCCTCCAAATTTCACCCAAATAAAAGGGATTGCTTTACCCTCAAATCCCTAGCTTATTTTCTCTTCCTTTCTCCCAGTTTACTCTCAAATCTCTTTCAATAATTCAGCCAAACAAACTCTATTAATTTCTCTTCCTTTTCCATCCTCCTTTTTCCCTTCAAATACTCACTTCCAAACAAAGGGTAGGTGAAGATCAACTTCCTCACCATTCTCACACCCGCCGGAATCTCCTTCCATTGCGCGTTGATTTTTGGTTGCTTCCCTTGCAGGTCGTGTTGTTTGCCGGCTTAGTCGCCCAACCGCTTCCGCTCCGTCGTCAATTGCTATGGCGTCGCCATCTTCAACAGTTTCTGCAATCTTGTCCTGGTGGTGATCCAACTGTGAGACCTCTTTAACCATCCTTTGTAATTTCCCTAATCAATTTTGCTTTATCAGTATATTCGAGATACTTGAACACTTGTAAACTGCTTTTAGTGACAATACACAAGTTGAACCCTATTTAGATATGGTTGATTTAAAAATACTAGAAAATTAAATCAAGGAAAGCATAAATTTAACTGTAGTTGACTACTATTTGACTTGAAATTACTTAATCAAACACTAGTTGTATTGAAATTACCACTATTAATCAACCTCAAATTTTGTACCCACATAAATGAATGTGTAGAGGCAAAGAACATGTTATGTATACCTCTTCAATTTTGCAGTATCCTCCATTTTTAAACGAGGAAGAAAAGGGATCAACAAGTTGCTAATATTTGTGTTAGCAAATACAAAAATAGTGTATGTAATCATTGTTGTTGCTGTACACTAGCTGTTCTCTAAAAGCAGGTAGATAATATCTTGTCATAGCTAATGAAGGTAGATAAATTGCTTTCTTAATTGTGTATTACCTGTTCTCTAGAATTAAAGGCTAATGAATACACAATTTTTCTTTTGAATCTTAAAACGAGGGTCAAATATATGAATGTGACATGTATATATTGAGGTCTTGACAGCATGTACTAATATTCCTTTGTAAAATAGGGCTGAGCAAGAATGGCGTCATTAACACCAGGAATGCTACTAAAGCTTGCATCTAAATCAGTAGCACTGAAAAGGGAGGCGAAAATGGTCGTATTAGACAAGGTGGAATGTCAAAATCAAAACAAGAGCAGAGGGGTCAGGTATGATCGTAGCAACACAATACTACTTGCGTGCTTTGTTTGTTTTGAAATTACTTAATCGGACACTAGTTGTTACATATTTTTTTGGAACTCTATAATTATTTTCTATTGCTTAATCTTGAGATCAATTATATATAGGATATACTTAATCTCCAATAGGATATTCACTTCTACACTTAGTTCAATGTTGCTTTAGAGGTTGTGGGTCAACAAGCTTTTCTCGTCTTTTCACTTATACTACCATAATTTTATCAAAAGTACGTGTTGTCTTTTTATCTCAATATGGTGATACAGTTGCCTTCAGTTTGCAGCAGTCAACAAATCCCTCAGAGTATAGTTCCTAATACATGTCCTGCCCGTTCAAGGTTTGACCAACTAGAAGTTATTTTTCCATTTCTCACAAGCATCCTGTCAATGTAAGTACATTCTGTGGATGTTTCCCTCTCCTTTTATTTGACTCTGACAGTCTGACCACATGTTATCGACATCAAATGAAATTCTGTCATACTTCATTTTATTGTTGTTACATTGATTAAAATGAGTTGATCTTTTGCACTTCTGTGATCTAACATGTTATTGGCCGGTGCCTTTAATTAAGTGTTAAAGAGGATTTGACAACTGTTGATTACTCGAGGTATACATTGAACCTTTTGTAAATTTTTAATGTGTAGATCGGTTATGAGTATGTCAAACAGTTACGATTTACCTTCCCAACCTGAATATATCAGTAAGTCCATCTATTAATATTGGTTTGGTTCCTTGTTTGTTATTTATTTCACAATATGTATGCTTATACATGAGAGTGATTTATATTATTTAAATGTTTCTTTTGAAGTGTCCTGAACAAATCGACACTATGGACCGAGGTCATTGTATATGTTGATGTATGCATGCGGGAGTTTAATGGATTATAAAGTGCACCGTTATCCCATCAAGGTAAGTGTGTGCTATAACATTTTTTCTATACATATACAAATTGATGCCCACATGTGCTTATGCATATATATAGATATAATGACATGCAATTAATGTATATGCTTACTTTTGCAGTATTTTCAAGATTCACCTAACTTCTACGACATACATTTCCTTGATGAGTCACGAGAGGAATACTTGCAATATATGGTCATCGTATAGTAGCTTTCACACTTACAAGTTTGAATTTAGCATGTCCGAGTTGGCGTCTTGTGGATGCAAAACACTGATTTTTTTACCTTGAATTGGACGAAAAACAGTAGAGACTAGTAGGCTTTCTTTAAAATTTGACAGCGCTACAAATTAGTACAAAAGATGATACTCATTCAATTGATCTTATCTATTCTCTTGCAACTGTACACTCTATTCAGCAAATAATAATTTCAGTTGATTCTAGCTACTCGCATGATTTCTTTACTGCTAGTTATGTACTCCCTCCTATCAAAAATAAGGGTTAGCTTTGGACATGATATTTAAGAAAAGTATTAAAAACATCTAGAATCTTACATTTTTTCTCAATCTCCCTCCTAATAAATAATCATTATATTCTTGAGTCAATGAATGGACAAGAAAAGTCAACAAAAATAAATTTCAACAACTATTCTTATAACTCACTCTTAATTAATTGTCTAGAAATCATAAAACGACATATAAAATTGATCAAAATTCAAGTGTTAAAACGACACTTGATTAAAATCGGAGGGAGTATAATTGATTGTGATTAATAATGGTGGTTTTGTATATTTTGAACATCGAATATTATAAAAACCGTAATTATATAAAAGGAAGAAAAAATATCTCTCGGCGGTTATTTAAAAACGCCACGGCTAAATACATTTCCTATTTATACAGTGCACATGCACGCACTAAAAATACGAGCCCGTGCCAAATTATCCAAATCTAAAAAAAATTGAAAGAGGCATGGGTACAAAAAACGTGCCCGTGCCAAATTATATATAAAAAATTAACAGTGGCACGGGCAAAAACCTCGTGCCCGTGCCAATGATTTGTATCCCCTTGCTCCAGTGTAAATCTTCTACACACAGTTATATTACACAATGGTCTACCACTAATTTAATTGGCCCTAATTAACTCTAAGGGCCCCACCAATCCCAACCTCAACCTCATCCTCATCCTTGACCTCCTCCCACCGTAACTTCCACTCCACCGGAGCTACTCTGACGATCACAAATTAAGAATGTTTTAATTATTTACTAATTAGGGGAATGAATTCAGCAATATGAAATTACACTATCCCAATTTCTATATTTGAGGTTAATGTTGTTATTTACTTAGGAATCGCTTTATATAGCAAGATGCTTATCAATTGATTTGTTGGAGTGGGAATGGGTCGTCGGGTTCCCGCCGGTGAAAGTTACGGTGACAGCCGCAGGCGGCGCACCGAAGGGAGCTCCGGTTTGTCGGGGTTGAATGTCGTCGACGACGGCATGAAATCACAGCACCCGTTGAGGGCGTGGCCCCCCATGGATGCCTTGTGGGGCAATGCCTCTTGAAGGCGCCGTCGGAGTAGGAGATGCGGTGGTCGGAGGATGCACCGATGCATGTGTTAGTTCTGTGGTGGGAGCGGGAGGAGGTGAAGGTAATGAGGACGGTTGGGACTGATGGCTGTGTTGACATTTGTGGCTTCGCTGGAAAAGTGGCACGGGCACGTGGTTTTTTGTTGTGCCACTGTTAATTTTTTTTTAAAAAAATTGACACGGGCACGCCTTTTGTACCCGTGCCTCTCTTAATTTTTTTAAGATTTGGATATTTATTTATCTGATATTAATGCACGTGCATGTATTATTTTTGCGTGCCTTTACCACGGGCACGTGATCAAATTTCGTGTCTTTGTATAGTATATTTAGAAAATGTATATAGCACCACCCTTTAAAAACCCCAGATACATACCATAATAAACGATCTCGGGAAGAAAACTAACCTAAGCCTTTTGGGAAAGTGACAAACTGGAAACGCTCCCAATGGGAGCCGACCCTAGCCTTTGGTTGGGCTGACGAAGAGTTCCCTAACCCCCGCCGCTCCGATCGAGCCCAAATACCCTTTGGATGCAGCCATGAGAAAACCCTAACCCCCGTCGCTCCGACTGAACCCCCGCTCCGCACCGAGCCCCCGCCGAAGACCGCGATGGTCCGAGTGCACCAAGCCCAGATCCCGCCATGATCCGAACCATTCCCACCCGCTCTGACCGTGCCCCCGCTCCGACCGAGCCCCCGCCGCCGCCGAAGACTGCGAGGAGTTGGCGTAGGATGGAGGCGGCGCCAACTATGCTTTCTCTGTTTTTTTAGCCTTTTGTTTCTTTTAGTTCTTTGGTCTTCTTTTGTTTCCAGATCTGGTTTTTGAGCTAATGTCAACCAGATTCTTTGTATGTGTGGTTTCCGTTGGTCTTGACTTCATGAGTTGCATTCTTTGGTTAAGGGAGCTTCCTAGACGGTGAATCGAGTTGTAGTTCCGGGCTAGGTCAAGGATGTTCATCCTTCCGGCGGTGCAGATTTCGTCTGTGCTTTACTCACCTATCCTCTGGGTTCTTTAGCTTTCTTCTACAAGTGTGTTTCTCTTGTTGTCATTTTTTTTCTATTTGTTGGTGGTTTGTGTTTGATTGTTGTTGGTCTTTCTGGCAGCCGTTGTTTCCGGCCTCTCAAAGTTTGTAACTTTGAATTGTTACCTTATCAAAAAAAAAACCCAGATACATGACTATGATAACATAAAACTGAGAGATATAGCTCTCTGGAGTTTTTTTATATCCGTTGAGAACGGTTTCTCGGGGGTTTTAAAAAACCCTTGACCATGTCCTTTGTTTCTCAAGGGTTTTTTAAAAACCTCTGAGAAACATTTCTCAGCGAATCGTATAACGGGGATTCAAAAACCCCTTTGCGTTTTGTTGAAAAACCCCCGAGACAACATTTTCCTGTACTAGTGATAGGATAGTTACTGACTGGTACGAAGGGATAGAAGAGAATGTAAAAGAACGATTAAGAGCAAGCGAGTCCCCTACTATGATGTTTAGAATGCTTTGCCAAGCAATAGAAGAAGAATTTATAGGAGAAAGAGATGAAAATGATAAAAAAAACTTATTGAATGGCAAATAAAACTTAACACACTCGAAATATGCAACATGAAATATCTTGATAATTATATCTCATAATTTGAACAATACTATTATAAAATAGGAGATAATCTAACTAATATTCAAATGCTCTTTGATAAACTCCCTACGCCTATAAACAAAGAGATTAGTGGTGGATATCTCGAATGGAAAGAAATGTACAATTCTAGAGATACCCTTGGAAACAGAATAAAATATATAAGAAGATGTATTGAGAAAAAGTGTCACGAAGTTAGAGGAACCCAACAAATGAAAAGACAATTCTTAACCTGTTGGGATTTTTCTAGTGAATGAGGATGTGATAAGCGAGATAATCAGATAAATAGAATATGAAGAAAATTCTATAGGAAGAAAAGATTTAATAAACAAAGAGGAGAGAAATATCGCAAGAAGTATTGTAGGAAGCCAATCACAAAGAGAATGAGGTTTTCCAGAAAAGCTTCTTATTGTCCTGAAAAGAAGAAAAAATGAAAATGTTGGGCATGTGGAGAAGCATGACATTATGCTAATGAATGCAAAAATTGAAAAAACAATAAACTATCAGAAGCACTAGGGAGTCTTGATTATATTGAAATATCTGAAGATGAAGCCATCAATTTAGCCTTAAACAACAATAAAGGAATCGTAGAAGTATTGGAAGAAGAAGAAGAAGAAGAAGAAATTGAAGATTCAGATTACGATGAAATCAATGAAATGATGCAAGGAGAGAGTTCAAACTTCTCAGAAGAAGTGTTTGCAACAGGAGATGAAATGACTACATTAGCTCAACTCCAAGAAGCAGAATCATCCATAGATGAGGGACAAATGGAAGAAATGAAAAGGTCAGGAGTAGAATTCCCAATCATTGCAAAAGAACAGTTTTTTAAGAGACACTTCTATCCAGTATTTTAAAAATTCGTATGCGAAGAAATTGTAGGTGATATGGTTATTAAAAACAATGAAAATTAAGCTACTGAAATAAAACTAATCAACTGGAAAAACATACAAAAACATAATAAGGATAAAAAATATAAATATATTTATGTGTGTGGTATTCAAATAATCATCACTCCTCTTAAAGATTTTGGGAAAAATGTACATTGCCTCAACTTTGTATGTGACACTTGGCACAAGCGATTTAGTGATCAAACCATTAGTGGGATCATATGCAACTTAAGTCAAGGACCAGTTTCATGGATATGTACACCAAATTATTATTTTAGTCTCGAAGATCAATTTGCACCAAAATTTCTATCTTTGAAATTGTTGATAGAAGGGATTAACATGCATAGAGGAACTTGTCCTTTACAACTAAAGTGGAAGGTAGTATATAAACTAGAAAATACCACAAATCCTCCACTTAGAAGCCAAATGGTAGAGACAGATAAATATGAAGTTAGTGGACCTGGCCAAACTATGCATGTTAAAGTAAAACCTGAACAAATTAGCTTGAAGACTATATGGATAAATGCTTTTGAAAACCCTTCCCTAGCTAAAAATGAAAAGGTACTAACCATTGATGAAGAAGGAAGAATTCATACAAACTCTTGTCCACCTTCAAATCTCCAAAGAAGCATGAGCCTCTCCAGAAGTCAAAGTTTTAGGGTCAATACTAATCCACACAATCAAATAACCCCTCCGGGTCTTCCTACAAGAATGCATAAAGAAGAGAATCACTATAAGGTTGATGAAGATATAGCTAGTTTGTTGGCTGCTTTAACTAGAAAATTGGAAATAAATAGCATGGGACAAACACTGAGGGAACCGACTAGACATAGCATAGATCTAGGATCCGCAACAAGTTCAAGCTCTAGCTCCAACTCCTTATTCTCACCAACTTTTTCACCTTCACCACAAGGAGAAGCCTCTACATCTAAAAAGATGATAGGATTAAAAACTAGAACCATAAGTGAACCTGATTATGAAGGAGATGAAGAAACAAATATGGAAATAGAAGAGTATTTCAGGGTTACTAATCCAAACAACATATACATCCCTATCACTATATGCATAGAAGGATTCAATCATTATGAATTATGTGCATTCATAGATAGTGGTTGTTCTATATGCTTCAGAAAGAAAGTTTTATCTCCTGAATTCATGTGGAAGCCTGCATCCAAACCTATCCAAGTCAAGATAGCTGATAGTAGTATTACGACTCATTCTGAAGTCATTTTAGACTTACCTATCATGATAGGGGAATATATTTGCGTAATTCCTATTCTTTGGGCTACTAAGCAAACATCACATGATATGATAATAGGAAATAACCTTCAAAGGTTATATTCTCCATGTACTCAAGATTTAGATCAAATGATGTTCACTATAAATGGAAAATCTGCATGGGTCAAGAAGATGAAACAAGCTTATACCCATCAAAACAATAGAGTTTATGCGCAGTAAGCGTGGTGAGGAGAAAATCATTATTCCTACACATAGAGAATTTACACTATCTATAAATGAGCTCACAACGAAAGAAAAAATTAGTAAACAACAAAAAGAGTTGTGTACAGAATTATATTCCGAAAATCCTTTAAAATTTTGGGATAGAGATAAGTCATTTGCTAAAATAGAACTAATAGATTCTAAGAGTATCATTAGAGTCAAGCAAATGGTTTATACCTATAAAGATCAACAAGAATTTAAAGAGCAAATAGATGAGCTATTAAAGAAGTGATTAATTAGAGAATTAGTCATAGTCCTCATTCTAGTACTGCTTTCATGGTTAGAAACCATGTAGAAGAAAAAAGAGGTAAAGCTAGAATGATTATCAATTATAAAAGACTTAATGATAATACTCTCTTTGATGGATATTATATTCTGAATAAAACAATATTGCTTAATAGAATACATGGTGCCACTTAATTGGTTCTCAAAAATGGATTGTATGAGTGGATATTGGCAAATTAAAATGGAAAAGGATAGTATTCCTTTAGCATCTTATAGTGCACCACAAGGCCATTACGAGTGGATAGTTATGCCATTTGGATTAAAGAATGTACCACAAATATTCCAGAGAAGGATGGATAAAATCTTTAAAAGCCTTAAGCATTGTTGTCTTGTTTACATTAATGATATTTTAATCTTTTCAAAAACTTTAGAACAACATATGCATGATCTAAAAGCGGTAACTCTAGAATGCGTAAAACATGGCATAATATTAGGACAGAAAAAATGCATTTATGCTGAACAAGAAATTGAGTTCCTAGGGCTAAAAATTTTTGGAGAAATAGTATTACAAGATCATATCTTGAACAAAATTGAAAATTTTCCTAATAAGATAAAGGATAGAAAGCAACTAGAAAGATTTTTAGGATGTCTTACCTATGCATATGATTTTATAAAAGACTTAGCTAAGCTTAGAAAGCCTTTACAAGTTAAGTTGAAAAAGGAGGAAGTTTGGAATTGGATCAATCAAGACACTAAAGTAGTTCAAGAGGTTAAGAAACGATGTATGAATTTGTAATACCCCACCACATGGGCCGGCCCATCACAGGGCTGCAACCCATACACCCTAACCCATCCTATGTTGGCCCATACCCTTAAGGCATGAAACCACACCATAGAGGTTGTTCGTGAGTCTCGAACTCGAGACCTCCCGCTTTAACAAGAAGTCCAACGCCCTCTTGTTACCAATTGTGCTTCAACACAATTGGTAACAAGAGGGCGTTGGACTTCTTGTTAAAGCAGGAGGTCTCGAGTTCGAGTCTCACGAACAACCTCCCCAGTTTGGGGGATGGGTTGGGGTACATGGGTTGCGGCCCATGGGGGATAAAAATGGCTGGGCCAATGCGCTCGGAGGCCCCTATCCAACATAAAAGTGTACTTTTTTGTAATACCCCACCACATGGGCCGGCCCATCACAGGGCTGCAGCCCATACACCCCAACACATCCCATGTTGGCCCATACCCTTAAGGCAGGAAACCACACCATGGAGGTTGTTCGTGAGTCTCGAACTCGAGACCTCCCGCTTTAACAAGAAGTCCAACGCCCTCTTGTTACCAATTGTGCTCCATGGTGTGGTTTCCTGCCTTAAGGGTTTGGGCCAATATGGGATGGGTTGAGGTGTATGGGCTGCAACCCTGTAATGGGCCGGCCTATGTGGTGGGGTATTACAGAATTTGCAACTTTTCTTTTAGATGAAACCATTAGTTCAAGGTGTCGCTCGAGGCTTAAGTTAACAAGTCATAACGTATGTTCAAGAATCTTGGAACTAGAAATAACCAATAAAATGCTTCAACTTCCTTGGAAGCTCCAGGAAAAGTTGAAGGGTTATTGGAAGTACAAGAATTTTCCAGAATGGTACTCATACGTAATATGCAAAGAAGGAGGTCCTTATTATGACGTTTGGGAGAATGGGGGACGTTGATCTTTTTTCCTAATAACTCTGGAGTATGAGGAATTAGTTTACCAGCAAATCAGAAAGATGATATTAGGGTCCTTAAAGCATGGGCATATGGAATGTGTAACAGAATCTTTGGAGGAAGACCACTACCATGGAGCGCATTATACAAAAGATATTTCACTAAATTTCAAAGGTACGTGTTTGGCAGGGTCTTCAAGTGGGAAGGTGCAAATGAATTACTAAGTTTCGTCAATTGTGCTATCATCGAAGTAGAAAATGGAAAGTCTAAATCACCACATTATCTGTTGAGGTTTATCCAAGAGACAGATAAGTTTGCTGAATATCCCATTACCAAAAGGCAACCACATATCAAGAATCCAACTGAAGCCAGAGCCATGGAATTGTTCTACATTTATGAATACCTCTATCAATATTAAGAAGTTTGATTACTTTATAATCAAAATTGGAAATACTATAGCAATTCTCTCAAATGTGCTACGTCCTTATTTCCAAGAAGTTATTGAGTCGTCAGAATCAATATCAGAATACTTGAGAAACATAGAAGAAGGAATCTACTTATCCAAGCATGGACAAGAATTTCTTTGGGATACTTTAATGGCTTGGGATGAAGTTTATTCGAAAAATCTCATACAAGAGCTGAAAATGGAACTTGAAGACTGTGAAGGTTGGGAAACGGACATTGGAGAAAAAGGCTGGTACAACATCAAGTATTGCATGGACTAAAAAACAATATATTTCACCTCAGATCTGCAAAGCCATGTGAAGAACCAGAAGGAATCTCTGAAAAAGGAGTCTGTTATCTTTTACTGTAATTTCTTTAAGCTTTTTACTTTTTCTTTTATCATGACACTGTTTGCCTTATCAACTCTGTCGGGGCATAAGACTGTACAAGAGTCTTGAAGGGCATCCTATGCCTTCTCAAGCTCTATAAATAGACCCCTTGTAAGCACTAGAAGGTATCGAAGAGAAAACTGAGTGAGACTAAAGTGCAAAAATCTGAGAAAAATCTAGGAAGAGAAACAAAGAGTTTGGATCTTGGAAGTGAAGCGGAGTTCCCTCACTCTAAGTTTGAAATCTTTTATGAATCTCTTTAGGTACTTGAGTGTTTAAGTGCTTGTATTCAGTGTGTTTTGTGTATTTGTAATCCTTTCCAGTTCAATAAAGACTTGTTTTTAGTAAGGGAAAGCTACTTAATCGAAAGCTGTGTCATGAATAACTACTTTTCTTGATCATAAATCCTCCATCCACTTAAATAGAGAGGCTAAGTTAAAAACTATGATCTGAGGTAGGAAACGAAACAGATCTGTGCTGAGCTTGAGCTAAGGGATTCCTGGTTGAGGATTAGCAACCCCTAAAAATATGGAAGCTACAGGAACGCCGGAAGTCCGGTGATACCACGCTCGGGTAACGGTCAAACCTTTTTAATTTAAATTCCTCTAGTTTATGGAGCATGGTGGGCTTATGAACAAAAAAAACAGGTTATTCATGATATAGTTAGTAGATTATGGTAGTTAGTACCACTAAAAATCATTAAGTAAAATCAGCTATTTTATTTTGAATACTCTGTGCAAGTTTTTAAAAAAATTATACCTTGATTTGTAATTTAGCCTAAAGGTTGGGTCAATCTAAAATTTGGAGTGCCTATATTGAGAAATAGTTTCCAACAAAGCCTAAAGAGGGAAATATTTCCCTAAAAAAGCCTATTGTGAGAATTAATTTTGAATTGTGTCTGTGGTTATGGAAGATCCATACTGCGAATAAGATTTTCTATCATCATTAAAAAATTCCAAGTATGGATACTTATCACTACATAGCAGAGATGTATATGTTGTTACATTGATCTATTACATTCAACTTATTGCAACACACTGAGTTTTGAGTGATTAGAACTAATTCATATGTCATATTGAAGTAGTGTATGAGTAGTACTGTACATGCAATTAACACACACTTTTGTAGTTACTGATGCTAATTAACACACTTTTGTCTTCACACCGGCCTCCTACCACAAACTACTTCAAGTATGAATGTTCCGAAAGCATAAACATCTATATCTATTTAAAAGTTGGCTTTCTTGCCAATTCAATGCTCTCTTTTAAAAGCCTAAATGCATAAACTTAAGCAAGCATAAAATCGTACAATATTTTAGGCCCAGCAAGCTTTGTAGATTGTTTGTTAAATGGGCCAGAGGCTGCTATAATATTTTGGAGGCTGCCCTTCCATGCACTTATGATAGACGTTGAAGAGGCTTTCACAAATCTGCCATAATGAGAATTACAGGCTGCCCTTGATAGACGTTGAAGAGGTTGTGAAGAGGCTTTGAAAAACCTGCAATAATGAGAATTAGAGGCTGCCCTACAACGACCTTAAATATGGCCTTTAGATAGTGTTGGTGGCACCTATAACAACCTTCACTTCCATTACCTCTCATCTCCTTCACCATGTCTGCTTCCAAGGACTCCCAGAGCAAGGCTTCGTCCGTTGGCTGTTCTGATGCGCCCATGAAAGTGAAAGGTGTCAGCAACATTATCGGACCCATTACCCCGCCCAACAAGAAGGGGTCTGTTGTGGTGGTGTCAAGATCAGACGATTCATACGTTGCTCTCAGCCAGCTGAGTTTTGGAACGGCCTGCACAGTAAGAGTAATGGTCTGTCGTAAGTGGGAGTCAACAGACTTGAAAGGGAAGTGATGAGGCTAAAGTCGTGATGCCTATCAAAGTAAACCTCAAAAACCTAACTAATGTAGTAGGGTAAATAAGGATCGATCCCACAGGGAGGTAAGCAATCTTCCTAAGTGCAAAGGTTGTATGCCAATAGTAACAAAATGGGGGATTTTGGTTTGTAACAAGTAACAAAGTAAATCAATGAAAAAGATGTAATCAATGTGTGAGAAGTAACTTAGCCAGACAAATATCCACACTTCAGTTTGATTGGTTGATCCTAGATTATCTCCAATTCCTACCAATGAATATTCTTGTCCCGATCTTATGTATATAGACAGGTCAACCAGCCATGAAAATACTTACCATTAAACAATCAAGAAACAATCAAGATTCAATCTAACGACAACAGTAAGCATATGAATTAACCAGGATACATGCAATACTTAATAACCCGTCAGTACTCGACATGTAATCAATTCTCTTCACAATAAACATTCACAACCAGTTCCTGTAAATCGTGTTTGCTACACAAGATAAGGGATTTCAATCAAAAATATCCAAACCCTAGCAATAGATAATCACCAATATCAACTAGATGATCAGACTAGTCAAATCAGCAAGAATCAATGGAATGAAGCTCAAAGAGAATCAATATAATCAAATAAAAGGAAATAGAGTTATAATCTCACAACCAAATACAAACGAAGGCTTCAATCGTCGGACTAAGCAAAGGTTGCTTAGTTCTTCATAGTCTTCAAAGCATAAAACTCTAAGGGAAAAACTGAACGATAATGTGTTTCTAATGAATAATGAAAAGGTTGTTATCTAATGAAAGATATAAACCTAGCAAAACCTAATTTCCAAAAGATAGGAAATATAATATTCCTAAAAGGAAATAAATGAAATAAAAGAAAATAAAGATAAAAGAAATAAAGTAAAACAAAACTCGGACGAAACAAATTCTCGGCATCCCCGTGTGAACAGTAACCGCGATCGCAGAAATATTTCTGCGCCCGCGGATTGGTCTCTGGGGCTTCGTATACTTCTGGTGTACTTCCGCGACTGCGGCTCGTCCTTCCACGCCTGCAGCTCGTCCTTCCGCGCCCGCGGATTTGCCTCTGTTGTGGTCTTCAGCTTCTCGCTTGCGGTCTTCTCTCGTGGCTTCACCTTCATCTTCTTAAGTCTTCATTTAAGCACTCAAAACCACCAAATCAACACTTCTTCTCCAAAACTCCATTCTCCTATATTGTGTCCTAAACACACATAAATGGCACCCAAAATACTAGTAACAGCTCCCAGTTACGCACTATAAAGTAGAGCGTATCAAATTCCCCCATGCTTAAACCTTGCTCGTCCTCGAGTAAGCTAATAGAAACCTACTCTTCCAATGAAATACCCAAGGTCTCAGGAAGCACAGCAAAACTATCTCCACTAAGAACTGCACCTAATCATGAATCTCTATAGTACCAACACATCAACACAACACACAAGCTTAAAGGAAAGCAGAGTACTTCCCCCAAGCTTATCCTGAACACCATAGAGTGAAAGTAACCATCTACTCCTAGCTCCAGTCTAACTTCTTATAACTCCCAAAGTGACCTACCTGAATCCTCCTTATATCACATCTTCTTATGTCACCACGCCAGGAAAAATGAGGAATCCTAATAATCACTCTTCTTCTTTTCACTCATTTTGCCAAGGCGCCCTTTCGGGTTTTCACATAGCCACTCATTTAATTTTTCTATAGATGGGCTCACAAAACTCACATCACTCTTGACCTCTTATTACCCCAGCCTAATGCTGGTCCAGGCCACATGCTTATTGCCTAAGCCGCCCTTTCGAATTTTCGACTTATCCCAGGATTTTCTTTTCTTTTGTCTTTTTTCATATTTTTGACTTTTTCAATTTTTTATTCAGACGACTAGCAAGTTTAGATCACTCCCCCATGCTTAAATATTGCATTGTCCTCAATGTAATGAAAGACTAAAAGATGAAGCACATGGGAAGGAAGAAAAGTACTCACACCGTCGCCGAGGTGGCCTGGATGTGGATGTTGGGGTTGGCGGTCAATCATTGAACCCACAAGTCTCTGGTGTTGTGGCGGTCCTACTCAATCAAACTCCACGTGCAACCAAAGAGATCCACTGTAAGGTGAAGTGGTACATCAAAGAAACGGGGTTGCACGGGCCTTCAATGAATACAGAATTGGAGCCCTAATGTAATCGTGTAGCGGGCTCCATCGCTCCATATCAATCATCATATCTGCAGTTGGCTTTGGAGCTCCTCCTCATCAGCTGTCGAATGTCGGGCCATCAACGGTGCCAAATAAAAATGTCTGGCTAAGTCTCCTCCTTAGCAGCATGATGTGCACCGTCTCTCAAAGTGAAACTCGGACAGTTGGGCCGCAATCGCGGATTTAAGGCCGCGGTCGCGGAAAATCTTTAGATTTTATTTATTTTATTTTTTTTCGATGAGGGGACTTACATTGGTCAAACCGCGGTCGCGGAAAAGTTTCTGCGGTTTTGCGTCTGTTGCGAGATGAACACCGTCTTCGCATTTTGTCTTTGAGTCTCCTACCTGCAGGTTAGTCTAAACACGAAACAATACAAATAAAAACTTGAAACGAAAAGACAATGAAAAGAATTACATACCTCGGGTTGCCTCCCGAGCAACGCCTTGGTTATTGTCGTGGCTCGACATAGTGCCCTTCAAATCAACTTGGGTTGCTCACATCAACCGAACACTTGGGGTCACAATCAAGAGGGTGTCTCTTTGCATCATCAATGTTGTGTTCGACCCTCACCCCATCAAACTTCATAGTGAGTGAACCACTACTCACATCAATCTTCGTATTCGCCGTTTTCATGAACGACCTACCCAGCATCACAGGGGCTGCATGTTTGTCTTGCCCCGTATCCATCACAAAGAAATCAGCAGGGAAAAGCAGCTTATCGACCTCTACCAGAACATCCTACACGACTCCTTTGGGATACATATAGGACATATCCGCCAATTGAATTACCATCCATGTCCCATGCAATGGTCCAAGCCCCAAAGATTCATACAGCGAGAGAGGCAGTACATTTATAGATGCACCCAAATCCAACATGGCTTTATCAAATGTGGTGTCACCTATCTTGCAAGGAATACTGAACATGCCTGGGTCACTGCACTTCTTGGGCATCCGCTTTTGTAGCATAGCGGAGACATTCTCATTCACCTGGACCTTCTTCTTTGTTTTCTCTTTTGACTTCCTCTTAATCTTGCATAATTCCTTCAAAAATTTCGCATAACGAGGAATGCTCTTAACCAGCGTGATCAAAGGAATGTTTACCTCGCAATTGCTGAAGGTCTCAAAGATCTCCTTGTCGTTCTCCGGCCTTCGAGTATCCTTCAATGCCTTAGGGAAAGGCGTGGGTGGCTTCAGTGAACCGAGCGGAGGAAAATACGAATGAACGTAATCGTCGTGGACGTCATTAGAGAAACCGTGGTCGCGGGTTGGGACCCGCGGTCGCAGTTCAGCGTCGACAAGCTTGGGATCGCCAGTGACGAATCCGCGGTCGCGGATGTCATTCCGCGGTCGCGGATTGTCTTCAGAATGTTCCTTCGTCTCTGGGGAATTCCGCGGTCGCGGAAATTCTTCGGAAATTGCACCACCTTCAGTGATGATTCCGCGGTCACGGAAATCGAGCCGCGGTCGTGGAATTTCTTCTGCAACATCCGTCACTTCTTTCATTTGCATTCCACTCCTTAGCGTCATCGCACAAACATTCTCCCTCGGGTTTGCTACCGTTTGAGATGGTAGTTTCCCCGAATCCCGAGCCTCCAGTTTGCTCACTGCTAGAGAAATATGTCCCACCTGCTTCTCCAGGTTCTGAATACTAGACTTCATCTCTTGATTTTGTTAGACCATAGTGTTTGCCAATGTCGATACACTTTGAGCGAGAGACTTATTTTGTTGGACCATAGTGTTTCCCAACGTCGATACGCTCTGGGTGAGAGACTTGATCATGTCATCACCAGACATAGACAAACTTGCGCTCTGGCCTTGAGGTCTAGGGTCATATTGTGCTCCCAATTGTTGTTGACCTCCAGGCCGCTGAAATTGTTGTTGTTGCTGTAAGAACTGTGGTGGCCTCTGGTGGAACTCCTGATCATTACGACCCTGAGGAGGATTCTGCTGATTCTCGTACCTCAAATTAGAGTGATCTCTCCACCCTGGATTGTAGGTGTTGGAGTATGGGTCATATCTCGGCCTTGGAGGGCCGAAACCTCCAATAGCATTCACTTCAGCAGTGGGCTCCTACAGCATGGGACACGCATCAGTAGGGTGCATCGTGTCATAGCAGATTCCACAATACTTGACTTGTTGTTGGTTGTCCTTCATCATAAACCTCCTCATCATCTCCTTCATCTCAGCCATCTCAGAAAGTAGTGAGGACGATGGCTGAGAGTCTGCGGCCTTAACTGAGCGCTCGCTCTCTTGCTAAACTGTCTTGAGCCCTCAGATAGCTCAAAGAATATCTCGAATGCTGCAGCCGGCGTCTTGTTCAGAATGTTACCACCACAGGTTGCGTTCACCATTCTTCTCTCATCGTCAAGAAGTCCGCCATATAGATATAGAACGAGGTCTTGGTCAGAATAACCATGGTATGGACAGCTTGATATCAACCTCTTGAACCTCTTGTAGTACTCATACAACGTCTCAGTAGCATGCTGCTCAATATTGCTAGTGTTCCTCTTCAGGCTATTGAGCTTCGTTGCAGGGAAGTACTTCTCCAGGAAGGCTTTCTTCATCTTCGCCCATGTATCTATGCTTCCTGGGGCCAAATAATAGAACCAATCATTGGCCGAATCCTTCAGAGAGAAAGGAAAGGCCCTCAGCTTGATCTAGTCCTCAGTAATATTCATTGGCTTCATGGTGCTACAGACAACGTGGAATTCAGAAATATGTTTGTTGGGGTCTTCTCCACTCATCCCATGGAAGTGGGGTAATAAGTGAATCAACCCAGATTTAAGCTCAAAGTTCACGCCATCCGCCAGCTCTGGAAACTGCACAGCAAGCGGCTGCTGCTCTAGATTCGGCGTAGTCAACTGCCTCAAAGTCTGTTCCTCAGCCATCTCGAGTTGCTCTCGAACTTCTCTGCGATTCCTGGAAAGTGTTTGCTCGATTTTTGGATCAAGATCTAAAGTAGGGGAGTCAATAGCACGGGTATGGACCATAAGATAGGTCCACACAATAGTTAGCACACAAACAAACAAACAGAAAAATTGAAACTTTGCCTCCCCGGCAACGGCGCCAAATTTGATGAGGCTAAAGTCGTGATGCCTATCAAAGTAAACCTCAAAAACCTAACTAATATAGTAGGGTAAATAAGGATCGATCCCACATGGAGGTAAGCAATCTTCCTAAGTACAAAGGTTGTATGCCAATAGTAACAAAATGGGGGATTTTGGTTTGTAACAAGTAACAAAGTAAATCAATGCAAGAGATGTAATCAATGGGTGAGAAGTAACTTAGCCAGACAAATATCCACACTTCAGTTTGATTGGTTGATCCTAGATTATCTCCAATTCTTACCAATGAATACTCTTGTCCCGATCTTATGTATATAGACAGGTCAACCAGCCCTGAAAATACTTACCATTAAACAATCAAGATTCAATCTAATGGCAGCAATAAGCATATGAATTAACCAGGATACATGCAATACTTAACAACCCGTCAGTACTCGACATGTAATCAATTCTCTTCACAATAAACATTCACAACCAGTTCTTATAAATCGTGTTTGCTACACAAGATAAGGGATTTCAATCAGAAATATCCAAACCCTAGCAATAGATAATCACCAATATCAACTAGATGATCAGACTAGTCAAATCAGCAAGAATCAATGGGATGAAGCTCAAAGAGAATCAATATAATCAAAGGAAAGGAAATAGAGTTATAATCTCACAACCAAATACAAACGAAGGCTTCAATCGTCGGACTAAGCAAAGGTTGCTTAGTTCTTCATAGTCTTCAAAGCATAAAATCCTAAGGGAAAAACTGAACGATAATGTGTTTCTAATGAATAATGAAAAGGCTGCTATCTAATGAAAGATATAAACCTAGCAAAACCTAATTTCCAAAAGATAGGAAATATAATATTCCCAAGAGGAAATAAACGAAATAAAAGAAAATAAAGATAAAAGAAATAAAGTAAAACAAAACTCGGACGAAACAAATTCTCGGCATCCGTATGTGAACAGTAACCGTGATCGCGGAAATATTTTCGCGCCCGCGGATTGGTCTTTGGGGCTTCGTATGTTGCTGGTGTATTGTCAGACGGGTTTTCAGTCGTCCTTAACCCGGTCAAAATAAAACCTAACAAACCTAAACAAGTAGTAGAGGCAAGCAAGGGTCGAATCTCATAGGGAGGAAGTAATCAATCTATGTGTTTCTTAGCATGCAAGTAACAAAAGGGGGGTTTTGGATTGGTTTCGTAACAAGCAATCAAGGCAAATAAACAAATCAAAGGATGTAATCAAATATGGGGAAAACACCTAGCCAAGCAAGATCCACTTTTTCTATGATAGATTGGTCCTAGGTCATCTCTATTCATTTCCTTTAGTTATTCTTGTCCCTAATCTTATATAGTTACTAGCCCTACCAGTTCTAGCAACACTTACTATTGAACAACCGAACAATAACAACATAGAGCATAGGATCAACCAGGATACATGTCAATAATCACAACCCGCAATAATTAACATGCAATCAATTCTTCTTTTATAACAATCTAGTCCTACCAGTCCTAGATAATCATGGATGCTACTTCTGAATTAGGGATGACTAATATTGATCTCAACAAGTTGACCAGAAAGTAATAATTAACACTATAGATAATATTAATCCCAACTAGGTTGTCAGGCTAGGGAAACTAATATTAATAATGATAATTACCAAAACTGATGAGTTAGATCCAACCAATACTATTCAAGAACCTAATCCTGCAGTATGAATAATATCAATAACACTAGGTAGCTAATCTAGAGAAATCAATATAACTCAATGGAATGAAGCTCAAGAAAAAAGATATAAATCCAAAGAAAATAGGAATAGGGAATTAACCTCACAATCAAACCATAGAAAAAGCTTCAATTTCCGGGCTAAGCAAAGGGTGCTTAGCTCTTCATAATCTTCAAAGGAAAAACAATACTAAATGGAAAAGCGATGATCTCTCGATGGTTTCATCTATGATATTCAATGGAGGTTGTGAGAGTTAGGTTAAATAAGTTAACCTAAAGCCCAAGATCACAAACCTCATCCCTAAAAAGGAAAAATACTAATATTCGGAATTAAATAAAACAACGAAAAAGGAAAAACAGAAAAAGAAAACAGAAGTTCGGAGCGCGTCGGGCTGACTCCCGCTTATGGCCGCGGTCGCGGTTTGCTCTCGAAGTGCATAATTAATTTCCGATAATTCGGCCGCGGGCGCGGCCTCCTCGCTATCGCCCATCTCCTTCGGAAATCTTGACGCGGCCTTCTGCTCCCCGCGGCTTGGTCGCGGTTTCTTCACTTCACCGTCTTCTCACGTGGTTTCTTCATGGATCTTGCTTGTCTCCTCAGGTGGTCAATTTTTCTTCTTCTGGATGTCTCCAATAAGCTCCTCCAGACCACCAAAACCACACTTCTCTGCTCCAACTCCATAATCTCCAATTGTGCATAAAATCCCACCAAATGGCGCCTCAAACCTGGTAATAATCCCTAGAAATGTGCTACAAAATAGCACTGATCATGTACTTCCGCGACCGCGGCTCATCCTTCCGTGCCCGCGGATTTGCCTCTGTTGTGGTCTTCAGCTTCTCGCTTGCGGTCTTCTCTTGTGGTTTCGCCTTCATCTTCTTAAGTCTTCATTTAAGCACTCAAAACCACCAAATCAACACTTCTTCTCCAAAACTCCATTCTCCTATATTGTGTCCTAAACACACATAAATGGTACCCCAAATACTAGTAACAGCTCCTATTTACGCACTACAAAGTAGAGCGTATCAGGAAGCCTATCAGCACAGACTACATCATATCCGATGAGCATGTATTCTACTCTACCTTTTCAATTACGTTTTTGGTGCTGCATATATACAAATTTGGGAAAGAAAACAAATTAAGAGATTGAACTAATATCACATATCTTTTTTTGGTCCAAACTGATAGAGCTGAGAGCCAAAAAAAATTATTAACTCAATAAATAGAAATCAGAAGATAGGCCGTTCATATGAGCCAGAAATACTTTTTTTGTTCTGGGTTTCCTACTGGAAATTGCTTGGGGTTTTTATGGACACTTCAATCAAGATGATTTAGCCAGTACTTCTTTTCAATGGACTCTTCTTTACAGCCCCATCTCCCTCAAAAAAAGAGCTACCTATGGTAGTCTTGAATATCCTTCTTATGTCTTATGGTGGTACTCAATGCCCCCAATAATCTTAAAGTAAAGTTAAGGAAGTTAAATCTATTCTGTGATTTACCAAAATAAAATTCTATCAGGTGTACGTTTCCACTGCCTTAAAACTTAGGGAGGAATTCTTTAGAGACAGTATCACCGCATGCAATTTACTACAAGCCCCAAAATTGAGTTGTTAAATACTAAGAATCCATCTCCAAGAAATGTATTATGAAGACTTCACTGTTTTTTTTTTTTTTGGGGGGGGGGGGGAGTGAGCAAAAACTGAAATCTTAGTTTGTTAAAATAGTTTCCAGTTGGGAAATAAATCAATTTTAAGCGAAAAAGATCAGCTTTTCAAGATAAAAAGAGAAACTTCACACCTTGAAAGCTGAAACACATCCTTTCAGGAAAGAGAGTTGTTTAACTTTAGATTTTTTGGTATGAGATTGAAATGATAGCACAGAAACTGATAGAGCTGAGAGACAAGAATAATTTTTCTGGTAAAAAAAGAGAGAAGGTAGGCCGTTCATATGAGCCAGGAATACTTTTTCTAGTTGTTCAACTTCAGATTTTTTGGTTTCTACCCTAGGGCGGGGCTATACATTGTACTGCATGGAGTGGGATTGCACATCGTTTTTCAACAAAGCTAGAAGAAGGTAATTGTTGCATTATTAAAGGGTTTACCGTTAAGCCAAACAAAGACAGATTCCCCGTGTGAAACGGATACAAACATTGCATCCAACTGGAAGTCAATATCGTAGTGAAGAACATCGAGTGTGATGCTTCCCTATTTCAGCGGTATCCCTTTCAACTAACACCCTTTGAAGATATTGCTTTGAATGGGTCCATGTTCCTTCTCGGTATGACTTTATTCATAAATCTGAAATATTGAAGCACGACAAAGTGAGCATTTCATACTAATTCTTGATTCAATACTATGCAGATGTAATAGGAATTGTGATTCGTATTGGGCAGATCAATCCAACTAGAAACAATTCCCAATTGCTGGATATTCATATTCAAAATGAAAGGTGCCTTTCTATTTTGCTTTACCCATGACAACAAATATGTCTCTTAAAAGTATTGTAGACACCAACCTTCCTTTACCTCCTTCCCTTTGCAGAGGCCGACAGATCCGAGTGACGTTGTGGGGCAGCCTATGCGATGAGTTTGTTGAGAGAAATGCTAAAGCGCAGTCCAAGTATGTCATCATCCTGCCCGGCCCGCCCGACAAATAATACGGGCCTGGACAAGGATTCTAGCCCGAATATGCCGTTTGGCCCGGCCCGGACGGGTAAGCGGGTCGGGCTCGATTTAGGGTTTAGGCCCGTACGGGCCGCTCGGCTCGGCCCGGCCAGCATATTATTTTTAATTAATATAAAAATATATAACAAATATATATTAAAAAAACCTAACCTAAAATTACTTATCATTTTCTTATTAATAGTATTAAATAATTAGTTTGGAGAATAAAAAAAAGTAAAAATATACTTGAGAATGTCCAACCGGGCCGGCCCGGAATTACGGGCGGGTCCGATTAAGGATTCTGGCCCGAATAACGGGCTGGGCCCGGTCCGCTTAAACGGGCCGTAAAAATGGGTATGGCCCGGCCCGGACCCGTGTTTGATCAGGTCTACTAGCAAGATCCAAGCTAACATTTATTTGTTGCTTACCAGAGTAGTAGCTTGCAAAAGCTACAGCAACAGACTTGACGTTGTTGGTATCTAAAACAATTTAGACTCTATCCCATTGCTCACCGACTCCAATCACCGTCCTCGAATTGCGGTCTTGAAGCACACAAAGACTGTCAGTTAGCAGAACAATACAGTGGAGATCGACAGTCAACTTAGCAAACGATAGTAAATTGTAGTCTAATTTAGGAATGAGTAAAACATGTTTGATTTTAAACAATCCAGCAAATATTAGTGTTTCCTTTTCTTTCGCAGAAGCAAAGTTATTATCATGCAGCTTAATAGAGATTGGGAAGATTGGAACAATGTCCTGAAGTAGATTTTTATCACACGTCATGTGAAATGAGGTGCCATAATCCATCTAGAAAAATATTATAGGACTGATTGGTTGAGCCTGAATTAGAGTTCAACAATGCAAAGAGGTTGAGAACAGACTACCATTGCTCAAGATTGATGGAGTTGCCTAGTTATGCACAATCTTGAGTGTTGCGCTGATACCCGCTGAACTTTGCGCTAGATTGGCTCTGCTACTAAGTTGCGTTTGCACGACCAGTGCCACGGACGAAGTTTCCATCACCACCACGAGCACTGCCGCCACCATTGTCAGTTTGGTCAAATGATCAACGACAACGAGGAGGGACCCATCCTTCAGAATATTTGTGAATGCGATATCATGTTGTAACATCATGCCCATTCCTGCCACAATGCGTACACTGAAGATTGGTGGTAGGGTGTTGCCCTAACAATTGTCTCGTGGCTTTCTTCCTAGATCACGAGCATGTAACCCTGATTAAGAGATGGAAGGAGATCTTGGGCCATGATATTTGAGCACATGGTAACAAAGTGATCGTCATTGAGTCCCATGAGGATTTGATGCACTCGCTCTAGCTGTAACACCCCCAAATCGTAACCCATTTGGAAAGGGTATTACCGCCAGTGACCTCGGTTTCCACACCGAAGCCACCTCAGGCTTTACCGGTTTAAATACAAATCATAAACAACAATCATGATGTAAACACCAAAATCTTTGGTTAAAACATATGTCTGGGGATTACATCCCAATCCCCATAGGACAAAACAGAGTAATCAACGGAAGTCTTTACAAAGTATAAATACAAGGGTCTTGATCGTAATGATCACCCGCCAAGGATCGCAACCTGATAAATCCATTAAAACACTGTTTGCTTTTATAGTCGTTCTAGCCTTTGTTTCTCATATTCTTATCTGATGTGCCGAATCGAACGGATGACACCAGCCAACCATGCAGAGAACAATTACGGTTGATTAGTCTAATGAAAGACTATGCAAGGGTACAAAGCAGAGTGGTTCGAAGTAGTCGTATTAGGTTAGACTCATCGTTTCTCGAATAACAACCGATGACGATAGTCAACCACCATACTTCTACTGAAATCTATGAAAAGACATGATCAAGAGAAGATTCTGGAGACCGAGTCTCACAACAATCAATCCAAAAAGAAGACTCCAACGAAATGAGCCTTATCGGAAACATGACAAATGTTGGGGAACATTAATTAATCATACAAGCGTTCAATAACGACTTGATGTTTCGGTTCACGACCAACCTCACCGCTTAATGCGAATCCAGATTGGAAAGAGAACGGTACTTTGATCAAAGTCAAGACGAGCTTTCCTAGCTGCACTATTCCCTAGATGCACTACTCGTCTGAGGTATATTAATCATGTGCTACGACGGCACTTATCTTATTTAATTCCAAAATGTGCATCACGTTATAGGCTTTTAAATATATGTTTCGCCATGAGGGATATATATTGAGTATATGTTTCACCATGAGGGACATATAGGACATATGTTTCGCCATGAGGGACATACTCCTAAAGGGACGTATCCCAAGATTTGTAACACCAGCTAAGTGCCACCATCTCTATACTTAGCGTATGGAGATCGGTCATGACCCACCGAATGATGTTAGGGGTTTTGCCGCCCTACACACCATTTAATATTATAAAGAAACGACTGGACGTCGAATAGTCCAATGTTCCTGACTACTCGTGCTAACTAAACAGTTCAACACAGTAATAATCATATCAAAGCCCTCCGGGCCATCATCATAATAATATAGATATTCATAATATCGTTGTTCTAACAGATATACAACCTATTATAATATCATATTGTTTTCACATCCTTGCCCTCCCGGTAATTATCATAAAATATATATCTATAATAGCATTGCTTTAACAGATATACAACCTATTATAATATCATATTTTAATCCATATCATTTATCAAAACTGTTCCCAACAAAACAGTAAATCATTCCAAATTAATTAACAATCAAACCATTGATAATTAATGGAAGTATGTAATGATAAGCAAGAGCGAACCACCACTTGCCTGGAGTAGATTCGGCGATGAATCTAGACGAGACGACTACTAAAGATATCCTTCCCGAGGATATGGCCTAGGCTTCAGATAGCTCTAGCAGGATAGGAGTCCACACGCGATCCAGCGAATCACGTTCTAACTAACAAATTAATTAATTATCAATTAATTTGCCTGGACGAACTTAAGGAATTAAATTTAATAAATTTTTATGATTTTAAATCATAAAAATATTTATTAAATTTTCCTAAAGAAAAATATGGATGAAAGGGAGCCGAAATTATACCGCTCGGATAATTTCGGGTTAAATCTGGACTGGATGCCAAATGGGCTTCTCGGCCCACAACAACTAAAACAAGGGGATTGGGCCCACCTTCACTATTCCCCTTCTTCAACCCTTCGTTGCTTCTTCTTCCCCGCACACAACACCGCAGGGGAGCTCGGCTTCAACCATGGAGGCGGGAGTCTCGCCGGCCTTCTTGACGTCGGGGATGGAGCGGCGCTGGCGGGGAGGAGGAGCAACACGACACCACCGCAGCACTCGGTGGGGGAGACGAAGGCGAAACAGGGGTCGGAGAGCTCTTCGTCGCCGGCAGCAACACGCACAGACTAGCGGCTCGCCGGGAGAAGGAGAGGGAGATCGGCGCGACTAGGGGAGAAAGAAAGGTGGCTCGCGGGGCTCTCGGCTTGCACAGGGGGGTCGAGCGGTACCGGATCTTGGGTCGCCGGCGGAAGGAACTCTGAGCAGAGGAACGGGGGATCGAGCAAGGGGAGTTGGGGAAGAAGATATGGGTGCCTCCCAAGCCTTCCCGTTCTGGCTCCATCTGTAGCCCAATGAGAGGCAGCTTGCTGGACCAAAGAATTGACACATGCCCCGACAAGTTTTACACGGGGGGAGTATCGTGGCAGTGTTATGGGAAATGGTTTTGGTATGGGTTTTAAACCCCGAAAATTATATATTTGTATCCAAACAAATATTCTAAGTCCCGAAAATACATCGAATGTATTTTATACCACTCAAGGAATTATTTCGGATATCATGGATCTTACGGAAAATCCGAACTCCACTGAAAGCGAAATAATTATTTAAACGAAGGTTAAAAAGTTACCAAAATGCCCTTATAAAAAGTGAGGGGTATTACATCACCTCCCCCTAAAAAAAGTTTCGACCCCGAAACTTAGGCCGAAAACAACTCGGGAAAGCGTCTAAGCATATCCTCTTCAGTCTCCCAGGTAACTTCTTTTGTTCCCTACTTGGACCACAAAATCCGTACCAACGGTACCACTTTATTGTGCAATTGCTTTACACGGTGCTCGAGAATACGCACAGGTATCTCTTCATAGGTACCATTTGCTTGAATCTCGATGTCTTCATAACTTAGCACATGAGACTCATCTGGTACGTATTTCCTCAGCAGAGATACGTGGAACACAATATGCACTGGATGTGCCGATGGCGGCAATGCCAAGCGGTATGCTAGAGATCCCACTCTATCCAAGATTTCAAACGGTCCCACGTAGCGAGGGTTAAGCTTTTCACGCTTACCAAATCTGAATACACCTTTGGATGGCGACACTCTGACAAATACCTTGTCACCAACCTCAAACTCGACATTTCTACGCTTTGGATCGGCGTAAGACTTTTGTCGACTTTGAGCTGTCAACATCCTTTGTCTGATTATGGCAATATCTGAAGCAGTTCTCTGGACCAACTCTGGTCCGAGCAGAATATTGTCGGCGTTCTCATCCCAACAAATCGGAGATCTGCATCTGCGACCATACAAAGCTTCGAATGGAGTCATCTTGATAGTAGCATGCCAGCTATTGTTATATGTGAACTCGATTAGACTCAGGCTGTCCTCCCAGCTAGTCGGACGATCGAGTACACATGCTCTTAACATATCCTCCAGGGTCTGGATAGTCCTCTCAGACTGTCCATCCGTTTGAGGATGAAACGCAGTGCTGAATCTCAATTCAGTTCCCATGGCCTTGTGGAGTTCCTTCCAGAACCTCGACATGAATCGGCCATCACGATCCGATACAATGGTCTTCGGAGTACCATGTAAACGGATAACCTCGTGTAAAAACACTTCTGATAACTTCTGGGTTCCCCACGTTGACTTAATAGCCACGAAGTGAGCACTCTTCGTGAGCCTATCAATGATAACCCAAATAGCATCTTTCTGACTCTTAGTCTTGGGTAATCCTGTGACGAAATCCATTGCGATATCTTCCCATTTCCATTCTGGAACTGGAAGAGGTAGCAATTCACCACCTGGTATGCGGTGCTCTATCTTGACCTTCTGACAAGTCAAGCATTTCGCCACGAATTCGACCATATCCCACTTCATGTTGGGCCACCAGAACTTCATTCTAAGGTCCTTGTATATTTTACTAGAGCCTGGATGTACAGAGTAGGCTTACGAATGGGCTTCTCTCATCACCAATGGACGAAGACCCTCAACGTCATGCACACAAATTCGGTTTTGAAACCAAAGTGATCCATCCTCCTGGATTACAAAACTGAGGGCCTTTCCATTCATCACTTCATCACACAGCTTCACCAAGATCACGTCATCAACTTGTTTCTCTCTGATCTGATCAAGAAGTGTAGCTTGGATTTCAAGCATACTCAGGTATCCTCGACTTTGATCGTACAAGATTTCAATCTCGCATGACTCTTGGTTCAGCTTGGTTTGAGCAACGAGTAAAGCCACTATGGTCTCATGCGACGTATTCCGGCTCAATGCATCGGCTACTACATTAGCCTTGCCCGGATGATACATTAATTTGATATCATAGTCCTTGAGTAGCTCTAACCAACGACGTTGTCTCATGTTCAACTCCTTCTGAGTGAATACATATTTGAGACTCTTGTGGTCGGTGAAGACTTGGCATCTCATACCATAGAGATAATGTCTTCAAATCTTCAGGGCAAACACTACCGCCGCTAACTCCAGATCATGCGTCGGATAGTTTTCTTCATAGGTTTTCAGCTGCCTTGATGCGTAAGCAATAACCTTGCCTCTTTGCATCAACACGCATCCTAAACCACTTTTCGAAGCATCACTATAGACCGCATAATCATCAGTTCCGTCTGGTAGCGTTAGCACTGGTGCGGAGGTCACATTGCTTCAATTTCTGAAAACTGGCCTCGCACTTGTCATTCCAGACAAACTTCTTGTGGACCTTGCGAAGCAGACCGGTCATAGGTAGAGCGATCTTAGAAAATCCCTCTACAAACCGTCTATAATATCCGGCAAGTCCAAGGAAATTGCGCACCTCCTTCACATTCTGAGGCCGCTTCCAGATAGCTACTGCTTCAATCTTTTGGGGATCAACCATTACCCCCTTCTCATTGATCACATGGCCTAAGAAAGCCACTTCCTTGATCCAAAAATCGCACTTAGACAATTTAGCGTACAACTCATTTTGTCTAAGGATTGACAACACAATCTGAAGGTGTTCCTCGTGAACTGCCTCATTCGGAGAATAAATCAAAATGTCATCGATGAAAACCACCACGAACTTATCCAAGTACTGGTGAAAACATCGATTCATTAAGTCCATAAAGACCGCTGGAGCGTTGGTAAGTCCGAATGGCATGACTACGAACTCGTAGTGACCATACCTCGTCCAGAATGCAGTCCTCGGAATATCTTCCTCACGAATTCTGAGCTGATGATAACCAGATCTCAGATCGATCTTGGAAAAGACTTTAGCTCCCTGCAACTGATCCAACAGATCATCAATCCTTGGCAAAGGATATTTGTTCTTGATTATGACTTTATTCAACTCACGATAGTCGATACAAAGTCGAAACGATCCATCCTTCTTCTTGACAAACAAGACCGGAGCACCCCAAGGCGATGCACTCGGTCTTATATAACCTTTGTCGAGAAGATCCTCTAGTTGCTTCTTCAACTCTTGCATCTCAGCAGGAGCCATCCGGTACGGTGCCTTCGAGATCGGCGCAGTACCCGATTCAAGATCAATAGAAAATTCCACGACACGATGCGGGGGTAATCCAGGAATCTCTTCCGGAAAAACATCAGGAAATTCACGAATCACAGGAATATCAAGAATTGTTGGTTCATCTTTCATGGGCGAATCCAGATAGAAAAGGTACCCGACACAACCCTGTCGAAGTAGCTTAAACGCAGCCATCACATTGATAAGCCTACCGTTATCAGCGTCATTCTGACCCTTAAATTTGCACACGCTCTGGTCCCTAGACGACATCGTCACAGTTCTTGTACTAAAGTCGATTACCGCCCCATGATGTGTCAGCTAATCCATACCGAGAATAATGTCGTATGGAGCCATGGAAATACAGATCAAATTTGCCTCGAATTTCTTACCCTGGATGGTAATCGGAAATTCAGACAGACACTTAGTTCCAACTAAACGGTCACCATTTTGGACCAGCCCATTACATGGTTCACAGACGGCCCACTAGTGGCTCCGAGCCCAGGCCCAGCCATTACCAATGTCCACTGTTTCCATGAGCCACTGTCCATACATCTCAACCCATCCTTGGTAGCTCCACCTAATTAACAGGCAGCCATCTCCTAAGAGGTTGTTGGTGAGTCTCGAACACGAGACCTCACCCCATACCAAGCAACGAAACACTAACTTGGTATAAACCAAAGGTTCATATATAAGAAGAGTTACAACAAAAGGTTCACAACCTCGTTGCACACACAACTTAACTTACTACACAACTATCCAAAACGAAAGACTGGGTAACACCCAAATCAACAACATACCAATAGAAGGTAATAAGCACTTTAAGCATATGGAGCATTGGGTCCATCCGCCTTACACATCTCGTAAAGGCGTTGACCTTGACTCCCAGAAGTCACTGGGGCTTTTCCCTTGTTCTGTGCAGTTGTCTGCATCGAAGGACTAGGAGTCTCTGCTAGTTTAAACCTGGGTCGGTTACTCTGATTAATAGACCCCTGCTGTGACTCCACTCCTTTCTGCTTTTCCTGCCAACAGAACTTCTGCAAATGCCCTTCATTCCCACAACCAAAGCATGTCTTTCTTTCCTTAGGACACGAAGTACTCTTGTGCCCAGCAGCACCACAATTATAACATTGAATCAGACTCTTGCCCTGACCTGATTGTTGTGTCGACTCTCCTTGAATCCCACCCATTTTTGCCTTGCTAGATTTAGCAAAGTTAGACGGTGGCGCAGGACGTTTGAATCCACTCGCCTGAGGTTGATTTTGCGTCGACCTCTGACGATTCTTTCTCTTGGTCGACTCATCCAGAGTCACCTCCAACTTGTAAGCCGCATCCACATATTGCTCTAAGGTAGAGCAGTTGTGGCTCAACATCATTGGCTTAATCTTTGGGCCCATCCACTCGTGGAAATGCCAGATTTTATGTTCTTCACTGGATACTTCCGATCCAGCGTACCGCAACAAGTGATTGAACTTGGTTCCCAACTCATTCACCTTTAACCCTTCAGTCTTAGGGTAAAGAAATTCCTTGCGCTTTTCCTCCCTCATTGCCCGAGAGAAGAATCGGTCGGTCATCTTGGTCTTGAACATTGCCCAATTCAAATCAGGGCTATCAGCAAGACTAGTGTTTTCCCACCACTCACTAGCATCTCCTTTCAATTGAAGAGAAGCTATGTGTACCTTCTCAGCCTCAGTGCACTCCACACTGCGGAACAACCGCTCCATGTGGGAAAACCAATGCGTTACTTCAACTGGTTCACCCTTCCCATTGAAGCTGTCAGGTCTCATAGAATTTATGGCTTTCAGCGCTCGGCCACAATCATTCTTGCTCCTGACCACATTCTCCTGATGCAAAGGTACATGAGTTTCCTGTTCTCCAACTCCCGGGGCCGCTGAGGATGCCGACACACCTTGTGCCTGAGGCACATTCTGGTGTAGCATATCAGTCATTGCCTGCATAATAATTCCTCGAATTGCTTCAACTGCAGCACTATCAAATACCATTAGAGCGTTGGCCTGAGCTGGGCCGTTGCCTCCGGGATTAACATTGGACGCAGACTCATGCACATCCTCTGGATTTCCAAAATTTCTCTCGTTAGGTCTGGGGTTGTTGCTCGGCCCAGCACCATAACAAGCATTGTTCCTTTTGTTCATCATCTGTTTACCGATCAATTTCCAAGGATTTTATACATTAATACCTTACAGTATACTTAATGTAACAATCAACTCCGAAATGATCAAACTAGGTAAACTTTATTCGATGAACTTCAAACCGAGTTACTAGGTTCTACAACCTCAAATCATAACGAGGGAACTGGGAATTCAAGCCTTACTGGAGATGGAGAAACCATCTCGGCTCCTTCCGAGTCCTTCTGAAGAGAAACGAAAACACTCAGAATCTACGAGTGACGAACAGAGAATTAGTCTTTCTAAATATGGAAGTTCGTTTCCATATCAGACTACAGAAAAGGCATGACTATAAACGGTAATATTTCAAATTCTTTTCATTTCGAAAACTCAGAGCCCTTGAAAACATTTTCAATTTAAAACGAGTAAATGGTTCATGAATTTCCAAACATGTTTTAAAACCTTTGGATCTGATATCAGATCTGTAACACCCCTAAATCGTAACCCATTTGGAAAGGGTATTACCGCCAGTGACCTCGGTTTCCACACCGAAGCCACCCCATGCTTTATCGGTTTAAATACAAATCATAAACAACAATCATGATGTAAACACCAAAATCTTTGGTTAAAACATATGTCTGGGGATTACATCCCAATCCCCATAGGACAAAACAGAGTAATCAGCGGAAGTCTTTACAAAGTATAAATACAAGGGTCTTGATCGTAATGATCACCCGCCAAGGATCGCAACCTGATAAATCCATTAAAACACCGTTTGCTTTTATAGTCGTTGTAGCCTTTGTTTCTCAGATTCTTATCTGATGTGCCGAATCGAACGGATGACACCAGCCAACCTGCAGAGAACAATTATGGTTGGTTAGTCTAATGAAAGACTATGCAAGGGTACAAAGCAGAGTGGTTCAAAGTAGTCGTATTAGGTTAGACTCATCATTTCTCGAATAACAACCGATGACGATAGTCAACCACCATACTTCTACTGAAATCTATGAAAAGACATGATCAAGTGAAGATTCTGGAGACCGAGTCTCACAACAATCAATCCCAAAAGAAGACTCCAACGAAATGAGCCTTATCGGAAACATGACAAATGTTGGGGAACATTAATTAATCATACAAGCGTTCAATAACGACTTGATGTTTCGGTTCATGACCGACTCTGATCAAAGTCAAGACGAGCTTTCCTAGCTGCACTATTCCCTAGATGCACTACTCGTCTGAGGTATATTAATCATGTGCTACGACGGCACTTATCTTATTTAATTCCAAAACGCGCATCACGTTATAGGCTTTTAAATATATGTTTCGCCATGAGGGACATATATTGAGTATATGTTTCGCCATGAGGGACATATAGGACATATGTTTCGCCATGAGGGACATACTCCTAAAGGGACGTATCCCAAGATTTGTAGCACCAGCTAAGTGCCACCATCTCTATACTTAGCGTATGGAGATCGGTCATGACCCACCGAATGATGTTAGGGGTTTTGCCGCCCTACACATCATTTAATATTATAAAGAAACGACTGGACGTCGAATAGTCCAACGTTCCTGACTACTCGTGCTAACTAAACAGTTCAACACAATAATAATCATATCAAATCCCTCTGGGCCATCATCATAATAATATAGATATTCATAATAGTGTTGTTCTAACAGATATACAACCTATTATAATATCATATTCTTTTCACATCCTTGCCCTCCCGGTAATTATCATAAAATATATATCTATAATAGCGTTGCTCTAACTGATATACAACCTATTATAATATCATATTTTAATCCATATCATTTATCAAAACTGTTCCCAACAAAACAGTAAATCATTCCAAATTAATTAACAATCAAACCATTGATAATTAATGGAAGTATGGAATGATAAGCAAGAGCGAACCGCCACTTGCCTAGAGTAGATTCGGCGATGAATCTAGACGAGACGACTACTAAAGATATCCTTCCCGAGGATATGGCCTAGGCTTCAGATAGCTATAGCAGGATAGGAGTCCATACGCGATCCAGCGAATCACGTTCTAACTAACAAATTAATTAATTATCAATTAATTTGCCTGGACAAACTTAAGGAATTAAATTTAATAAATTTTTATGATTTTAAATCATAAAAATATTTATTAAATTTTCCTAAAGAAAAATATGGATGAAAGGGAGCCGAAATTATACCGCTCGGATAATTTCGGGTTAAATCTGGACTGGATGCCAAATGGGTTTCTCGGCCCACAACAACTAAAACAAGGGGATTGGGCCCACCTTCACTATTTTCCTTCTTCAACCCTTCGTTGCTTCTTCTTCCCCGCACACAACACCGCAGGGGAGCTCGGCTTCAACCATGGAGGCGGGAGTCTCGCCGGCCTTCTTGACGCCGGGGATAGAGCGGCGCTGGCGGGGAGGAGCAGCAACACGACACCACCGCAGCACTCGGCGGGGGAGACGAAGGCGAGATAGGGGTCGGAGAGCTCTTTGTCGCCGGCAGCAACACGCACAGGCTAGCGGCTCGCCGGGAGAAGGAGAGGGAGATCGGCGCGACCAGGGGAGAAAGAAAGGTGGCTCGCGGGGCTCTCAGCTCGCACAGAGGGGTCGAGCAGTACCGGATCTTGGGTCGCCGGCGGAAGAAACTCTGAGCAGAGGAACGGGGGATCGAGCAAGGGGAGCTGGGGAAGAAGATATGGGTGCCTCCCAAGCCTTCCCGTTCTGGCTCCATCTGTAGCCCAAGGAGAGGCAGCTTGCTGGACCAAAGAATTGACACATGCCCCGACAAGTTTTACACGGGGGGAGTATCGTGGCAGTGTTATGGGAAATGGTTTTGGTATGGGTTTTAAACCCCGGAAATTATATATTTGTATCCAAACAAATATTCTAAGTCCCGAAAATACATCAAATGTATTTTATACCACTCAAGGAATTATTTCGGATATCATGGATGTTACGGAAAATCCGAACTCCACTGAAAGCGAAATAATTATTTAAACGAAGGTTGAAAAGTTACCAAAATGCCCTTACAAAAAGTGAGGGGTATTACACTAGCTTCCTTAAATTCTCTGATAAGATGATACGAAATATGACATGTGTAATTCCCGCACTCAGGGGCGGAGCCAGGGGGCTATAGAAGCTCCCCTTTGACGAACCCCTTGGATCCTGACGAATTTCACCCCCTTGAATTTTTTATTTATAATAAATAATTTTAAAATAGTCGAAGAATAAAAATGAAAACATTTTGGCTTAGTGATTTTTGTGGTGGAACTTGTGTAAAAATGTATGAATAAATCTTTTATTTTTGGGTTAACGATGTATGAATAAATCTTGAGTTCAATTCATATCAACTCTTCTATTTTGTTTTGTTATTCTTCTTTCTATATTTTTCTGTTACTTTTAAAAGAAAATTGAAAAGTTTCATGTGCTTCTCATTAGCTAAAACAATATTACTAAAAATATCAATGACTCAATAAAAAAAAATCGAATTACCACCCTGATGCGATCCTGTCTTCGGATGTCGGATCGAGATCTTGGTGGTAAGTCGCTAGGGTTGTATCCAAGTGTGGATGGGTGGAACGCGGGGTCTGTGACTGCACGCGAGCAAGCGAGTGCGGTGAAGATGACGTTGTGATGAAGTGAATGTGATTCGCGACCTCAGGGCTAGGTGCGATGGGTGATGGCTCGGTGGATCGAGCAAGGCCGTAGCGTCGGCTGTGAAGGGATAGAATCGAAGAATTTGAGTGGGGTGCCGTAGCGTCGGCGGCGGAGGAAGGGAGATGAGAAGTAAGAGGGGTGACGCCGATCAAAGAGATTGGAGGCAAAAGCTCTCGACAAATGGTCTTAGATTAAAATGTAGCGTAACCTAATACAGAAGGCTGAGATGGCCTTTTATAGGAGTAGTGGGACTCGGATGGGCCGAGTCTCGCTTAATGGGTTAGCCCACGCGACACGCGTGGAACACACACCCAAAAGAAATAACTGAAAATAATAATGTCAAAAATAACAAACAATCTCTAAATGAACGCGGTGCCAATGGTAGCGAGTACAATGAGAGAGAACGCGCTCTTTGGACTAGGCGCGAGGAGTTTGAGGGATAACGCATTCTCTGGCTTGTCTTGGCTAGCGATGACGCACGCGTTGAAGCATTGCGCGGCGTTGGCACGCGTTCTTGTCACGGTCCCTTCTGAGCGCAAGCTCATGGCTTCTTCTTCCTATATGGTTGTCATGGAGGGCAGGGTCGCATCACCCTCTCCCACTTGGATGTGAAGCGTCCCCGCTTCACCATCCTCGAACTAAAGATGGGAAGTTGTATCTGCAATTGTCTTTACAATGCGGAATGATCTATCGCCGCGTGAGGCCAGCTTATGGTTGCGCCACGAGGGAAATTGCAGCTTGTGCAAGTGCACCCACACGAGGTCCCCGGGTTTGAACACGATGTAACGGCGACCGCAGGTGTGTATCGACGCGTACTACGTAGCGCGACGAATTGCGTGGACTTGTGCTGCGCGGTTGACCGTGGTTGTGTGCTCATGGTCCTTCAAAGTGTACGACAGCTTGCCGATCGGCCTCAGAGGTGTCAGGCCGGTCAATGTATGACAGCTTGGCCGCGCGAGAAACACACGGTTCTTACAACATCCATTCAATGCGGTACCCGTTGGCGTGTTACTTACAATGTCCCGGCAACACGTTATATCCTTGGGATCGTTGGTGTTTGAAGCGCTGTGTGGGTCTGATGTAATACGCGACCTTCCGTTCCCATTGTTTTGGATCGATGAAGAATCGCCATAATTGAAGGATGATCGCGACAGTGTGGCCGCGGTCTTTGCCGATTCCAAAGCTTGTGCGCAATTTTGGCCTACCTGATCCTGTAAAATCTCATGTGAAGACATTGGTAAGAGGGTGACGCGCTTCCCGTGGTAAGTAAACACGTAAGTGTTTAAATAGCCATTGTGAAGAACGCGCATGTCGAATTGCCATGGGCGCCCGAGTAAGAGATGTGTGGTGTCCATTGCAATGACATCACAGAGGACTGAGTCCGAATACTGGCTAATGGAAAAAGAGATATGACATTGTCGATTTATAGTGTTACCAGTACTCGACGAAATCCACTGGAGGTCATAGGGCTGCGGGTGAGGTGTTGTTGGCAGGCAGAGATAGTTGACCACCTTCTCATTAATGATGTTGCAGCAGCTGCCTCTATCGACGATGACACTCAAGGTCGCCGTCTTGACCAGACAACGTGTGTGGAAGAGGTTCTCGCGCTGGTCGACAAGGCTAGCTTCCTTGACGGTGAGGATGCGCCACGTGACTAAGCTCAATGGTGTGCCTGCATGGAGCGCGGCAGCCTCACAAGTGTAGGCCTCCTCGGTGTCGCCCTTGAATCCTTCTACGATTGTCTCAAGCGGCGCATTCTCTTCCTCGTAAGACTCATAGCACGCGACAATGGTACAGAAGAGGACCTTCTTGTTGTTTGGTCAATACCTTTAGTAATGGCCTCGCCCTCCATGCTTGAAACATTCAAGGTCACGCGCGCGCCCAGTGCCCTGTGAGGAGCCCTTTGGTGTGGTCGCGTGAGCGGCATTGGGGTTGGACATCGCGGTCTTTCTTGTGAAAGGGGCACGCACATTAGTACTAAGGGAAGGACCAGGGTTAGAATCATACTTGCTTTGGCCTGTTTGCCAAGAGGATTGCTTGCGACGCGCGAGTTGGTTGTAAAGTTGCATCGTCGTGTGGGTCAACGTGTTGAGATCCTTGATGTGCAAGATCTCAAGCTGGTCGCGGATTGGCGCATTCAGGCCACTTAGAAACTTCGTCCTCAGCATGGACGGGGCGACGCTAATGCTTGCCTTGTAATACATGTCCTCCAATTGTGAAAAGAACTCCAGAGGCGTCTTGGTGCATTGGCGAACCATGGCAATCTCCATACGCATTTGGTTCCTATAGTCGTCTGGAACATACTTCTTTGTCATCACGAAGACAAGTTAGTGCCAATTTGTGATGGGCGCGAGATGGCGGCGAACACGATCATCCACGAACATGTGCCACCATACGCATGCCGCACCGCGGAAATGTAGGGTGGCCGCGCCGACATGCTCCTCGGGCGGCACGTGGCAATACCTCAACATGTATTATGTGGCCTGCACCCATTCAAGAAATATAGCGGGATCATATTCACCTAAAAAGTGCTCGATTTTTATCTTCACTTCATGGCGTTGGTAGCGGGGCGCGATCGGGGCTTGCGGGGGCGCATAGGGGCGCGCGGCAGCAAACTGGGCTTCCATGTAAGGGCGTGCTGCAGGATATGGAGCACGACCTAAGTGGAGAAGATCACGGTCTACTTGGACATTGCGAGGGGTGAAGTCACCATGGAGCGCGCTGGCATCGTCGTGGCATCGGCGTCGCGGTTGGGCATCTCCCTCGCCGTGGTGACGATAGTCGCGCGGCATGTCCTCGCGGCGCTGGCCGCATGTGTCACGTTCCATGTGGCCCCTAAAATGCTGAGGTGGTTGGACCTGGAGCCGCGGTGGCGGAACCCAGTCCGCCGGTCGATCCTGTAACTCAATATCATCACCAAGAGGGGGACTGATAAGAACCGGGATCTATCATACCTGAGTCTTCGAATTTCTCATCGTCGAACTCCTCAAAGTCATCATGGATCGTCGGCGTCGTGGAGCCATAGCCATCGGAGCCATAGCGCGGTGTGCGCGCACTCTGGTGGGCAAGATTGTCACGGACGTCGAACGGTATGGGTGTCAGTGCAGGTATCCTCAAGCGTGGTTCTTCGTGCCGTGGGCGTCGACTTGGTCGTCGCGGTGCACTAGCTTCTCGCGCGTTGTGGCGCACTCTGTTGTCTCGCGGCGCGGAGGGTGGTTCATCGCGTTGAACTTGCCTGGAGGCATACCTGTCATTGAAGTCATAAGGCTCGGAATACTCACCGTGGGAGGCGATGTCGCATTCTGATCCGTTGTTGTAACCAGCTGGTGTAGCGTGTGGCGCGTAGTGTACGCGTTGCGACACATATCCTTGTGAACGCTCTATCACTGATTGAATCTGTTGGAGGCATGGTTGGAGGTTGAGGGCATCAACCCCTTACCCTTGTCCACGCGTTGTTGGTTTGGGCCAACGTCAGTGGAGCGTGGTACATCCGCCGCATCCATCGGGATCAATTGTGTCGGCGTGGCCACCACGGGTGCGACGCGTTGCATGGCTTGCAGGTGAGCAACTTGGCTTCTTAGCTCTTGTATCTCGCGTTGTGCAGATGAGAGCTCTATAATGGGATCTTCAAGGTTGGGGTCATGCTGGGGAACCAAGGAAGGGTTTGACGCATTGTTGGGGTCGTTGTCGTCTCTTTGATTATGAGTCGGGGTCGTCATGCTTCCTATCACAATGTGACCAGACATGGAAAGTAAAAACGAACAATAACAACAAAACCAATGAACCAAGCAAGCACTTAACAAGGCACAAGTGTTCACGTAGGTAGGCTAGGACTTTAGGCCGTGAGGGAGGCTAAGGCTAACACAAAATAAGTGTGATAAGCAAGCACAAACTCAAACGAAACCAAGTAACTAAAGTCTTAACCTCTTACGTAAACAAACACAAACACACAAGAACCAACCTTCAAAGGTGTGAACCTAGACGGTGGAGGGGTAAAGAAGATGAGCCAAGCCGTTGGTGGAAGAGGGTTGCCTTATTTTGGCTTTCCCTCTTTTTAAAAAAAAATTAAGTCGAGTCATTTTTTTTTTAATTCGACATTGACTTTTGAATTTCAAATCCGAGATCTTAGTCTTTGAATTTTGATTGAAGTCGGATAAGATTTAAACAAACAAAACAAAACGGCCTAGTAACTTAAGGAAAGAAATCACCCAAATTTCGGTGATAGGTGTAACACCCCGTAATTTTTAAGGGTATTTTGAATTATTTTTAAATTTTTCTTATGCCCGTTTTGCTAGACGGATTTAATTCAGTGAGTCTCGGACCTTCTCAAAAGGGGTCTGAGCTCTGTAAAATTTTCCGAGCATTATATAATACAGTTGAGGTGTTTTTGGGGTTAATGTATCGTTAATGTACGAATATATTTAACCCGGAGTTAAGAAAATTGACCCAAGTTGAGTTCGGATAAGAATTAACGGAGTCGGCCATTAACCGCGAGTCACCGCGACCGGCCGCGATCGCGGTTTCGCTGAAAACAGAGCTGGCTTCGTCTTCCTCGCGCAAGTGGCTTGGGGAGATATTTTTGGGCTCGCAAGTGGCTCTTTTGCCTTGTCCCCTTGTCCCCTTCTTGTTTCCCATGAGGAGGCTCGGATTTGGGCTATAAAAGGGGTGAGAACCGGAGCTCTCTTTCTCTTCTTCTTCCTTCTTCTTTCTCCTCTGTTTCTCCTCTGTTTTTCACCATTGTTGAGCAGTTTTGGAGCTTCGTGAGAGGGAGATTTCGAGTGGTTCTTGAGTCGAGAAGGTGCTCCTGGGTGTTGTTGGAAGCTTTGAGGTGTTGGGAGATTGAACCATAGACAAATCGAAGGCAAACAAATCGGTTTGGGTAAGAAATTCTCCATTGTTGTCTCGCGAGCTAGCCACTGTCACAGCACGAAAACCGCGACTGACCGCGACCTGCCGCGATCGCAGTATGTGTGTTCGAGTTGTATGTCTTGTGGTTTGAATTTGGGCTTTGCTCGTTTCCTTTGATTTCTTTTCGTATTCTTTTAGATTCATATATATGTGTATTGAATCTAAGTTAAGATCTTGTTATGGGTCGTTTCCTAGGGATTTTTATTCCAGATCTGTTCCAGTTTTGGACCCAAGAGCCGTTGTCTCTAAGCTTTGCTTAAGCTTCTGTGGATTCAGGCAAGTGGCGGTTCGCTCTTGCTCATCATTCCATACTTTCATTAATTATCAATTGTTTTGTTGTTAATTAATTTGGGATGATTCTGAATTATGTTGGAAATTGTTTTGATAACCTTATGTGTTTAAAAGAAGTTATTATACTAGGTTGTATATTCTGCTAGAACCGACGCTAGTCTATTCTAGATTTGTGCAGGTGAAGGCCGTAAGGGTCTTTGATGTGATTTATTGTGTGTGTTTTAGATTATTAAATCTAGGGTGTTAGTTGTTCAAGTTGAGCCGTGATGGTTCTCGGTGTTGTGATTGTGTGTTTGACTGCTAGTACAGTCCGTGTGTAGTAACATAATTGTTGGGATTATTCCCCGGGATTTATTCCCCGTTAGTTTTGTTCAGGTCATGACCCTATCCTAATAGAGGATACGTGCACGCAGAAATGCAACTGGATGGGATTTATTCCCTGGGATTTATTCCCCGTTATTTTGTTAAAGTACAACTGGATGGGATTTATTCCCTGGGATTATTCCTCGTGTTATCTCTTGTAGAGAGATGTTAAAAGCTTATAACGTGATGTGCGTGTGTGGTCATTTAAATAAGATACGTGCCATGAGTATGCACATAATGAAAATGCCTTGACCATAATAATAAAGTGCCGTATGAGTAGCACTTATTTTAAATTGTTTGGCGAGTGGTGCAGCTAGGCGCTAGTGCAGCTAGGAAAAGCTCGTCTTAGTTGTAGATCGCTCGTATGCGATATTGTGATGATGTGTGTGTGTGTGTTTGTTTATGTTCCCCAACATTTGTCATCTTTTCCTTTAAGGCTCATTTCATTTTGGAGTCTTCTTTTGGGATTGATTGCTATGAGACTCGATCTCCAGAATCTTCTCTTGTGCATACCTTTTGTTATTCTAGTAGGAGTATGATGGTTGACTAGCGTACTCGGTTATTATTCGAGGAACGATGAGTCTAACCTAATACGACTGCTTCGAACCACTCTGTTTTGTACCCTTGCGCAGTCTTTCATTAGACTGACCAACCGTTATATTCCTTGCATGGTTGGCTGGTGTCATCCGTCTGATTCGGCACATCAGGTGTGTTGAAGATACGAGAAGGCTAGAACGACTATGAAGAGGAACGGTGTTTTCGACAAGTTGTTTTGTCGCTTTGTTTACAAGTTTTCCGCTGTGCTATTTTGTATTTTGTTAAAGACTTTCGCTGTTGTAATTCTGATTATTGGGTCGTTTTTGGAATCGTGTAATTCCGCGACCATGTGGTTTAATAAAAGTTATGATTTTAGTATTGTAACTGTGTTTTAAGTCAGTTATGACGTTGGAAAAGTCTGGGGTGACTTCGGGGTTTACGTCCGGAGTCATCGGCAGTAACGCTTTCAAATGGGGTTAAATTTGGGGGTGTTACAATAGGAGAGAGAAGAATCTTTGAGAGTATAATGGTCAATCAACAAGAAGATATGGTAAATATGGCAAGCGAAATTCACGCAATCAATCAAGCAATTAACCAATTAATTTCGGAAGATTATATGCAATCAAATCACACAAATTTCGGAGGGAATCAATCAATGATTCGGCCAAGGGCTTGCCTTGTGCAACCGATGGACATGCAAGGAAAAAAAATAGTGACAATGGCGGAAGCAAGTGATGGGAAAGAAAAATTTGTGAACAAATGAACTTGACAAGCAACTTACAAGATCAAAGGCTTTGATGCCAGTTGATGCGTTCCTGTCTTCGGATGCCGGATCGAGATCTTGGTGGTGAGTCGCTAGGGTCGTATCCAAGTGTGGATGGGTGGAACGCGGTGTCTGTGACTGCACGCGAGCAAGCGAGCGCGGTGAAGATGACAATGTGATGAAGTGAATGTGACTCGCGACCTCAGGGCTAGGCGCGATGGGTGATGGCTCGGTGGATCGATCGAGGCCGTAGCGTCGGCAGCGGAGGGATAGACTCGAAGAATTCGAGTGGGGTGCCGTAGCGTCGGCGACGGAGGAAGGGAGATGAGAAGTAAGAGGGGTGACGCCGATCTAAGAGATTGGAGGCAAAAGCTCTCGACAAATGGTCTTAGATTAAAATGTAGCGTAACCTAATACAGAAGGCTGAGATGGCCTTTTATAGGAGTAGCGGGACTCGGATGGGCCGAGTCTCGTTTAATGGGTTAACCCACGCGACACGCGTGGAGCACACACCCAAAATAAATAACTGAAAAATAATAATGTCAAAAATAACAAACAATCTCTAAATGAACGCGGTGCCAATGGTAGCGAGTACAATGAGAGAGAACGCGCTCTTTGGACTAGGCGCGAGGAGTTTGAGGGATAACGCATTCTCTGGCTTGCCTTGGCTTGCCTTGGCTAGCGATGACGCACGCGTTGAAGCATTGTGCGGCGTTGGCACGCGTTCTTGTCACGGTCCCTTCTGAGCGCAAGCTCATGGCTTCTTCTTTCTATGTTGTTGTCATGGAGGGCAGGGTCGCATCACCCTCCCCCACTTGGTTGTGAAGTGTCCCCGCTTCACCATCCTCGAACTGAAGATGGGAAGTTGTATCTGCAATTGCCTTTACAACGCGGAATGATCTATCGCCGCGTGAGGCCAGCTTATGGTTGCGCCACGAGGGAAATCACAGCTTGTGCAAGTGCACCCATACGAGGTCCTCGGGTTCGAACACGATGCAACGGCGACCGCGAGTGTATCGATGTGTACTGTGTAGTGCGACGAATTGCATGGACTTGTGTTGCACGGTTGACCGCGGTTGTGTGCTCATGGTCCTTCATAGTGCACGATAGCTTGCCGATCGGCCTCAGAGGTGTTTGGCCGGTCAATGTATGACAACTTGGCCGCGCGAGAAACACACGGTGCTCACAATAGTCGTTCAATGCGGTACTCGTTGGCGCGTTGCTTACAATGTCCTGGCAATGCGTTATATCCTTGGGATCGTTGGTGTTTGAAGCGTTGTGTGGGTCTGATGTAATACGCGACCTTCCGTTCCCATTGTTTTGGATCGATGAAGAATCGCCATAATTGAAGGATGATCGCGGCAGTGTGGCCGCGGTTTTTGCCGATTCCAAAGCTTGTGCGCAATTTCGGCCTACTTGATCCTGTAAAATCTCATGTGGAGACATTGGTAAGAGGGTGATGCGCTTCCAGTGGTAAGTAAACACGTAAGTGTTTAAATAGCCATCGTGAAGAACGCGCCTGTTGAATTGCCATGGGCGCCCGAGTAAGAGATGTGTGGCATCCATCGCAATGACATCACAGAGGACCGAGTCTGAATACTAGCCAATGAAAAAAGAGATATGACATTGTCGATTTATAGTGTTACCAGTACTCGACGGAATCCACTGGAGGTCATAGGGTTGCGGGTGAGGTATTATTGGCGGGCGGAGATGGTTGACCACCTTCTCATTGATGACGTTGCAACATCTGCCTCCATCGACGATGACACTCAAGGTCACTGTCTTGACCAGACAACGTGTGTGGAAGAGGTTCTTGCGCTGGTCGACAAGGTTGGATTCCTTGACGGTGAGGATGCGCCGCGTGACTAGGCTCAACGGTGTGCCTGCATGGAGCGCGGCAGCCTCACAAATGTAGGCCTCCTCGGTGTCGCCCTTGAATCCTTCTTCGATTGTCTCAAGCGGCGCATTCTCTTCCTCGTAAGACTCATATCACGCGACAATGGTGGAGAAGAGGACCTTCTTGTTGTTTGGACAATCCCTTTGGTAATGGCCTTGCCCTCCACACTTGAAACATTCAAGGTCACGTGCGCGCCCAGTGCCCTGTGAGGAGCCCTTTGGTGTGGTCGCGTGAGCGGCATTGGGGTTGGACATCGCGGTGTTTCCTGTGAAAGGGGCGCGCACATTAGTACTAAGGGAAGGACCAGGGTTAGAATCATACTTGCTTTGGCCTGTTTGCCAAGAGGATTGCTTGCGACGCGCGAGTTGGTTGTAAAGTTGCATCGCCGTGTGGGTCAACGTGTTGAGATCCTTGATGGGCAAGATCTCAAGCTGGCCGCGGATTGGGGCGTTCAGGCCACTTAGAAACTTCGTCCTCAGCGTGGACGGGGCGACGCTAATGCTTTCCTTGTAATATATGTCCTCCAATTGTGAAAAGAACTCCAGAGGCGTCTTGGTGCCTTGGCAAACCATGGCAATCTCCATACACATCTGGTTCCTATAGTCAGTTGGAACATACTTCTTTGTCATCACGTAGACAAGTTGGTGCCAATCTGTGATGGGCGCGAGATGGCGGCGAACGCAATCATCCACGAACATGTGCCACCATACGCGTGTCGCGCCGCGGAAATGTAGGGTGGTCGCGTTGACATGCTCTTCGGGCGGCACATGGCAATACCTCAACATGTATTATGTGGCCTACACCCATTCAAGAAATATAGCGGGGTCATATTCACCCAAAAAGTGCTCGATTTTTACCTTTACTTCATGGCGTTGGTAGCAGGGCGCGATCGGGGCTTACGGGGGCGCGTAGGGGCGTGCGGCAGCAAACTGGGCTTCCATGTAAGGGCGCACTACAGGATGTGGAGTGCGGCCTAAGTGGAGAAGATCACGGTCTGCTTGGACATTGCGAGGGGTGAAGTCACCATGGAGCGCGTTGGCATCGTCGCGGCGTCGGCGTCGCAGTTGGGCATCTCCCTCGCCGTGGTGACGATAGTCGCGCGGCATGTCCTTGTGGCGATGGCCTCATGTGTCACGTTCCATGTGGCCCCTGAAATGCTGAGGTGGTTTGACCTGGAGCCGCGGTGGCGGAACCCAGTCCGCCGGTCGATCCTGCAACTCAATAGCATCACCAAGAGGGGGGGTGATAAGAACCGGGATCTATCATACCTGATTCTTCGAATTTCTCATCGTCGAAATCCTCAAAGTCATCATGGATCGTCGGCATCGTGGAGCCATAGCCATCGGAGCCATAGCGCGGTGTGCACGCACTCTGGTGGGCAAGATGGTCGTGGACGTCGAACGGTATGGGTGTCGGTTCAGGTGTCATCAAGCGTGGTTCTTCGCGCTGTGGGTGTCGACTTGGTCATCGCGGTGCACTAGCTTCTCGTGCGTTGTGGCACGCTCTGTTGTCTCGCGGCGCGGAGGGTGGTTCATCGCGTTGAACTTGCCTAGAGGCATACCTGTCATTGAAGTCATAAGGCTCGGAATACTCACCGTGGGAGGCGATGTCACGTTCTGATCCACTGTTGTAACCAACTGGTGTAGCGCGCAGCGCGTAGTGTATGCGCTGCGACACATATCTTTGTCGACTCTCTATCACTGATTGAATCCGTTGGAGGCATGGTTGGAGGTTGAGGGCATCAACCCCTTATCCTTGTCCACGCGTTGTTGGTTTGGGCCAATGTCAGTGGAGCGCGGTACGTCCGCCGTATCCATCGGGATCAATTGTGTCGGCGTGGCCACCACGGGTGCGACGCGTTGCATGGCTTGCAGGTGAGCAACTTGGCTTCTTAGCTCTTGTATCTCGTGTTGTTCAGCAGAGAGCTCCAGAATGGGATCTTCAAGGTTGGGGTCATGTTAGGGAACCAAGGAAGGGTTTGACGCATTGTTGGGGTCGTTGTCGTCTCCTTGATTATGAGTCGGGGCCTTCATGCTTCCTATCACAATGTGATCAGACATGGGAAGTAAAAACGAACAATAACAACAAAACCAATGAACCAAGCAAGCACTTAACAAGGCACAAGTGTTCACGTAGGTAGGCTAGGACTTTAGGCCGTGAGGGCGGCTAAGGCTAACACAAAATAAGTGTGATAAGCAAGCACAAACTCAAACGAACCCAAGTAATTAAAGTCTTAACCTCTTACGTAAACAAACACAAACACACAAGAACCAACCTTCAAAGGTGTGAACCTAGACGGTGGAGGGATAAAGAAGATGAGCCAAGCCGTTGGTGGAAGAGGGTTGCCTTATTTTGGTTTTCCCTCTTCTTCTTTTTTTAAATTAAATCGAGTTTTTTTTTTAATTCGACTTTGACTTTTGAATTTCAAATCCGAGATCTTAGTCTTTGACTTTTGATTGAAGTCGGATAAGATTTAAACAAACAAAACAAAACGGCCTAGTAACTTAAGGAAAGAAATCACCCAAATTTCGGTGATAGAAGAATCTTTGAGAGTATAACGGTCAATCAACAAGAAGATATGGTAAATATGGCAAGCGAAATTCACGCAATCAATCAAGCAATTAACCAATTAATTTCGGAAGATTCTATGCAATCAAATCACACAAATTTTGGAAGGAATCAATCAATGATTCGGCCAAGGGCTTGCCTTGTGCAACCGATGGACATGCAAGGGGAAAAAAATAGTGACAATGGCGGAAGCAAGTGATGGGAAAGAAAAATTTGTGAACAAATGAACTTGACAAGCGACTTACAAGATCAAAGGCTCTGATGCCAGTTGATGCGTTCCTGTCTTCGGATGCCGGATCAAGATCTTGGTGGTGAGTCGCTAGGGTCGTATCCAAGTGTGGATGGGTGGAACGCGGTGTCTGTGACTGCACGCGAGCAAGCGAGCGCGGTGAAGATGACGATGCGATGAAGTGAATGTGACTCGCGACCTCAGAGCTAGGCGTGATTGGTGATGGCTCGGTGGATCGAGCGAGGCCGTAGCGTCGGCAGCAGAGGGATAGACTCGAAGAACTCGAGTGGGGTGCCGTAGCGTCGGCGGTGGAGGAAGGGAGATGAGAAGTAAGAGGGGTGACGCCGATCTAAGAGATTGGAGGCAAAATCTCTCGACAAATGGTCTTAGATTAAAATGTAGCGTAACCTAATACAAAAGGTTGAGATGGCCTTTTATAGGAGTAGCGGGACTCGGATGGGCCGAGTCTCGCTTAATGGGCTAGCCAACGCGACACGCGTGGAACACACACCCAAAAGAAATAACTGAAAATAATAATGTCAAAAATAACAAACAATCTCTAAATGAACGTGGTGCCAATGGTAGCGAGTACAATGAGAGAGAACGCGCTCTTTGGACTAGGCGCGAGGAGTTTGAGGGATAACGCATTCTCTGGCTTGCCTTGGCTAGCGATGATGCATGCGTTGAAGCATTGCGCAGCGTTGGCACGCGTTCTTGTCACGGTCCCTTCTGAGCGCAAGCTCATGGCTTCTTCTTCCTCTGTGGCTGTCATGGAGGGCAGGGTCGCATCACACCCTCTTCGCCTTCAACAAATTTTTGGCTTTGTCACTGGCCGCAGTTACATAGCCTAGGTGGCACGTATATCATTAACTCGTCTCAAAGATTCTTAATTTTGGGCAGCTACTATATACACTACGTTTTTCGCCCTTTCGCACTACATTTCTCTATGCATAAACCTGGCGTACGCCAGATACCTGCGTAGAGGAGGAAATTTCTCTACGCCGGTATCTGGCGTACGCAAGATACCTGCATAGAGCTAAAATATTATTGTTGGAGATATGGGAGTTGGGTTTTTTTTGAAATTTGGCTCCTACGCCAATATCTGGCGTACGTCAGATCCTGGCACAGAAAAAAAAAATTCTTTTTTTTTGACGCAACCAAGTGAACATATTTTTTTAAATTTGTATTTGACTTTAGTAATAGACGTTATCAATTAATCAATGTTACATGGCAATAAATTTGTTTGTATCATGAGGTTTCAATATACTTTTATTCATGTACATTTCTCCACCAATTTGTTTGATATTAACTATTTGTTATTATTATTCTCGAAAATCACATATAACTATGGTTATATCTTATAGTTATATCCAATTTGGTTATATCTTATAGTTATATGCTACGGTTATATTTTTTAGTTATATACTATGGTTATATCATATAGTTATATACTATGGTTATATCTTATAGTTATATCCAATTTGGTTATATCATATCGTTATATCCTGTAATTATATATTATGATTATATCTTATAGCTATATACTATGGTTATTTTCTTTAGTTATATACTATGGTTATATCGTATAGCTATATACTATGGTTATATCATATAGTTATATCCAATTTGGTTATATCTTTTGGTTATATCCTATAGTTATATACTATGGTTATATCTTATAGTTATATCCAATTTGGTTATACCATATCGTTATATCCTATAATTATATATTATGATTATATCTTATAGTTATATATATCGGTTATATATTTTGGTTATATCCTATATTTATATACTATGGTTATATCCTTTAGTTATATCCAATTTGGTTATATCTTATGGTTATATCATATAGTTATATACTATGGTTATATCCTTTAGTTATATACTATGGTTATATCCTATAGTTATATACTATGGTTATATCCTATAGTTATATACTATGGTTATATCTTATAGTTATGACTTATGGTTCTATCCTATAGTTATATACTATGGTTATATCTTATAGTTATATCCAATTTGGTTATATCTTTTATGGTTATATCCTATAGTTATATACTATGGTTATATCTTATAGTTATATCCAATTTGATTATATCTTATGGTTATATCATATAGTTATATAATATGGTTATATCTTATAGTTATATCCAATTTGGTTATATCTTATAGTTGTATGCTACGGTTATATTCTTTAGTTATATACTATGGTTATATCCTATAGTTATACATTATGGTTATATCCTATGGTTATATCCTATAGTAATATATTATGGTTATATCTTATAGTTATATCCAATTTGGTTATATCTTATGGTTATATCCTATAGTTATATACTATGGTTATATCTTATAGTTATATCCAATTTGGTTATACCATATCGTTATATCCTATAATTATATATTATGATTATATCTTATAGTTATATATATCGGTTATATCTTTTGGTTATATCCTATAGTTATATACTATGGTTATATCCTTTAGTTATATCCAATTTGGTTATATCTTATGGTTATATCATATAGTTATATACTATGGTTATATCCTTTAGTTATATACTATGGTTATATCCTATAGTTATATACTATGGTTATATCTTATAGTTATGACTTATGGTTCTATTTTATAGTTATATACTATGGTTATATCTTATAGTTATATCCAATTTGGTTATATCTTTTATGGTTATATCCTATAGTTATATAATATGGTTATATCTTATAGTTATATCCAATTTGATTATATCTTATGGTTATATCATATAGTTATATACTATGGTTATATCTTAAAGTTATATCCAATTTGGTTATATCATATCGTTATATCCTATATTTATATATTATGATTATATCTTATAGCTATATACTATGGTTATTTTCCTTAGTTATATATTATGGTTATATCGTATAGCTATATACTATGGTTATATCTTATAGTTATATCCAATTTGGTTATATCTTTTGGTTATATCTTTTGATTATATCATATAGTAATATACTATGGTTATATCCTTTAGTTATATCATATAGTTATATACTATGGTTATATCTTATAGTTATATCCACATTGGTTATATATTTATCCTATAGTTATATACTATGGTTATATCTTATAGTTATATCCACATTGGTTATATCTTATGGTTATATACTATAGTTATATACTATGGTTATATCCTTTAATTATATACTATGGTTATATCCTATAGTTATATACTATGGTTATATCCTATAGTTATATACTATGGTTATATCCTTTAGTTATATATTATGGTTATATCCTATAGTTATATACTATGGTTATATCTTATAGTTATATCCAATATGGTTATGGTTATATCCTATAGTTATATACTATGGTTATATCTTATAGTTATATCTAATTTGGTTATATCTTATGGTTATATCCTATAATTATATACTATGGTTATATCTTATAGTTATATCCAATTTGGTTATATCATATCGTTATATCCTATAATTATATCTTAGGAGTTGAGATCCGGTACGGACGGTTCTTACGGTGCGGACGTGCGGACATGCACTTTAGGGTCTTAAATGTGCACTTTAACGTCTTAAATGTGCACTTTTGAAAAGAAAAAAATAGAAAAATGCTTGGGAAAAAAATTGATTTTTTTTTGTTTTCTTAATTTTTTGCAAAAGTGCACATTTAAGACGTTAAAGTGCACATTTAAGACCCTAAAGTGCATGTCCGCACGTCCGCACCGTAAGAACCGTCTGCACCGGAACCTTATTATCTTAGAGTTATATCCAATTTGGTTATATCTTATGGTTATATCCTATAGTTATATACTATGGTTATATCCTTTAGTTATATCCAATTTGGTTATATCTTATGGTTATATCCTATAGTTATATACTATGGTTATATCCTTTAGTTATATACTATGGTTATATCTTATAGTTATACACTATGGTTATATCTTATAGTTATATCCAATTTGGTTATATCCTATATTTATATACTATGATTATATCTTATAGTTATATCCAATTTGGTTATATCTTATGGTTATATCCTGTAGTTATATACTATGGTTATATCTTATAATTATATCCAATTTGGTTATATCATATCGTTATATCCTATAATTATATATTATGATTATATCTTATAGCTATATACTATTGTTATATTATTTAGTTATATACTATGGTTATATCGTATAGCTATATAATATGGTTATATCGTATAGCTATATAATATGGTTATATCTTATAATTATATCCAATTTGGTTATATCTTATGGTTATATCCTATAGTTATATACTATGGTTACATCCTTTAGTTATATACAATGGTTATATCTTATAGTTATATATTATGGTTATATCGTATAGTTATATCCAATTTGGTTATATCTTATGGGTATATCCTATAGTTATATACTATGGTTATATCGTATAGTTATATCCAATTTGGTTATATCGTATGGGTATATCCTATAGTTATATACTATGGTTTTATCGTATAGTTATATTCAATTTGGTTATATCTTATGGGTATATCCTATAGTTATATACTATGGTTATATCGTATAGTTATATCCAATTTGGTTATATCATATCGTTATATCCTATAGTTATATACTTTGGTTATATCCTATATTATATTCTATAGTTATATACTATGGTTATATCATATAGTTATATACTATGATTATATCTTATAGTTATATATTATGGCTATATCATACATTATATTTTATAGTTATATCTAATTTGGTTATATTCTATAGTTATATACTATGGTTATATCCTTTAGTTATATACTATGGTTATATCATATAGTTATATATTATGATTATATAGTATAGTTATATCCAATTTGGTTAACTCATATAGTTATATAACTATAAGATAGATGATAGAACCATAGTATATAACTATAGAATATAACCAAATTGGATATAACTATAGAATATAACCAAATTGGATATAACTATAAGATATGATCATAGTATATAACTATATGATACAACCATAGTATATAACTTATATACTATGATTATATTTTATAGTTATATCCAATTTGGTTATATCATATAGTTATATAACTATAAGATATGTGGTATAACCATAGTATATAACTATAGAATATAACCAAATTGGATATAACTATAAGGTATAATCATAGTATATAACTATATAATATAACCATAGTATATAACTATATGATATAATATAGGATATAACCATAGTATATAACTATGGAATATAACCATAAGATATAACCAAATTGGATATAACTATAAGATATAACCATAGTTATATGTGATTTTCGAGAATAATAATAACAAACAGTTAATATCAAACAAATTGGTGGAGAAATGTACATGAATAAAAGTATATTGAAACTTCATGATACAAGTGAATGTATTGTCATGTAACATTGATTACTTGATAACGTCTATTACTAGAGTCAAATGCAGATTTCAAGAATATGTTGTTCACTTGGTTGTGTCCAGGAAAGAAAAAAAAAACTGCGCCAGGATTTGGCGTACGCTAGATACTAGCCTAGGAGCCAAATTTCAAAAAAAATCCCAACTCTCATATCTCCAACAATCATATTTTAGCTCTACGCAGGTATCTTACGTACGCTAGATATCTGCGTAGAGAAATATAGTGCGAAAGAACGAAAATGATAGTGTATATAGCGGCTTCATAATTTTGCTATAGTAAGCAGCAACTTCAAGACTCTGTTGGCGGCATTGCGCTATTTCGTAACAAATCTAAAGGATTCTTGGTCAGAACTCGATCCAGAATCATTGTTGTAGATCCTCCCAAATTTCACGAATTGTGTCGATGTAGGTGATTCAATTCAAGGCAAGAGATCTAGAGTAGTCAAGGTGAGTTGGTAGAGTAAGCTGAGAAAATCCTATAGATTGTGACTATCCTTCAATTTTATCTTTTACGAAGTATAACTTTTCACACGTATTTGTGACATGACCCGAATAATTTCATAATCCGTAAGTAAAAGTTATTTGCACCAAGAAGAAATACTCTTGATTAACATATTTTTGTATCTCAATAATTGTGCATGCTATCAATATCAGCGCTGCGTAAAATTGGCCGGGACCGGAACATCGGACCGGATCGATAATGCGCGGACCAGGTGTATTCTAGTTCGGTCCGCAGTCTATCCTTTTTAAGATTTTGGTCCAGTCTAAACTTGGTCGGTTTCAGTCCGTATCGGATGGATCGATTTTTTTTATGTATTAATTTCCCATAACACTATTAAAAATTATTTTTTATTATAAAAATATATTGTCCAATATTACAAAATATATTTAAAAATAATGCTTTTCTTATTGATATAAAATAAAAAATAAAAAATACGTTTACTACTGGTCCATTTCGGTTCAAGACCGGACCGGAACCGGACCAGGCTGAATCATATCGGTCCAGTCCGGTCTCCGGTCCAAGAATCGTAAAAATCCAATTCCGATCTGAACCTGATGCACACCGCTAATCAATATCTAGTTGGTTTAGTGGTAAAATGGTATTAGATTTAGACTCAATGTTGTTCAGGAGATTTTAACTCGAAATCTTTTTGACGGCATGTATCGAAAATTAAGGGAAATTTCTGTTGGTGTCCCTGAGTTTAGGGTTATTCTTGTTGGTGTCTCACGATTAAGTTTTTTCCGGTTGGTATCCCTAAGGTTTGGGTTTGTTTGCTTCGTAACCAAACTTTTTCATGTTTGTACCATTCTAGTTCAAATTGATTAAATCCAAGTCCACCATTGTGTTTCTCGCCCTCAAATTAGTAAGATTTGACTCATAAATCCATGTCCGAACCATGTCGATTTGAATTCTGAAGCAACAACCCGTTTCCGACCTTAAGAATTCAAATCAGAATGGTTAGAGTATGGATTTGATTGTTTTAGGAGTCGAATCTTACGAAGTTGAGGTCAATAAACATAATGATGAGCTTCGATTTGATCAATTCGAACTGAAATGATACGGATATGAAAAAATTCGATTACAAAGCGAACAAATCAAAACCTTAGAGGTACCAACTGGAATAAATTTAATCGTGGAACACCAATAGGAATAATCCTAAACTCAGAGGCACCAACAGAAATTTTTCAAAAATTAATAATTGGAGGATCTCCCCTTAAACGGAGTCATGAAATACCCGATCCAGATGTAGAATACCACTGCCCGATTGAACCTTGCATAATTTGACACAAAAGTCATAATTGTGCATGCTATATTTTGACAATTGTTCTGCAAATATCAGTAATGGGCTATTATTGGGCCTCAATTTACTCAAAACACACATGTTGAAGGGCTTTACATATTTCAAATGGGCTGGCCTAACCTTCAGTATATTTGCCTATATTATATTAATTATATAAAAATGGATCATATGAGAATGATTATTATTATGTCAATAGTCTTTGGATGGAAAAAAATTAATAACTATGATTAAATTTTTATTAAAAGGTCAAACAAGCCTCTGACGGTCAACGACTAGTTTTTTTTATGAAATGTGCACATGTTTTGCCTTGTGTGTGCATAGATATTGACTTGCATGTGCATCTAAATTGTATTATATGTGGATACGTTTTTCAGATACAAATGTGCACGAGTTTTAAACCATGTCTGCACGTACTTGTGAAGTGCATACATGTTGCATGTATGTACATGAATAATGACTTGAATGTGCATCTAATATGTACTAGGTGTGTACATATCGTGTTTGTACATGCAAATTGACCTCAATGTGCATATCTTCTGCATTCGATGTGCATAGAAATTTTGGCTTGGAGCGGAAAAAAATTGGCACAAAAAAAAAATGACCAATCACCTCCAACATGAATGTGCGTGCAAATTGATATGAAAGTGCATAACTTTTACACTAAATGTGTGGCGTGGAGAGAGAAAAATTGGCTCGAAAAAAAAAAGTCAACCCGAAAGTGTAATTTCCACCCTTGGATGTCAACCCATCTAAAAATGAAGGTGTATTATGATTTTACACATGTGACAGAATCAAGCCCCTAGTCACGTATCACTCCAAAAGTTTTGCCCACTCAAGCTTATATCCCTAGCTTTATTTTCATCCATGTCAAATTGTGGGAAGTAATCTCAACCTTGAGGTTACCGTTAATAATGTCCTTAACTATTTTATGTTGCAAAATATAGTACTTTTCTTTGGGGTGAGTTGTGAATAGTGACACAAGGCTTACCAACAACGAGCTCCTCCAGCTATTAACCGCCACTAACATCAAAGTTGAGGCTATGTTCTATAATTATGAAAGTTGGTGTTAGGAAATGGAACTCAGGAACCTCAGTTCCCATGAGAGTTCATTTTCTCAGTTTCTCTACTTTTGAAAATGACAAATACTTTGATACTAATGTTTTATCTCAAAGATGTGTTTAAAGGAACCACAGGACAGTTACTGAAACCATGAAAGTCAAACAAGACAAAGAAACCAAACAAGCAAGAACCCAGAAGTACAACACGTGACTTTGCTTTTCCCGATAAAGATGGGAACACTGAACCTCGGACAAAGGTTGGCGAAAGCGACATGACAAAAGCTTCTAAAGCCCGTCACCATCCAAAGGAAACTCTAAAGTTGTCTAGGTTGCTGAACCTCGGACAAAGGTTGGTGAAAGCAACATGTCACCATCCAAAGGGAACTCTGAAGTTGCCTAGGTTGCTGAACCTCGGACAAAAGGCGTTTGACAACGACATGCCAGATACTTCTGAAGCAAAGTGTATTCTGAGTTTGCCTAGGTTGTTGGTACATGAGTAAGTCAGCTTGAATTAAGGACTACCACACAACCTAGGTCAAGCTTGTTCTGTGGGAACCAAGAGAAGACTTAACCTAGAGAATACACTATATAAGGAAGATAAGATCCGTTGTTATCTTCAAGCACTACAACAAGAATCACACTTCATAGCAAACATCAAAGTGTGAACCCTCAACAAGATCATCAACTCAAACCAAGATCAAGAGGAACCAGTCAAGAAACTTGAAAGTTGTGTGCTAGTTTCTGTGAATGTAAGTGTATCAGTTTTTTAGTGCTAAGGATTGCTTCTTGGATTGATTCTACTTTGTGATAAGTTATCTAGGATTGTCTAACTGTGTGTAAGGCAAAGGAACTGTGTTTTTTGTTCCTAGAGTAACTTGTAACGAAAGTGATAAGAAATCAAGAAGTAGACCTTGAAATCCTTTCGAAAGAAAGATAGTGGTAATTATCCTAAGATTGCTAGTTGGCAATCAAAGGTTTTCACTATAAGGAACTTGTTCATTTACATTTGATTGTTTATTTCCGCTGCGAAGGGAACTGAATATCAATATTCTTAGTTCCCTTGTTCTAAACTAACAATCACAATCCTACAATTGGTATCAGAGCAGTAAAAGTTCTAGATCTTTGTTTAAGTTTGCAGATCTAAGATGTCTCAGTCAAACAAGTTTGAGCTCGGAATCTCCACCAACAAACCACATCTCCGAAAGAAGGGAGAGGAAACATGGTGGGCCAAGTGCATGGAAAGCCACATAAAGACCAATGACTACCAATGCTGGAGGGTAGTCGAGAATGGAGATGGTTATGTCAATCTCAACCAAAAAGAAGAAGAATGGAAACCTGAGCATTACGTCATCATGGAGAAGAACGCCAAGGCTAGACATTTCATTCTCAATGGACTGGATAGAGAAGATATGGACAAAGTTATAGGAATCAAGACGGCGAAAGAGATGTGGCAAGCACTCAAGGACATGCATGAAGGAAGTGAGGAACTAAAGCAAAGTAAGAAGTTTACTTTAGAAGGAGAATACCACACATTCAAAATGATGGAAACTGAAATCATCTCTGAGTATTACTCACGCTTCAACAGGCTCATTGAAAAGCTAACAGTTGTTGAGATCATCCTTGATGAAGTCTCCAAATCACTGGTGGTCATCAATGGACTTAACTCTAAGTTCACCCTCATTAAGGGAATCATGAAGAATACCTCATGTATCCAATCTCTTCCCTTGACTCAAATCATAGGGAAACTGGAGGTTGAAGAAGGAGAACACACCAAAGTCAATGCTGACAAGAAACTGGAGAAAAGAATTGCCCTCAAAATCTCCAAAGCCTTCTCAAGGCTTGAGATGGAACAGGAGAACTCAGACTTAGAAGATGAGAAGGATGAACTTACAGCTCTCTTCACAAAGAACATTAAAAAATTCTTTGTGAAGGAAAAGTTCCAAAAAGGCAGTTCCTCTCACAATGGACCAAGGAGAGATCTCAAAGATATTTCTTGCTATGAGTGCAAAGAGAAGGGACACTACGCTAAGAACTGTCCCAACAAAGAAGATGAAAGACCTCAAAGGAAAAAGGTTCTTGTGGCCTCATGGGGAGAAGACTCAGATGAGGAACTAGATCTGAGTGGATTCTCTGGAGGAAGATGCCTCATGGCAAAAGGAGATCTAAGCGACTCAGAAGACCTTGAGGTAACTTCTGATGACTTCTTAAAAACTCTAGTTGATTGTGACAAGAAACAACTTCTAAAGATCATAAAAAATCTAGGGAAGGAAACGAATGCTCTTCAACAAAAACTTGATGATTGTGAAGATGAGATTGCTTGTTTAACTGTTGAAAACTTTGTATGGAGTAAGAAACTTGAAGAAACCGAGAAAGATCTCGATGAAACATACTCCAAACTTATGGAAACTAGAAACATGCATGCTAGTTTCCTTAAAATTTTCCAATCTTGTAGTGAGTCTAAGATAGAATCTGTTAAAGTTCCTATGCATGATAACCCATCTGGAAATATTCTGCTTCAATCTATAATTGATAGGTTAGATAATCTCACTGATTCTATAAATGAAAAAATAGTTAATCAAACTATCTTTGTGAAACAACGCCATGGAGTTGGATACATTAACAGCAAGATCAATGATGATGTTGAAAATGAAGAGGTCAGACGTGAACTTGTTGAGATGAATGAGAACCTCAGTACTTCTCTTGCGACTTCTCGAGATAGGAATCAGTTCCTATTAGAGAAGATCATGGTTCTTGAGAACAAGGTTGCCAAGCTTCTCATATAAAACTCTAAAAAGGACCCTAAGGCCTTTGAGAGGGAACCTAAGGGAAAGGAGAAAGAATCTCCTAAAGACAAGTGGTTCACTAATTCCTTTGCTCACAAAAGGTACGTGGACATGGCTCATGGTAAGGTCAAAAATAATGTTGATTTAATAAAAGAAAAAATGAAAAACCTTTTAGGCCAGGAAAGGGAAAATATGGATATGCTGTGTACAATCGATTGTGTTTCTATTGTGGTAAGAATGCTCATTACAACACTGAGTGTCCTAAGAAAAGGAACTATGATAACGAGAAAAGTGCTTACTACGATGAAAGGAACCAGTTCCCTTGTCATTCACAGACTCACAAGTATAAACCACATGCTAATCCTCCCAGTAAAGCCAAGCTTCACTGGGTTCAGGAATCTTAGTTTCCTTGTGTGCAGAAAGAAGAGAGGCAACCTCAACTATGGTATATTGACAGTGGTTGCTCATGCCATATGACCGGAAGAAGAAATCAAATGACCTCTCTTCAACCCCTCCAAGGAGGGAACATCTCCTTTAGAGACAAAAGCAAAGGAAAAATTTGTGGGATAGGAACTGTGAATCTCAATGACCACATTAAGGTAAACAAAGTTCACCTTGTTGATAATCTTGGTTTTGATCTAATTAGTGTGTCACAGTTGTGTGATCAAGGAGACAACGAAGTTAGATTCAAATCAAATGAATGCATTGTCCTTGACTCCTCGGGACAAATCATCTTGAAAGGTAAGAGGTTCAACAATGTGTATGTTGTTGACCCATCCTTCGTTCCCAAGGAAAAACTCTGTCTCTCAACTGTGAATGATCAAACGGACTTGTGGCATCAACGTCTTGGTCATGCTAGTACCAAGTTAATCCAAAAGCTACACTCAAAGGAGCTAGTCAGAGGCCTCCCAAAGATCAGTGGCAAATCTGTGGAACTATGCTCAGACTGTGTAAGAGGGAAACAAGCTCGAAGTTCCTTTAAATCCAAGAATATGGTAAGTTCCTCAAGGCCCCTTGAACTCATTCACATGGACCTTTGTGGACCCATGAGAGTTCAAAGCCTAGGAGGAAACAAGTATATCTTTGTTCTCGTCGATGACTTTTCTCGTTTTACTTGGACCATCTTCATAAAATCTAAAAGTGAAGTCATTGGACGATTTAAGGATCTGGTTCTCATGTTAGAAAAATCTCTCGATTGTTCCATCAATTCTATTCGTTCTGATCATGGTACTGAATTCGAAAATGGAGAATTTTTAACATTTTGCAGTGAGCATGGCATCGATCATAACTTCTCTGCACCATACACTCTTCAACAAAATGGAGTAGTGGAAAGGAAGAATAGAACCTTAGAAGACATGGCTCGAACTATGCTCATCTCAAGTGGACTCTCTCAATCATTTTGGGCTGAAGCAATCAATGCAGCCTGCTACATCATCAATCGTGCTATGTTTCGCCCAATCACAGAGAAGACACCCTATGAACTTCTGAGAGGAAGAGTTCCCAACATTTCACATCTTAGGATGTTTGGATGCAAATGCTTTGTGCATAACAATGGGAAAGATAATCTTGGCAAATTCGACCCAAGGAGTGATGAAGGGATCTTTATTGGATATGCCTCAAGTAACAAAGCATACAAGGTCTTTAACAAAAGGACTAAAAAGGTAGAAGAAAGTGTTCATGTTGTGTTTAATGAGAAATCATTTGGTAGAAATATGCAGAACACCACCAGCTCCTTTGAAGACCCTTTTCCCAAGTCCCCTCAAGAAGATCCAGATGAAGGTATCACAACACCTAGCTCCTACCCAGCTGCACAAATTCCTCCACCAGTTCCCATGGATAATCAACAACAATCCATTTCTGGGAACCTTGAACATGAAGGCAATACCTGTGGAGATATAAATGATTCATCCTCTCACATGTTTTTTAATGGAGAAGGTGATCCCAACATAGAAGTTGAAGTCGAATGTTCAAATCAAGATGTCTCCACATCAAATGCTCTAGTTCCCAATAGAGAAAGAAGAACCATCAAGCCTCCAGTCAGGTTCGATGATTTAACCTTTTATGTTTTCAATGCCTTCTTGTCTATTGTGAAACCAAAGAACATAGGTGAAGCATTGAAGGATGTGGATTGGATCCAAGCCATGCAAGAAGAACTTCATTAGTTTGAAAGGAACAAAGTCTGGCATCTAGTTCCCCGCCCCAAAGATAAGCATATCATAGGAACTCGATGGGTGTTCAGAAACAAGCTCGATGACTCAGGAGCTGTAATTAGGAACAAAGCAAGGCTTGTTGCTCAAGGATACAATCAACAAAAAGGAATCGACTATGATGAAACCTATGCTCCGGTGGCAAGAATTGAAGCAATAAGGCTATTGATTTCCTTCGCATCACACAAGGGCTTCAAACTATTCCAAATGGATGTAAAGACCGCCTTCCTCAATGGCATTCTTCAAGAGAAAGTCTATGTCAAGCAACCACCTGGTTTTGAAGACAGTGATCATCCAGACCATGTCTATTTCCTAGACAAAGCCTTGTATGGTCTCAAGCAAGCCCCTAGAGCTTGGTATGATCGTCTTGCCTAGTTCCTACTCTCCAATGGTTACAGGCGTGGAATCATTGACAAAACTCTCTTCATTCTAAAAGAAGAAGGTAACATCCTAGTGGTTCAAATTTATGTTGATGATATCATTTTTGATTCCACTATAAGTTCAAAAACTTGATGAGCAGTGAATTTGAAATGAGTCTAATAGGGAAACTCACCTTCTTCCTCGGATTGCAAATATCACAAAAGAAATATGGCATACAAATTCACCAACAAAAGTATATCAGGGAACTTTTGAGAAAGTTCAAAATGGATTCTTGCAAGCCCCTATCAACTCACATCTCTACAATCGCTCATTTGGACAAAGATCACTCAAGTCCTCTTATGGAAGAAAAACTCTATAGAGGTATGATAGGTTCCCTCATGTATCTAACAGCTAGTCGTCCAGACATTGTGTTTGTTGTTTGCTTGTGTGCTAGGTTTCAATCATGTCCAAGAGAAACACACTTAGCTGCTGTGAAAAGGATATTCCGATATCTCAAGGGAACTGACTCACTCTGCATTTGGTACCCCAAAGAGTGTCCCTTTGAGCCGATAGGTTTCATTGATGCTGATTATGCTGGATACTTGATGGATAGGAAAAGTACTTCTGGAATGGCACAGTTCCTAGGCCCTTGCCTTGTGTCATGGGGTTCAAAGAAACAAATCTCAGTCTCCCTCTCCACCACAGAATCTGAGTACATTGCAGCTGCCTCTTGTTGCTCCCAACTCTTATGGCTAAAGCAACAACTCACGGATTTTGGTATGTCTTATGGTCCTCTCACTATTCTTTGTGATAATACTAGTGCTATAAACATTTCTAAGAATCTTGTGCATCATACTAGGACCAAACATATAGATATAAGGCATCACTTCCTTAGAGATCATGTTGAGAAAGGAAACATCATTATGAAATTTTGTAGGACTGAAGATCAGATTGCAGATATATTCACCAAAGCTTTGAATAGAGTTCCTTTCGAGAACCTTAGATTAGAACTGGGAATGATTCCTATAAACTAGCAGTTCCTTTAGTTTGACGCTACTCTCCAATTCCCTTGATTGTCTAGATCAGATCTTTTTACTTGTTCTGTCTTGGAATCTTTGTGTTATTTCTCTTGCAATAGACCCGCATATCTATAATAGTTACTCAAAAGGCTTTGATAAATTTTTCTAGTTCTTCTCCTTGAAAGTTTTTTTTTCATTTTTAACTCAATCATTGTCCAAGTTTCTTTGTTAGCCCAAAAGTCACAATCTGATCATATTCTAATCCCATAATACAAGCCGAAATGATGATTGTGTACTATGACCCTTCCTCGCCTCATTGCACAATCTAGTTCCCTATGATCCATCTCTTAACCCTCTCTGGGAATTAGTGTGCGATGTGATAAATGGCCCTCCCTGATTTCGTTTATGGGAACATACTTTCTTGTTCTGTGTCTAAAATCCCTACACTAGAAGTTCCCATATATCCCTCTAGCACAATGAAGAAATCGCCAGAAAGGAACTAGGAAAGGCAGAACTCCCCAACGGCTAGTAGAAACTCGCCTCTTCCCGAGACAGCATTTAATGCACAGACAGCGTCAGAGTTCCCTGAACAGCTCCGAATTGATGAGTTTATTTGAAAAACTGCCTTCTGATTTTGTGACCGTTGCAAAGGACAAAAAAGCTAAAATTAAAAGAGCCGTTAACCCATAGATTTTTTTTCAACGGCTTGATTCTCCAACGGCCCCAAACGATGCACAAGGAGTATTTAGGGACTCCTGTTTGAATGAACCAAGCACTCTGCTCTCCTTGCTCTCAAAATTCATGATTCTCTAGCTCTCTCTAGCTCTCTCATCCTCTCGTTTTCTCTGGTTCTCTTGCTCACCTCTCTCTCAAAACACCAAACTCCTCAAATGGCCAACAGAGAATTCAACCTTCACCTTGCTTAAGATGAGGAAGAAGTTGCTCTCCTCAGAGCCTTTAGAGAGAAGAAAGCCACCTCATCCTCTAAATCCCTTGAAATCACCCCCACAAAAACCCCCATATCCAAGAGAGCAATAGCGGTCGAAAAGGAACTCCCTCATGTGTCTGGATCAACCACTCTTAAGGACTTTGAGAGTGGTTCCCATGATTCCTCTCCAGACAAGGATACTCTGGAGGTTCTCAGCTCTGATCCCTCGCCAGTCAGCCTCAAATCCAAAGTTGTTCACTCAGTTGCAACCATGCTCAAGCTCCGCAAGCGGAGTTCCCAGGCTTTAGTTCCCTTCAACCCTGCCTTAACGGAGTCGGCCTCTTCCAAAAAGCTCAAGACAGCAATTGTCCCCGTCTCCAACCTGGAGCAAGTGACTCCCTTCTTCGCCAAGAGGAAAATTCTGAAACCCCTCATCATTGGTGAGGAATTTTGGACCCAGCAGCTTGAGGAGGAAGATGCTGCACAATTCAACGACGCCTTCAGCGAATTTCACTCCCTGCTCCAGTTCCAAGGATGGGACAAGATTTTAGTGGAACCTCTCTCCGTCTCCGATGATGTGGTTCGAGTCTTCTACCAATCTATGTCCTTCATGCCAGCCAAGGCGGATTCACCCTGCAACGATGCCATCATTCAATGGAAGGGAACAATGTTTCCTTTGTCCCCAAGCATCATTGCCTCTGCCTTAGGAATCGAGCACATGCCTAGCTTTGGCATTTTGCATCAAAAGAAGACTTGGCCAAAGGGAAAAGGGTACAAAACCAAGACCGAGGTGGTGACCATGCTCTATGATGGAGATAACCCCAAGAATCTGCTCACCAAGGGGCTCTCACTGTCCAACAAGCTGCTGCATTACTGGATCATTCGGAATCTGGTTCCCAGGCAAGAGCACAGAGCCTCAGTTCTCATCACGGATGCCATCCTCATGGAGAAGATTATGTCTGGGGAACAAGTTGATCTGCCCAAGCTGGTGCTAGCCCACATGCAATTCTGTCAAAACCATGAATCCCATGTTTTGCCCTTTCCTCATATCATAAAAAACCTTCTCTCCATGCTCAACCTGTATCCAGCAGATCTCAATGAAACCACCTACAGCAAGCTTCTCACCATGGAAACTGTGAAGAGGCTCAAAACCAAAGACCACCTGGATGCTCCCTCCGATGTGAAAGCGGACTTGCCTAAGGAAAATGCAAGTTCCCAAGGCACTCCAAGCTCTTTGCCTCCGTTATACCCTGTCCAAGACTCCTCTGCGATCCTAGCTTGCCTGGGTCGTATTGAAAAAGCTATCACGGATGGATCTACTGCCATCTCTCTTGCCATCCGTGATCAGGTGACAGAACTGGGGCAGACCAAGAATGTTATATCTGGTCTTGTGAGTGTGATTCAGCAAACTTTGGAGGCTGCGATTGGAGGAGCTCAGGCAGCTGAGAAGAAGGATACGCCCAAAACGGCTATAGGCCAAGATGAGGGAACTGAGGAAAAGAATGATGCTGACGAAGAAGAGGAATGACTTTCCTGGTTCCCAGTGTTGTAACAACATATTGTGCTAGTAGTTCCCTAGGATTCCACCTACCTCTCCTATCCTTCCTTTGTTTGTTTCAAGTTGTTTGTGATCTCTGTTTGTCTTTCTACTATGCATCTGTGAACAATGTGTTTGGTTTTAATGATTAATGAACATTTCCGGGAGTTTTTCTAATGCATTATTTGTCTTTGCCTTAAGTTTCTATTATGGTGACTTTCATGGGTTTAAAGCAATTGTTTATTTCACATTGATATCCTACACTTGATAAGTTAATTGATCTTTTCAATGATGTCAAAAGGGGGGAAATGCATAGGAACCTTGAACTCTTGGAATTACAGGACTTATAGGATATCTGAACCTGTTCTCTTTCTGATGGGGAACTCGAATAACTTAGTTCCTTTGCTTAGGGGGAATTTGCAACTATTGAATGTTCTCTCATCATCTCATAAAGTTGTAAATCTCTTAGCTCAACTGTTCTCATGAATTTCATGTCCTTATTATGTTGTCAGATTCCTTATATTTGTCATCATCAAAAAGGGGGAAATTGTTAGGAAAAGGAACTCAAGGACCTCAGTTCCCATGAGAGTTCTTTTCCTCAGTTTCTCTACTTTTAAAGATGACAAATACTTTGATAGTAATGTTTTATCTCAAAGATGTGTTTAAAGGAACCACAAGACAGTTACTGAAACCATGAAAGCCAAACAAGACAAAGAAACCAAACAAGCAAGAACCCAGAAGTACAACACGTGACTTTGCTTTTCCCGATAAAGCTGGGAACATTGAACCTCGGACAAAGGTTGGCGAAAGCGACATGACAAAAGCTTCAAAAGCATGTCACCATCCAAAGGAAACTCTAAAGTTGTCTAGGTTGCTGAACCTCGGACAAAGGTTGGTGAAAGCAACATGTCACCATCCAAAGGGAACTCTGAAGTTGCCTAGGTTGCTGAACCTTGGACAAAAGGCGTTTGACAACGACGTGTCAGATACTTCTGAAGCCTTTGACCAACCAATGTGTATTCTGAGTTTGCCTAGGTTGTTGGTACATGAGTAAGTCAGCTTGAATTAAGGACTACCACACAACCTAGGTCAAGCTTGTTCTGTGGGAACCAAGAGAAGACTTAACCTAGAGAATACACTATATAAGGAAGATAAGCTCCGTTGTTATCTTCAAGCACTACAACAAGAATCACACTTCATAGCAAACATCAAAGTGTGAACCCTCAACAAGATCATCAACTCAAACCAAGATCAAGAGGAACCAGTCAAGAAATTTGAAAGTTGTGTGCTAGTTCATGTAACTGTAAGTGTATCAGTTTCTTAGTGCTAAGGATTGCTTCTTGGATTGATTCTACTTTGTGATAAGTTATCTAGGATTGTCTAACTGTGTGTAAGGCAAAGGAACTGTGTGTTTTGTTCCTAGAGTAACTTGTAACGAAAGTGATAAGAAATCAAGAAATAGACCTTGAAATCCTTTCGAAAGAAAGGTAGTGGTTTTTATCCTAAGATTGCTAGTTGGCAATCAAAGGTTTCCACTATAAGGAACTTGTTCATTTACATTTGATTGTTTATTTCCGCTGCGAAGGAAACTGAATATCAATATTCTTAGTTCCCTTTGTTCTAAACTAACAATCACGATCCTACAGTTGGGTTACTAATCGCCACTAACCTTAAAATTGGGGCTATTTGCACCAAATATGGAAGCTGCCTCAAAGCGTATGGAATGGATAGTAGGATCTCTTATTGTCCCTGTAGAGCTTCACAAGGACACCATATTTATTATGCATACCATATAGGTTGCACTGTTCAATTTATTACAGGCTGAGTGACCTTAAATAATTCATCTGCCAAATTGAAGCATCTTTATCAGTAGTAGTTCTGCCACATTTATGATGATGCTGATGAACAAATAGGAAATGACACCACATTTTGTCGGTGTGGCAATATAAAGAATTGGATAGATGTTGTTCATTTGGTTATATTTAATCTTACATGAAGTTTGTTATATAGTTTTTTGATAGCCTAGTGTTCAACATTTGGACTGCACTCGGATCCAACTGTTTATTCTCATTGAATATTGATGGATCGCGCTAATTTTGCAAAATTAGCACTCGTCATCTTTATTCATCGCGTTCTCTCAAACTACATCGTCCGACTTTCGACGTCTCGTCAAAGCACGCGAGAAGCTTAATCAAGCTGGTTGCTCAACCTAGATGGTGATGCATGCAAGTGATACAAGTAACTAACTGATGCAAGTTGGTGAGTCAGCATAACAAGTCAAATCGGACTTTATCTCTTAAGAAACTTACCCTCCAAGCTAGTTTCTTCTATAAATAGGCCTCCATCACTACATTGAGAAGGATCTTCGATCCTACGCCCGATTTCTCGGTTTAGGATTGAAGGCATGTGGCTTGTTCTCGTATAATCAAGTCGTTGATTTGTAATATATAGTAGAATCTCTCAAGATGCAATAAAGGGGAAAGTTGTCGTGCTCTCTTGATAGTCAACGTCGAATAAAGTTATATTTCATTGACTTTATAAACACGGGAACCATCAAATATATTATAATAGATGGTTTTTTGCGGTCCTGTTTCAGTAGAGATTTATATTTAAGCATAAATTTCACTTATTCGGTTAATTAGTTTAGGGTTGAGATTAGGTAGTTTAGGATAAGTTTATCATATTCTAGTTTAGTTCACATCTTCACATGTCTAGTTGAAACAGATTCCAATTGATGATGGAAATAAGTAGCAATTGAATTGTTATGAATGTTAGGTCAACATCTAACCAACAAAGTGAAAAGAAGTATCATGAGGAGGGTCTTTGGGTAGTTGAGATGCTAGTTTGAATTTTGTATCCTCCTCTGAAAATTAATGCCAAGTTGGTAGTTGTTGAAATCAAGTGGTACTTCACTACTCTTTAGAAAATTAATGCCAAGTTGGTAGTTGTTGAAATCAAGTGGTACTTCACTACTCTTTAGCTGTATTAGAACGTGAGAAACCACCTTTATTACACAAAAACAAAGCATTTGCCCTGATTTTTGCTTCATCTCTATAAAACCATTCCTAGTAACATGAGAAACCACCTAATTTATACATTCTTTCATTCTAAGCAATATATAATGCATAAAGTTTGAATCTTGGTAGCAAATGCTCATCCAGATTTTCCCATTAAAGATAAATACTTCAAAAACATGCAAGAAAGTTCACACCCTAGAAAAAACAACAATACAACACACATATACTACTAATTTCAGCGCCCTTCCTTGATAACTGAATCTGTAGTGCAATAAGAAATGCTTGCAGAAGCAGAAGCAGAAGCTTCATCTGAGAAAAAAGAGGCTGATGTTCCAGTACTCTTCACAAACATACCAAATTCTTCAAAACTCATTGGCATCTCAGGAAGCTTAACATCTCCATTAAGAAACTGCACTACTTGTCTCATGCTTGGCCTTGCTTCAGGCCTTGGCTGTGCACAAAGCAACCCAACTTTCAAACCCAATTCCATCTCCATTTTCTCGTATTCGCCTTTAAGTCTATGATCACCCGCTTCAAGAATCTCCCCTCTCTTCCACAAACTCCAAACCTTGTCAACAAGAATCATATCCTCAGGAGGACTCTCAAGATCAATTGGCCTCCTCCCACAAACCACTTCAAGCACAAATGTACCATATGCAAACACATCAGTACTAGTTGTTGGCTTGCCTGTTCTTGAGAATTCAGGGGCAAGGTATCCAACTGTCCCCACAAGATGTGTGGTTTGAAGATTAGTGCCATGATCATGTAACCGCGCAAGGCCAAAGTCGCCTAGACGCGCATCCATGTTGGAATCCAATAGGATGTTGCTTGCCTTAACGTCTCGGTGTAGGACAACTTGCTCCCATTCTTCATGCAGGTAAAGCAGAGCTGAAGCCACTCCTTTGATGATCCTAAACCTCTGTGTCCAACACAATGCTGGTGTGATTTCCTTGTTGAAAAGGAACTGATCAAGGCTTCCATTAGGCATGTATTCATAGACCAAAAGAAGCTCTCCTCTTCTTCTGCAGTAGCCAAGAAGAGGCACTAAGTTCCTGTGTCTCAACCTCTTCATTGTAGCAACCTCAGACACAAACTCCCTCATCCCTTGTCTTGAGTCATGTGATACTCTTTTAACGGCTACTTGAGCGTTGGCGGATCTAAGCGTTCCTTTGTACACTTTACCGAAACCACCGGCTCCTAGAAGCTCGGTTTCCTTGAAGCCCTTGGTTGCTTTGTAGAGTTCCTTGTAGGAGAATCTTTGGAGGGCGTATTCCTCTTCCCAATCTTCCATTACTTCTTCATATTTCTTCCTTCTCATTGCATATCCTACGCCCACAACCGCTATCAGGAGAGTTGATACAAGGGCTAGGAGGAGTACTACAACTAGTAGTGGGACACTAATTGGTTTCTTTGGTCTTGGTGGTCTAGGGAGTCCTGAAAGAACAAAGTTGCTTGCTTTGCCACTTTGGTTGAAGCTCCATCCAAGGATGTAGTGGTTGCTTGAGACTGATCCGGTCGATGCAGAGAACCCGACGTATATGGTGTCCAAGAGTACCTTTGAGAGGTCGATTTGGTTCGAACGAAGAAGACGTCGTCTTGGCTCTGGCTCTCCTAATGGAGCTATAGCCACACTAACTTGCTTCTCCTTAGCATCATAGTCTATCCACACCTGCATTGGCTTGCCACTAGCGAGATCCAAGGTGACATTTCTTTGTTGCTTATCATAGTAGCTTGCAGAAGCCGCTGCAACCGACTTCACGCTGTTGATGTCGATCCCCACGTGGTTGTCGTTCATGTCTCCCATCGGAGGGTTGTACGTCGTGTCCAGCTCCACAGCAAACACGTGATTGGAAGGATCTCCGTTTCTCGTGTTGTTGACGAGCCCAAGGAACACGTTTGCACAAACGCGGGTCATGTTCTTGGAGGAGGAGACGACAAAGGCGAGTCCATAGCCCTTTAGTTTGGGGAGCACAGGATTGATGGCGAAAGCAAAGGTGGTGGAAAACAGAGGCGAGTCACTCAGCTTTAGAGGCGATGGATGGAAGGCATGGCCGGTTTGTTCGTCTGTTTGGTTGGTGAGCTCGAGAAGGCCGTTTGGGTGGACGTTAGCAATGCCGTCTAGGTACAGATTAGCGCCCTTGAAGCCGTTGTAGATGAACTCCTTTGGTGCTTGAGCTGAGGTTGAGACTAGTATAGCAGAAGAGAGGCTGATCAAGAAGAGTGAATTGAGGAAATGCTTGGCCATGGATATGGAAATAGGAGTTTGAAGATTTTCAGGGTTGTTCACATGGGTGGGTTCAAGTGAGTCTTGTACCAATTAAGTCTATAAAGACAAAGGGGTTGTAAAGGAAAGGGACTCACCTGATTTGCCTGCTCATGAGGGAACTCAGTCATCAACTTGAAGTTTCTTGCAACACCAAGAGGCGACTACTGTCGGAATCTACTCACAAAATACTCCATTTTTCATGTTTTGGTTTGCAGAAGAAGCTTGAAAAAGTCAAGTGATGTGCATTAGTGATTTGGTTTGCTTTAGGTTTATTAGAACACCACATCTTGGTTTTTTAACATTAAAATATAATAAGTTTTTTAAATGTATTTTTGCTAAAAAAAAATCTTCTATGTAGTTTTTTACTAAGAAACTGTTAAAAAACTCATTCAAGCTCAAAAGTTGAATTTTATAGCTATTTTAGTCATTTTTAACTCAAATTTAATTTTGTTTGTTTTAAAAAATATATCCAATACTCATAATTGATTTTTATCTATTCATAGACACTCACTTTGATATGTTTTTCATAAAATTTATAGAGTGAATAAATCTGGATTAAAAAATTAGATGAATTTTACAGTTGCCACTTGCTATAGAGAGGAGTTTTCCTCTCATCTATATATATTTAAAAGTTATTATTTTAGGTTATTAAATGCTAATTTTTAAAAATAAATTACTTATTTTTTTCATTTCATGTCTTATTTATTTAGCACAAAGTTTAAACAATTTCTCAAATCCAAAAAATACTAAAGTGACAATTTCATATATTAATAATTATATTAATAATCTATAATCGTCTATATAATATAGAAAGTTTTTGATTCACAATTATATACAATTACTACATATTAATCAATTTAAAAGTCCTCATTTTCATATCGTTGTATAACTCTTATATCTTCACGTTAAATTTTCAACATAGTTCAATTTATATTTCTATTAAGCATGAAAAACAACCATCTATATCTATATATATTTAAAAGTTAGCATTCTAGGTCATTGAATGCTAACTTTTAAAGACAAAATCAAAGGCTTAAATAGGCCTAAAGGTATAGTTTGCATATAGGGTTAGTTTATCACCCTTAGTATATAATTTGTTAGATTTTCCGATCGAAGGCTTATATGTTGTTTATAAAACAATATAAAATAAATAAGTATAATTATAGGCTACTTTGTAATTTAAGTAATTATTTTTTCTTTGTTTATTTTAATATACCATAACATGATTATGTGTATATATAAAAATGAGCACTATTTGTAAGTAATTATTCTCTCTTGACACACACTTTTTTCAGTTAAATTTTGTCTCTACGTACGTACTACTCTTTAGGTTATGACTCATTTTTTAACCTAAATCTCAATTAGTAATAGTTACTACATATTGTATACGTTGTATTTTGCTCTCATTTACTCCTATTTTAATATTATTCAATTACTACACGTAACTCCCGTATTTAGTACATAGTGAATGGTTGGAAATAAATTATAGTCAAGATGTCTAAACGGTTATATGTCAAAATAGTTTCACTTTCCAAGTAACATTTTCATCTATAAAAGGGCGAAAACGGTGGTATTCCGTTCATTTGCTCTGGGCATCCATCATCTCATTCTTCTACATGGAAATAAGCTTTAGAAAGCCATATAGTAAAGCTTGTGAGAGAGTGGACAACACCTTAAAAAGATATGGTCACTGAAGTAAGCATAATTATTAAGTTAAAGATGTGAATAAGGATTCCTGATTGTCGATGATGCAAGTATATATCCACCTCAGGGTAACTATCCTTGATTATATGTATTTGGATCTCTTTTGGAGTCTACAATACTTACATATATCGGTTTAAATTTATTAATATAATTGTATTTTGATCGAGATAGGTTAATTTTATGTGAAGATGTCAGAGAATTGGATAATCTAATAGCACTATTGAGGCATCGATTGTTTACATCATGCACCGATAGCTTTCACTAGAAGGAGGACAAAGACAATCGATTTAGGACGACTGATTGTTAATAACGAATAAAGCAAACTATTTTATGGACGATGTAAATCCTTCAACTATTGATAGCATAAATTCAATTAGGTTTGTATTTTTAGCTCCTTTTTTGTACTGAATCGTTTTAGGTAGGTGTGTTATTATTTTTGATTAAGGATGATTTTTATTGTTTTATTTTATACATATTCATTTTACACTCATCGTGTATATATACTAAATTTGGCCTCATTTGTGTTGGTCTAGAAGAATTAATCAAGGATGGAAGCCGAAATAATAGACATGTATTCACTCTCACTTATGAAATGTACAAGGAAGAAGTTATGAATTATAATTTCGCTAAGAAGAGTAAGCATGTACCGATAAAATAACTGATGTACTTTTATATAAAATGTAACAAGGTTTAAGAATATGCAAAGTCATCAATTATTTATATTACTCCGTATTTAATAAAAATAGAAAGTAATGACTAATATATTTTAATTAAAATGATATTAATGTCTAGGAATATGTAAAGTCAACGTGACTAATAAAACGATATATATTCCAGACCAAATAAATAAAACGATATGTTAATGAATATTAATAACTAAAGCATAACAAAAAAGACATTATTAAAAGGCAATAAATTTGTAAGATAAAGGCAAAAAATTAGAAATATGAAGGGTAGTGGAGCATGTAAGAAATGAGAATTGTTATAGCAAGTTTCTTACAAATACTTGAGTTCAAGCACAACATATAATTAGATAGGCATTTTCAAAATATTCCCAAAATATTTTCAAAGGAAAAAATAGATCCCTACAAAAAACAACTACCATCTTAATTCAAATTTTAAATTGAACTCCTGACCAAAATAAATAAATAAAATTATACTTCGTACAATCATAGCATTTTATACCTAAAATACTTAGATATTACATTTTTTTGTCAAGACTTAGATATTACATTTATATACATATCAAACAATATATCGTTTAAGATAAAACATGAAACAACAATCCATATATTAAAAACTCAAATATAAACCGTGACACTACATATACACAAAAGACCCGTGCAAAACACGGGCTTCGATTTCTAGTTTGTGTTAAAATTCAAATTTCCAAGGCATTTACTATACGTTGAGTTCAGTAAAACACCAACAATCCAAACCAAATTGCGAGCTAATTTCTACCAAGAAGAGTTCTCAGTTTTGCTTTTTTTGTCCTAGAAAAAAAAAAATCAGTGAAGTCCAAAGCCGGTGCTTGTATAAATTTGGTAACCCTTGAAAACGCCCACAGGATACACAGAGCATTCATGCATAAATCAGCTCCATAGAACCCTAACTTCAGAAAGACAACCCTAAACCAAATTCAGCAGGTTCAAGTGAAAGAACTTTGCGAGTGAAACATGTGAGTCGAATAAGATAGATATGCCGCCATGGAAAGGTAACACCGAGCATTTGCCTCATTTATTTGATCATATGTTATAGAATCTATGACAGCTTAGAGTACATAAATATAAGAAGCAAGGTCTTTCAATTGACATATCCAGTATATCACCAAGCCAACATGCAGGTCTTTCAATTGTTACATCACCAAGCCTACACATGAACCGTTTGCATCACAAAGTTGTTTAAGTGAAGCATCATGGCAAACCTGTAGAAGCACCATGTCTCATCCTGGTCAGAAACATAGTGATAATTCTTGATAGTAGGCTAGTGGCACATAAGAAAGCTGATCAAAGGAACTGAAAACACCTATGCAGTTACGAACAAGCTACAGAATTAGAAATCCTAGTGGCAACTAATTCAATTATAGAATCAAACATAAGATCTACTTTCCCAGGTAGAATGTCACATTCTGCAACGTAAAACTTCTGTTTGCCAGCTGCTTATATGAAAAGGAAACTGTTAATCCACTGACCAAATGATCAGTCTTGTACATTTGTTTTAAAAGTCATGATCATTTATCATCTTATTAACAATCATTATAACAAGTGAAATGGGATGATTAGCTGAAGGATACATAGGTCTAAAAAACAAAAGAGTTAGCAAACGGCTCCCAGCAACAGTGGCAACAGCACAACATTTGGAAACACATTGGCGCTATAAGTCTCTGCTAGGGTTCTGGAAAGCAACAGAATTGATTCTTCATCTTCCAAGATAGCTAAAAATCCAGCACAGGAAAACACATTATAGAGCTCATCTTAAAACCCAAATTAACATTTCAAGCACTAACATCCCTTTAGAAGAAGCTGTTGTGTCAAAAGATGAAGCCAATCCAACCAGAACGACAAATACAAAGGTTAAAACTGCTTACAAGTTGTAGCCTATATGCTATGCATGTGACAATTTGTGACCATGAGCATATGCAATTATAACTCTAATGAATAACTACATTTAAAACTCTAAAGCAGTACATAAAGTAACAATACCTGCAAGCACAAGACCAAAGTTGTGAACAACTGAACATCAATAACAAGATAGAAGTAACTCACCTTCCCTAACTGTTGCATAGAAGCAAATCTCATTTGTCACTAGGTGTAGCATGAGGATAGGACACAGTCGACCCGTTATAGTTCCCTGACCAATTCTTCTGCTGCATCATACTATAAGGATGAGAATGATTCGCCTCCATTCCATTATAACTCCCCATTGGCATACCCATATGTCCATGGCCATTGCCATGGTGATGACCCATCCCAAACATAGGCATAGGCATCACCATTGGACCATATGGCATTGGCATCTGCATAGGCATATGAACATTTGGTCCATTGGATCCATTAGCACTCGCATTTCTTCCATTGTCATGCAGGTTAGGCGGAATTGGCGTTGATGCAAACAACGGGTCCGAAGAAGACGGACCCTCGTTCGACAGCCCTTGCATTCTCTTCAAGTACAATCTGTACTTCTGCAAGTGACTAGCAACATTCTCCCTGGTTAATCCCTCCACATTCATCAACTGCATAATTGTCTTAGGAACCGCATTTTTTATCCCCAAATGTGAAACCACATCCACAAATCTCTTGTGGAGCTGAGGCGTCCACACCAATCGGGGCTTTTTCAAGGTCCTGGCAGATTGATCGTCTATGGAATTCGAATTCTCACCTTGCAAGGCCGAATCCGCCTCCTCAGCAGAATCAAGTCTCCGAAGCTTCCTCGAACCGGACCTCTCCTCCTCGTTGTCCTCAAACATCAAATCTCCAGAGCCGTTCGCCTCGTTACACGCCTTGTAACTGTTCTCAGCGAAGGTCGGTGGCTGGCCTCCCCGGAGACTAGAGAGCGTCTCCTCCGAAGCTCGATTGACGTCGACGAGACTTCGGCTGCGCTCCGGCTTAATATTGAACGCCGACGCCAGCTCCGGCGGAATCAGAGCCTGCCATAGCGGCGTTAGATCGCTGGCGCCGAGCAGCCCGGTCTCCCACTCCAGAACTCGGTCGTCGTCGCCACTTCCGCTTCCACTACCGCTGGCGTAATCCGACATGTTGACCTCTTCTCCCATCTTCCTTTCCGATTCACAGGAAACCTTCGCAAATCCACTCCTTTTTTGCCAGAATCAGAGATTGGAATTACAAAGCTAGGGCTTTGACATCTGAAAATCGGCTATGGGAATGAAATCGAAAAACACAAAAAATCAAACCTACAGTGAATGAAGATGGAAATTTTGGAAATAAAATCAAGCGCGAAGGAGAACGAATGGAAGTGGTGATTCGGAAATTAATGAGAAAATGTAGCCAGGGAAAAACAGTTCCGGTGGAGAAAAGGGGAAAGGGGTGAAAGGGAAGGGAAGAAGAGGGGAAAAGGAAAGAAAAGTGCAAATATCTGGCATCCGATATTACCAAATCGACCGAATTTGTTGCCACCGTGGACGAGTTATGCAGATATTTTTTATTTCCATATCTTTACATGCAGCAAACTCACCGCCACAACACCCGCGACTGTGTCAACGCGCCGTTGTCTGTTTCAAAACGACACGTTTCAAGCTTTCTACCGCCAACGATAACACGATGACATGGTATTCTCGTTCTAGAAAGAAAAAAAAAAAGGTTGGCCTCGTTCGTTAACATTCATATTACATATATGTATTATAACAAATTGAAAATAATAAATTGTGCTTGCGTTAATATTTTGAATAAGCCATTCTTTACTTACTTCTTCACCAAAAAATCATTTCATTTACATTTTTTTTATACACTCTCTTATCCAAACCCTTTATCTAATAATCTCTTTTTTGCGAATAATATTATTATAATATATTATGACTAACACGCGAACAAGATCCAAATTTAGGGTTGATTTGATATTTTCTAAGAGTTTATATTAGTACGGAGTTCTGTCAAGCAAACGAGTTTACAATATGTTAAATATTGTATTTAGATAAATTCTCTATAAAACTAAGTAAGATATTTTGTATAAGTAAGATTTTTAAAAATATTTTGTATAAGTAAGATCTTTTTATTTAAAGTGTATATAGTGAAAAAATAAGTTATATTGTTAATTGACACTTTTATCGAAGTTACAAAAAGTCAACAAGAAATTTATTACTTAAAAAGTATTTATAAAGAGATGGTCAAACAAGGTCTAAATAAATTTATAAAATTTATACGTGATAAATGGGTATGCTTTTAGATATACTTCAAGATTTATTTATAGGACATAATATTACAAAAATTAAAGCACTTTATGAAATGATGTATATTTTATTTTGAAAACTAATTTGTCAATATGATTTTCAGATGTATGTAATTGAATAATGTTAGAATATATAAATAATAAAAATGGGATAGTTGATAAATTTTTCAGAAATTAGTTATTGATAACTTTACTCATATTTTTAATTTTATATCATATTATATTTGTCTACAATAATGTGACTTAGGTCTTAACTTTTCGTGTGACATAGAACTTACATTGTTCTTTCATCATGTAGCACAAATGATATGGCTATGTTTGGTGGGAGAAAAAAAACGTTATAAGTTTCAAAGATCTTTTTAATAAAATTTACTTTTATGAATTTCAATAATTTTTTCATGAATTATATTTTTTTTCAGTACATACAATTTAAATAAAAGAATACTCGTTTATATAAAAAAAATCTTACCAAACTCACGTTATTACATCACTCTATTTTCAATGAAAAGATCTTTATAAGTATTTATACCAAACAAAGGATTTGTTTGGGCAAGTCTTTTCTAATTATAAATAGGGTGCTATTAAAATACGGGTTTGTTTGATAAATGTATTTATAAAGATTTTTTAATTATAATATACTTTTTATAAAAATTAATTAATTTTTTATATTTATATTTTGATGGTATATGGATTTGTGCAACGTGAGAAATAAGTATATTTTTGCAAATAAAGTCTTTATAAAAACTTTGCCAAACATAGCCTATATTATTTTGCAAAAATTATGAGTCACCATTTTCAATGTCCTCTTACTATTTACTTATTATATTACACATATTTTAAAGTATTAAAACATATTTATTTAAAAATAACAGGATAAATATAAAAATCTTTATAACGAAACTTACCAAATAAAGCCAAATCCGTGGTTATTCAAGAACAAGAATATGGTGAGGTGTATTATATTTTAATCCACAGATTTACAAATGCAAATTTCATATACTGGAAACTATTCAGGTATCAAATAGATTATGCAACAGAGAAAACACATGAAATGGTATGTAAATAATATGTTATATATATTTTGAAATTATAGAGTGTTATATCTTTTTATGGGATCTATCACATTAATCTCTACAAGAAAGAAGATATCGATCGGGGGCAAATAAAAAATAAAAATACATAAAATTAGATGTTTACGTAGTATAATTTTTACCCTTCTTTCAAAAAAAAAATAAAAAAAATATGTAGTATTATCTAATTTTTTATACCGAAAAAAACATCGTTGAAAAAGGGAATATTCGGGGCACGTGGAGTGAACGGACGAAGAAGCGAGTGGTGGTGCTCCGCGACGGGAATGGCAATTTGGTAAAAGTGCATCTTAAGGTTTTGACTTTTGACGTGCTGGGATGACCAATAAGAGAGAAGCATGTTGGTAAATGGTTGACAGCTGAAGAGTGATTCTGTGCCGTCGGATGGACATTTTGATCGGACGGTAGGGATGTGGTGACGTAGGTTAGTGACGCCAGAGCCACAATTAAATTGCCGCCTAAAGCTATGGATAAACGAAGGGCATATAAAAACACCGAATTACGTTCGACGTCTGAAAAACTGCACGTGATATACAGAAGAAATTTACAACCCAGCTATAAGAAGGTTGAGAGGGGAAATAATACAAGTTTGGCCATTTGACCCCCAAAAACAAGTTGTAAACTTCTCTCCGTTTTACTTTGTGGATTTATTCTTTTGGATCCTTTCTTATATTGGTTTATCTAATTACCGGATTTTCAATCTCTCCATATATGATGCATGTCTGGTTTATCAAGTCTCTTTCCAATTTCTAGGAGAAGAGGGTAACCATTTTCTCAAAAGGCAAGCCTAAATCAGCCTCAATGGGTTATATCTAAAGAAAAAGATAACTTCTATAAAATCGAGATCCACGAGTGGTATAGGACTATCTTCAACGGTGATATTCTATGTCGATACTCCTCTTTACTTTTTATGTTGATCTCTACTTTTTAAATGGTCTTACTATTGGTGATACTTGGGAGTTTCTAAACCAATTTAAAAAACAACAACAATTGACCCATCGAAAAAGGTGAAAAGAGTTTCGAAATACTCAATCTGACAAGTATCTACTAAAGAAACACGCATTATGTGTCATAAGCAAGAATTGAGTCTCATCCTTGCGATTTAGGCCAGACTTCCACACTACAACTCCTTTGGCATTTCACCATTAGACTAGGGAAAGATTTTAACAGGGATGAAGAAGATGATACACTTTTGTTAGTTCCCCCTCTGGTTTTCATTTAGATATTTTCCACTTCTCAAAAGAGAGCAGACTAATATTTGCACAAAAAGTAGCAAGTGCAGAAAAAAAACAGCAATAGATACTTGGAAAGGGAAATAGATTGTACTCTTATGATGAAGAAATAGCATACATGGAAGGAAAAATCTGACCCAACCCTAATAGGATTTTAACAGCTCTGGACATGGCAAACTTGTTTTTGTACAGTCAACTTATAACTAGAACCACAAAACTAGACATACCCTTCTTCTTTTTACAACCTCAGGAAACTTGTATTGGACACTGCCTCCGTAGAGCACACACTTAAGTGCAGAGCTACATTATGAACCACCACTTACTGACTGAGTTGGGTTTCTATGTATAGACCTTAAATTACTACACAATGTACACTTCCTTTTCCATAAGCATAGGCGTCGACTTTTTATTTTAAAAACAAAACCATTACCTGTTTGCATTCAAGGATGGACAAAGAGACCTTATGAGACCACGAGACGAGACGAGACAAGATTAGGAGGACGGTTGATCATGACAAGTTGGAGCTCATGTTAGCTGTACAACCTTGTTTCCTATTCCATCTATACTGCAGGGTTTTGAGACATCCCGGCTCTCCTTTCTGCAAACATTGATCACAAAATTGATCACAAAAATAGCACCCAAGAAACAAGCTTTATAATATTAGACATAGAAACCGGATTCTACCTCCTGCAGCAAGAAGCTTCTCTACTCGTGCAACAATATGTTTGCCATATGTATACTTCTTCAGTGCGTTCAAGTGAACCTTAATACGAGACATGATCAGCTCTCGCTGCTCATCACTACAAGTCTCCAAGACTTTCTGTACAACATAGTTTGCAAACTGATCTTTCATCATTGCCTGAATCATACGAGACACAACCATGAGAAACTGAAGAAATGCTGTTGATATTCAAGAAATGCTGAGACACAAAACACATCCCTTACTACTGGAAACCTATATACACTGACAAGTGACAATTATTCAGGTATTCCACAATAAACCAGAGAATTTATAGTACAATAATGACCAGCTTCAAAGACAATGCTAGCAATCTCGACCCAAAAAAAAAAGACAATGCTCCAACATTGCAATTTGTCATTTATGAGATCCCATTATCGATAGTGAAGTTAGATTTAAAGCATTGATGCAACTCATGTGTGGAAAGATTATAGAAGAGATCATGAACAAGAAGCAGTCACTATCACGTATTGTCTCCATCAATATTCAGAAATGGCTGAAGTATAAACAACAATATGCCTGATGTTGCAATATTGACCTGTGAAAAAAAATAGCATGAAGAGCAAAAGTGGTGAAAATAGCATTACAAGGACAATGAAGCACACAGTTTTAAAAAATGTGTTTCTTTGATCCAAAATCATATTTACATGTATAAATGTATTATAGACTAATATTGAAAATGCAATTTGCAGCAAACTAAGTTTAAAACAAACATGTTGGTAATTAATTTCATTGTCATTTATCTACTATAAGAAATTAATACATTGCAGATTGTAAAATGCATGTTGATAACATAGCATAGTCTTTCATTTCAACCTAGCACATAAAAATCAACAATGAAGTGCTTTTTATCAAAAGATACACAAAAGATAATGACAAAATAGACAGTACTATAACTATGATACAACACAAATAGACATGTCAAGGACACTAATCGCTTCATTGTCCAATCAATTACTAGAAAAAAAGTTGGATAGCTAGAATTAAAGCTTCACCAAAACTATCTACATTCACCTAGTAGCTGAGTTCATTAGTGAAAATAAGAGATCGATAACTAAGTTGAAGGAAAAGAATCATCCATAAGTAAGAGGCGAAGGAGCATACCTGAAGTGGCTCATTCTCATCGGTAGTGCCAAGCATTTCATTAACCATGAACTCCCTTTCATCAGGACCTCCAAAAGCCAAGCACTTCTCAATCACATTGGAGGCAAACTTTTGTTGGCTCATTTGAACTATCTTCCCAGCTAACTCTTTGATTATAATTGTCCGTTCATGTGGTTTCCCATGCTCCAGCACATGCTGCCAGAAGGATTGTGGAGGTCATTAACAACTAATCGAAAACATAAAAGGAAAAATACTTGCAAGTAGCAAAGGAACAGAGAAATTTCATTACACTTGCACAGCAACAAGATATATTATCGTTAGTAAAAGATCACAACTGAGCCAAGCAAAGGCATTATGTATGAGAATGGTTTGACTCAAGAAATGGGGCCAGTATAGGAAGTTCAGCGAAAAGTACAGCACGAAGCACCAATAAAAAGAATGGATCACGGACAGAAATCAAACAAGATAAAGCAATCGGATGCAATTCCAATGGAATAGAAGGATATACTCATATACACACATTATAACTTCTCGAGAATTGAGTCTCCACATATGGTTTAGAAGATGCAAAGTAGACATGATAACACCGTTTCAAAGCAATACTTAAATCAAATTGACATTCTAACAGCAGACAAGAGCAGATTTAGCGGGAATAAAACATACCTGAACAACATAATTCCCATATTGGTCCTGGGCCAACATGCTCACAGATAATAAAATTTCATCCATAACCTTACTCTGGGTATCTGGGTCCTTACAGTGCTCAAGGACTCTCTGCAACACAAGAAACTTTAACATTAGAGCAGTTAATTACTCATAGTTTGCTAAATAGTTAAACGTAACTTAGACAAACTACTACTACAATAAGGGGCTAAAGCAAACACCAGCTCAAACCTGAATTACACGGCAACCGTAAGGATGGGTTGAAAGAGTGACAACTTGATTGAAAAATGAGTCAATAATGAATTGAATTGATTCCTCAGGAACACACTCGATGCACTTTTGAATGACATGGTTTCCATTTTGATCGCGTACACAACGCATAATATGGCCATCAAGCTCTATAACCATCTTAATTTTTTGATCCAAATCAACAACTTCGATAGCCTGTAAACAAGAGATGGGTGAGGTCCAGATGCAATGAAAACATGCATTTCCAGAGATTCTCTGTTTTCATCAATATCAAACAATTGCATATTATAAGGCCTTATGTCATAACTGATAATATATACAATAAGCAGAGCAAAGAATCATGATAACATCATCAAACATAAACTTCAATGAAAACAGGACATTGTCCTATAAATACAAGGAAATACTATAATTAGCTCTGTTTAAAATAGGGCATAGTTCAACAAAGTGAAGATAAAAGCAAATTAGAATACCTTCTGTATCACACGACAACCATACATTTGAAGGCTGAGTGTCAACACATGCCCATCCAACTTGGAAGCAAGTTCTCTCCTCTGAGCTGGCATTCCATGCTCGAAAAACTGAAACAAAAATACTTGATAAGAATCAAATAGAAGTAAGAATACTGAATATAACAATCGTGAAGTTTGAATGCGCACTTTGAAGCATTGCTAATATTATAATTAAAAAAATAGAGACCTACTAACCTTTTGAATTACATAATTACCAAACACATCAGTCATGAGAGTAAGGGCGTGAGGATTTATCTCCTGAAAAACCATAGCTTTCTCTTCAGTAATGGCAGTTTCAAGCTTTTGCTGAATAAAGCGGCTCCCATATTGATCCGCACTGCCCATACAAAATGTAATTAGGCTTATTCAACCAACAAACTAGGGAGCTATCAACTGATTGGAGATTATAAGCATTTTTTACCTGAACTCAACAACATGACCAGCAATTTCAGCTAGCTCAAAGGACTTGGTTTTGTTGCTCTTAAATTCCTCCAATAATGAAGACCCAAAGCTTCCATCCATGGGCCAAGGTACCATGCCACCCACGTTTCGCGCTGCAGAGGGATAACGCATATTGAATTCATTGTGCCGAATAGGACTACCACGTCCACCTGGAGAATTTGGAATAACAGGACTGGCCAGTGGACTTCCATGATATCCCATGCCAATGCCAAAAGCATGATTTCCATAATAACCATGATTAGATCCGCTAGATTTATTGCCCATGGTGGTACCAAATTGTGATTTCTGAGGGGATAAAAGGGATCCTATGTAAGCTTTCTGAAGTGGATCCATGTACCCATTTGAATAGTTCCTTTCTGGAGAGTGGTCACCAAGAGCTCCAAGCTGTGCAGCATATTCGGCTGTCCTCAGATACTGAAGATACATGGGATCTACAAAATTGCCCTGAAGGGCATTTGCAGCCATCTGATTACTGATTCTGCTTAGATTTTGTGATTCTGATGCAGCAGCAAGGTTTTGGCCTGATGGCATACCTCCTCCCAGTCCCCTTGAATCAATTCCGAAGCCCATAGAAGCAGCAGCGACATTCTCAAGTAGTGGAGGCAGATTCAAACTACTTAGTTGGCTTGCCATCATAGGCGACAAAGGTGAGTTCACAGGATATCCATCCAATCCATAATTTGAAAATGATGAGTTAGTTCCACCCAGGGATCCATAATGAGGTGATAAACCACCATTAGGAGTGGGTACATAAGTGTCTTTAGAAAATGCATTTCCAGGATTAAAGGATGCTTTCAAGCGCTCAACCTGTAAGTTTCTCAGCTCGGGCCCACCAACTGAGCTCCTAGCTGTTGACTGAGGCATTCCATGCATCTGCAAATGGCCAGACTCAGATTTTTTGCTAAATGAATGCTTAATATTGTCCTTATTGGCTTGCAAGTTATGGTGATACTTATGATGATCTCCGGTATCTTGATCAACTTGTGAAGACAAGTGATGTTTATCATCAATGCCAGCATTAGTGGAAAGATTCATCCCAGACAAAGCAGCCACCAGATTAGCAGATTCATTCATCCCAGATGAGACACCGTTGAAGGAGTTTTGGCTAGCAATACTCCTCTTTTCAGATGCCCCAGTTCTTCCTCCTCCAATAGGTATAGGACATGGACTTGGGACCCGGGGTACATGTTGAGGATCAGGAGTAGTGCTCCTTGACAAAGGAGCACCGAGAGCAGCAGCATAGGAGTATGATGCAGGTGCACCAACATTGTTGAATTTAGACGAACCCTGGCGTAAATTTGCCAGTTCAGCTTCTGCATTACCTAGCGGATCAGCATTTTCATCAAATGCATTGCGGCTAGCTGGACGAGAAGGATGCCTGGAGTTGGGATTAGAACAGTTCAGGTCATCCTGCAAAAACATAGAGCAATCATCAATACAAATGCATCTGCATAGAGACAGGTACTTGCCGGCTTTATTGATGCACTACATAACCTCCATTAAGAAACATGAGGTAGGAAGCATATCCAATCACATCCAATGATCAAAGTGCAACAATTACTTGTCGAAGTAAGACCACAATAAACGGGTTAGTAAAAAAAAATGTTCTATTAGTTGACAAAAATAGCATTTTGACCAACACCAAGCTTGTTTTAAGTGGTCCAAGTTGATTACCCAGCAATATAGATAGGGATGCGAGGAAACTCAGAGAAATGTGAACTCAACTTGCAGAGGGAAGTTTTATTTTTTGGGTGCTAAGAGAAAAGTCTCAAATAATACATCAATTATGAGTTGACTCCCACAATTAGGGGCATATTGGTTAAGATGCATAACAATCTCTTCGTGACAATTCAGGAAAGAGCAAACTTTTTTCTCTATCTCCTAATAGGCTAGTCCCGCAAAGTTATAAATTCTACATGAATATAATCTATCACGATAAAAATACTCTTTTTAATAAGGAACAGATTACGAATAGCGTGCTATTGTCAAGTAATATTAAAAGCAACCCATTAAAGGTCTTGTGATGGACCTTGGTGTAAAGAAAATCGCTGAGACAGACCGCAGAGTATCATATGAATCATGCATAACAAAAGAAAGCCAAAAGCAACAATATGTCAATATCCAACATAACCTAAGTAAACCAATAACAACATGATGATAAAGGCCTTTGATGATAATACCTGAAATATCTCAGCAAGACTCTTCTGCTTACTTCCTAACCCTATACCTGGCAAGCCAATAAGCCCATCTTTGCTCCACTCAGCTGAAGACAACCCTTTATCCGTCTCCATCTCCATTTCTTCTTTCTTTGATGTAAAGCCTGGAGGTGTCGAAAACAGTGATCTCCCAGACCCATCTGTATCAGTCTTGTTCACTTTCCTCTTATCCCCAATCCCACCTATCACCGAGCTACCTCCTTGCAACCTCTGAGCAAACCTCCAATCCTCCTTGGACAAAAGAGGAGGTGGCAACCTAGGATTCAAATTCACATGAGAATAATAGTATGACAAATAAGCAGGATCAGACCTAAGCTCCTCCTCGGACACAACCCCATTTCCATTGTTACTCATCGCAAAATCTGAAAAAGGGCTGCTACCAAACAAGCCTCCCACTGCACTTAGGGAACCATCCACTGTAGGGGGTGCAGAGCCACTTCTATATATGTTCAGCTCGCGCTCTCTTTCGTCAACATCTTGTCTCCTCTGCTCTCGGAGGAGCAACCCTATTTCCTTCTCAAGTTCATCACCATAGGACCCTTCATTTCCTCCTCCTATCATCGGTGACCTCCCCATTTCAGATAACATTTCTCAATCCCTAAATTTTCCAATTCACAGTACTACCACCTCAAACCACAGATAACCTTTTTTCTCAAACCCCTATTTCCCCCCACCTACAACAAACCTAACACCCTAGCAAAAAGATACCAGCTTTCAACTCCTAAAAAATCACAGCACATACCAGAGCATGAATACGCATATTATAAAAATATGTTTCTCATTCCGATCAATACCAGAGGATTTCAGCCATGATCATCAATTCACATTGAAGAAATTAGAAGCTGCCATGAAAAAAATAAACAAAATAGTAGTTGTGAGTTGACAACAGCAACTTAGAACGAAACCATGAACAGCATAAAGACGACAACAAGAAGGTTACCGGAAGAAGAACAAGAACAAGATCGAGAGAATCAACGGCTGAGATCAATCCGGCGGCTATCGGCGGAAGAAACCCAGTGTTTAGGGTTTTTGTGTGCGAGGAGACCTATTAGGTTGGAGAGAAGATGGAGGAGAGGAATGATTTGGCTGCATCAAAACGAATAAATACTGCACAGACTTTGCCGAGTTCAACAACACCTTGCTTTTACTTTTTAGTAATTTCCAGTTTTGCTAAATTTAAAAACCTAAAACCAATTTCTGGCATAATTTGTTCAAAAGGGAAATTATTTTTATTTTGGTTTCGATATATTTAGCGATAAATTAGGGTAATTGACCAAGAGCTAACCGCCTCATGGGCCAAAATCTAGAAAACCGAGAGAGAGAATTTTTGCAGATAGATACCCATAGGCTTTCTGATTTTTTAATGTGTTTTCCTTCTTTTCTTAATGTGTTTTCCTTCTTTTCTTGGAATTTCCGGTTACTGACTCTAAGTCTAAGATTATCATGATTAATGTCTTAATATTAATTTTTTACGGTCGGTGGTCTTGAGATTTTGTGTTTGTTTGTTTCGTATTCAAATTCTTCCAATTCGTATCATTTTGATTTTAAATTGATCAAATTCAAGTTCACAAGTGTGTTTCTCATCACCAAATTAGTAGAATTTTCGGTGTTTAAGGAGTCAAATTTGAATCTAAAGAGTAAGAATATAAAAAAATTTAATTATAAATCAAACAAACCAAAAACCTTAAGAGCACTAACAAAATAAAAAGTTGGAACAAATAGGGTTGGTGATATCAAAAAAATGAAACCTAACCTGAAAACGCTCTCGACCCAGGAAACCCTAACTTTGTACCCAGCGCCTCCTTCCAGAAATCTGATCTCGATCTTTTGGATCCCTTTCTCTCTCAAATCTCTTTGTTGGATTGGCTCTCTGCTAATCCATCTTTTGAATCTGCATCCCCATCTGTTAAACAGACAAAAGTATGGGGCTCTCCTCTGTCAAATCGGGGGCTTTTGGGGTGGGTGGGCAACCTACCCTAACTATGAATCCGATTACACTCAAACGAAGATCCATCGGTATGGCAACCCTTCATGCTTCTCCTCTGAGATCTGTGCTTCCTCCGGATTTCAAGGGCAAGGACTCATACCCACCCCCAAATGCCTCCATAACAACTCAAATCTCTCGAACCCCCGATCCCACTCCCTCGGTCGCGGCTCATGCCCTGCCTTGGTGCCGGCGACGAGCTCCTGAAACCCTATCCTTATCCCTTGCAGCCGCTTCCTTCCCCCAAAAGTTCAGATCCAAAAATTTCATATCAAAAATTTCAACCGATCCTTCATCTACCAAACAAAAGTCAAGTGGAACAACTGAAACCCTGAACGAAAACAGTGGGGGCGTTTTGGAGTCTCGGCGCTCCGGCGTCTCGATGGGCTTCCCGGCGACCTCCATTTTCTTGATTTGCTTGATTTTAGAGAAGATGGCTAATTTGTGGCCTAGGGAGAGGGTGGCGGTGGTCCGAGACTCCGATGATGGTGGGCTATGCCCTCGATTTGGAGTTTTCCGGTGCACTTGGTGGGTCCCTTCCGTCTCTTCCTTCTCTTCTTCAATAGCTAGTTATTATCCTCTTATGTATGATTTCTTTGAGCAAGTGAACTATTACTCTTAAAATCTTACTCTTTCTTGAACAATGACTGGACTGACAACATTTTCTAACTTCTGTGATATGACCTTTGTTCGAGACCTTAAAATCGACCCAAAACCTTTGAACCCTTCATCATTAAGGCTGAGGAAAAACAAGCTTTGGTTGTTGTGGAACCTTGTTTGATTTGGTGTGGGGTTGGTGTGTATTCTGCTTGTCTCTGCGAAGGGGACACTAAACCTCCAATTTGTATTTCTACTTTTACAATGAACTTCTATTATGACAAAACAAAATTTTGAGCAATTATGTGACTCGATATCAGCCCCACTAAGGTTGAGAAAAATGTGAACCTGAATGATTACTCTCGAGACCTTCCTTATTTGATCCATGCTGCTCGAATCTTGAGATACATAAAACTAGAAGACTAAGTCTTGAAATGTGAAACTTTAACACCTTGAGATACATTCTTCTGCTGATGTGTTGCTGATAATAGGTTGGTTAGAGATTGTTGTTTCGGCAAGAGATCGAGGACGTGGTTGTGTGATTCCTGTTGGCTTCTAGAAACGAAGCGTGATCCAGGTGTGACGGTTGCACTTCCAGAGAGTGTCTTCGTATCTGCTTTCCGGTTGTTGCTTTACCGTGTTGGTTTCTTCCAACCCGTATTTGCGCCCTTCTCTTCCGTCTACCTATTTTCTTGCTCCTTTCGGTGTTGTTTGTTTTCTCTTCGATTGTATGTTGATACTTTGTTTCTTTCTAGCCGGTTTGTTCCGGCTGCCGTTTCTACGGCCTATCGAGGATCTTTGTCAGATGTGACTTTGATCTCCGAATTCTTACCTTATCAAAAAAAAAAACAAGACTTAAAGAAACCATGGAAAAATTAATTCACCCCCTACAAGGTGCTTTTGTTGCAAACAAGGCCATTCAAGATAATATTTTGATTGCCCGTGAGATCTTTCACTCTTTCAAATCAAAAAAGGAACTGAAGGATTCATTGCGCTCAAATTGGATATGGAAAAAGTGTATGATAGAATTGAATGAAATTTTATTCTCAAAACTATGGAAAAATATGGATTCCATGAAAAATTTATCAATTGGATAAGAGAATGTATAACCATAGTCTCTTTCTCGGTGCTTGTAAACAACGAACCGACATAAATATTCAAACCGACAAGAGGACTCCGACAGGGTGACCCCCTCTCCCCTTTCTTGTTTATTTTGGGATCTGAAATCCTTGCTAGAAAACTACAAAAAGCCTCTGAAAGACCTCGTAATCCTTTAGGATTTCAAATTACTCGTCAAGGATCAAGAATCCCTTTCCTGGCTTTTGCTGATGATATTGTGATCTTCTCCAAAGCTAAACAAGAACACTGCAAAGAAATAAAGGACATTATTGATGACTACTGTAAAATCTCAGGACAAAAAGTGAATTTTCACAAATCGGCTTTTCAAGTCACTAATAAAGTCACCAATAAAAAAAAAAATAGCTATACAAGGTATCCTCCCTATCACAAACATGATATCCCTTGAAAAATAGCTTGGATGTTCTATCATTAATGGTAGAGTCAACTCGAATACGTTTTCTGATCTTCTAATCAGTACACAACAACAACTCTCAAAATGGAAAGCAAATTCTATTTCTCAAGCAGGAAGAACAACTCTTATCAAAACCAATCTGGCTTCTAGACCAAACTTTCTTATGCAAAGCTTTATGCTACCTTCATACACACACAATGAACTTGACAAGCTAAACATATCCTTCTTTTGGAACAAAGATAGCTCCTATAAGCCTTTGATAGGCTGAGAAAAAAAATGTAAACCAACACAACAAGGAGGCCTTGGTTTGAGAAAATCAAAGGACATGAATAAAGTCTTACAATTCAAATTGCTATGGAAAATCTTAGCAGAACCAAATAACTAATGGGTCAGAGTTGTCATTGAAAAATACCTGAAAACAATCCATATTCTTCCCTACGAGAAAAAAAGAAATTGCTCTTGGCAATGGTCCAAAATGATTGAGCTCATTGATGAATTCAAGTCTGGACTAATCTGACGAGTTGGTAATGGCAGAACAATCAAATTCTGGTTAGATAATTGGGTTTCAAGATTCTCGTTGAGTGACTCCATAATCACACAAGCAACCCTTGATAAAGATGCTCTGGTAGCCGACTTTATGCTACCAAATAAAACCTGGAATAAGGACCTAATAGAACAAAACTTACCCCATGACTTAGTAACAAAGATAACATCTATCCCAATTCCGTTGAATGATATTCATGATAGAATGTACTGGAAAACCAACAAAAATGGTTGGTTTTCTACAAACTCTGCCATGGCACTAATTAACAGAAACAAAAGATACACTGCGTATGATTCCTCTTGGATCTGGAAAGTGGACACTTACCCCAAAGTTAAAAACTTTGTTTGGAAAATATTGAAAAACGGATTACCGACAAAAGCAAGACTAACTGAAAAAGGTGTAGCAATCCCCCAGGGTTGCATCCGATGCAATGCGCAATTGAAGGATTTGAATCATCTCCTATTCCATTGTAACCAAACCATGAAAACAACAGAGAAAATGAACCATCACACATATGGTATCATTACTTCCCTAAACATAGCAAATAAAAAAATCAATGAAATCATCGATGAAATTCAACAAAAAACCGAGCGTTCACAATTTATAGAATTATTGGTTTCTTTGTGGGGAATCTGGTTCTATAGAAACCAACAAAGCTTTGGAAGCCCAAACGATGGTGCTGATCACATCAAGGATGTTCCGATTTATATTAAACAACAAATTGAGAACTGGAAGAAGACGAAAAGCTGGAATCCTGACTGCCTAGTAGATGACAGACCCAAAACCCATAGAATAAATAACTTCAGACGATCAATAAAGAAATGGAAAAAACCTCTAGATAAAATTATTAAAATCAATACTAATGGATCAACAAAAACAAATGGTGAATCTAGCTTTGGCTACATTTTCAGGAACAACAAAGGTGAAACAATTTTTCTATTCGGGGATAAATATGGTACCTCAACCCCCCTAAAAAAAGAAACGCTTGCAGTAAGAAATGCCCTAGTAAAGGCCTATGAATTAGACATTACTGACATTCATCTAGAATGCGATAACCTGACCGTTGTGAATGTCCTAAAACAAATCTGACACTGTCCATGGGATATTGAAATGTTAATTTCTGATATCCTGTGTGTTTTACAACTTTTCTCTTCAGTGTATATTTTCCATGTCTTCCGGGAAACAAGCGTGGTGGCCGACTTCATCGCAAAGGAGGTCCAGCTTAGTTCCTTAGAAGATATTCGAACTAATTTAGAATTTATAATTCTCATCCGAAAGGATGCTATAGACTGAGAAACCGACTCTTCTGTGGTTTTTCAGTCTAATTTTTATCTATTCAAAAAAAAAAGTTGATCTTGAAACACTAAGAACATCCACAAAGCGAAAAACTTTGAATTTCTACCTATCAAAATATAAAAATAGAGTTTGGATCATATGCGGAGCACTCTTCCCGTGCGGACGTGCGGAACATGCACTTTAGGGCCTTATTTGTGCACTTTAATGTCTTATTTGTGCACTTTTTCAAAAAAAAAAAAATCTTGTACAAATTGTTTTCCAAACATTTTTCAATTTTTTTGCAAAAGTGCACAAATAAGGCTCTAAAGTGCACAAATAAGGCCCTATAATGCATGCCCGCACGTCCGCATGGGAAGAGTGCTCCGCACCGGAACCGCATTCTCTTACAAATTTATTTTTATCTTTTTTATCTTAAGAATAAAAATTTTCACTTATTTGTAAAAATACTTTGAAATTCCTATACATTAACCCAAAATTCCCTTATTTTTTTTATGGTGGAATCTGATAGTGCCACGTCAGCGTAGTAAATTTAGGAAATTGGATGGACAGAGAAGTCTTTTGCTAGATTTGGGGTGGGCATAAGCTAAAGGTGGCCGCAGAGTACAGAGTTTCTTTTCTTTTGTGTATGGGGAAGTGTCTTCTTTGCCCTTCTATGTAATCTTTTTGTTACCTGTGCTAAGAAGACTGGAATTTAGTTTGGTCTCATTAATAGAGTTGTTTGTGTATGGATTAGATTGGGTGTTGTTGCTTTTGGTATTTAATGGTGTTTGTTTAGACTTTAGATGCAAGTGCGAGTTTTGGCAAGTTGACTGGTTATTATGGGAATGGCATGGTGGGATGACCATAATTCTGATATATGATATGTTTTTGCCCACTTGTATAAATTGCATCAGCAACAGTTAGAAAACGAAATTTTCCTAATAAAAAATCACACAACCCTAGGTTTCTTCTCTAAGTTCGTTGGAAATGCATCTTATCGATCTAGAGTCCAACGATGTATTCTTTCAAATCGAAAAAACGAAAACGAAATGGATAAGGCTTTGTTTAACAAAAACTTTTTTGAAATTAACTGAATTTGACTTTTCTTCTAATCTATTTAATAAGGGTTCGGTAAAAATATCAACTTCAACAATTTCATTATTAGGGCATATTTAATGGAGTCTTTTAGGGATTTTTTGGGAGAATTATTTGCTAAAAGACCCATGATATATTGGTACTTTTATTATGGGCTTTTAGGATGAGCTTTTATGTTTAGTTTAAATTACAATTATATCCTTTTGTTTATATTAAATTATCAATATACCTTTTATTATATTAAATTATAATTATATCCCTTATTATATATTAAATTAAAAAAATCATACATTAAATTTATTAATGTTATTTTAATTTAATTATTTATTTAAAATTAAGACAACTCTAAAACCATACCTACCCTTTACTCTTCCACTATAAAAATTAGTATCAATGATTTTAGTTGGTATATATTTATAATTTAAAAGTATCCTAAATAATAATAACATGGTTTATTTGGACTTAGTTATATTAAAATTTGTATAAAAATACATAAAATTTCTAAAATTTATTTACAATGTGATTTTCATATAAAGATATTAAATTGGTATTTATTTTATTTTAAAACACCAATACTAATATAAAATAATTTATTTTCACTTAATGATACCTATAATACAAAAAAATATTAAAATCTACCAAATATATACAAAATGGATGTCTATGGATAGAGAAAATATAATTAGAATTATGATATTTTTTTTAAGCAGCCAATTTTTAAATATATGAATTTAAAAAAAAAATAACGGACGACCATGAATAAATCCTGGCCGTCCGTTGATTGCCACGTGGCGTACATCAGCGCGCGCCACGTGGCAATCTCATTTTGCAGCAAAAAAGGCTGTGTTTGGAGAGGGCATGTGAACGACGTTGTTTCGGTCCGCGCGGAGGCAAAAATTTTTTGCAAGCCAAACAACCCTCTATCCATAGACATATGAGACGGTCCCGTGTAAACCCCAAAAGAAGGGACCCCTCTTGGGTCTCTTAGCCAAATTTTATTATTTTAATGAAATAATTCTAAAAGCCCCACTATAAGAAACCTATTAAATTTCACGTTCATTTTATCATACTAGATGTAGGCCCCTCGTGCTTCGCACGGGGTTGATGTAGTACCTGTATGTAATTTTGTTTAATTGTCAGCGTGAAAAGTAATCTTAATGACACTTTATATGTGAAAAGTAATTTTAATAATATTTTGTCTAAATGACACTTTAGAGGTGAAAAATAATCATAATGACACTTTAGATGTAAAAAGTTAATTTAGTGACACTTTATTCGAATGACACTTTAGAGGTGAAAACTAATCTTAATGACACTTTAGATGTGAAAAGTAATTTTAATGACACTTTAGAGGTGAAAAATAATCCTAATGATATTCTGTCCTAATGACACTTTAGATGTAAAAAATAATTCTAATGACACTTTATCAGAATGACACTGTAGATGTGAAAAAATAATCTTAATGACACTTTAGAGATGAAAAAAAAGCTAATGACATTCTGTCCTAATGACACTTTAGATGTGAAAAGTATCTCTAATGACACTTTGTCAGAATGACACTTTAGATGTGAAAGAAAATAATCTTCTTATTCCAGTTGTAGTGGCTTAATGAGATCCCACCTCCTGACATTACATAATGAAATACATTATATATATATATATATATCATTTCGCTATTTAAAAATCGATCGTAAATTTTGATAAATTTGAGTGTATAAATTATATAAAGTATACTAATATATTAAAAATAAAGATTAGTGGTGTAGAGTAGTCGGCCAACATAGCTTGGATTTTATACTCGTAGAAATCGAAGTCGGTGCCCAGCCTTTAAAGAGGAGAGTATATGGCAACATATTGCATGCTGCTTTGATGGACAGAAAAAAGAAAATGAAAAAATGGCTTAAAAGTCAAACGACCATTGTGAATCCAACACCTCTCACACAATGACAATGTGGCAGCATTTTAAGGCATCCATGTAAGATGAATTGGCCAAAATACATGCAAAACTATCTTCATTCTAACTCCTAGTGCTGCAATTTTCCAAGATCACGTCATGAGTCATCAGAACAAAAATTCTAATATAAAGAACAGAGTAATTGAGCTAACATGCTCTAACATCAATAGTATCTCTAGTGCACGACCTGTTGTATCTACAGGTAGTAGCACCTTTCCGTCTGATCGAAGACTTTTCATAATAGTATCTACAACAGCAAAGAAACTACAGTCAAAGATGAGAATACATATTAATTTGCCTCATTGTTTGGGTCTAAGGAGGCTAATGGATATACCTAGAAAATCTTGATCTCTTTGACGCCTAGAGGGCTATTTATTCAGAGCATTGTAAGCATGAGTGATCAACACAGCAGGACGCACAAACGATTCTAGACCTGTTCCATTTAGATGCCTGAGAGAAATACATTGACAAATGACAAGTGAGCCTGAGCTACCTTTTGACATTAGATCTAGAAGGATAAATTCTACAGTTTCTCAACAAGGAACAAGCACATTAAGACATGACATACATCTCCTTGCGATGATTGAAGTCAACAACATAGATAACATCCTCCCCATCCTTGGTTATATTCCAAATGGTACCTCCCACTAAATGTCAAGCGACATGGGGTACAATAACTATTCCTTCACCTTTACCTGATAATGATCACACGTAAAGAACAAAAAACTCACCGGAAGTAGCTGTAAAGTAAAGCATTTAGAAAGGAACATGAATATACTACACCTTACCTTGATAATCAAATTCTTCAAAGTTTTTTCACATGGTAATCTTATATTCTTAACAAATTATTGAGATTTAGGAATTGCAAGCCTGCAAGCCATGAACATATATCTGAAGGAACCCATGCATCATGTTACTCTAATAAAAACAACAGAAAATAAAAATATAGGGAAAGTAAGCATCCATGCAAAGTATCATAAAAACTTATTCTCCTTTGCATGTTAAAAGTAAATATTCTAATTAAAGGAAGCCCATTTGTACATCATGATTATTATTGTATTTTTTGATAGGTTGTACATCATATAAACGAGCAAGAAAGAAGCATACATACCGGATAAATGATGATTCTGTAAATAGTTTAATCTTTCCACCCTCTGGAAGGCAGAGTCGATGTCATCCAGTGTAAACAAATCAAACTCCGATACTTGCTGTATAGGACAAACAATGAATTTAGAGATTTCTCAGCAACTATGTAGTCAGGGTCTGATTGGAGCAGATATGAAAATGAAATAGTGTGCAAGAGGTGATGACGATGCATCCTCATTCAGAAATTGTTTTCACCCTTGGTTCTCCAGTATGACTGTTCACAATTTGAGGACAGTAGTTTACCTTTCGAGAAAGATAATGATCGTACATGGTAAGAAGACCAAGTCTGTAAACTAGCTCTATTGCATAAACAGGAGCTGAAAGTCCAAGTTGTTTCATGGCGTAGGGTAAAACACCAAGGTGCATTGTATCTGGATGTGACAGCAAAACAACATCAATGGATGATGCTACCCTACATACTAAAATAAGAGCATTTAAAATAAAATCTGAGAACATAGAGATAAAACCAGCTTGTACTGGATTGAAACATCATTTTGTCTTTTCCATCCATCAATTTTTTTACTTGTTCAAGTACATAACAAGTTTTACAATAATGCAATGAATATAATTAGTTAATTACTGCAACATGATCATACGTAAGGATAATTCTATTTAAAATTTAGCTAGATGGTTATGTGAAAGAGAGGGTTATGTTGTGTACATTATTTCAATGAAAGTATACATTGTTGATGGTGCTAGTTTTTCTAAGTAAATTATGATTGGCATTATGTTATGGAGTAAATACATATGTTCACTCCCCTTATTTGGCAAGGTATTGTTTTGTACCTATTGAGCTGACAAATTGGGCATCTTTCGGGCGTTGTCATCGTATGCGAGTGAAAAGCAAGATTTTGTGCTGTGATTGTGCCCCACTTTTGGGTAGTGCTTGGACTGCGTTTTGAGGGGCATCAAGCAAGGGCGAATTGTGAAACACTGAAAAACAAGTTCTCATAATTCGTTCAAAGCCCATTGATATTCAATGAATGATATTATTAGAAGTTTCTTTCTGTGTTAAATATATTGATTTGGGTTAAAATTTCGCACGAGGTTGGTGTAGTACCTGTATGTAATTTTGGCTAATTGGCAGTGTAAAATATGATTATGTAAAAGAGATGATATTTTTTTTGTATTATTTGGAAGGAAGTATATATTGCTGATGGTGAGAGTCATTGTAGCTAAATTATGATTGTCAGGTGGTATGGAGTAGATTCCTATGTTTTATATATTTATATGATGTGGCAATTTGGGCATGTTACAGTACTGTCGTCGTATCAGTGTCGATGGTTCTCAAGATTTATAAGAAAACACAGTGTAAAGCTTATGAAAAACTCGATCCTTTTTGAACGCGATAATTATGAGAGCATAAGGGTTAGGCCAGATAAATGCAGCGCGATAAGTACAGCAGAAGACAACAACCTTGAATAAAGGACGCGATAAGCAAAAAGGTGTCGTCATTCGGCTGAGTGATCGTGCGAGGGCACGTGTCTTCATTTGGCTCGCGTTCTTTCTCGATGGAAGGTCACGAGGAGAATGATGATGGGATCCAACGCGTTCACCATCAATGCAAGCCAAGGAAATCGCGTTTGATGACCACGTTTTTTTATTTATTTCGCTAGACATTGCAATGGTAAGAATATTATGCTTCTTTGGAGATGAAATTTTTCAACGCGTGGAATGATATCAAAATAGCGCGATCCAACACAGCCCTGCACTAATGGTGAACGCGTGAGCCAATTACTGTGAGCCAAGGAAAGCGCGTTTGATGACCGCGTTTGTTCGTTTTACTTCGCAAGACAACTCAATGGCAATAATATTATGGTTCTTCAGTGATGGGCTTTTGCTTAATCCAAGTTCAAAACTACTTAAGTACCTGACTATCTCTCTAATAAGTATTTTCCTAAATATCAAAATTTATAAATTAAAAATCATTATTATTGAGATTAACCTTGTAATATTATTTCATATTTTTTTATGAATCAAACACTATAACTAAGACTATGTTTGAAAAAAAAATTGTACTTGTAAATAAGTAGTTAAACATTTACAGGGTGAATTTGTACGTGTGAAACATCAAAGCGTGCCACAACCATGTATCATTCCATCTATGAACAAAATCCAACAACAACACAACTTGGACACAACGGAACAATCCTGAGCCAAACTTGGAGGAGCTCTCTCCAAAAAGAATTTAGAGAAGTTCCCTCTAAGCAAAGCATTGAAATGAAAATATAAGTATAATAAATAAAAAGACAAACATGGAACAACAGAACGTTCTTCTTGGTTATGAGGTTAAATATTAATTATACTCTAAGAAACCATTTTCTATCATAACTAACTGAAAACCTGAAGACAGAACCATCTAACAACTTCAAATCTAGGTAAACCCTAAGATCATAGTAGCGCAAAAGATGTTCTGCATTGACCACTTCTGCACAGAGTATTTGCACCACTCACAATCTCAACAACCAAGAACTTAATATAGTTCCCCAGGGGAACTTCCCCTTTCATTACTGTTGTCTATACCCCAAGCTTTCAAGAAAAAAATGAGAAGAGAAAAAAAAAAAAAACAGCTATTAAAGCTAGAAAATTGTTTAGCAGAACAAAGGCAGGCTTACATGGAATCTTCTGCATAAGAGGAGCTGCGACCTCACGAAGAATCCAGGCGACGATCAAAGACAGGGCGAAGAGACCACAATAAGCGACCCGAGCAGAGCGACGACTGATCCCTGATACCACCGTCCGACAACCTTCGCAAGCGCACCCCACGTAGCATGACGCCAGGGAAGAAGCTACGTGATTATTGTAGTTAGGCAATGAGAAATGGGAGTTAAGAATATGCCAAAGACTACTTTCTACGTAGACAATTTGATGTGACCCTGCCCTCCATGTCAGCTACAGAGGAGGAAGACGTCATGAGACATCCGCCTTGAGACTCCTCTACAACTACATCTATCCCGAGCTAGATTTAGGAGACTTTCTATTTCTAGTTCTTACGATTGCTAGACATTACTTCCTTAGTACTTTCTATTTACAGTATTTCTATTTTTAGTAGCTGCTAGTTCTGGGTGATTTTCATTTATGTTAAATGGGCCGCCAAAGTTAGTAACTAGAGAGTCTGACCCATTAGGTCAACTCTCTAGTATAAATAGGGACTCTTGTCTTCCCTTTCAGTTTACGTCAATTTTAAGCCTAAGTTCAAGTCGAGTTAAACTCCTTAACCCCGGGCCCCGATGTCATCAATTAACGCATTTTTAAGTCGAATTATCCTGGCGCGTTAATTATCTATCTTTGCGTTTCTAGTCGAACTATCCTGACGCATCGATTCGGTTACCCACATCTATCCATCACTTATCCGCAACCAAAAACCAAAACACAAACCCTAATTCCCCCTTCACCTTAGGCTGTCACCGATCATCAACCACCACACGACCACCCTTCCGCCACTCATTCCCCCCAGATTTCCGCCGCCGATCTCCCCCACAGCCGTCGCCGGTTCTTCCTCTCCTTCTGTCCGTCAACTTGTCCTTCCTCCTTCCGCAACCCTACAGCCCACTGCCCCCTTTCATCCCTTTCCGACGAGTTGTAACGCCCCACTACGCATTCATTGGATCCTCGACACGATTTGTGGTCTTTTCATCGGACAATGTCACATCAACTGGCATCAGAACCTACGAATCGCGTAAGTCGTTCCAACTCTTCATTCAATCACTATTTCGCTTCCGTAAATCAATTCCTGCATCAAAAGAAACCAAAACTGACGAGCCTTTTTGCCGAGATTTCGTCATTTTTTTTTCCATTTCCGCAATTTTCTTCCATATTCCTGTAGAGCATCTCGAGACGAGTCCGGGCATATAAAATTCGCCCAAAACGGATATCGTTTGACCCCTCAAAAGGCCAAAATACGAATTGTTTGCCGTAAAAACCCTCGCTTGTCACAAAAATTTTCCTACACAGACGAACCCATTCACACAGTTTTTCAGCATTTTCTAGTGTTTTTGCTTGGTTCTTGATTGTGTTTGTTGTAGATTTGCTTGCATATAGGCTTAGATAGTTTACTTGTGACTTTGTTTGCCTTGTGTGTGCCAAAAATCTACATCTTCGCAATCTCCTTCTTTTCCCACTTGAATCACTGAATTTCTGTGCACAGATTTTTGGTTTTTCTGTGCGTTTGCTGAACTATTCTGTGCGTGTTTCGCAGATCTGTGTTGCTGCGCTGTGCGTTGTTGCGTTGCTTGCTATTGTTGTTCATTTCTGTATACCGGACAACAGCTGTTCGCAGATTTTACAAAAAAAAAAAAACACAACAACTTTTCGCGGCATACAAAAAAAATTAATTTTTTTTTTGAGACCACAGAAGCCAAAATAAGGCAAGTGCGTCTCTTCACAGCACACGAAGGGAGATCCCGGTCTTGATTTCGACACCTTCAATTACCACCCTCGCAAGTGATTCATTTACCGTCTTCTAAATCTTTCACCGTCTGGGTTGCATATCTTGATTGACTGTGTTGTGCTTACTTCTGTGCTTATATCCTTGCATATCTACTTTCGACATTTTCTTTACTGAGCATTGCCTTGATTTTGTTGATTGTTGTGTGAGTTGCTTTAGCCTGCTCGTAACCGCCCACACGGCCAGTCAGATTAATTTCCCGAGTGATTGCTTGTTGAGTTCGGTTCTGCTTACCTTTTTGTTGATTTTCTGTTACTGTTGTTGTTCGCCTTGATCCTGTGGTTTGCTACATCTTGCTGTCAGGTACAATGTCAAACGGTGTTACAACCCATGCTACATGCTCAGAGATTGTAATACAGAAGATGATACGAGAGCTGCTTGCTGAGAAAAAAGTCCAAGATGCGCAGATAGACGAGCTTTTCCGTCAGAATGCAGTGCTCTTATCTCGACAGCAACCGTCTCCAATCGCTACAGCTCCTGCTCTGTATGAAAGCTCTGACGATGGCTATGACGCCGACGTCGAGGTTGAACCAAACGGCGTCTATACAGCCGATGTTGATGGCGATGTGGTCGGTACTTCCGATCACCATGATGACCAGGCAACTTGAGAACTTGTTTCATGCTCGATACAGCCTTCAGAATGCATCGCTGAGCGTGATCATTGATGGGGGCTCTTGCTGCAACATCATCAACGAGAAGGTTGTCCGCAACTTCAACCTTCCGACGACTCCACACCCCACTCCCTATGGTCTACAGTGGATTTTAGATGACTCAGGTAACAAAGTATTGCAACAATGTCTTATTTCATTTTCTATTGATCCTTATAGCAATACTGTGCTTTGTGATGTTACCGCCATAGACGCTACCCATCTACTTCTGGGACGTCCATGGTTATATGATCGTCGCGTGTTTCACGACGGGTATTTGAACACTTACATGTTCAATTACCACGGGAGGCGCGTGACACTCTTACACATGAGCCCGCATGAAATTTTACAAGACCATGCCGAGCGCCAACGCCAGAAGGCTCTGGAGACCGTCGGGCTTCCGCCTACAACAGCATCCACCGCGGAGACCTCCAGACGACAACTCAGTCGAGCTCCAGAACAAGTCATGGAGCCAGACAAGAACTCGGCCAACAACTCGGCCGAGTTCTGGGCCGAGTCAAGGCACCAGACAACAACTCGACCGAGTTCTGGCTCGAGTCAGGACGACAGACAACAACTCGGCCAACAACTCGACCGAGTTGTGGACCGAGTCAGGAGCACAGATGACAACTCGGCCCTTCACTCGGCCGCGTCAGCGTCTTCAGCTTCACTTCCTGCGTCTTCGCCTTCTACTGCTTCTAGAAGTCCTACTGCACCCTCCGATAAGCGTTCTGCTCTGCATGGAACCTGTGAAAACCGGGCTCTGCTGACTCGTCACAGCGAGTTCACGTCGACACTTCAAGACAAGTTTTCTTGTGTCCTTGATAGTTTTATTCCTTGTCCCACTTTTCTATCAGAGCCTGCCCTCTCGCCGAGTGTTTGGTCTTTCTTGCAGGTCTTGCGGGTGGAAACGCATCCCCAGGAGCTGCGAGGACGGAGGAGCACTCAGCTTGAGCAGCGCCCTCAACTGACCGGGGATAGGCATCGATTGGTTTTCCGCATGTGGGACAACGCATATCAGCAGGAGCGACGTGCGCTAACGTACTCAGCCAAGAAGAACAAGGACATGCAACGCTTGATCTTCACCCCAAGCGACTTGGTTTGGCTTCACTTGCGGAAGGAGCGATTCCCTTCCGTCCACAAGTCTGAGCTCGACCAACGGGGTGATGGTCCCTTCGGAGTCGTCAGCGCAATTGGCGACATCGCCTACCAGCTTCAGCTCCCGAACAAGTATGGAGTGCTTCCGACGTTCAACGTCGCTGCCTTAGCACCATATGTTGAGCCTGAGCCTGATGAAGGTGGAGCAGGGACGCTTCACAACCAAGTGGGAGAGGGTAATGTGACCCTGTCCTCCATGTCAGCTACAGAGGAGGAAGACGCCATGAGACATCCGCCTTGAGACTCCTCTACAGCTACATCTACCCCGAGCTAGATTTATGAGACTTTCTATTTTTAGACATTACTTTCTTAGTACTTTCTATTTACAGTATTTCTATTTTTAGTAGCTGCTAGTTCTGGGTGATTTCCATTTATGTTAAATGGGCTGCCAGAGTTAGTAACTAGAGAGTCTGGCCCATTAGGTCAACTCTCTAGTATAAATAGGGACTCTTGTCTTCCCTTTCAGTTTACGTCATTTTTAAGCCTAAGTTCAAGTCGAGTTAAACTCCTTAATCTCGGGCCCGAACGTCATCAATTAACGTGTTTCCAAGTCGAATTATCCTGGCGCTTTAATTATCTATCTTTGCGTTTCTAGTCGAACTATCCTGGCGCATCGATTCGGTTACCCACATCTATCCATCACTTATCCGCAACCAAACATCAAAACACAAACCCTAATTCCCCCTTCACCTTAGGCTGCCGCCGATCATCAACCACCACACGACCACCCTTCCGCCGCTCATTCCCCCAGATTTCCGCCGCCGATCTCCCCCACAGCCGCTGCCGGTTCTTCCTCTCCTTCCGTCCGTCAACTTGTCCTTCCTCCTTCCGCAACCCTACATCCCACTGCCTCCTTTCATCCCTTTCCGACGAGTTGTAACGCCCCATTACGCATTCATTGGATTCTCGACACGATTTGTGGTCTTTCCATCGGACAAGGTCACATCACAATTGCTTGCATACCTGTTGAAAATCTTTAGTTGAGATGGGATTGTTGTGCAAGGATATATTCTGTAGGGATTTGCAGTCCTTCAATATAGTCGACGGCAACTGTAAATCAGATAAAAGAAATTATTAATAAAGAGTAATGGCCTGTATAGTTGTATTTAGCAACGATATCAACTAAAGAGAGCAACTGGCAAATCACAAAAGTTATTTTTTGTGATTTAAGTCATAGTAGATATTATTCACAACATCTGATAAGTGGTCTTATGAGTAATAATTCTGTTGATCTAAAAGGTACACACAGACTAAGTGGATGTTTTTCGGCAAGAAATTACTTGCAATTTTCCTGCTTTGTTGTATGTAAAACAGATCAAGCATATATACATGCATGATGCACCCAGTACTTCAGGTAAGGTCCCAAATACTTGTTTCACATTGTTGTTGTTCAAGCTGAGGGACTTGAGGTGAACCAAATTGCCAACTGAACTGGGAAGATCTTCAATCATGTTGTCTGTAAAGGCAAGCACACGAAAATATGAAGATTCAATTTTATGAAAATTTGAATTGGATTTCCCTTAATTTTAACAGGGTATCCTAGGAATCCTAGTAGTACAAAGGGTATATTAGGTTTCTGTCTTTCTTCTTTATACCTTTGTTTTAAATTGCATTGTGTGAAGTTTAAGCTTTATATTTTAATACATTATTGCCTGGAGCGGAGACAAGGTGTAAGCCAATTCATGAACTTCTTAAATTAACAAAATAGATGAATCAATGTACAGCAACAGTGTCTAAATTTTAGAATTATAGATTTAGCACTTGAAGAAAGAGCAAGTAAAACAAGTGAGCATAGATTGGATGTTTTTCCATCTGATGTTCCATTTTCTTGCCCAAGTCTTCATGATTTTAGTGCACTGAAACCATTTTTTATGTCACCATTGTCTAAATTTTACGTAGCTCATGCTCTAAATAAGAAGCCTATTAAATTAAATATTTGATTACTCACATTTCTCAGGCTTCCTATAGTCTCTGGTAAAGAGGTCAACACATTTGCAGAGATCGATAAGTGTTCAAGCCGCACCAGCTGAAACAAAAAAAATGCAATACTTGTAAGAAGCCAAAAAAAGCACGTGTCATCCAACATAGTATCACCAAATTATAGGACAAATCGTGACATAAAGAATAAAATTACATTCATCAGGCAAGACACCGATCTTGTTGCCATCCAGTGTCATTACTTTCAGAGATTGGAGTCTTCCCAAATTCATTGGAAGGCGGTCAATAAGATTTTCTGCTAATATCTGCAAAGAGTATATCCAACAAGTTAAGTTGGTTTGCAGTAATGAAATTTTATGATCAATGTTAATAGTGAAGTGTTGAGCCTTCTGCACTTCAAGCCAGTGGAACTTCAATGAGTATAATCTCTCCAACAAAATAATGAATCTCAAAACTAAATTCCGTGAGTATGATCTCATATATTGCATCCCAAAACTTTCAGCCTCACAAACTACCGTTACAGTGCTAACAACATATGATACAAGTGAATAAAGTTAATCTCTCTTTCCTCTTTCTTACCAAGCGCTGCATATTGACCAATTTGCTTATCTCCACAGGAATCTCAAATGCAATTTGGGGATTCGATAACAAATTCTGACTACAAGATTATATCACTGAGAGTAAACTAAACATCCACGGAATAAATGCTCGTAAACCCTAGATCATCATCAACATAGGACGACTACAAGAAACTACATGATTCGAGAGCAGAAAACCACAATTAGGGAAGAAAGAGACAGCAAAAACCTGAGTACAATTGAAGAAGATATGAATCGTAGACCTCGAGAGCTTTCGAGTTGTAGCTTCTGGTCAGGGGCAAGATCGACGCGATGCTGCTGAGAGGCAGATCGACGCGGCGAAGAATTGCTTCTGGTCAGGGGCAAGGTCGACGCGATGCTGCTGAGAGGCAAATCGACGCGGTCAGGGGCAAAATCGACGCGATGCTGCTGAGAGGGAGATCGACGCGGCGAAGAAGAAGATCGACGCGACGGCGGGAGAGGCAGAGGAAGGCGGTTGCTCCGGCGTCGGTATGGCGGCAAACAAGGCGGCGCTGGAGGTGTCGAAGATGACGGTCTCCTACCTGGTCAACAAGCTGTCCTCGTTGTCGTCGCAGCCAACGGAGGCCGTTGACCGGATCGTCTACGAACTTCGGATTCTTGCGAAGAGGGATTCCGATTGCCGTGACCTAATTGGTGAATCCGGCGCGATTTCTATCCTTGTAAGCCATCTCGTTTCGGAAGATTCGAGTCTCCAGGTTAACGCGGTGGAGGTGATGAAGGAGGTGGTGGAGGACCTCCCAGCGGAGACTGCCGCGGCGCTTGAGCTGGTGGTGAAGAGGGGCGGGGTGGTTGCCGTGACGGCGGCGGCCGGGGCGGGGATGGTAGGGCAGCTTACGGGAATGCTGAGGAGCGGGACGGAGAGGTCGAGGGAGAGATTATGTGCCGGAGAGGCGCCCGCGAGGTGGTGGCGGAGCTGGCGAAGACGAGTAGAAGAACGCGATGCTCAACTCCTCTCGAGTAGAAGAACGCGTATTAGGGTGTTGTGACAATACGGTAATTGCTACGGAAAATCTAGTGTTAATACCAAGTCTAAAACCTTCGGCAGGTAAAAAATAAATAAATTGTACATACTTATTCAGCATATGAAAAGTACCAACAAGATGACACCTAAAAAAAGCAGTACGTGTTTCTTCAGCAAAGCAACAGACGGACATGTGGGTTTTTCACCTTCTATAAGACCCACGCATTATGCATATTTTATATTGCATATACCTACATGACATCAAAACTCGAATATTAAACGCATGCACGTCAGGAGCCAGTTAGAATTTTCTGCTTTCTTAATCTACTCACTCCCCTGTTCCATTTATTTGATTGGTCCACCTGTACAAATAATTATATTAAAAAAATAGGCTTAAATTAAAAGATATTAATTAACTAAATTAAAAAAATAGCGATTCTCTTTTTCATTCCTTTCTTTAACCCTTAACGTACAATTAACGTAGAATTATCATCAGCAAATAGAAAGCTTGGAGCTTGGTTTTAATCTTTTTAGTGTTCAGTTGGCATTAGCAAAGTAAGTATATACTGGTGTTCGAAAATTAGGGTTCCGGCTTCCACGAACAGAAATGGTTATCCATTTGAACTTTAGGTTTTGTGTTTAATTAATTAGTGAATTTTAGAGAAATTGAGAGGGGGATTAGAGGTTTTGGGTCGAACTTTTCTCTGGGCAAGCTTCAGTTCGAACTATTGGAAAAGGGAGGAAATACAGAGGAAATAGGGGAAAAGGAAGAAGGGAGCAGAAGTTTAATTAATTAGTGGATATAAAAAAAGGAAATTTTAATATTTGTAGTTTAAGTTATTTTCTCTTAATATAATTATTTTTACAAGTGGACCAATCAAATTAATGGAGTAAGCAATGATATATTAAGGGAGCATAAAATTCGAACTGTTCAAGAGCACCATTGAACAAACAATTTGATTTGAAGTTTAAAAGAACGTCCGCAATTAATTGCATGTTTGTCTTTCTTTAGTTCATACAAGTGAATTAAAAAAACTTTTAAACTACAAGATCTATCTCAGATAATATATTTTATTTTATTTCCGAGTCGGATAAGGCTTCACTTAGAAGATTTTTTGAAGGGCGATATAAAGTAATTAACTGTGTAGCTTATGTAATGTTGAGGCCCAACTTTGACCGGACATGGCTCCATTTCTTGTGTTTTTTTAGGGTTTTGGGCCCATTAGCTCTTTAAGATTTTTTAATTAATAAAATTATTCCCTATTAATTTTTATGTATTTTTTATATTCCTATTAATTTATTTTTTTTATTTTTTTCCTTTCTCTTTTTTATTTTTTCTCTCTCTAAAATATTATTTTTTGGGATTTAGGGTGTAAGATTTAGAGTTTAGGGAGAGGGAGAGGGATTAGTTTTTTAATAAAAAGCACATGGATCATTTACACAACTCATCCTATTTTTTTGGGTCTAAATTCTGAAACATCAATTTGCTAAATTTGCTATTGCAGAGTTGGGTTTACATATATCTAAAACTATTTATAAACGAACGGATCGGATTATAGGTGATATAAGGTATTATTGCATTTACATATAAGGAGACATTTTTAAAAGCAGTAACTCGTGTTTGATTTTCGTGTGTAAAATTTTATCGGACCAACATTAGTTATACACCACGAAAGTAGGAGACTTTGCCCTTGTAGAAGGAAACAAACTCTCTAGAAACGATATAATAACAATGTAATTAGGGATGGAACGGGGCATGGATTACCCTCCCCATCCCTGTTTAGAATTATATTCTCCGTTCTCGTCCCTATCCTTGTTTCTGTTTAAATTTTTCTTTGTTCCCATCGGAGAATCCTCATTCCCGTTATTTTTTTCCATTTAAATTCCCCAACGGAGATTTTTCATTCCCGTTAATTTTTCTCATGCGTAATATAACCCTAATTAGAAAATAGTTTATTCACAAATCACAAAACTTAAGCATATGTAACCAAAAACATGGTATAGATCAGCTAACTAACAATATATCCAACCAAATACAAGCATAGAAAAGATAGTTTAACATCAAGTACCCATTCAGTACGTAAACAACTCCAAATAATAAATATTCTTAATCATTTAAAAAACCAACAAGTAATACTAGTAACAAAGTTGAAATCCTAATTCAAATTAAGCAATGGTCGATAGTGAATTTAGCTCTTTCGGCCCTTCAGACGGGGACGGGAGCGGGGGTGGGGCGGATACCGGAGCGAGGACCACTATCTCTAATCCCGTCCCCATCTCTGCGGCAGGGATATTATTTCCCCCATCCCTGCCCCCGTCCTCGTATAAAATCCTCGTCCCCGTAGCGGGGATACCCGCGGGGAATCCCCGCCCCGCTGCCATCCCTAAATGTAATAGTTTAACACAGCTAGCGTGATCAATAAATAGTTAAAGCATGCAATTGGTAAAACAAAAATTAGTTTTTAAAGGTGAACAAGTGATTGAAATTATAGTGTTATATACTGAGGGCATTCTCAATCTTATAGAGAGAATCTTGTCCCTAAATTTTCTTTATTTTCTTCTTCAAATCGAATTCGTAATCGTAAAATATCATTTTTTCAACTAACATTTTCTATAAATAATTTGTAGCTTAAATCTAAGATTCTTTCTATAAAAGAATAACAAAATTATATTTATACTCTTAAGAGTATCATGCATAACTTTTAAATATAGGATTTTCCCATCAACTTAGTAAAAACAACTTTTTATCTCAATATCCATACTATTGGACACTTGGACAAAGTAAAACAAGACAATTATATTTAGGTAACTACTTTATAATATGATTATGTGTACATTGAATGTCACCAAGGATCTGTTTGGATTCCAATTAAAATGCATTATCTTAATTTAATGCATTTTAATGTATTATTTGAGGGAATCCAAACAGACCCCAAGAATGGTCAATTGGTGCATCTCACATCGTCAATGTAGAGAAGTTTGATGATGCCATTGAATCGGGTGATGCTAGAAGAATCCACTTTGGCATTACGGGGAAGTAAATGTCCAATTGTGAGTTTAATAGGAAAGCCCTAAAACGTATTATGGAACTGCTATGAAAGCCAAGGAAAGGCTTAGTAACCAAAGAGATTGAAAAAAACATCTTCATCTTCCAATTCTTTGTTGAGGAAGATAAAAGGTGGGTCTTGGTCTTGGAACATCAACCGTGGAACTTTAATGGAAGTCTCCGGCCCAAAAGAGAAAGAAAAACCAGAGGAGTTCAGTTTCAAAACGACGTCTTTCTGGGTAGAAATTTGCAATGTCCCTTTCAACATAAGAAACCCCAACTTAACAAGGAGCGCTAGAAATAAAGGTGGTAGTTTTATAAGCTTTGAAGAAAGCCGGGCGCAGAAATGGGACTCGACCATGAAGGTGAGAGCTGAGGTGGACATCACCAAACCACTGACTAGAGGAATGAAGGCTTGTTTTGGCAAAATCCGTCTATTTGGCTACAATTCAAATATCAATCTATGCCTGACTATTGCTACAGATACGGCTTGATAGGCCACATTGACAGGAAATGTGAGATGGGGGAAGAGGAAAATGGTGACCATGAGGAATAACAATATGGGCCATGTCTACGATCTTCTCCAAAAAAGGTCTGTTTAAGGGAAGACAAGGAAGAGATAAAGGCAGAAAAGAAGAATTTTGATATTTTCCTACATGAGAAAAAAAAGGGAGATATGAAGATACAAAGAAAAAACTGGAGGCCAATAAGATGAGCATGAAAGTGGTACGACCGAGAGATAGAGAACTGCAAGAGAGTGAGATGAGACACTATACAACAGTTGCTATGACATAACAAAATGAAGGCAATGAAACATGGATGCAACCTCCTCTGGATAGTAGGGAAAATCTAATACAACTGGCTTTAACACCAAGTAATGAAGCAGTCGTTCCAAAGAGTGTCAAGGCTTTGAAAGCCTAGAAGAGGTTGGCATGGAAAAGTATGACACCACAAATACAGAAAACAAAGGCAAAAAGGGTAAGAGGAAAGCTTGCTCTGCAGAGGATGTGATGTAAATAGAAGAAACTAAAGTAGAGGGAGAGAAGACTCATAAGACCAGGAAAATGGCAATGGATTAACTTTGGAATAGAGATATTTGCGGAGGTTGGACAAATCCAACCCCGCCAGACGCCATGAGTTATCTAAGCATCAACTGTCGAGGGTTGGGCAACCCCAGTGCAATTATGTCCCTCATGAAGATGGAAGCCCCAACCATGGTGTTCTTGTCGAAACAAAACTCAATGGTCATAAAATGCAAAGGGTGATTAACCAAATGCAGTTTTATTGTGGAGTTGTTGTTGATAGTTGTGGAAGATCCAGTAGTCTAGCGTTTGTTTGGCGTAAAGAGATAAAGTGTGTGTTAAGATCAATGTCATGTACAGTTTCTCTTTTAATGAAATTTTACCTTTTAAAAAAAATGTCCGTTCACCATATAAACATGGATGTTTTTTCAGAGGATGGCCAAATAGAATGGCGTGTGGCAAGCATCTATGGCTGGCCTGAAGTTGAGAACCGCATACTTACCTGACAACTTTTGAGATTGCTGAGCATAAGTAACAATGGTCCATGGATGTGTATGAGATATTGCAAAATCATAAAAAAATCAGGAGGAAGTGAAAGACCTCATAGGCAAATGGATGCTTTGAGGGAATGCTTAGAGGATTGTGAGCTTACATACCTAGGTTTCTTTAGGCACAAGTTCACCTTTGATAACTGAAGAGTGGGGACACACAACATCCAGTGCATGTAGGATTGGTTTGTTGCCAACGAAAGTTGTTGTTCACGGGAGAAAATTCAAAAAATGGTAGAAAGGTTTTCAGATTTGAGGAAAGATGGGTAGGAAAAGAGGAATGTAGAGAATGTTAGGATATTAGTGCTAAAGATATTATTCATTACCTTGTATAAAAGATCTCATATCCTTTACAAAGTCTTATCTTATATTTAGATAGATTATTTACTTGTACAATAAGCTAGAGAGAACCTCCTGTATATAAAATCATGTTGTGGTCTCATTCCCTCAAATCATCAAATTAATTCCCACAAATTACCTTGCTTGGAAGCTTCAAGTTGAAGCCGTTCTTATTGGCTACGGCCTCTACAAATTTGTTGATGGCAGCCATCCTGCTCCTCCTGCTACGGTCACCAAAGACTCGGTCACTACGCCGAACCCTGCCTACTCGACTTGGCTTCGCCAAGACAAACTCCTCTTCGGCGCTTTAGTCGGTACTGTCTCGGCCCCTGTCAGTGCTCTCCTCTCGACAACAACCACCTCACAACAAGCATGGGATCTCCTCTCTCGGACCTATGCTCGTCCCTCTCGTGGTCACATCAAACAACTCAAGGATCAACTCCGGCACACCACCAAAGGCATCATTTCCATTGCTGACTACCTCCACTCGGTCAAGCGAATTGTTGACGAACTTGCTATCCTTGGCAAACCCATGGATCTCGAAGACGTCACCGATCGCATTCTTGACGGCCTCGACCCCGACTACCAACCGGTTATAGATGTTGTTCATGCTCGTGATTCACCCATCACCTTTGACGAACTCATGGAGAAGCTCATTACAAAAGAACTTAACCTTAAACACAAGTCCCCATCACCGTCCTTTCCCGCTGTTGCCCACACTGTCTCTCGACGCAACCCCTCCTACGCACCGCCTCGCTCACCGCCCTCACCTCCCTCTCCCAACTCTCCCTCCCATTCACTTGCTGCTTCCTCCTCTCGCATATCGCCTAAGCCTTACCTAGGCCGCTTCCAATGGTGTGGTCAACAAGGCCACTCACTCTCCCGCTGCTTCACCTTCCAGCGCCAACATCCTGCCATAACTGTCCCTCGCCCGCCTCGCCTACCGCAATCTGCTCAAGCCCACAATGTTGCCTCCACACCCACCTCCCCCAACTGGCTTCTCGACACCGGCGCTACGCACCACATCACCCATGACCTTGCCAACCTTTCCCTTCATGCCCCATATGATGGTACTGATGAGATTGTTGTCGCTAATGGCTCTGGACTTCCGGTTCAAAACACTGGTTCCAGTTCTCTTCCCTCTTCTACACACTCTTTCTCTTTGTCTCATGTTCTTCATGCTCCTACTTCACACCACAATCTTATTTCTGTCAATAAGTTTTGTCATGATAATCATTCCTCCATTGAATTCTCACCCACTTCCTTTTGTGTGAAGGATCTCACCACCAAGGTCCCGCTCCTAACCGGTCAAACCCGTGATGGTCTCTATGTGTGGCCTTCCCCTCCAGTCGCGCCACCTACTGCTTTCGAGTCATCCCTACCACCTCCTCCTTGGCATCATCGGCTTGGACATCCTTCTACCAAAGTTTTTCAACTTTTGTCTACTAGAATAGGTTTCTCCAATTTTATTTCCACTCCATGTAATCCATGTCATATTAATAAAAGTTAGAAATTGCCTTTCTCTAACTCTTCTCTCACTAGTACTACACCTCTCCAAGTTATTTTTAGTGATGTCTGGACCTCGCCTGTGCACTCATATGATCACTTCAAATATTATGTGGTCTTTGTGGATCATTTTTCCAAGTATATATGGCTTTATCCTCTACGAAAGAAGTCCGATGTCTTAGCCACCTTTGTTCGGTTCCGTGCCCTTGTAGAGAAATTCTTCTCTAAACCGATTGTCACCCTCTATTCGGATAATGGGGGTGAGTACCAAGCCCTAGCAACATATCTCTCGACACATGGTATTAGCCATCTCACATCCCCACCCCACACCCCTGAACACAATGGGTACGCCGAACGCCGTCATCGCCACCTTGTTGAAACTGGGTTAGCTCTCCTCTCCCAAGCCCATATGCCCCTCGCCTACTGGCCTCATCCTCTCTCCACTGCCGCATACTTACTCAACCGTCTACCAACCCCGACACTCTCCAACACTTCCCCTTATGAAACCCTCTTTCATCAACCTCCAAATTATCATCACCTCCGAAGTTTCGGTTGCCTATTCTACCCATGGCTTCGCCCCTACACCTCCCATAAGCTTGAACCTAAATCTCGTCCATGTGTATTTGTTGGCTACTCCCCCACCCAATATGCCTACTATTGCCTCGACCCCGACTCAAACCGCGTCTTTGTCTCCCGCCATGTCAAATTCTGTGAACACACATACCCCTTCTCCAACCGACCACCATCCACCTCACCTTCCCCTGCCTCATCCCCACTTGAAGAATGGTGCACGCTCGACCTCCCTCTCCTCTCCACCACTCCAGCACCCTCCCCTCCTGTCCATGCTCCACCCCCCTCGAGCACTACCTCCATCGACCCTCCCTCACCATCGCCTTCGCCCCCACCACTCACTCCATCACCAACATCTCCTCCTCCTCCACCACCGCCTCCATCCAGACCTATCATCACTCGCTCCCACCATAATATCTACAAACCAATCCAACGCCTCAACCTCTCGGCTGCCTTATCCCCCACCGAACCCAAAACTTCCACACAAGCTCTTAAAGACCCCATTTGGAGACAAGCTATGGATGAACAGTTTCAAGCCCTTGTGAAGAATGACACCTGGATTCTAGTCCCTGCCTCCCAAGCTCCCAACATCATTGGATGCAAATGGGTGTTTCGCACAAAATACAAGCCTGGCGGTTCCATTGAACGGCACAAGGCACGTCTTGTCGCCAAAGGATTCCACCAACGCCCTGGCCTTGAATATACCGAGACCTTCAGCCCGGTTATCAAACCTGCTACTGTCCGACTCATCCTTAGCCTCGCCGTTACCCACGCTTGGCCTCTTCGCCAGCTCGATGTGAACGATGCTTTCCTCCAGGGTCGTCTCACCGAGCAAGTATACATGGATCAACCACCGGGGTTTCTTGATCCTGCCTACCCCACACATGTGTGCCATCTCAGGAAGGCCATATATGGTCTCAAACAAGCGCCCCACGCATGGTATTCGGAGCTCCGCAATTATCTCCTACTGTCCGGCTTTCACAACTCGGTCTCGGATGCCTCGCTTTTCTATCTTCGTCGTGGTCCAGAGGTTCTCTTTCTCCTTGTTTACGTTGATGACATCATCGTTACCGGCTCTTCGCCGGCCCTGCTGCACTCTATCCGTACCGGCTTGGCACAACGCTTCTCCCTCAAGGACCTAGGTCTCCTTAACTACTTTCTTGGGGTGGAAGTCCAACCTTGTAACCGTGGTCTGTTCTTAAACCAGAAGAGGTACATATTGGAAATTCTTGAGAAGCACTCCATGCTTGATGCTCGTCCAGTCTCCACTCCTCTAGCTCCGGACAAGCCTCTCTCTCTTGATGATGGTGAACCGTTATCTGACCCCACACAATATCGCCAAACCGTGGAAAGTCTACAATATCTCTCCCTCACTCGTCCGGACGTTGCCTTCACTGTGAATCGCCTCTCTTAGTTTATGCATCGTCCGAGCTCGTGTCACTGGGCTGTTGTCAAACGCCTTCTTTGTTACCTTGCAGGCACCGTCTCCTCGGGCATCACCATCCACAAAACCTCTCCGCTCACTCTTCATGCGTTCTCTGACGCAGATTGGGCTGGAGATAAGACTGATTATCACTCCACTGGTGCTTACGTAGTCTATCTTGGGCATATCCCCATCTCTTGGAGCTCCTGGAAGCAGCGCACCATTGCTCGGTCATCGACGAAAGTCGAGTATCGCACAGTTGGCTCCACTGCTGCTGAGCTTCTCTGGGTTCGTAATCTTCTGCTGGAAATTGGGGTCTCCTTACCCACGCCTCCAGTCATCTACTGTGACAACATTGGCGTGACATACCTTGCTGCGAATCCCGTTTTCCACTCTCGCATGAAGCACTTGGCTCTGGACTATATATCACTTCATTCGACAATTGGTACAATCTGGCCAACTCCGAGTGACCCATGTTGCTAATGATGATCAGCTCGCAGATGCCTTAACCAATGCCTTACCTCGGTCTCGCTTTAGCATGCTCATGTCCAAGATCGGACTCTCATCACCGGCCGTCCGTCTTGCGGGGAGATGTTAGGATATTAGTGCTAAAGATATTATTCATTACCTTGTATAGAAGATCTCATATCCTTTACAAAGTCTTATCTTATATTTAGATAGATTATTTACTTGTACAATAAGCTAGAGAGAACCTCCTGTATATAAACTCATGATATCAATACATACGTACTAAGCTTCTCTCAATCCTTGCTATCCTTACAGAGAAGTCATTAAGAAGGCGTAGAGGGAACATGAGGATGTCATGCAAAAATTGATGAGTGTGCCAGAGAGCTTGTTGAGTCAATGACTGCTGAGAGGAAAATCAGGAAATTACTAGACATCAAGAGGAAAAAGCTCAGAGAGCTAAATACTGGGAATCTCACTATAGAAGAAATAATTCAAAGAAGGAAACTGATAGAAGAGATTGCGTGCCTAATAGTTGAAGAAGAGAAATTTTTTAGAGGCAGAGAAGTAGAATCTTGCGGCTAAAAAAGGGTATAAAATACAAGTTATTTCCACAGAAAAGAATCTATAAGGAGAGACAAAAACGGTATTAAAAAGTTGAAAAATGAGCAAGTGGAATTCAAGACAGAGAAAAAGGAGATCCTTGACATTGCAGTTGCTTACTTCATAAACCTCTTTCAGAAGTCACATCTAGTTGACATGGATAGGGTCATTGAGGCAATGCAGCCTATGGTTTTAGAAGAAATGAATGACAACCTCTGCAGGGAGGAAGTGGTGGAAGCACTAAAGCAAATTCACCCGTTTAAAAGAACCAGGACCAGATGGTATTGTGCCCTCTTTTTCCACACATATGGGTTTTATAGGTGATGAGGTTGTTAATGAAATTCTGAGAATCCCAAGTAGGGGAAATACGAGGCAGGAGATGAATGAGACTTTTCTTGTGTTGATTGCCAAAAAAGAAGAAATCACCCTCTGCAATGTCATTTACAAAATCCTTTCTAAAGGCGGTGGCTAATAGACTTAAATCTTTTGTGGATGAGATTATCGACCCTAGTCAAAATGCTGCAGTAAAGACAACACTAAGAGTCCATGGTAGAGACATCCGGCCATATATACTTGAGAGTTGAGATTACCGACATATGTGGGAAGATCAAATAGAAAGATCTTTAGAGTTGTCAAAGACAAGATTGAGAAGAGAGCAACTGGCTGGAGAGCACATTTATCATCAAAGACTGGAAGCTAGGGAAATTCTAATCAAAGCTATCACGCAATCCATCCATACATACACGATGAGCCTTTTTAAAATCCGACATACTTTCTGTGAGGAGTTGCATGCCATTATTAACAGATTCTAGTGGGGTCAAAAAGATAAAGAGAGGAAGATTCACTAGTGCAACGCCCATAAATTATATGTTCCAAAGAAGGTGGTGTTAGGGAATCGACTCTTCCTAGAATCCTTGTACACTCACTGAATCCCACCGAAACAAAGACGCAATATACAAAAGCGACATTGTATTATATAGTGAAAATGTACAAGAGATATTATACGAGTAGCTCACTACACTCTATTATATAGAACACCCTCACACAACTTCACCCGCACACACTCGAGCACACCACTCACACTAAGTCTCTTTTGCTCGATTCACAAAATGCATTACACAACTTCACCCGCACACACTCGAGCATGGCTAATATCTTGAGAGCAAGGTACTACCCCGATGGTAATTTTCTGAATGCCGAAGTTGGAAATCGACTGAGCTATCTTTGGCGATCGATCTGCGAGGCCAAATGGGTTGTCAAGAAGGGCATGAAATGGCATGTGGGTGGACACTAATAGAAGCTACTTAGTTATGAGACAAACTGCTAACCATGACCCCCTTATGAAAGTATCTGAATTAATCTCTGATGATGGTTATGTGTGGAATGATGCGATGCTATCCTCTACTTTCCTCCCTTTTGAAGCCCAAACAATTAGAGCTATTCCCCTTGGCTACTCTCTCCCTCGTGATAAACTGATTTGGGGCTGGAGTAAACATGGGAACTATACTGTCAGATCAGCTTATCAGGGAATTAAAGGTGATTTTGATGCAACCGGAAGTAGCTCCAATGACCATAAAAGCTACATGCTCAATATGATCCTCTCTTGGCGGAAACTAAAGCTATGATTCGTGGTCGATCTCACAACTTGTTGTGACAATTTTGCCCTTGAATTAGCTCGGTATGAGCCATGGGATTGGAGTTTGCAATTCGGATCCACCTTCTCATGTAAGTACGCTTCTGTTGGAGCAGTTAGCTAATGGAAGGGGATTTTTAATAGCATCATATGGAAAACCGTGTGAACAGTTGCTTTTTTGTTATCTATAAATATATAAAGTAGACTAAGGGTGTAATTAATGTCCAATAAATATGAGAAATTATCTCTTATTTTTTTTTGTTAATCTTTCAATACAAACTAAATCATCTAACATAGCTCAATGGTTAAAGACACTCTCTTAATATAAGATGTCTAGGGTTCAATCCCCATTTTTAACAACTTTGTTTTACTATTTTATCTTTTATTATTTTTATATTTATATTAATTAGTTATTCAAATCTTTATATCTATCTATAAATATATAAAGTAGACAGTTCATTTAATGCCTCATAAATTCCATCTCATTTTATTTTACATTCCACTAGAAGTTAAATATTCTATTTTATCTCAATGGTTTAGTGAAGAGACTTCATAAAACAAAAAGTTTAAAGTTTAAATTTTTTTTGAAACAATTTGATTTTTGATATTTTTTCCCTAAACGTAAAGAGTTATTTAATTTTTTAAATCAAGCACTAAAGTCTATAGTACTTGACAATTATCTCAATAAGTAAACCTAAAAGTAACATTATAAAACCGAATAAAGAGAAAACAAACCTAAAAAGGAAATACGAATACATTTATTGTCTTCTTCGTACCAAATAAAAACAATGTGAGATTTCTACCAAAAAATAAACAATTTGAGGTGGTTTGGTAAATGCGATTGAAAAATTCATATCACAATTAGAATATATATTTTTGTTTGTTTTATGGTCTACTTCATGCCTAGCTAAACAATTTATTTTTTTACTACTCATAGTTACATATATAAATCAAAATCTCTATACAACATAAAAATACATAATTAAATGTAAAAAATATATCAAAATTAAGACATTACAAATCCAAATAACATAATTCGAATATACAATATTGTATCCACTTGAGTACCAAAACAAATATTGTGCAACCTTACAAACTCTTCAAAAGTGTTTTAATGGAGTTTTATACGTAAATCTTTCTAGGCCAAAATCAGACAAGGCCCAAATCTGGTTATACATCTATCTATATCTATCTATAAATATATAAAGTAGACTAAGGGTGCAATTAATGTCCAATAAATATGAAAAATTATCTCTTATTTTTTTTGTTAATCTTTCAATACAAACTAAATCATCTAACATAGCTCAATGGTTAAAGACACTCTCTTAATACAAGAGGTCTAGGGTTCAATCCCCATTCTTAACAACTTTGTTTTACTATTTTATCTTTCCTTATTTTTATATTTATATTAATTATTTACTCAAATCTTTATATCTATCTATAAATATATAAAGTAGACAACTCATTTAATGCCTCATAAATTCCATCTCATTTTATTTTACATTCCACTAGAAGTTAAATATTCTATTTTATCTCAATGGTTTAGTGAAGAGACTTCATAAAACAAAAAGTTGAAAGTTTATTTTTTTTTTGAAACAATTTGATTTTTGATATTTTCCCCCTAAACCTAAAGAGTTATTTAATTTTTTAAATCAAGGACTAAAGTCTATAGTACTTGACAATTATCTCAATAAGTAAACCTAAAAGTAACATTATAAAACCGAATAAAGAGAAACAAAACTTAATAGGAAATACGAATATATTTATTTTCTTCTTCGTACCTAAGGAAACAATGTGAGATTTCTTTTAAAAAAAAGACAATTTGAGGTGATTTGGTAAATGCGATTGAGAAATTCAAATCACAATTAGAATATATATTTTTGTTTGTTTTATGGTCTTCTTCATGCCTAGCTAAACAATTTCTTTTTTTACTACTCATAGTTACATATATAAATCAAAATCTCTATACAACATAAAAATACATAATTAAATGTAAAACAATATAACAAATTTAAGACATTACAAATCCAAATAACATAATTCGAATATACAATATTGTATCCACTTGAGTACCAAAACAAATATTGTATCCACCTTATTAGGATTAAATTACAAATTATTTTAATGTAATAATTTAACTAATCACTTAAAAATTAAAATATTGCTTACCTCATTCAAGTTAAAACAAGCTAATATAATGTTCATAAAACTCTCAAATCCACTACCAACATTCAAACTTAAGCACCTAATTTTAATGCACATATTGAATTTTTCATACTTATTGTAATGTTGTTTTTCATAACTCTAAACGACTGCTTTTCAATTTTGACGTTACAAACCCCGTTTAGTTCTGCAACCCTTCAAGTGTTTTTGTGTAAATCGGAACAATTTATAGAATCTAAATCAACGAATATTGATCAACTATCAAATTCAATATAGGGAGAAAAACAAGTTAATGGATGATTATTTGGCATGATAAGTTTGTCGCAAACACTATCTTAAAATTGTAACTGATTTGAAAAATGTGTAACATATTCCCCTATTAAATTGTCTATAATAAATAATAATTATGTGTCACTTAAGAAAAAATATTATCAATAATAGTATATATTTTTTGAAGAAGTAATTAAGAAGATGATTAGAACATGAAAAAGTTACCATCGAATTGCAACATCAAGAAATTGAAAAGTTCATTTATACTTATTGGTAATATACTTATATCAATGATAATTATGACAACCTTAGTAATATTCGAGTCATTCAAACTCACTCGGACATCAACTTTGACGGGAAAGAATAAATTTAAAAACGCTTGCATGGTCGTTTAAACTCACTTGCACATAGCTTTTATATGGAAATATATTTCATTTTTTAAAGAAATGAACTCATTTAAGATATTAGATTAAAACATTATTTCAATTTATAGTAATATATTTTGTTGTGACTGTTACATCTTCATTACATGTTTCTAATGTCAATTAATCACATTTAAATTATAGATCGTAACTTCTTCTTTTCATATTTCAAACTCCTAATTAATTAGAGGCTGGTTTAATGTAGATGACAAAAGAATGTGAACATAAAGAGAAAATTTACCTCTATATAAAGACCATACAGATACAAGACATCCATTCCAAAAATAAAAGATCTCAATCCACATCTCCATTTTTGTATGATTTTCTTACACCTTATTCCTATAATTGCTTGGATTAGATTTTATATGATTAGTTTATTGATATCTATTTTATGAGTTGTAATTGACATTTTGTATGTTTATTGTTCCCCATTTTATGAAATGGAATTTGAATTGATATTTGTGTATTTTTTTGTTGATATTTTGTTCAATGACAAGTATAATCTCGATGCTCATTCACATGAGCCAAATTGAAAGCTTAAACTATTTTATTAGCTCTGTTCTTTTTTTCAGAATACTTTTTCCCATAAATTGTTTAGCTTCAAGCCACAATAATAATATTTAATTAATTTTTTAAAATTTTTTTTGTATAATAATAACAAAGCCAATTATTACTACTCTTTAACAATTTTAAAACTAAAAATAAACATTTGTCAAATGTAGATTTTTGGGTGATTTTGCATTCCCTGAGGTCATTTCCTACCGGTATCACAAAGTTGTATATGTGATCAATTGGTAAACTTATATTAGTAAAGAAAAGAGAAATATATTTTTATTCTTAAATGAGAAAGTTTTAACTGATCGCTGAATTATTTACATGGCTATATGCAATAACAATATTTGATTTACTAAAGTGATAGAAATAATTGAGATCATGAGTATATATGATTATCGTGGTCGATGATATTGTCCACTACAAATGAAGGTTTTTTTTTACAATACATGTACTATAAAAAGTTAAATATAACTTATATTATAATATTATTTAATTATCTAAAATTATGATGTAAAATAAGAGATTCATTGAATAATAGCTTACGCAATAAACATTTTTTCTTGCTATATGTTTACTACATACTCCATAGGAGTACAAGTTTGTATTCATATATATACATAATTGATCATCAATGATTGTTATAATATCCTCTATCTTTGTGACTCATTTGTTAATTTTGAAACATGTAACCCCTTTTAATAAATAGATATAAGTAATAAAAACTATGATTGTAACTTCTTAACAACATTCTATATGTCAATTAATTATCGAATAACTCTTTCAAATACATGTTCATATTTAAATTTTTTTTGTAAATGGTGTGGATAAAATGAAGACCTATAAAATCAAATATAATAGATCATAATCTACTAAAGCTTATTACTATGTACAATCAAAGTGAGACAATGCTATCATGAGTAAATAATTTTTTTAGTTTCATACGATATTTGAGATCCATCTAAGAGTTGCAGATAAGATGTTTGATCTACTTAAAATCGTTTTAAACATGGTGATTGACAAAATAAGAAGGCAACATATTCTAAATTGTTATTTATTCTCTACAATAGCATCTAAGTGTGTCTTTTTGCATAAAAATGACAAATTCTCCAGCTTAACTTGGTGAACAAAAGTGAGTTGCTATTTGTGTACCTGTCATACTAAAATGTTCAAATTTATGTGAATGTTTGTGTTGTTAAAGCTGAAAATATTTTAAATATTTTTTTTATTTTTTTTCTCATTTAAAAACAGAAAAATAACCAATAAAATTAATATATATATACTTATGACCCGTGCGTAGCACGGGTATGCCCTCTAGTTTTTTTATAAAGGCAATGGTTTTGGAAACCGTTGCCTTTTTTATTTTTTATTTTAAATATCAACGACTGTGGCAACCGTTGATTTTTTTTAATTCTAATTTGTTTTGACATTGTATTTGGGTAATTTTACTGTATTTTAATTTTTTAGATTTTTGGTTGGGGATTTTTGTGATATTAAAAACTTAAGGATTTTTTGGTTAGGAATTTTGATTGTATTCTAAAAGTTTTTTAATTTTATTTGCAAAATTCACTTAAATTCTTATTTGGTTTAAACATTTAATTTGATATTAACACGAGTTGAGGCGCATTTTCATGTATTGGAATTTTTAAATTTTTTTGGTTGCGGTTTGGGTTTCTTATAGGGAAAAAAATGAGTTCGATTATACGAAATGAATAAAAAATGACCAAGTAGATATATGACGACACATGCGGAAAAAAGAGAAGAAAACGTTAAATTAAGGATGAGTGACTTAGTTTACCACTACAAAATGGTCACAAGCTCCAACTAAGACCACTACAAGGACGTTTGTAGGAGGGCGGTAACTTAATTCATATTAGCGACATAATTTTACACAAACCAATAATTTATTTTGACAATATATCACACAAACTCCCTAATATTATTTTAACAACATAATTTATATTTAACACAAACTATTATTTTTTGGATTTTTTTTATAAAAAAAATTAAATATCAGTGACAAAAATTTGATATTAAAAAAATGTAAACAGTTGAACAATTTTATAAACCGTTCAACTGAACGTCGTGTCAATGGTGTCTGCAGCAGTTAGGGGTGAGCACGGTTCGGTTAAACCGCTTTTTTCACCGAACCGGACCGAAAAAACTGATCCAAACCGAAATAATTCGGTTTGGGTTTCGGTTTTCGATTCGATTAAACCGAATTTAAAAAATAAAGCATGGATGCCTTGCTTATTGGGCCAGTTTAGTTAAAAAAGAAAGGCCCACCATTCTCTTGTTGAATCTTCCAATTCAGCCCACCTCCAGGCTCCCAGCTGTTGCCCTGCGTCCCGCCGTCTCCTTGAAATACCCCAAGGATGTTAGTAATGGCAAAATGGTAAATAAGATTTTTGGGATTTTATTAAATCAGAAAAAAGGAAAATTTAGGGGATAAAAATCAGAAATTTGGGGCAAAAATCTGGGTCGGTCTTCTTGTTCAAGGGCTCGCCATTTCTTCTTCTTCTGGGAGCTGCTCGATTCTCCGCCGCTGGGCACCACCTCCCTTCCTTGTTCTGGGTTCCGTCGACCGGTAACTGGTGCGAGGCACGGACGCTGCTGGTGTGAAGGTTCGAAGTGCTGTGTGACAGTTGTGTTGAGCTCCGGTCGTCCGCGCGGCCTGTAAGGAGTCGACTGCCTCTGTGCCACCGCTGCTGTTGCACCTTCCCGGCGACGTGAAGCTCGGTCCTGACGACGAAGGTGAGCTGTTGGGGAGACACGAACTGTGGTTGCGCGAGCTGCGAGCCACCATCGCTGGAACGAGACCGCGAAGAGCAGCTGCAGATCCGCCGCTGGTGTTGCTCCTCCGACGCCAAGAAGCCCCATCCCGACGGTGAGAGCAAGGTGACGACGAGGTAGATTTGGGGGTTTCTTCAATTCGATTTTTACAGAAAATTTTTGTTGAATTTCTGTGCTGCTGAATTTCTGGGTTGATAAAATTGGATGTTGGGCAGATTTGGTTGCTGAATTTGTTGGATTTAGTAGCAAAGGCATGATTTAATTAGAATTGGATTAATTATGGGTATTTTGCTGAATTTTGGGGGTTATGGACATCTTATATATATATATTTGATTATGGGCTGAATTCGGTGGTGGTTGTGCAGCACTTTGATTTGAGTTTGGGATTGAATTTGGGTATGTTTTGCTTAATTAATTGGAGGTATAATTTTAGGGTTTGAATTTGGGGGTTTTGTTAGTAGTGGATTTGTATGAGTAATTAATGCCAGAGATTTGCTCGGATTGATTTCGCAGGTTCGTTCGAGTTGGTTGGAGATTTCTGAGGTCGTGGTTGTCGAGCTTGAGGCAAGATAAATCTTGCTAACCCTTCGTATATTTTATAAAATTACTTTTGTCCCTATATTGATTCAGTAATTGATTTAGCCTTGTCTGAGTAAATTAATTTGGATTATTAGTTGTGAAATTTCTTGGTTGAATATGTGTGTTTGTCGACACCTGTGTGTGTTGGCGGTTGTGTGTTGGATTGTGTGCATAATTATTGGTCGTGCATCGGATACCAGTTGTGTGTTAGTAATTGTCTTGTGTTGTGGATTGATTAGATTATTTGACTATATAGTTGCTTGGATGAAATGTGTGTGATTATGTGATTTTGATAGTCGTATGTGATATTTGATTGATTGTCTGTGTGGTGGTTGAAGTGTTGTTGATTGTCTGTGTGGTGGTTGGAGTGTTGTTGATTGGAGGTCGAAGGGCCAAAGGTTGGAATGGATTTCACCAAACCGCGTATGGTATACTAGGTATACGCCTACGTCGTTAAGGGCCAAAGGTTGGAATTGATTTCACCAAACCGCGTAGGGTATACTAGGTATATGCCTACGTCGTTAAGGGCCAAAGGTTGGAATGGATTTCACCAAACCGCGTAGGGTATACTATGTATACGCCTACGTCGTTAAGGGCCAATGGTTGAAATTGAATTGGAAGTTAGGATTTAGGGCCAGGTGATGATAGCCTCACCAAACCGCGTAGGGTTTACGCCTACGTCGTTAAGGGCCAAGGGTTGGAATGGATTGGAGGTTGAATTGGAATGAATTGGAGGTGAAGACGGAGGTGTTATGATGGGTTAATTATGTGTATTTGTTGGTTGATTATTGTGATATCTATTATGTGTTAAATGTTTGCTGTGTACCTGAATAAGTGGCTATGTGATGAATGTTGATTATGTACTTGATTAAATGGTTGTGTTGGTAATTTTGGTTGTGTGATTGATAATTGGTTGTGTTGGATGCTGACTGTTATCAGTTGTGGTTGTGGGTCATCATTGGCCATTGGTTGTGGTTGTGAAATTTCGTGTGTTATAGTTGTTGATTGTAACCAGTCAAGGTTGTGAATCTCTGTTGATGTGGATACTGGTAGTAGCTAGTTACGGATAGAGGGGTGCATTGAGTTTATGAAGATGGTTAAGTGGATGTTGGGAAGGTTGGTTTCCCATCTTGAGGGTGTGGGCCAACATGGGTTGGGTTTGAATGTATGAGTTGCGGTCTATGTTAACGAACCGGCGGCATCGGAAGGGTGGCTGGCCTGGGTTTTTATTTTTGTTATGTTTATATAATGTGATGATTGTCTTGCTTATGCTTAAGTGATTGTTGATGCGAAAGTTAGATTGGATCGTTTTATTCGTTTATGCTGGTGATGAGATTGAGGATGGATTGATTGAGGTTAGTATAGTGAAGAGTTGGATAAGGATGAGTAATGAATAGTATGTGATAGTGTGTGTATATGTTTTGACGTGTGGTTGGTATTGGTCGGTTGATATGATTAAGTATAGTTATGATATTATATATATATGTATATATATTGTGTGGCGTGTTGTCGTTGTTGTGCGTTGATTGGTGATATATGTATGTGTTTTGAACTGTTTTGGCTTGAGGAGTTTTGCCAGTCTTTCGAGAGACTGACCAACTTTGGTTTACGTGCCGCGGTTGGCTGGGGTATCGGGTCCCCCAGTCAATCAGGCTTTGCAGGTTTGCAGCAACAAGCGGGTTCTGGATCACAGATGTGTCTTCACAGTGAAAGATTTAGTTTTGCATCAGATTTGAAATTTTTGTATTCGCTTCCGTTGTTTTGGATATAAATTGATGTATTAAACTGGTTGACATGATAAGTGTTGTTTTAAAACTTGAGCAGAAATTTTAATATTGATGACTTTTGTGAATTTGGGAGAGCTTTAAATTTCTTTTCTTGAAAGAAACCGCCTTATAGTCCTTTGGGGCTATGGCACTGTAGCACCTCTGGTCCGGGGTGTTACACCCATGCCCTTGCTCATCAGTTCACGTCGTCTTGCTCTTGCAGTTGCAAGTTGTGACTCCGTCGTTGCTGCCCCCACTTGCTCGTTGCTGCTGCTTGACGCGCCGTTGCGACTCCGTCGACGTTGCTGCCCCCAAGTTGCGACTCCGCCGTTGACGCCGCCGTTGCTGCCCCCACTTGATTCACGGCCAGACCCTTCTACAATGTTGCATTTTTTTCTGGACTGTCTCATATCAATTTGATGTAAATTTTTTTGTTACTATATATGGTTATGAAACTAATTTGCTTGATTAGATTGCTCATAAGCTTGAAATCATGAATCAAGTAAAGGAGCCGCTCAAGTCAAGTTTGCTGAATGGGAAATGGGAACTTTATATACAACATCGCTCAAGTCGAGTTTTTCAGTTTTTAAACCGAATCGAACCGGTTTCGGTCCGAACCGACCCAATATAATTCGGTTCGGTTTTCGGTTCAGTTTTTTGGGAATTTCAGTTTTCGGTTTTTTTCGGTTCGGTTCGGTCCGGTTCCGGACCGATGCTCACCCCTAGAAGCAGTATTATGGGGTGAAAGTAGCTGACACCAAAGAGAATAGTGCTTAACACTGTTGCATTAAAAAAACATGTGCACTATTGATCGGCACTATTTTGTAGTGTATTTCTAGGGGTTGTTACCAGGTTTGAGGTGCCATTTGGTTGGATTTAGAGCACAATTTGAGATTATAGAGTTAGAGCGGAAAATTGTGGTTTTGGTGGTCTAGAGGAGCTAATTGGAGACATCCAGAGGAAAAGAAGTTGACCACCTGAGGAGATGGCTAATTTCCGAAGAAAATGACGCGGAAGAGAAGAGGCCGCGACCGCGGCCAATAAACCGCGCCCGCGGCTAATGTCGGGAATTAATAGGGGCACTTCGAGAGCAAACCGCGACCGCGGCCAATAAACCGCGACTGCGGCCATACACGCGAGGCGAAGCAACTTAATTAAACAAGCCGCATGCTGCTTTTAAATGATGGGCCAAGTTGGAGGAAAGGCCCGTGAAGAAGAAAGGCCCATGAAGGAAAGAAACCGCGTGAAGTGGAGCGGGATTTGAAGCTGAAAAAGTGCTCCGGCCGTGACCGCAGCCACTAAACCGCGACCGTGGCCATACGCGGGAGGCGAGACGCTGTTCGATCCGAAGTTTATTTCCTTTTTCTTATTTTTGTTTTCCTTTATCTTTATTATTCCGAACCCTAATTTCTAATGGGCTTTTGTTATCTTTTCATTAAAGTTTTAGGGTTAGGTTACTTAACCTAATTTTTCCTTCATTGTTCATCATGACATATCAACGTTAGACCTAGTTTATTTTCATCGTTGTTTTTACCTTTTGCCCAGGCAGACAATTGAAGCCTTTGGATTGATTGGATTGTGAGTTTATTCCTTTACTCTTTCTATGACTGTTTTAATTCTCTCTCGTGTTTAATATCATTGATCATATATCGATTCCCCTTGATTTGTTGATTAGGAAATCAAATAGATTGTTAAAGTAGTTCCCTCTAGCTTGACAACCTAGAGAAATTAGTATTATGCTATTGATTCCCCTTTTCCATACAACATGTTGAGATTATTATTGATCATATTACTAAGGATTGGAGGATACTGGTTGAGAATCTAAATCCCTTAGTTTGTGTAGAGAATTAATTACATGCAATTGTATGACTGGTTGCTACACTTGCATGTACCTATCTATTCCTGAACTTCCTGCTGCTATTGAATTAAATCGTGAAGGTTAGTAGGAATTTGTTTAATAGTTAGGGTTATCAGGACTGGTTGGACTGGTAACTAATTCAGAACAGAGATTAGGACTTTCATGAGTATTGAGGACTAGGAATAATCAATGATCGATCTATCAATCTAAAGTATGGGTATTTGTTTGGCTGAGTTATTTCCCTAATTTGATTTCAAGTCTTTGCTTTTATTTATTTTGTTTATTTGTTTGTTTTTATACCGAAACCCCCCTTGGTTACTTGTTGGTATACAATTGCATCGTTGGAATAGTATTTGATTCTCTGTGGGATTCGACCCTTACTTACCAGACTATATTAGTTAGGTTTGTTTATGATTATTTTGTTTAGGTGTCACGACAACGCTTATCAACTATGCAAGTTTTTTGTAAATAGTATGCAGCTTTTTAAATATTGAAAATTACAAAAACGGCCCAATCAGTGTTGTATGTGCAATACACAAATGCACATACGGGTTGGATGTGCAACACATGCATAGACACTACAAATGTGAAAATCATAAAAGAAAAGACAATGTTGACATGCAAAAAAAAGAGTACACGCACGTCATCCGATGATATGCAATTCAAATAAGCACATGAATTGTACATGAGCAAAGCCAACATGTTCATCAACCATCTCTAAGCAAACCAACAACCCACAGTAGGTTTGGACGTGCATGGGTTAAATCGTTTTATTTTTTAATACATTCACGTAAGCTATTTATCCCTTATTGCATGTTCATACAACTGTTAAAAATTTATTAGGTTGGGTGAAAAATGATAGTTAATATTAACCCTAATATCGTATGGAAACTATACGTTATAATAGACCGAACAAGAAAAGTGATGTATGCCTTTATTTATTTTCAATCACATAAACCCTAATATCACAACAAAACATAGAAATCGCACTTTAACCCACTCTTTAAATCTTTATGTTATTAAAGTGTCATTGGAAACAATGTCAAGCGATAGTGATATAAACACGGTGGATGAGCTACGTAGTATATATTACATGGTATGTTTCGATATGAAAGTATGAATGTAGTATTTATTGGTTTAATCAATTCGAATGAAGTGGTAAAAAGCTCGTATGCTTCATCTAATGGTATTTGAAAAGCACGTTCACATGTGCTGTGCATATTGGTTTTGCACATTAAGCATGTCTGTGCATGTTGATTTTGCATATCACGTGTGTCTGTGTATGTTGGTTTTGCACATCAAGCCCGTTTGTGCTAGTTCAACATGCACATCAAGCCTGTCTGTGCGAGAGCGTGAAGACGAGAGAGCTCTGAAGATAGAATAAATTTTGGACCAGTTTTGTAATTTTTAATAAAACAAAAAATGCATACTAATTGAAAAAAACTACATAGTGTAACCCCAAAAAAAAAAGACTTTATATTGCCTTAAGGTCCTTTCTCAAAATTTCTATATGTTGTCCTAATTTATTATTCATTAATCCAACACTTATTTCCTGATTAATTGCTACACATTAGATTCTTAGCATGACAATATAGCTGTTTGGTGGTGTATGTTAACTAATTTTACGGATAGTGACCATCCAAACACAAAAACTAGACATTTAATTTGCAGTTCAGGAAGACTAGTCAAATGTGTTTTAGTACATGGTTATATCCCATGCACGTCAATTGTATAAAGCAAAATAGTACTGTATATAAAGGATTACCAAACTTTGTGTTATAAGATGGATTGCCAAACTTAAAATATAGAAATATATTAACGCCGCACTTGCACATCGGTCTATTTACGTACGGTTCATTGCCCAGTGGGCTCTTAAGTAATCACTATATATACATTAAAACTAATTATAATGCTAATTGATAAAAAAAACTACATTTACGTAAACGTTAATCTTAATCTTGGGTTTAAAATTCATGACAAATAGCATACAAGTAATGTGATAATTAAACATATCTTAATTGTTAGACCACCCTCCTCGGGCCAGATACAACTCTGTATCCGTTAAATGGTCATTTTCATTCATCCAAATTAGCGGATAGCTTACTTCAAATTAATTACTATTAATCTTGGGTTTAAAATATTAATTTTGTTAACATGAAAGTGGGTGTAGTTATCATGAATTTAGTGTATTGGTAAATAGGGATATAACGTATACAACTATACAAGTAAGCAACACAAGCAGATATGTGCCAGTGAAGGACCGTAGTTGGTGTAACTACTAAATGTACTACAACTGGAACCATCCATATGTGCATCACAAGTAATTAAAAATAAGTTAATTACGCACCAAAAAAAAAACATAAGTTAATTACCAAATTTGCAACATATCAAAAATCGAAGACAGGAGATTTTCGTAATGTTAGGTAGACGAGTCATGGATAGAAAATAGTCAAAATATATTTCGCTCTGTACCCAAGAGTCACATATATCATCATCTTATTTACTATGTTATTTAGTTTTTAACCTAGAAGCGTTCGATCTGTAAATCTCAAGTTCGAATCGAAGCAAGCAAACACGCAAGAAACGAAAAGCAGTAAAGACACCAGATCTTGTTGACGCGGTTCGGGAAATCCCTACTCCGCGGAACCTCAGGAGAGGAGGTTCAGCCCGAATGCACTATCAGAAGCAAACCAGAACGAGTTGGTTACATGAGAGCAAAGAGCAAAAACCAAACACCGGAATCGAGAGAAGACAATGGAAACAAGCAAGAGAAACAGAAACAGAAGAAGACCAATGAAAGGGATTCGGCCCCCTCTCAAGGCTGAAGAAGCTTCGTAGACGATGACTTCAGAGATGGTGACCAAGATAGCCACCAGGAAACGCCGACGACGGAGGATCACCGGAGACGCTTCGCGTTCTCTTCTTCTCTCTCTTTTCTTTTCTCTCTTTCTCCTTTTCTCTCTCTTTTCTGGAAGCCGCGAGTAGTGGAATACAGTGCACAGTGAAATCAGAGAAGCTTATAAAGCTAGGTCAAAGCCGCGTCACTCAAAACGCGTCGTTTGATCAATCTGTGTTAAAGTTGTGTTTATCTCATCTGATAACTCTGGCCCAATAGGCAACTCTGGCCCAAAATCAGCTTCTGGCCCAAGTGAAGCACCAACCTTGTATCAAGCCATCAACCCGGTACTCGGCTTGCTAAACACGGTCCAATCCCATCGAACCCGGTTTGGTTTGCTCTTTAAATCCTCTATCATGCCATCCTAACTCTTATCTATGTTACAAAGATTGGAATAAAATACAACAAATGCCCTTCTAATCCAAACTTTACATAGATATTCTAGTACTACTATCTAACAGTGCATATGGGCATCCACTCTTGTCCGTCGTCGGTCCAAACCCACATCTCAATGAACATCATCGATGTGGAGACTGTCCCTGCAGAAAACAAATTTGTTAGAAGGGACAACCTTAGTGCCAAAGTCAGATGGATTAATGTCACCAGCTATCTTCACAACTTTTATTTGCTGTTTTTCCACTTCATCACAAATGAAATGGAATCTGACATCTATGTGCTTAGTTCTTTCATGATAGACATGGTCTTTGCAGAGATACAAAGCACTATGACTATCCATGTTTAGAATAGGCACATATGTCTTGTATTCTATCTCAAACAATATACCTTTAAGCCAAGAAGCCTCTTTACAAGCCTTAGTTGCAGCTATATATTCAGCCTCAGTTGAAGATAAAACCACAATTGATTGTTGTTGGGATTTCCAGGAAATGCAATTCCCAGCCCAAGTATAAAAGTAAGAGATAGTAGACTTATGGTTGTCCTTATTGCTGGCATAGTCTGAGTCTACAAAACCTTGCAGATCAGATCTAGAAGTGTGTTCAGTGTACACCAAACCAAGGTTTCTAGTACCAGAAATGTACTTAAGGGCATATTTCATAGTTGCCCAGTGTTTTTCACCTGGATTAGACATATACCTGCTCAACACACTTATTGCAAATGCCAAGTCAGGTCTAGTACATAACATGGCATACATCACAGAACCTACAACAACATCATAAGGTACATTCTTCATTTTTTCAATGTCAGCAGCAGAGGTGGGGCACATTCTCTTAGAGAGCTCTAGATGCCCTCCTAAGGGTATGGGGGAGGACTTAGCATGCAACATGGTAAACCTATCCAAAACCTTATGCATATAATTTTCTTGAGACAACTTTATGATTTTCATGTCTCTATCTCTAATGATCTTAACTCCTAAAATTTTTTGAGCAGGACCTAAGTCCTTCATGTCAAAATGCCTTTTAAGGTCCATTTTAGTGCCAGTTATAGCAGCTTTAGAACTACTAATTAAAAGCATATCATCAACATACAACATAATGTATATAGGAGACTTAGATTTCACATTTTTGAAATAGAGGCAAGTGTCATATTTGCTCCTTATGAAGCCCAGTTTTCTCATGAAATTATCAAACTTGATGTTCCACTTCCTAGGAGACTGTTTCAGACCATATATAGATTTCTTTAACAGGCAAGCATGCTCAGGTTTCTGTGTATCTATAAAGCCTTTAGGTTGTTTCATGTATATGGTTTCATTCAAGTCACCATGCAGGAAAGCAGTTTTAACATCCATTTGTTCAAGTTCCCAGTCAAAAACAGCAGTCATAGCAAGCAAGAGTCTCATGGTTTTATACTTAACAACAGGAGCAAAAATGTCATTATAATCCACCCATTCTTTCTGGGTAAAGCCCTTAGCCACAACTCTGGCTTTGTACCTAGGTGGTTCAAGATCATTAGCCCCCTCTTTAAGTTTATAAATCCATTTATAGTCTATGAGTTTAACATTAGTAGGTTTAGGCACCAAAACCCAAGTGTTATTAACATACATAGATTGAATTTCTTCATGCATTGCTTTTAGCCATTCATTTGAACTAGAACTTTTGACAGCTTGTTCATAGGTTTCAGGAGTGAAGGTAGCAACCATATCAGCAACAAGGAAGGCAAACTCAACAATATTGGCAGTGAACTTTCTATTAGGAATTCTTATCCTAGGTTCTCTATCCCTAACCAGTTGATAGTCTGCTAGATCATGCATGCTAGATTCATTTATTGTGTTATCATGCATAGCAGGAGAATCATCTGTAGTATTAGGGTCAGAATATTCACTTACTGCCCCACCTAATTGGTGAGGTTGCAGACCAGCACTTGAGAGTTCATGCTCATTTCCTTGTGTGCTATGAGGTTCTCCTTCTTCAGTGGGGTCTTCAGGTCCAGTGAAGTTCCCAGCAGAGGAGTGTCCTATATCAAACTCCTCTTCAAACATCTCTTGGTGGTCTTCAGGCACATAGAACTGTCCCAAAGGAGCAGTGATGCCTCTTCTGTCTTCACTTGTACCTATATTCTCATTAGAACTGGTTAGCTTATTTTTAAAATGAAATTCATGTTCATTGAAGGTGACATCTCTGGATGTTATTACTTTGTAGCCTTGAGGGTGTATAAGTAATAATTTATATCCTTTGGTGCCTTCAGGATAACCTAACATGACACACTTTTGGGCCCTAGGCTGCAGCTTTCCCTGTGAAATTTGGGAATAAGTAGTGCAACCAAAAGGTCTTAGGTGTGCCATGTTAGGCTTCTTACCAGTCCACAGTTCTTGTGGAGTTTTGAATTTCATAGCAGAGGAAGGAGATCAATTTATGAGTTAGGCAGCAGTAACTACTGCCTCTCCCCACATTGATGGTCTCAATCCAGCAGTTATAAGCATACATATGGCTTTCTCTAACAGTGTCCTGTTCATCCTCTCAACAGTACCATTCTGCTGAGGGGTGCCAGGCACTGTTAGATGCCTTTTTATACCATGTTCCTTACAATACAAGTTGAAAGCATTGTTACAAAACTCTAGCCCATTGTCAGTTTTTAAACACTTGAGCTTATAGCCAGTTTGAATCTCTACTATAACCTTCCAAGTTTTGAAAGAGTCAAAGGCTTCATCCTTGGTTTTTAACAAATGTACCCATACTTTTCTTGAGTAGTGATCAATCAAGGAAAGGAAATACTTTCCTCCCCCAATTGTGTCTACTTGAGCAGGCCCCCAGAGATCTGAATGAACATACTCCAGGGGTCTACTAGCAGTATAGGTAGATTTGCTAAAACTATGCCTGGTTTTCTTACCATAGATGCAGTTTTCACAGAAATCTAGGTCACAGTGATACTTGTCAATTAAGCCATTTTTGAACAAGTTTAATAAGCCAGTGTTGCTAATGTGGCCAAGTCTTTCATGCCAGAGTCTAGTATAATCAGAATCACCATACTTAATCACATCATAAGAAACATTCAATTCAGGAGAAGCAATAACATAATAGAGCCCTCCCTTATTTATGCTTCTAATAAGAACTGTGTCATTCCTAATCACATCCCTTATTCCATGATGAGTATTAATTTGGCAATTTAGATCATCAAACATAGATCCAGACAAAAGATTCATTCTTAAATTTGGAACCCACCTAACATTTTGAATCACCCTTATTTTTCCATCATGCATTCTTAGGAGAATAGACCCAATACCCTTAATAGACAGAGTAGTGTTATCACCAAGCATCACTTCACCACCATTTAGCTTAGACAGAGTAGCAAATAACCCCTTATGGGGTGTAGCATGCATGGTACAACCATAGTCAAGTATCCAGTCATTGTAAGCATGATCATTAGCAACAACAAGCAATTCATGGGAATACATAGGGTAAGATTCACACACAACAGAGAATCCAAAGTTATCTCTTTCTTTATTTTTCTCATCTCTAATTCTCTTGTGACAGTCTTTAGAGAAATGACCTTCTTTTTCACAGTAATAGCATTTAACTTTAGCCTTATCAGAAGTTTTGCCATTTTTCTCTTTATTTTTGTCCTCTCCAGAATTCTTTTGATTTTTCTTCCATTTTCCCTTAGCCATTAAGACCTCAGACTTAGACTCAGTTTTAGTGTCATTCTTAGTCTTATGATTAGACTTAAACACTTTCAGAACTTCATCCTTTTGTGTTATAGATTCAATAATCTTAGACAAAGTCAAGTCATCACGGCCATATTGAATGACATCTGTAAGAGTGTCAAACTGAGAGGGAAAAGAGTTCAACAACAAGACAACTTGGTGAGTTTCTTTTATCTCATCATCACATCTTTTTAGGTCTTGTGTCATTCTCAGAAAGTTATCAAAATTTTCATTCACAGTCAATGACACATCCATCTTGAATGTAAACAACTTGCACAATAGTGAAATACGACTAGGCAGGGACTTAGTAAGGAAAATGTTTTCTAAAGCCAGCCAGAGTTCTTTAGGTTTAGAGAAACTAACCACCTGACGAGCTACGTCGTCAGTAAGCCGTATCATAATTTCAGAGTGAGCCATCTCTTGGATATCTTTCATATCCTCATCTGATATTCCAATTGGCCACTCCTCTGAGATGGCTTTGTAACACTTTTCCTTTATTAGTATTGCCCTCATTTTCACTTTCCACATAGCAAAATCGCTATTCCCATCATAGGGTTTCAGCCTTATGCTTTCTGCCATCACAGACAAAACAAAAAACAAGTTAGTAAAGGCTAAGAACAAGTTTTACAGACAAGATCACAAGATCTCAACAGAACCAAAAACAAGAACTGCAACAATAGAGATCTCACAAGGTTCCCTTGCTCGATCAACACACGAGTAATAAGAGCAAACCCTAGAAACTTACAAGTTCCAATCACAAGATTTACATGCAACTCAACAGAAACATGTAAACACACAAGTCAACAGCGGAAGCCAAGAAAGATCAGAGACAGGCTCTGATACCACTTTGTTATTTAGTTTTTAACCTAGAAGCGTCAGATCTGTAAATCTCAAGTTCGAATCGAAGCAAGCAAACACGCAAGAAACGAAAAGCAATAAAGACACCAGATCTTGTTGACGCGGTTCGGGAAATCCCTACTCCGCGGAACCTCAGGAGGGGAGGTTCAGCCCGAATGCACTATCAGAAGCAAACCAGAACGAGTTGGTTACATGAGAGCAAAGAGCAAAACCAAACACCGGAATCGAGAGAAGACAAGGGAAACAAGCAAGAGAAACAGAAACAAAAGAAGACTAATGAAAGGGATTCGGCCCCCTCTCAAGGCTGAAGAAGCTTCGTAGACGATGACTTCAGAGATGGTGACCAAGATAGCCACCAGGAAACGCCGACGACGGAGGATCACCGGAGACGCTTTGCGTTCTCTTCCTCTCTCTCTTTTCTTGTCTCTCTTTCTCCTTTTCTCTCTATTTTCTGGAAGCCGCGAGTAGTGGAATACAGTGCACAGTGAAACCAGAGAAGCTTATAAAGCTAGGTCAAAGCTGCGTCACTCAAAACGCGTCGTTTGATCAATCTGTGTTAAAGTTGTGTTTAGCTCATCTGATAACTTTGGCCCAATAGGCAACTCTGGCCCAAAATCAGCTTCTGGCCCAAGTGAAGCACCAACCTTGTATCAAGCCATCAACCCGGTACTCGGCTTGCTAAACCCGGTCCAATCCCATCGAACCCGGTTTGGTTTGCTCTTTAAATCCTCTATCATGCCATCCTAACTCTTATCTATGTTACAAAGATTGGAATAAAATACAACATACTATTTATTTGCATTTGGCCATCTTTTCTTTTATGGTTCTTACATATAATCATCCATTAGTAGCGTTGTGTATCCGATCTAGACCGGACCAGAATTTTTGAGATGCTTGGACCGTAAACCGAATTGGACCAATATGATCCGGTCCGGTCCGAGATCGGATTAGACCATCAACCGTTTTTTTATATTAATTAAAAGTTAATATTTTTTATATTTTTATAACTATTTCTCGTAATATTAGACCATATATCTTGTTACTAATTTATTTTTATGATAAAAGTAATTTTTAATAATGTTATGAGATATTAATACATATAATAAGAATAAAAAATACGGTTCGGACCGAAAAATTCCGGATTCGGACTGGAAAATTTTGGGTTCGGACCAGACCGAAATTTTAGAATGTATATATGGACCGCAGTCTGGACATTTTCGCTCCGGTCCAATTATGTACACCCCTACCAATTATCTTCAATTTAAAAATGTTTTCGATCACGTACTTCACCCCTCCCCACTTATGTTATATCATTTGTTTGAAAGTAAATTAAATATCAAAACAAGCGCAAACCGTAAACCATTAACAACTCACCAAATATAATTTCACACCATATCTTATCGGTTTTAAAAAACGTTATAAACCACTAAATAAAGCAACAAAGCATATTCATATAACCTATTAATCAAAACTATTACTAATCAATTATACATCTAACCATCTCTCATGGCTTGAATATTGATAACATTATTCAACATTGTCTATGACATTATATTTATTGGGTCACCTATACAACATGTTAGAGGATTAACATAATATAGACTAAAATCAAAGTTGATGTTGATGGTTTTATGAATATTTTAAAAAATAAGGATAAATGATGTTTATATGTAAGAACCGTAAATAAGGGGTGGTTAAGTGAAAATAAAAATTAAGGGAGTTTATGGTTTTATGACTTTCGAACATGAAGCGAAATTTGCCTAAAAAACATGGATACCAAGCGAGATAAAATAAAACGTCGGATATCAACCATAATAACCTTAACCACATGGATTTTATTACCGAAATTTCCCTTATTTTTTAAAACTCCACATACTAATAATAAAAAATTGTGTTCCTTTTATCAACAATGATCACTTCACACTGGGTATGCCAAAAAACAAGTAAGTACTTATTCAAAGGCTTACTCATGGCCTCATGGGGTTTGAGAAAATATGTTAATTGCTTTGTAGCTAGATAGAGAGAATTCGTTCTCATGGGTAGTTAACATATATAATTTGAAAAAGTATCTACCAAAAGAATATAGAATTTGGAAAAGTCTTATCCATTCCAAGAGAATTGTTCATCTAAGGATATATACGGGGCTAGTGAAAATATATGGTACCTATAAAATATGGATACCTCTTAACTAGAGTTTAATCTTGTATTTGATCTATCTCAAGTGAGATTATCTAACTATACCTTGAAAACAAAACAAAGAATTTGGTTTTTAATTATCAGTCTAGTGATAAAGTATTGCTAGATTTCTTAATTATTGCGTATAACATTTGAGTACGAATCCTCTTGAATATGTTCTTTTTCGGTGTTTTAAATTGTGTCTCAATCATTCCAATTGGCCTATAATCCTTTTTAACTTTTTATCATTCAAGTTGATGTATTTTTTTATTATATTATCACCGATCAAATTGAGAATTTGATTTTTGGAAGGTCTCCCCCGAAGCTATGTTATGAAATATTCGATCTGGACGTAAAACGATATTAACTAGTTGAACCGGACGAACCACCAATTTCACAATATTTTCATAATGAAATTATATTTCCACATTCTTTATTCATTTCATGCAAATGCAAAGTTGCAACTTGTGATAGTTGAGGTAATTTTAATTGCTTCATAATTTTTCAATTATATGACAGCGCTGAAATGAAATCCAATAAATAAACAAATCTATAAAAAATGCAAGCAAAATACTGGGTTCCTAGTTGTGGTTTGAAAGGAACTATAGACTTACATTTCAAGATTTTTTAATGCAAAAAAATATATCGCTATCATTCTTAACTTGCTTGGAAGAAAGAAAGGAATTTGATCAAATGTCCTTCTCTATGCTATCCAATATCGGGGCTCTCTGTTTCCATGTACCAAGTACCAACCAATTTTACTTTGTATATCACACTTGTGTGAGCATATTAACTCGGAATAATATATTTAGGCGTAAGATAAATATTTGGTAGATGTTTTATTACGACATGCATTTCACAGATAATTAGTACGGCCTTTAATTATATTTTATGTTGTCCCGAGTTAAAAACTAAAACTTCAGATTTAAAAAGATATAATGTGTCAAAGATTATTTATTAAAATTCTAAACAAATATTCTGTTGAAATATAAACGTATCACATCTAAAGTTGTGACATAACTTGCCTAGTATATAAACTTGATGGATTACTCTTTCTATTTCCAATTGGTTTTAGGATGGAACCCATTAGGCTTATGTACTGGGCCTATCTGCGCCTATGCGCTCGTATCCGCACGACCCCCAGTCTACAGGCCCATGGACTTTCACATGATATCAGAGCTGGTTCGGTCCTAGGCCCCTTTCTTGGGTTGATTGAGTTTGGCTATAAAGAGATTGAGACATAACTTGTCTAGTATATAAGCTTGATGGACTCCTCATCCTATTGTCAATTGATTTTAGAATGGAATCTCATTGGACTTATGTACTGGGCTTATCTGCGCATATGCGCTCATGTCCGTACGACCCTCAGTCTATGGGCCCACGGACTTTCAGAGATTCATAGAATTTTGCTTAAGTTGGATTCTTAATTTCTTAGCGTATGTAATATGGAGATAGAAAAACCGTAATTCTACCTAGTATGTTAGTGGAGACAACGTAAGACATATTTCCTGGCGACATTATGCAAATAAGAAGAGTATCTAATTTTAGCTATAGATTAGGAAAAATATAAAGAGAAAAAACAAAATGGGAATTGAGAAATTCACTTTGACAACACTCCACATTTGTGAAGCAGCTGGGCCCCCCGAAGAAGCTCTCATCATCTGAGTAAACCAAACACCACTCCTTTTCAGCTACTGTACTATCTATATAAACAACATGGCCTTTCATTTGCTACTCCACCCACAAAAATCTCACTGTAAAATTAAGGCTTAATTACAACATAATTAAGCTCTTAGAGAAAGACATTCAAACAGAGATAATGAGGATCAACAAAAGTGGCTCTCTTCTCTCTGCTGCTCTGTTTCTTGTGGCCATTTCTCTTGGGCAGTGCCCTGGGCTAGCACTTGGAGCCACAAGACACTACAATTTTGATGTATGTGATCATATACATTCGCGTCGAAATAGTAGCTTTGTGCTTTCTTTTGTTCGTTTATGTAACGGTTTATCTATGCGCGTTATAGGTGAAGTTGAAAAACGTGACTCGGTTGTGCCACACCAAGACCGTGCTCACCATCAACGGGAAGTTCCCTGGGCCTCGTGTTGTCGCTAGGGAGGGCGATAATGTTCTCATTAGGGTTTCAAATCATGTCCAAAACAATGTTAGCTTGCATTGGTATGGTGCTATTATGGACAAGAAAACTTTGTCATATACAATGAACATGTTTTATATTTTCGTATTTTCTAACGCGTGTGTTGAATGACAAACTACAGGCACGGAATCAGGCAACTGAGGTCAGGATGGGCAGACGGCCCTGCGTACGTAACGCAGTGCCCAATCCAAACCAACTCGAGCTACGTCTACAACTTCACAATCACCGGCCAAAGAGGGACTCTTTTGTGGCACGCACACATCTCGTGGCTAAGGGCCACCGTATATGGACCCATTGTCATCCTTCCCAAGCGCAACGAGTTGTACCCGTTCCCCAAGCCTCACAAGGAAGTTGTTATAATGTTCGGTATATATAGCAACAATCTTGAATCTACACACACATCAAAGCTAACCACAACCATCTAATGTAACTAAACTAACCCTAAATCCTATGCAGGGGAATGGTGGAACAATGACACTGAGGCTGTCATTAGCCAAGCTCTTCAATCAGGAGGAGGCCCAAATATCTCTGACGCATACACCTTCAACGGCTTTCCCGGCCCATTATACAATTGCTCGGCCCAAAAAGGTATTACATAAAACTATTTACTAGTAGAGATAGATGTTTAGGGTACGAGTGTGTACATCTCAACCCTTCCAGACCCTACTTGTGCGAGATTACACTTATCAAGTTATATTTCTTGTAGAAACATATAAGTTGAGGGTGAAGCCGGGTAAAACGTACCTTCTCCGACTGATCAACGCTGCACTCAATGACGACCTCTTCTTCAGCATAGCCAACCACACCCTCACGGTGGTGGAGGCGGACGCCTCCTACGTTAAGCCCTTCACCACCAACACCGTTTTGATAACGCCGGGCCAAACCACCAATGTCCTCTTCAAAACCAAGCCCAATCCCGGCCCTGGCGCCACCTACTTGATGGCAGTCCGGCCATACTCCACCGGCAATGCCACATTTGACAACACCACCGCAGCTGCCATTCTAGAGTATCAAACGACGTCGTCTTCTTCCTCCTCCTCTTCTACTCCGCCTAGCAAAGCCGCGCTCCCGCCGCTCCCGACCATCAATGATACCTCCTTCTTCACCAACTTCACCGCAAAGTTCCGAAGCTTAGCAAATTCAAGGTTATGAAAGTTTATAAACTCTCTATTATAATATATATTCCCAATGTTACATACGCCAGTTTTCATAAAGTCACCTTGCTCTAGGCTAACTTTCTCAAAGCATCAATTTTATTTATTTATTTTTCTAATCAGTAACTAAAACAATATTTTTATAAAGAAATGATGGGTACATTAAAGGGCGTGAAAAATTTGATATTCCTTCCCTTTCACTTTCCAACATTAGAAATGTGTCATTATATTCCTACTTTGTCTATGTTCAACTCTCTCTACTCTTTACTGTCATGATTATAATTAAAAAAATTGGGTCAAAATTATAATTATTATTATAATTACAAAACTTGACATTAATAACATTTCTAATCCGTTGAATTTGAAAATTATAATAATTCCTCATTTTGTTAAACGTGGGAAATCAAGTTCCTGATAATTTGATATTTTATAGGATTTGTAAATTATGAAATTATGTTTGGTTCAAAATTATTATTTTTATATTAACATATGAAGTACGGGTATTATCACTTAAAAACACATGAATTATATTTTACCTATTTTTTCAAGGTAAGTGGCAATTCCTGTGATTTAGAGGAATTGTAACTTTCTTGAAAGTAAATTCTTACGATTTATTTTAGAACCAAACACATGAAATAAATGTAATTCCTGAGAAAATTTAACTTATTAGAAAGTATAATACGAACCAAACGAGTTGTAATATATTAACTTAATGATTGCACATATTGAAACTTCTATGCAAATTTTTAAAAATGTAGTATTTTAACTTAATTATTACATTTCTTAATATTTGTATCAAAGCTAAAATACAATCATTTCTTAACAAAGGGATATTATTTACCATAAATTACAAAACCAGCCTAAAATTCTGTGGTATTTATAATCAGGTTCCCGGTGAACGTTCCACAAACGGTGGACAAGCACTTCTTCTTCACGGTGGGGCTAGGCACACACCCTTGCCCAATAAACCAGACCTGCAAGGGGCCCACCAACACCACCAAGTTCGCCGCCTCCGTCAACAACGTCTCCTTCGTACTCCCGTCAACAGCCCTCCTCCAATCCTACTTCTCCGGCCAGTCCAACGGCGTTTTCACGGCCGACTTCCCGGGGTTCCCCGTGACGGTGTTCAGTTACACGGGGACGCCGCCCAACAACACGATGGCGGCGAACGGGACGAAGGTGGTGGTGCTTCCGTACAACGCCACCGTGGAATTGGTGATGCAGGGCACCGGTCTTGTGACTGCCGAGAGTCACCCGCTTCATCTCCACGGGTATAATGTGTATGTGGTGGGTCAAGGGTTCGGCAACTTCGACCCGGTTCAGGATCCGGTTAAGTACAATTTGGTTGATCCGGTCGAGAGGAATACGGTTTCGGTTCCCGCTGGTGGTTGGGTTGCCGTCAGATTCAGGGCTGATAATCCCGGTTAGTTTATTTATTTATTTTATTAACCGATAAATTTTGATTTTGTAAAATAGGTTTCAAAAATTGATTATCTAATTCATTTATGTCACATAATATATATATATATATATGAGCTTTCAGGTTGAAATAATTGTCACCCTCTATTGTATATTTAGATTTATTTGTTATTGAAATTTTAATTTTAATTTTTAAGTAAATTCCCAAAATGTGATATCAAATAATTTTGTGGTGGTTGTGAAAAAACAGGGGTGTGGTTCATGCACTGCCATATCGAGGTGCACTTGAGCTGGGGACTGAGAATGGCTTGGGTGGTGTTGGATGGGAAACTGCCAAACCAGAAGCTATTGCCTCCGCCGTCCGATCTTCCCAAATGTTGATCATGCGCTATTTCTACGGCTGAGATCGATCTGTCTTCAATAAAGATTTAAGCGAGATGTGCCCAATTCTTTTTTGGAATTTTTAACTTAATTAATTCCTTGGTGAGTTTTGTGTTTGTATTCTCCACACAGGGATAAATAAAAAAGAGAAGTGTAGATAAAAATAAAAAGAGAGGAAACCCAACTGATTTTGATTTTTTTTTGGGTGTGGTGAGTGGTGTTTGCATAAAGGGATACAATCCATTCCTCCTTAATGGAGCCCGGTTTTGTAACTTTTAATTCAATAAAATTTTGAAGTTTTCATATCAATGTATATTTCTCTTGTAATTTTGGATAATTGCATCGTTTATGAACTTGTGATTCATAACATCCTTTTTCTAGGTAGATCACTACATACATCATTTAACAAATATGACATAAACTAATTCATCAATAAGGTTTATATGCATACTAATCTTATGGTAAATAATGAGGAAGAACAATCAAACGTACAATATCAAAATGATTTTGTAATGCTAGCTACACTTGCATATGTGATACCATATATTTTATATATATAAGATCAAAGAATTTGGCTCTGGTAAAACAGGGATTTAGGATGAAACGGTAGTATAAATTACATCCCTTAAATTAGAAGTAAATCAAGGATCATGATTATTTTTTAAAAGGTGTATTTTGGTAGTGTGGTAGGCACCACACCTGATTGAATTTTGTTCACGTCATTCACCTTCCTTTTTACTTTTGCTTCTCTTTTTCATTATTTTCAAAAAACCGCTTCTTCAACCTCTCGTTATCTCATCCTTTCGTTTTCCGCTGTTCTCCTTCTTCTTCGTGAAGCGTCTCACTCTCTCACCGCAGAGATTCTCGCCGTCTTAAACCTTTCTCTCGCCTTGAAGCATCTCACTACCAGCGCCATCGTCGTTCTCCTCTCCATTCTTCTCTGTAAACACTATTTCATGTAGTATATTTGTTAAAATCTCTTCTTTTTACATATCATTTTAACGAAAATTTGTGTTTGATTTTGGGTTTTTTTTGGAATGTTGTTGACGTCTTGCTATTCTTGTGTTTATATGCATCTGCACTATTATTCGGGACTCCTTTTCGCCGTGAAGTCTATCGCCGTGAAGCAACTCGCCGATTTCGCCGTTCTCATCATCGGACTTGCTCTTTCAGGTTCGTCTTTCTTAAAACCCTAAAATCAAGTTCCTTTCTAAAGAAGTGTTGGCACTGATTTTGGGTTTAGACAGTCTGTTTATCTCATTTTTGCATGTTTATGGAATGTTCTAAACTCCCTAACACTAATATCAGGATTCTATCAGGTTTTGATTGTTAATAAAAACCGTTTGTCTCAAATAATTGTAAAGTAGTATACATGATTTCATTTTAAAGAGCTTTCTGTATACAAGAGTTCACAAACCGATTGTCTTTTGAAGAGCTTTCTATATACATGATTTCATTTTCTTTGTCGGGGTTGATAATTCATCAAATGATTTCGGTTTGTTGTTAGGTCATATTGTGCAAAGATGGTTAGAGGAATGCTGGAAAAAGGAAAAATTTCCCCGACTAAGAAGGATAAACTTTCCCCGAAAAAGAAAGATAGCAAGCGTCGAAGGCTTGTGAAAGGTAATTTTTGTTACTTAAAGCTCGATTTTTGGATGCAAATTAAATGATATTTATTTCAATGTGTGTGCATTATTCATGTTTTTCCAGTTTATATGCATGTATAGACATTGGATAAGTGATGTCATAGTGCTGTGGTTTAGTATTTCCTTTCTTATTATATTATATTAAGGATAATGATGGTGTTATTCATGCTGTTGTTGTTTTGAATTTTTTGTTGATCTTAGTTTAAATTATTTGCACGTGATATTCATGTATAACTACATGATTTTCATGGTTTCTAAGTTAATATTCATCAATCAGTTCATGTTGTTTTGAATTTTTATTTGAAAGTATTATTCATTTCTCATTATGTGATATTCATGTATCACTATGTGATATTCATGGTTTTTGAGTGGATATTCATGAAGCAATTTATGGTTGTCATATTTATAATGTGTTATTCATGATTTCATTAGTGTTATTCAGTAGAGAATAGTTGCATAAATTGCTTTTTTATTGTCTTTTTGAGATTGTTAGAAATAACCAATCTGTAATATCAATGATTATGTTATCAATGTGTTTTCCTCAGCTTATATTCTAATCAACTTAATATGTTTTACAGGCTTGCCATCAAATCATGGCCAAGAAGAATCACCAACACTAGAGTAAAACACATCTACTGCAAATGAATCTGGAGAACCCCCAAACTTTGAGCAAAACACACCTGATGCAAATGAACACGAGGAAACTTTGCCATATGAGGCAAACATAGGTGCTCTAGTTGTACCTGATGGAGGAGTTGCTGATAATCAAATTGTTGCTATCAGGTCAGCAGTTACTCAGTTAGTAGACGACTGAAGCTTCATGCTACTCGTGATATGTAAAATGCAGCAGTTGGCAATGTGGAATGTCCTGATGATGTCGATGTTGGTCATGTGGAAAAGTTTAAGAAGAGCAAGTTGAAGAGAAAGGCAATCGGTAAGTCAAATGAAATTATACTCTTATTATGTGAATTTAAATTGTACTTGTTAGTTTTGTTTATGTTTATTTATAGTTTATTCAGATGAAGACAGCGGGGAGGATTTTGATGAGGATGTCCTGTTGACTGTGCAGAAGTGCCAGTTGAACCTACAAAAGAAGAAGAATGTTGTTACACAGAAAAATACCGCAAAAGCTGATGCTGGTAAATGTTCATATTTCCATATTAGAACTTATTTAATATGTGACTTCTCATTATCCTTATCTAACATTTCGTGTTAATGTTTAGGTTTGAAGAATAAGAAGAGTAAGGACAAAGGGAAGGCCAAGATGGTTGAGCCCGAAATAATAGAGTCTGATTCCGAAGATGATACACGTCGTCTTTTGACGAGGAAGTCCAAGAAGGTATTTCCCATTATCAAACACCGGGGTAAACTATCAGTCTTTGTGGAAGCAGTAGGGCAAATGAATGAAGTACAAAAGAAGCAAGTTAATGAGATTGGATTTAGAAGTTTGTTGAGGCTGAATTCATTTGACATCCCACGATATGAATTATAATAGGGTTGCAAATCATGCTTCATTGATGTTTTTTTTGTTTATGTTAGGATTAGTATGTTGTCATATTCATGATGGTCATTTATGATATGCATGCTTGAATAAAGGATATTCATGGAAAATTCAGTAATATGCATGTTTGTTGTAAAGGTATGCATGGTCGTAACTTGAATTACATGATATGCATGTGATCTGATGTCATTTCTAATATGTTTGCCGTTAAATTTGTATGAATATGTTTTTTTTTGTATAGCCATTTGTGCAGGTTCCTGGTTGAAAATTACCACCCAAGAACATGAAAGATTAAGCTACCAGACGACGATTGTTTGAATGTGACTGAAGCTGATATGGAGATTTGCCTTGGAATCCCACGTGGTCCTGCTGAGGTGGTGAAGATTGATCCAAGCATAAAAATGGATGTGCTTGACAAGTGGAGAGAACACGTTGGAGGGAAAAACCATGAGATCAGAATTGATCAAGTCGCTAAGAAAATGTTGGCATGCACCGAAAGGGGTAAAGTGTTCCTCCAAAATTTCATTGTCTTATTTCACTCATGCCTCATTGAACCAACGCAGAGTGGGGCTACAAATCAGTCTCTCGTCCGGAGCTTAGAACGTGTCAATCGGTTGGGATCAATGAATTGTTGTCGCTTTGTCCTGAAGTGTCTCATCGACGCCAAAAAGAAATGGGACCCTAACCCTAATGCGTGCTTTACCAGTCCATTGATATTTTTGACCGTAAGTTTTGATGTTCGAAGTAAATATGGTTGTTTTTAAGTAGTAAATTTATTGACTTTTCAGCCGATGTTGCAGGTACTCTATCTGGATAGAGTTGTTCTGTATTGCCAGAGAACCATACCAAGGGCATTTCCAGCATTCATTGGATGGACAGATGTGTTGGTTGCACAAATGGAAAAGTCTGAGACGAGTTATGGTGTTCTGGGTGAAGGATCAGTTGAACCCCAACAACAAATTCACGAACATCAAGTTCCCCACCATCAAATTCCATAGAGGAGGGTTGATGATCGCCCAAACAATGAAGGTGGACGTGTACCATCGACGAAACAGGTTACTACATGTTCTACTTTTTTAAAATTCATGCTAATTAATATTCGTTTTATGGATGCAAATTATATAACATTCATATAGTTGTGTGTGCACTTACCAAAAATTAAATGATATATCCCTTTTTATGATATTATATTCATGATAATGATGGTGTTTTTCATGGTGATGTTGCAACAATATTTTATTGATATTAGTATGGTTTGTTTGTAAGTGATATTCACCTTCCATAATGTGTTATTCATGTATAGATCAAATATATATTTACACTAGAAAAGTATCATATTATGTGCTCTTGGTATGTTGAGATTATTTTAGATTCGTATTCATTAAATCTGAAGTGATATTCATATTTTCAGTTTTGTTATAGTGTTTGTCTTTTAATTAATTTAGGGTTATCGATATTCAATTCATATTGGGTGTTATTCATGGTGATGTTGGTTTGTAATTTTTAGCAAATGAATGGTGATTTTTGAGCATGTGTAAGTTTAGGGTATATTCATGTTCAATTTTTTGGCTGATCAATTTTTTTGGGTAATGTACATTTGTATTTTGCAGGAATTTAATAGGGCAATGGGCGAGGACCTGAGGGATTTGGCGAAAGTCATTGTGAAGATAGCGGACAAGACTAACAAAATACTTGAAGAGTGGAAGGACGACGAGGTGTCAAAGGCACTCACTGAGACAACCAATGCATTGTTGGGGTCTAGTGCAGAATACTTACCTGAAGAACATATTGGTGTGTCCAGTCAATTTGGCAAGTCCCTCACCCAATCACAAGATCCTTTCTGGACAGATCCAGAGCTGATTAAGATGGTCGAGGAGATCGAGACTGCCATGACGAGCCACAATGACATCATCAAGCACGAGTATGAAGAGTTTCCTTTCAACTCTAACTCTCCCTTGTTCCAGGACAACACATTAAATGATGATGGCATCACAAGGGTCTTCGAAAAAGGTGGTAGTTCAAGGACGAATGTCGATGACCCCGCTACTGAACAGGTAGTTATAGAGGATGTTGTACATGATGATATTATATTACAATTTTTTCAAAGTATTTGGCTAAGCTTATGAAATTATTTATAATCTTTTACTTTCCTTATAGGTTCAGACGGTTCCTGGTGAAGTTACAACACATGCACAGATTCAGCCGGATACAACCAATGATCAACATGTGAAAAAAACATCATGTTGTGATTTTATTCATTTGATGAATATCGCTCATTAATTATATTCATTATAATGTTGAAGGTTTTGAAGGGAATATCATCCAGGTGGCACCACCAATGAGTTCTACTGTTGATACATTTCAGGTATTCATAATGCTCAAATTAAAAATAAACACGTTTTTGATTGTTAAAAAAAACCATTGTCTTATTCATGATGTGTTATTCATGATATGCATGTTGTACCAAATGATATTCATGTTAAATACAATGATATGCATGTATGTTGTAACTTGAATTACATGGTATACATGCGATCTGATGTGATATTCAAATATTCATTTAGGGATATTCGTGAAAGTGAGTTTAATTGTTATTCATGTTAGTTAGCGTTACTCGTGTTTAGTACACAATATGCTTGATATTCATATTGTGAAATGCAACAGAATACTAGCAACCCAACTGAGGTCGTCGAAGTTGTTCTGAAGGACATTGTTGTTGCTCATCCGACCCATGACGGTGATTCAGATTTTGGAAGGACACCGGATGCGCTACCTGTTTTGAAGGACATGCATGCCAAGAAGCGCAAATCCGACAAGAATCCGACTCCGGTAAGGAGGAGTAGTAGATTGGTGAGAAAGATATGATGTTGATTTTAAATTATGTGTAACCTTTTGTTGTCCCAAATGTGGTTGAACCAGTATGTATGTCTTAAGTTAAGGTGGAGTCAGTCAGTATGTTTTGTATGTTAAAAAGGTGAACAAATATTAGATGGCTTGCATGCCATAATTTTATATGAAGATAACGTGTAACATGACGTTAACATCTATGACATTGTAGCACTCTTTTTAACTAGTTATAATTCCATGATCAGACTTAGGGTTATTATTGTCAATGTATGCTTCATAGATTAGTATTTGGTAGCATATATCCCTTTTGTCATTTAGTTATTCATGTTTGCTAAAGGATTATTCATGGTAGTGTATATTATACATTTGGTTGACAATCTAATATTCAGACTTTGGAGATTTTTCAAGCAGGAGATGACTTTGTGACACCTTTAAATAATCACAAATAAAATACAAAAAGGGACATAAAGATTCTGGCATCTAGTAGGAGTCCATGGTATACAAGGATCATAAACCCGACAACAAGGAGCACAAATGAGCAACTAGACCTATATAGTTATGTGACTGAAAACGCCGAGGATGAGTAAGTACTTATTGTATTATACCATTTTTAGCAACATTGAATACAATTTTTTATTAACACATTATTTTACCGGTTTATTTATTATAGAGAAGTTCTATTCGAGTACAATGGTACAACAATCACAACAGTCAAACTCAAATCCCTTGAGGAGTCCACTTTTGTCACAATTTCCGTTGTTGACATATGGTGTGTATATTTGAACGAGTTGGAGGGGCTTCGATCTAACACCAGTGTGAAGCGGATGTTTGTCACGCCATTAAACGTGGTATGTGGTACAAATTACCAACACATTTTTAAAACCCAAATTTCATCCTTATTTATTATTGTGATAATCATAGATTGGACCAATCGCCTATGTGAGCTCACGGAGTTTTGAGGCAAATATTTCCATGTTTAAAGCTGGCATGGATGAGCTGGTAGCGAAAGTCAAACATGCATCACTAGTGGACGTAGACTTGGTATGTATTCGTTACATAACTATAAATTATTGATGATATTCATATTGTAATAGTAGATATTCAGTAATAGTAATGTTGATATTCATATTTTACTAGCCTGTTATTCAATATGCATACTGTTGATATTCATATTGTATTAGATGATATTCAGAACGTATAGTGTTGATATTCACATTGATATGCATATTTTACTAAATGCTATTGAGTTTACATAATATTTTAAGGATATTCATATTTTACTTGTAGATATTCAGTATATATATCATTAATATGCATATTTTAATAGTAGTTATTCAGTATATGTACTGCTGATATTCATATTTGACTAGTTCATTTTCGATTAAACTTTTACATGTGCGACTATAGGTTTTCTTCCCCATATTCAAGCATTCACATATTTATGTCGTGTGCTTCAACTTCGTCCGCTCTACTATAGAGATTATTGACAATTCGACTTCTGATGATGCGGACCCCAATGGGAAATATGGCGACACTGTCCCAGAATTGGTAATTATTGATTATTTCTCAATTTTTATCAACTTTTGTTATTAATCATTACAAAATACTCAACTAATGTTTATCCATAGACAAAGATGTTCTTCCACTACATGGGTTTCATGAGAACGGGCGAGAGGTGCAATTGTTTTTCCAACAAGATTCCCGAAATACTTAACATGAAGTGGCGGGATGCGAAAAACAAGGTTGATTGTGGAGTGTACGACATGCGCCATATGGAGACATATATGGGTCAAGATGTAAAGCATTAGGAGACTGGATTCAAGCATAACTAATCAAAGAACATGATCTCCTTGAGGACGAAGTATCTTCACAAGTTGATTTCACATAAGATGAACAATTTAAACAAGGTCATACCTGCAAAAGCAACAAGGTTCATTGCAGGGTCGAAAAAGAGTCGTGTTTGAGTCAAAATTGCATTGATGTTTTTGTCATTGGATTTTTTTAGGTGTAAAGTTTGTTCAAAGGTAGGATTTTGATTCATAATTTAGGAGGTACGTTTGTTAGTTAACGAGACAATATGTTGGAACTCCTCATTTCGCATAGTAATTCAATTTGAACCTTTAAAATTAATGAATACTGATTACATAGTTGGTCATTTCAAAAGATTTGCATAATGTGAATATCGCTTCAAAATATATGAATACTGATTACATAGTTGGTCATTTCAAATGATATGCATATTGTTTCACATGTTATTCATGCAAAACGACCAATGAATGTACTTCAATGTATAAGTAAAATATATGAATACTGATTACATAGTTTGTCATTTCAAATGATATGCATATTGTTTTTAGGTCATTCATGCATATTGTTTAATAGATTAACTAGATTCATCAATCAATACATCTTGGTAATTTGACAAGCATATGACTAGTATATAACACCTAAAGACTACCATGAATAAGATATAGTTTTGAGCTGCTTCACATGAATATCCATATACGTAATATGAATATCCAAAAATAGGAATACGAATATAGGGTATATGATAAGCTAATTGGCCAAACAAACCCATATAACATTATGTTTTGCAAAACAAGTGAGTATCACTGTGAACAAAACCAGAATATCACATAACAAATCTGAATATCTTGAATATCATATAACAATAACTAAATATCTGTAGAAAATAGTGCAATATTCAAACTACAATTGTTCCTTGCAATTCCTGCTGTCATGCCCTGCATATTTGTTACACCTTTTGCATTTTCTCTTACCCTTGTTCATTTCCTTGATTGCCTTCTCTTTTCCACCCATAATCCTCATGCCACTACCCTTATTCTTTGCTTGACCGGGAGGTCTTACGACGACATCGTTGGGTGTATTAATTTCTGCAAAACTCTCAACCATTATATCCCGGATTTCTTCGTCTCTTTGTGCATCATCATGAGCGGAAAGAGTTTCCTTCTTATTTTTCAATGTGTTCAGAAACTCATTTATCTTGTCTTTATCATCTTCCACAAGGCCAACACAAGAGTATATAACTGACCACAGTTCATTCATCATACACTGCTTCTCCTCTATAAGCACACTCTGTTCCCACACATCATTAGCCATTCCGCTCTTTACCTTTTTGGCTGCACCTTTCCCCCACATGTCCAGTATTAGACATTCTAGAATCCTGTCTAGACCAAAGCATTTCAAAGATGTAAAAACATGCCTACAAGGCAGCCCAATTCGGTTGAACATCCTGCAACTACATGTGGTGAAGTTGTCACAAACTCTGCGCTCTACTTCGAAGTAATCACATCGCCCTTCCTTCACTGTGTATGTCACACGCCCTTCACCTGCATTTGTTAAACTAGTTATTCACTTGCGGTTTTTCATTATTCAAGGGAGAGCACATTGATGTTCACATCAGTAAACGAATATCAGTAAACATTATATGAATACCGCTACATCGGTTATGAATATGTACATACAGTAAATGGATATCATATCATATCCAGTTTATCATCAAACAAGATATGCAAAATCGGTTAATCGATATTCATCATACATGAAAAAACGTGATAGATCATTTATCATATCCAAAATCTTGTTATTAACACACGAATATCATTAAGTTTTAATGAATATCAAGACAGATACCATACATGGGTTCTCACTTGTAACAGAACAGAAATAACAGGCTGCTGATATCTCTTCTTGTACAAGAGAGAACATTTTTAGGGTGTATACTTTTGATCCATGTCTCTCAATCAACAACGGTGTTTTCAATACATGCGCCCTTGTATCAGAATCAATATCGTTCCTCAACTGATGGTGTCGTTGGGTCTCCATAGCATTCTCAAATTGCATCAATAATTCAACCAATCTAAAATTCATGTTTGAATAAGCCCCAAAAAAACTGTTCTGAGACTCAGAAATTGATGTGGTGTGAACCAATCCTCCGAGCACGATATCCATAAAATAGGCTGGGATCCAATTATTTCGAATATTATAAATATCTTGGAACCAATGGTTTTCTACAAGCTCCTCTTCAACCACAAATGATTTCCAGCCCTCGTAAAATTCAGATATAGATTGTTTATCATCCCAAACCAATCTACCTAATCTCTTCCTGAAATTAGGTGAATTAATTTTCTTCACACCAACCTTTTTGGACACCTTTTCCATGATGTGCCACATACACAATCGATGTCTTGTTTGCGACAACACATTTTCTATCGCAACCTTCATTGCAGCATCTTGATTTGTCACAATAATCAATGGTGCGTGACCCATAGCTTTAATAAAGTTTTCGAATAGCCACTCATAAGAAGCAACATCCTCCTTTATAACCAAACCGGCACCAAAGGTAAGATTTTTTTTATGGTTGTCAATTCCTGTGAAAGGTGTGAATGCCATGCAGTACCTGCATGAATATCGCATCAGGAAATATGAATATCACCAGATTCGTGTAATAAATTAACCAAATTTGCACAATTAAAAGTACCTGTTGGTGTTGAACATTGAGTCAAATGATACCACATCCCCAAAAGCAGTATAGTTCCTACGTGATATAGGATCAGCCCATAATAACCATGTCGATTGTTGTTCATTGTTTAAATGATAGTCAAAGTAGAAGGCATTGCATTGTTCCTTCTTCTTCAAGAACCTATTGATCACCATTTGTGCATCAGTTGTTGTGATATTAGACATCAAATCCCTCTTGAAATCTTAAAGTCAGTTGGCATTGCTCTCATGTTTCCGTATCTACCAACAATCTCCTTCAACAACTTGTAAGATCTTATTGGTCCCAGATTTGCCTTTGCACAACTCAACATGATTTTTTTGTGGCCAATGTCCAACTTCATATTACTCTGGAGAAAATGCTTTGCTGTGTTGGGCATTATATCATGGTTGTGTTTCTCTATAAACTTTTCCACCACATAATCACTAACTCCACTGAATTTTAGTGTCATCTTTGCTTCATAACCTATTCTATTAGAAGTTGTTTTACGCTGACATGTACTATTACATGAGTTCTTGAATCCTTCTCTTTTGCAAAGGAAGTACTTCAATTTCACAACATCTGATCGGATTAACTTGTAGGTTGTGCTTGATCGGACATCCAATCCTCAGTCCTCAACATCGGCTCTAATGACTCAACATAATCTACATCCTCATCCATCTGCGGGTGCGTATCATCAGCCATGCCTGTCGTCGTCGGCTGCAAATCTACCTCCATATGCTCATCAACATGCTCCATATAAACATCATCAACAATGACGGTCGGAGGAGGAGGAGGGGCAGAAATAGATAATATATCCACATGGACGAGAGCAGCACGACGGCGTATAGAATCTGACACCCCTATACGTGGTCTGCGACGATCAACCACTGGCGTCGGCTTTGTCCGGCCCGAAGGGGTCAAAACCCCCCGTAACCTCTAAATTATAGACAATTTACGTAAATCAAATGGGTATTTCTACTCCATTACTTTGGGCCCAGTTTCACAACTAATTTCAAATCTAAATTCACAACTATTTACAAAATAAAAATAAAACACAGCTAAGAATTTCTAATCATAACCTACGCACAATATTATGGAGAATTTCTAGTCTAACTTCACACAAAATTGATAATCAAAATTCACAATTAATTTCAAATCAAATTCACAACTAAATCATAAACAACTACGTCAGAAACATAATTTATATTCTAAATACACAAAAACACGATCATCAAAATTCACAATTACTTTCAAATCAAATTTACAACTAATCCATAATCTGTTTTATAAGTTATTCAAACAATTCAAGTTAGATAAACAATTACGTTGGAAATAAAATATAAATTTAGGATTTCGAAAAAAACCCTGATGGAGACCAGTAGAAATATGAGCGGATGGGACCTCCGCCTCTTCCTGCTCCATCGGTACGTTTGCCTGAACTCTCGTCCGCGGTCTCCCTCCACCCAAAAACCCCAAATCACCCTCCTCCACCCCAGCCACCACTGGCGCCACTGCCACCCCAACAGCCACCACCTCCTCCTCCACCAACGGCTCCACTACCACCCCATCAGCCACCCCAACCACCACCGGCGCCACTGCCACCCCAGCAGCCACCACCTCCTCCTCCACCATCGGCGCCACTGCCACCCCAGCCACCACAGGAGCCACCCCTGGGTCTACGCCGCCTTCCTCCTCCACCGCCGCCGCTGTGAAGTCGACGTCAGTGCCACTGCCGCCCACCGACCGCTCTTGCCCTCCACCATTTCCGGCGTTTTCGCCACTCCCGAGCTCGGAATCAATCAAGGAAGACGAATCCATTGCCTATTTCAAGAATCAACCAACGAATCACAAGATTTCAAGCGTTCGAAAATTTAGGTTATTTTCGAATGTCGTCGGCGAGGCAGAGGAAGAAGAAGAAGGTGAACGCGAGGTATAACATATACACTCGTACGCGTAAGCTACGCGCACGAGTTGATGGGCCAGCCCATTAGCCGTGCGCTTAGCTTATGCGCACGAGCTACGCCTCTGAACAATTCATGCGCGTATCTTACGCGCATGAGTTTTACCCTAACTTTTCAGTAATGCCCATTATATCCCTGTACGCATATGCTACGCACATCAGAGCATGATGCTACGCTACGCGCACGAAATCGCGTCCATTTAGATAAAAAAAACGCGTGTATTTAGCCTTTTCGTATTAATAAGCATGTTCCTGAGTTGTTCTATATTTTATCTAATTGAACAAGATAAACTAGTCGATGAACAAATAATCAAGATTAATTAACAAGTTTTTGAGTCACAACAAAAAAATTATCAAGTCTTTGAGTTGTTCGATTGAACAACTATATTCTACTCAGTTGAACAACTAGTTAATAATTAATTAGTACGTAAACTAGTTGTTCAATTGAACAACTCTATTTTTTTTAATTGAACAACTACAAATTATTTATTGAACAATAAGACTGGTCTGTGAACAAATATTAATCAAGGTGGAAGCATGAACCGATCGTGCTAGCTAGCGTAAACGTCCAACTTTAAAATCTTAAAATGAAGAGCTTTTAAGAATTTTAGGAGAGAAAGATATCGATCTAGTTTATTTCTGTATGAGTTACACTTTTTCACTATTCTTTATTTTTGTAAGTTTTATTATATGAACAACCCCTACAATGAATCTATATATTTTCTAGTGTATCATCTACAAGATAAAAAAATCTAGCTCTATAATACTCCTCACTGTTTACCATATGGAATCTTCCTACTAGAACCCGACCCACCTAATCATAATATATTTTGTAACAAGTATATTCATATTTTAAATGATTATTCTTATACAAAATAAAAGTAATTGTTGCAAAAAAATATATTTTATATTTTTTAATAGCTAAAAGTTTGATTAACTTACGAGTTACGAGTAAATATTTTTTTAAAACTAAAAGGTTAGAAATGTATACGACTTATCATTTCTAATATAAGTATACAAAATTAAAAAAGTTCTATTACTAGTTTATATTATATTAAATTAAGTGGTATATAAAGAGTTGCATGATTGGTCGTATAAATCTCTACTTCCTTTTTTCTTGTATGGTTTCATTTTTTTATTTCAACATATAAAGCCAAATAATATGATAAAATAATATCAATATCCCTTTTATTGCCGAATAATAAGTTAAATCACATTTAATATAAATTTACCCTAAGAGTTAATCATACGCACTATGCAGTTTTGTTATAGTAACCAACGCCTAAAATCTTAAAAATTACAAAAACCAGCTCACATTGGTGTTGTATGTATAATCAACAAACGCATAGACATCTTTCTAAATTGATTGTGAAGCATATGATCGGTGTGGGATTTTCTCTAGTTTGTTTTGGTTTGAGATGTTGTTTCGGTTGAGGTCGAAGGCGTGGTTCTGTGATTCTTGTGGTCTCCTTGTGTCGGAGTTTTGCCCAGGTGTTTCATCGCATTTTCAGTTGAGTGTCTTGCAGATTGCTCTCCGGCGGCACATCATACGCCTTGTTAGTTTTATTCGTTCTAACCCGCGTTTGTGTATCTCTTTGACCATCTCAGGTTATGTTAGCTCTTCATTTCAACTTGTTTGCTTCTCATTTTACTCATTTTGTTGTTTGGTTTGTTTCATGTCGGTTTTGTCCGACTTCCGAGCCTCGCTTGGACTCTCGATCTACCAGGATATGTCTGGTATTTCGAATTATTTCCTTATAAAAAAAACGCATAGACATGTTACCTGTGTAAAATACAAATGCATAGACACTACGGATGTACGCAAATCAGGAACCCATACACATTGTTGACAAGAAAATGAATCAATTTAAAAGAAAAAAAAGCACATGCACAACATCAGATGACATGCTATTCAAATAAGCACATTAACATTACATGAGCAAAGCCAAGATGCACATCAATTTTGTCTAAGCAAACCAACAACTTACAGTAGGTTTTGACGTGCATGGGTTAATATTTTTTTAAATACATCCCGTAAGCTATTTACCCCTTATTGTTCGTACAACAGTTAAAAACTTATCAAGTTGGATAAAAATTGATATTCATTATTAATCCTAATGTCGTATGGAAAATTACTCGTTATAATAGATCGCACGAAAAAGTGATGTATATCTTTATTTATTCTCAATCACATAAATCCTAATATCACAACAAAACTTAGAAATTAGGTTTTAACCCATTCTTCAAATCTTCATGTTATTAAAGTGACATTGGAAACAATGTCAAGTGATAGTGATAGAAGCACGGTGGATTATCTACGTAGTATACATCACATGGTATTTCAATATGAAAGTATGAATGTCAAGTAATTATTGGTTTAATCACTTCAAATGAAGTGATAAAAAGCTCGTACGCTTCATCTAAGGTTATTTGAAAAGCACGTTCACATGTGTTGTGCATATTGGTTTTGCACATCACGCCTGTTCGTGCATATTGGTTTTGCACATCAGGTTTGTCCTTGTATGTTGGTTTTGCACATCAAGTCGTGCTTGTTCGTCATGCACATCAAGCCCGTATGTACATGTTCAACGTGGAGATGCGAGAGCTTTGAAGAGAGAGAATAAGCTTTGGGCCAATTTTATAATTTTTATTATAATAAATCTTACATAATAATATTAAGGAAAATTCTTGTTGGTATCCCTAAGTTTAAGGTTATTCCTATTGGTGTCCCACGATTAAGTTTTTTCCGGATGGTACCCCTAAGGTTTTGGTTTGTTTGCTTCGTAACCGAACTTTCCCCCCATCCATATCCATTCGGTTCGAATTGATCAAATTCAAGCTCATCATTATGTTTATTGACATCAACTTAGTAAGAATCGACTCCTAAAACAATCAAGTTCATGCGTGAACCATTCCGATTTGAATTTTTAAGGTCGAAAATGGGTTGTTGTTTCGGAATTCAAATCGACATGGTTCGGGCATGAATTTGGGTATTTTAGGAGTCAAATCTTACTAATTTGAGGGTGAGGAACACAATGGTGAACTTAGATTCAATCAATTTAAACCGAAATGGTGCGAATATGAAACAGTTTGGTCACGAAGCAAACAAACCCAAACCTTAGGGGCATCAACCGGAAAAAACTTAATTGTAAAACACCAACAGAAACAACCCTAAACTTAGGGACACCAACATAAATTTCCCTAATAATAAAAACATGCATAATATGACCCGAGTTTTTGTTGTTGTTGATGAAATATGACCCGAGTTAATTCGATGAGTTAGGTAAATGACCATTTGACAAGCTTTTTTTTAAACTAATGGACCCTTAGCAAAAATAGACCCTTCTCCCTCTCCCTAAACCCTACCCCTTAAACCCTAAACCCAAAAAAATAATATTTTAGAGAGAGAAAAAACAAAGAAGAGGGAGGAAAAATAATAATAAAATAAGCTAGTAGGGGGTAGGAAAAATACATAAAAACTAGTATGTGATAGTTTTATTCGGTGAGTTAAGTAAATGACCATTTGATAAACCTTTTTTTAAACTAATGGACCCTTAGCAAAAATGGACCCCTCTCCCTCTCCCTAAACCCTACTCCCTACCCCCTAAACCCTACCCCTTAAATCCTAAACCCTAAATCCAAAAAAACAATATTTTAGAGAGAGAAAAAACAAAGAAGAGGAAGGGAAAAAGAAGAAGCTAGTAGGGGTAGAAAAAATACATAAAAACTAATATGGATCTCTTTTATTAATTGAAAACTCTTAAAAGATTAATGGACCCAAAATCCTCAGTTTTATTAATTGAAAACTCTTAAAGGGTCAATGAGCCTAAAATCATCGAGTTAATTAGTCTTTTCTGTGTAGGCTTTTGGGCCTTATATGGAGCCACAATCAGCTGTGTGTGGATACAGGATTAGGGAATGCGACTGCGATGGGCGAGATATTGAGAAGTCCTTTTTTATCTCTCTCAAATCCCAAAAAGGATTTTTCCTTTATGAAGTGAAGAAATCTCCCCCCCTGTACGAATTCCCCTCTGCCATCTTGAATTAGGTTAAATCCACATTCACATTAACGAATTTTTACCTCCCCAGTCCCCACCCTGTAGATCGTAACTTTATTGAGTTAAAAAAGAAAAAAACGATAAAATATTCCTACTTATTATTATCTCTTTTTTGGTGAAAACTTTATCATTATCTTCCTTTGTTCATTTTTTACTCCCAAATAGTATTAACTAATATATGTTTTTGTGTCTTACACGTAGTTGGTTAATGAAATTCAAAATTAAATTTTATTAAATATTTATAAAAATGAATATGGTAAGTTATAAGCTTAATTTTCTCACATATGTTGATAAGGGTTTTGTATGATTAGAATTGAAAATATATACGTTAATATACCAAAAATGAAAATAATTTAGAAATTTCATACAAATAACTAAATAATAAAATATATAAATATATTTTTAGTAATGGGAATCATTAATTAAGTATAATTAATTCAAAGGGAAAAATGGTTAAATTATATCACATACTTATTTCAAATATTTTTAATATATTTTACCACTTTTGCATCATGAATCATATATTATAATTATATCCCTTCAAAATATATATATATATATATATATATATGTTATAATTATATTTTCAATTGCATGTTACTAGTTATATAAATTTAAGCATTAAAACTATAAGAACATTACATTTTTAGGTATATAATTTTGAAAAATGTGTGTCGTTGACATGGTTCAAACATAGAATTTAATTTTTGAATGTACATATTAATTTATAAATAATTTTAACGTACTTTTCAATTTTTGGTTTTACACTTTTATATATTATAAATAATTTTATTTAAAATAAGAAGTAACATAACTAATAAGGTAAACTATATAGTATAAATAATTTTATTTATAAATAAGAAGAAACTAATAAGGTAAAAAAATATAAATAATCTTTGAGATGATAGTATCTATATAATTAAGATAAGTTATTTTATATAAAAATAGATAAATAAGAAATAGAATATGTAAATATCAAAATTAGAGAATGATAAAATTATAATTATACATTGAGATTTGCATACGTGACATAGCTCGTGAGATGACATGTATGAGAGATAATTAGGGCTTTAGTATAATATATATATATATTTATGAGAGCTAGTCTTAACTAGCTTAGTTCTCGTGTGCATGTATGAGACTTGTTTAAGTTTTTGATTGAATATTTTAAAAGTATTCTAAAATTTATAGGTCTATTGGATCACGTGTAAGTTTTAGGGTGTCCCGAGACCCCGAAACAAGACAAAAAAGTATCAACTCCCTATGTGCTACAAGCATGATAATAGAGTATGAAAATAAAATCGGTTTAAAAACCTTAAATCCGAGGAGTCACGCCATCATAGAGCGCCCATAACCTGTCTTGTCTTATTTTCGGAGTCTTAAAGACTTTAAATCTCATATCTTGAATATATAATTTTTTTAAAATTTAATACAAAATAATTTATAAATAAAATAATAATTTTTTTTTAAATGTTAAAACAGTCACGCCCACGTATTGCGTGGGTGTGACTTTTTATATATTAAAAGAGTCACGCCCCGCATTGCGAGGACGTGACTCTTTGTCACCAAGAGTCTCGCTCACGCCTTTGCGTGAGCGAGACTAGTTGAGCTTCTTTAGTAAAAAAACGTGAGCGTAGCTAGCACCTTCCTATATATATTGTACATTCATGTGTGTTATTAATAAAAAGTTGTGAAAAGTTAGGGTTTGTTTGACCATCACATTATAATGTCATGTTTTGTTATAAACAACTTATTTGAAATAAATATGCTTAATGCATACATATATTTTCTCAAATAAATCTTTTTTCATATTTTTTACATGTGAGAGATGAGGGTAATTATAGTACACAAATCCCAAAATAATATAAATATTTTTATCAAAACAATCTCTTTATAAAAAAAATCGGCAATATAAATGAAAACCCAAACAAACCATTAAATTCTTAGAAGTTGCACCTCAGGGAAAGATAGTTATAGTTACAATATTCTGTGTTTTAAAATGATAATTTCTGAAATACAGTGTTTTTGTAATTATGCTGTATTAGCTGGCTGTATCTCCTTCTCTATTTTTTATATATGATTTACCTTCTTCCAAAAAAAAATGATAATTTCTTAATGTTTTTATCAAAATAAAATACAATAATTTAATCTAAACATGATTATTTATTTTTCAAAAGCAAAAATTCTATAAAATTACTTCATACGAACTACTCCGTAAGTTCTTAGGGGTTTAAATTTTGTTTTTAAAAATAGGGGTTAATATAAAAACATCAAATTCTGCGCTTATAATGCATGTAAATATAGATATGTCAAATCAAAATCTTAAATAGCTCTAATTATTACCCAAAATATGGTTCTGATATAATTAATCACTAAATTTCGAAACTTTTTTCTATTAAAATATTGGATGACGTAAAAGTAATGTAACAAATTAAATAAACGTGGGAAGCACCTAGATCGACAGAGAAAGTATAAATTCGCAACTTCGACCTAAAAAATGCTATGGTATCTATGTAAATGTGCATAACAACTTGTTTGGTTAACGGTCTGTCATTCATTTAGGATGGAGACCCAATTCTAGCCTACAGTAAAAAAAAAAAAAAAAAAACTTGTTTGGTTAACTGCAAAAACATCTTTAAATTATCATAAAATACAATTAATATGTTATAATTTTACATAAAGTAACTTTTTAGAAATTATAATATTGAACCAAAGAAAGTACAAAGCTCCAAAGCTCCAAATTCCGGGAGGTACTTAACTCTTTTGGTCGATTTTCAGCACCTGGTTTTTATGTCTATTTTTTGTAAATTATACGTGTTCATATAAATAATTCAATGAAGCTCAACTTACTTACAAAAAAGAAAAGAAATAAGCGGTACAATATTCAGTAGCTTTATAAGATGTACAATACTTTTCATGTTTTTAGAAAGGTTTTTGTCCATGTACACACTCTAATATTTTTTTTTTGACAATTATTTATTTAGCTATTAGTTTAATCTTATTTACTAAGACTTTATCAATTTTCTATTAGGAAATATTTTAATATTAGAAAATATTTTAAAGATAAATTTTTTATTTAAATTTGTTAGCATGTACCTACTAAAAAAATCGTTTTAGAAATTATTAGATCAAATTTGCTAGGTTTACATAATTAAGGTAACACAGTACGTCCTTTCCTGTTGTCATCCACTAAAAAGGGAAAAAAGGAAGGGTAAAAAACAAAAGACCACTGAGCCATAAACTGAACCCAGGTGAAACAGGAACTTGAATACTCTCAGAATTAAGTATCAATTTTACCTTGATACTTTACAGAAAGTAGAAGACAGAATTTTAACTTTTCTTTTGGAACTTCATTAAAAGGAAAAAAAGTCCCCAAATTAAACCCATAAAATTAACACTTTGAATTTTGAATTATAATTCAACTGCAAGAGGTGTGGGGGGCAGCCTCACATGCACCCTCTGTACACATCTGTTTGCCAAACAAGCCCTCCCCACCTTTCTTTTACCCTGCTATACCCTTTATTTAAAAAGATATTTTTTCTAAGAAATTTAGTAGTATATATCAAGAAAACAATGCAGAAAATTATTATTACTACTGTAGTGTAACAATTGATACACCCAACAGCTGGAGAGAAAACACAAAGGGAATCTCTGAGTTGAAACAAAGGACAAAAAATCAAGACCAAACAAAAAGGAGAGTTCAATATATATCTATTACAAGTATATAATTAACTCTTCATTAACCACACATTTTACTATAATCATGTAAACATATTCTTTTTTTTTTCCAACTAACACTGAAGAGAAAGATCCTGGTTTGTTTGGCGTGATGTGCTTATTGTTATATGTTGATGATGTAGTACTTATTTGTACCTAATAAAATATTAAGTACTATATGTCAAAAAGTTAGTATGCTTAATGGACAAACTTGGTAGTGCGATATTTTTTTTTTGGATAAAAAATGTGATGAAGTAAATAAGAATAATTATCATATATTAAAGGCCGGGGAGCAAAATATCACACACAAAATTAACCACAAGCGCTATAATCATGCATGCAAGATATGAACAATTTAATTAATAAATAATTAACAATATTACCGACATAATATAAGAAGCCGGGAAATTAATTGATATCCGAGTTGGGGTTGGAGAGGGAGCGGGTTTCGTAGGCGCGTGAGATAATAGGGAGGCGCGTGGGCTAGGAGTCACGGTGTTTGCTCCAGCGGACAAGCATCGAAACGCAGCGTCGCATGATGTAGAAGCGGGCCTTCTGTTCTCGGGCGATGCTGGTGCATTTCCTGGTGAAGGAGGAGCCCTTCTTGGAGAGGCTCCGGATGAGCGGCGGCGACGAGTTCTCCGGCGAGCGGAGGTGGGTGGTGGAGGAGCTCCGGCGGAGGGAGGCCGCGGAGGAGGAGGAGGTGCCGTGGTGGGTGATTCGGACGGAGGAGCTTTTTGTGAGAGAGGGGTTGGAGTTGGAGGAGTGCTTGTGAAACGGCGCCGTTTTGGAGGAAGAGGAATTAGGGTTTGGGTTTTGGGTGGTAAAAAAAGAGGGATCTTCTTCAAAGGTGTAATGTTGGTGGTGTTTCTTGGGTTTTGATCTCCATTTCTTGTCTAGGAAGAGCTCTGGATCATCACAAGCCATGGATAGTGAATTGAGGGAGAGAGAGAGAAGAGGAACAAGTATGAAAATGGGGTTAATGGGAATTGGGAGGTATTTCACTTGTACCATATAACAACACAGGTAAACTGAGGAAAAGTACAATTCGGCAATTATTCATGTAAATGTACATCCATGGTGAGTTTATTTTCAACACTACTTTTTCTAATTTATTTATTTAGGGTAAATTGTGCCAACCCATGATTAGTAGTAGATGACTGGCTATATAAAATAAGGCTGTCTTTCATCACCAAAATAGTACACCAACTACTAATTCAATCAGTCTAAATTCCTATTGCACAAATTACACAACTCCCGATGCTTAATTGATCATTTATGGTTAGATAACATATATAGAGAAAGATGGATGCTACACTAAAACGGCTCTTACGGTAAAACGAGTGAAATAAGTAGACAATTTTGGAGCGTTGGATTGAGAGTGATAAATGATTAGATTAGGAGAGAAAAGAGGGTGTATTGGGGGCGTGAATGAGATAATGAATATCACAAAAGCTTTTTTAAATTTTATTAATTAACCATCTCCAAAATAAGAAATTAAATGGAGATTTGGAGAGAGGAAGATACTGCAAATCCCCATCGACGTTATTCCTCAAGCCTCAACCGAGATCCATTAATCACCATCGTTTCCTCCAAACCTCCATAGCAAGAGCTATGCATTGCTACAATGATCCATCGAATCAAAAATTGAATCATTCCAACGTCTTCTCCATCCAATTCTGTTGCAATCTCTGTTTTGAAACCACTTTCTTCGTCGAGATGAAAAAAAGTGAGTTGATTCAATTTTGTTAATTAACAATTTTGTATGATTTGTAGGTTTTGCTGATGTGATTCGTTCAATTCGTTACTGAACTATTTTTAATCGAGTTTGTGTCGTCCAAGGTTGAAGACGATAAGCACATGGCTTCATGCATACCCATAGTGAACACTTTGAATATCGTTCATGTTTGTTTGAATATCTACATATGTACAATAAATAATTAGTGGTATACGAGATCACGTTCCTTCGCATTGCATTGATATGCATATTCTTATTGGTGATATTCAGAAATTGCTAAGACATATTCAAAACACTGTGTTTGTATTTCAATTACGTATAGAAGTTAAGTTTATGCATACCTATAGTAAAACTTGTGAATATCGTTCATGGTTTTTTGAATAGCTAGCTATGTAGAATATATAATTAGTGTTAGTAGATATCAAGTTCCTTCGTAATTGCATTGATATGCATTATACTATTCACGCTATTTAAGAATTTTAATGGTATATTCAAGTCACTGTGTTTTAAATTCATATAAGTTTTGAATTGAAATTCATGCATACCTATATTGAACAATATGAATATGGTTTATGCGGTTTTGAATTATTATTTATGCGCCATATATTATTTATGCAAAACATGATCATGGTCCTTACTATTCCATTGTTATTAGATATCACGTTCCTTCGCAAAAAAGGTTTAAAAATAGAAAGGAAAAGGCTACAATTAAAATGAAGAAGGCCAGGAAATGCAAGAGGTGCAGGACGTGACCTGTGGGAGCCGTATTTAGCCCGATCCAGACGTTCCGGCCCAAGTAGAAGGAAGGCCCAACTGACAGTAGCCCAACTTGAAACAAAGCCCCAAGAAGCACTCTTAGTTCCTCTCGGCCACATCGTCCGCGGCCCTCCTTCCCGCACCGCCCTGCTGGCCTCTTCCCGGCCCAACCCTGCCGCTCGATCCGAGTACCCCCCTCACGGCCTGGGCCGGCTACGCGACACAAAGGGCCATCAGACTCCAGTTATAAAAGGGGGAAACTGTAACTGAGAAAGGGGATTCTCGACCCTCTCTCTGGTTGGTTTCTCTCTCCCACCCTATCGGCTAAAACTGAACTCGTGCTCCATACTCATTCGATCACTATTGCTTCACTGTACCCTATACTTTTCCGACCGCCATAGCTCCACCACACTTTAAACCCTTTCAACAACTATAGCACTGTGATACTCTATACTCTACCGCCCTTACTGCCCTTTTTCACGGGTTGAGTACTGACTTGAGCGTCGGAGTGTCAAGCCCGGGGTCACCCTTGGGCCCTTCTTCTTTTCAGGTTGGAGCTCGGCACTGGACGACGTCCGACGTGACCGGAGACCGCCGATGGGGAACGGGGAGAGAGGCTGTCGGGAGAGACGAGCCGAAGTTGGTTACGTGTGAACCACCAACTATTTCCCTCGTGGAAAACTGGACGATCGCACTTGCGCCGACTGTGGGGACTCCTCACATTGCTAGTACACCTCTGGCCATGTCGAACGCCGAGTCCACCAACCGTACCAGCCAGACTGGGTTTAATGAGCCCCAGACCCCGAGCACATAACACCCCTTCATGAACGTGGAAGATGAACATTTTCAGGGGTTCCAAGGGTGACAGTACACATGCCCCGTTTTTTGGGGGCCGTATGCACCCCAAGGATCCCCCGTATGGGTTCCCACAAAAGCCATACCCACCCTACGGGTATGGATACATGCCGATGCCCGGACCAGCCACTCCAAACCTCCCTCCATCCCTAGGGAGAGGGCAGGCCCGACCCGTACCACAAGCAGGCCCTACCCGACCAGTCCCAGCGGCTAGCGCACCCGGCAAGCACCACCATCATAAGAGGAGGAACAATTTCTCACACGCGGAGCCATACCCCACCGCACCCGAAGTACGTCAAGATCTCGCCGACCTCCCGACCCTATACGGCTCTATTGCTTTCACGAACGAGATGCTAATGGCCATTTCCCAAGTTAACGCTAGCGCGTCCAACCATGGGGGAGTATGCCGACGAGGGATACCCCCAGGACCACATCTCGAAGTACAAGTACATAATGCTGTCCTGCCGGGCAGACGGGCCGACCATGTGCAAGTTATTCCCTAGCTCGCTTACGGGAGCATCACTTATGTGGATGATCAACCTCCCAGCGGGAAGTATTGGCAGCTTCCCGTAGCTGGAGGAATCATTCCTAACACACTTGGAAAGCTCAAGGCGGAGACGTAGGGGAATACAAGAAATCTTTACCCTGAGGCAGCGAGAGACGGAAAGCCTAGCCTCGTATGTTAAAAGGTTCACGACTGAGGTAATACAAGTGTGTGACTTCGACGAGAAGGTGTCCAAGATCACGTTCATACAAGGGCTCACAATGTCATGAAGACTTCAAATTCTTAGTCACAAAGAAGGAGCCGCCGACCTACTCTAAATTGCTGGATAAGGCCAACACCTATATCCGGGCCGAGGAAATGGCGAGCTTGTACCGCGGGCCTTCGAATGCATCCCAAAATGAGACTAAAGGAAGGTACCAGGGCCCGTGGGAACAGAAGAGGCCTCCAACGGCCGCAGACAAAGGGAAAGCCCCATAGCGAGCTTTGGTGAACACGGTGTCGATGAACCCACCACCCCCGCAGTACAACCCCTTTCTAAGTCATTCTAAGTCCCAAGCATCACTTCAGCAAGGACCACCTCCCCAAAAGTTTTGCTCGTACCACCAGTCCAAAACTCACGTTACAACGAGTGCATGGGATACGGCTCCCCGGCTAAGAAACAGACTATGGGTTCTCTGTTCACTCGGGGCTACAGAGCGGTGAGCAGATGGATGAGCAAGAACCCGACACCGCCCCCACCCCCTCCGTGGAAGGACAACTTTCCTCCCCCAGATGGTTGAGTGAGGACAATTTCTGGCGGCGTGAGTCCTTGGGGATAAAGCATGAGGGCCGCGCGAGGAGGAATGCACCACCCCACAATACCAGTTCTCAGCATTGCTACAAGTTTGCCCGTAGGGAACCAACTCTCTTTCATCGAGGCGGTGGAAACCCCGCACTATGACCCCTTGGTCATACATGCCCAGCTCGGAACAAAGCTCGTTAAGCGGATCCTGGTCGACACAGGTAGCTCCGCGGACATCTTGTACTGGGATGCCTTCATGCAATTAGAGATCCCACCCATAGAACTCCGCCCGACTGACTGCTTGCTAGTCGGATTCTCGGGAGAAAGGGTCACCGTCTCCGGTATCGTCACCTTGGACCTCATCTTGGGGGACGAGGGGAGCCCGTGTAGGTCTGAATCGGTAGACTTCATTGTCATGAGGATACCCTTCGCGTACAATGCGATCCTCGGACGCGTGTCTCTCAACAAGTTCCAAGCTATCGCTTCGGTATACCACCTCAAGGTAAAGTTTCCAGTTCACGGAGAAGTAGGGGAATCGAAGGGCCGACAGGTAGAGAGTCGGGTGTGCTATTTATCCACCCAGAAAGGAAAAGGCCTTGTGAAGCAAGTCTTGCAAGTCTAAGAACTCAAGCCGGGAGTAGGATCCTCAGATGAGACCCAAGAATAGGCTGATCTCAAAGTACGAGAGCAAGTCCACCCGATTGTAAAAAACGAGGAGACAAAGGCGATAACCCCACTCGGCAAGGAGGACGAGAGGTTGTTCATGGGAACCCACCCGAGTGTGAATGATCAAGAGCAAATCGAGGAGCTATTGGGCAAGTCCAGGGATATATTCGCCTGGACGCCAGGAGACCTGATCGGTATTCCTCGAACGCTCATGACCCATAGCTTGAGCATCATCCCAGGGACCAAACAGGTAAGGCAGAAAAAGCAAAAGCAAGCTAGTGACAAGGCCGAGGGAGCCCGTGAAGAGATCTTCAAGCTCCTATCAGCTGGGTTCATCCGGGAGGTACAATACCCCACATGGCTGGCCAACGTGATGATGGTCAAGAAATCAAGCGACAAGTGGCGAATGTGTGTGGACTTCACTGATCTGAACCAAGTTTGCCCTAAGGATAGCTACCCGCTCCCCTCTATCGACCGACTAGTGGACTCCACGGCCGGGCACAAGGCCCTTAGCTTTCTCGATGCGTATTCCGGTTACAACCAGATCAAGATGAACCCCCGTGACAAAGAGCATACAACTTTCATCACAAAATCGGAAACCTACTGTTATCGCGTAATGCCCTTCGGCCTCAGGAACGCGGGGGCCACTTTCCAGAGACTCATGGATCGCATCTTACGTGATTTGAGAGGCAAGACAGTGGAAGCTTACGTTGACGACATTGTCGTGAAGATCCGGTATGCCTCCGAGCACGCAGTAGATCTCCGCGAGGTCTTCAACACCCTGAGAAACAATGGAATGAGTTTGAATCCAGAGAAGTGTGTTTTTGGAGTACAAGCAGGCAAGTTTCTAGGTTCCTAGTCAGCACCAGAGGGATCGACGTGAACCCGGAGAGGGTTGAAGCGATTTTGGCAATGATAGCCCCGCAAAACGTTAAGGAAGTGCAGCGTTTCCTAGGCACGGTAAACTATTTGGGCAGGTTTTGCGCCCGACTATCGAAGAGGAATCTCCCTTTGTTCAAGGCCCTCCGAAAAGTCCACAACTGCAAGTGGACGTCAGAGTGCACGACGACTTTCGAGGACTTGATGAGCCACTTAAGGCAACTGCCCACCTTGGCGGCTCCCGCGCCTGGAGAGGAGCTTCAACTGTACATTGCGGTAGGCGATACCGCCATCAACGCAGTCATTGTGAAGGATGCGCGAATACCAGTCTACTTCGTGAGCAAAACCATGCTGCCCGCGTAAACACGGTACTCGCTTGTGGAGAAGTTAGCCATCGCCATAGTCACGATCGCCCGTAAACTAAGGCCATATTTTCAGGGCCACTCCATACAGGTCCTCTCGGACTTCCCGCTGCAAAATCTACTCCACCGTCCTACCCTCTCGGGCGAATGACGAAATGGGTAGTGGATCTCTCGGAGTTCAATATTTCGTACAAAAGTCGCCCGATCATCAAAGCACAATCTCTCGCCGACTTCCTTGAAAAGGCCAGTTTCAGGGATGAGGCCATCACAGAAGCAACGGGGGCTCTAACTTGTTGGGTGCTTTTTTCCAACGGGGCAGTAAATGAAGGAGGCCGCGAAGCCGGCCTAGTCCTCACGTCCTCGGGAGGAGAAAAAATGGAGTACACACTGGCTTTGGAATTTGAGGCTACTAACAATGAGGCGGAATACGAGGGCCTCTTAGCGGGAATGGAACTGGCCCTGGTAAACGGGGCGCAAAGCTTGACCTGTTACAACGACTTCGAGGTCGTGGTTATCCAAGTACAAAGGGCTTATGAAGCAAAGACGGGAACCTTACCCGAGTATTGCGAGAGATTGAGAACATTGGCTAAGGCCTTACGCCATTTTGAGATACACTCCATTCCGAGGTCCGAAAACACGGCAGTAGATGCCCTTGCAAAGCTTGGCTCCAGGTCGGCCGGTTGCGCTACAGTTGTGGCCCACGTAGAAAGCAAGAGTCTTCTCGCCATCCGAATGCAAGTCATGACGGTCAATGAGACCCTTGACTGGAGGACACCCCTGAAAGAGTACTTGGAGAAATGAGCCTCCCCGTCCGACAAGGCCGAAAGGCAGAGACTACAAGTCCGAGCTTCATGCTTCTACATGAAGAGAGGTGGGCTGTCCAAAAAAGGCTACAACTCATCAAGCCTTAAATATGTCTCGTTGGAACAAGGCTGCGAACTCATCGATGAAATTCACAGTGGCACTTGCGGTAGCCATTCCGAGTGGAGGACTCTTGCCCACAAGGCCCAACGTGCATGCTATTTTTAGCCCACCATGAGAAAGGATGCTATAGAGGTCTCTCGATCCTACAACCCTTGCCAGATCCATGCTCCCGCCATCTTGCAGCCAGGGCAAGAAATGAAGATTTTGAGTGCCCCATGCCCTTTTGCCATGTGGGGGATGGACCTCCTCGACCCTTTTCCTCGTGCTCCCGGAGAATTGCAGTACATCTTGGTAGCCATCGATTACTATACCAAGTGGATTGAGGCGGAAGCCCTGGCAACGACTACTGTAAAGAAGGTAAAGAAATTCCTGTGGCAAAATATCATCTGTCGCTTTAGACTCCCCCAAGACATTGTCACCGACCGATGGCCCCAATTCAACACGGAGAAGCTAAGAGTATTCTACGACGACTTGGGCATTCACCTACGCTTCGCCTCAGTAGCTCACTCGCGGATGAACGGCCAAGTCGAGAATGCGAATGGGCAGATTCTAGCCGACTTAAAGAGGAGGCTAGACAAAGCACATGGACGATGGGCAGAGGTTCTCTCGCTCGTCCTCTGGGCCAATCGTACCACATCAAGGAAAGGAACCAATGAGACACCATTTTTCCTAGCGTATGGGGTGGAGGCAGTCGTTCCAGTAGAGCACCTTTTTCCAAATGAGAGGATTCTACACTATGACGAGGAAAGCAACAATGAGAGGATGTCCGCAGAGTTGCAATTAAGGGAAGAAGTACGAGAAATGGCCAAGAACCGCGAGGCCGAGTACAAGAGGAGGATTGTCGCACACTACAACAAGAAAATTCTCCCCCGATGCTTCAACAAGGGGGACCTGGTCCTCAAGAGGACGAAAGGTGGCAAGCTAGACCCAAGGTGGGAGGGCCCGTATATCATTTCACACCAAGTGGATGAGGGGCCTACAAGTTAAAGAGGGAGGATGGTAACTTGATCCCAAACACGTGGAATGTCTTGCGACTAAAGAAGTACTTCCCGTAAACAAGGAAGCGGCGAGGGCGCTCAGAAAAGTAACACCCATGTAGGCTCTAACATCATGTGTCATGTAAGCACCGGCGGGGCCAACTAGAAGCTAGACTCTTTTGCGATTATGCCCTATGATTGTTATGCAACACCAACGCAAGTCAAGAAATAAATAATTAAGCAATACTGAGAAAGGCAAGGCATAGGGAGGGGCGAAAGCAATAATTAAGAAATTTTGAGAAAGTCAAGGCCCGGGGTGGGGCAAAAGCAATAATTAAGCAATATTGAGAATGGCAAGGCCCGGGGAGAGGCGGAAAAAAAATAATTAAGCAATATTGAGAAAGGAAAGGCCCGGGGAGGGGCAAAAGCAATAATTAAGAAATATTGAGAAAGGCAAGGCTCGAGGAGGGGCGAGAGCAATGATGAGCAACACCAAGCAATACTAAGCAATATTGGGCCTAGGAAGGGGCGAGAGAAACACCAAGCAACATTGGGCCCGGGAAGGGGCGAAAGCAATACTAAACAATATTGGGCCCGAGAAGGGGCGAGAGCAATATTGGGCAACACCAAGCAATACTAAGCAATATTGGGCCCGAGAAGGGGCGAGAGCAATACTAAGCAACATCAAGCAATACTGAAAGCAACATTGAGCCCGGGAAGGGACGAGAGCAATATTGAATTGACTAAGACAACAAATGTGCAGGAACCAGTCCGCGTGAAAAGCAAGGAGCAACACCGGAATGGAAAAAACAATACAGGTAATAGCAATGACTCACGACAACGAAGCTCAGGGGAGACAAATCAACGACAAAAAAATACGACGAAGCAAGGGGGAAGCGAGAGCACCAAAACCGCAGGGATGGATAAACACCACAAAGAAAGGAAGTAGTGAAGGCGTGAAAACCACAAAGCCGGGTACAACAAAGAGGCAAAACCGGGTGGCCAACAATGAGGAGGATCACACTAAAGACTGCAAGGTGTAAATCCTCCGAGAAACCGGGAACAACCCAAAGAACGCGGCAAGATTGCCGCCGCGTGCAGGTGTAAGCAAGGGGCTCAACCGTGAAGCAACATTGAAGCCGTAAACCAAAGGCATGCGAAGACCCACAATTTCTAGCAATAAAAAGAGGAGCCAGCTACTCAATTTGCCCCACGAGCTTCCCTTGGCGCAGTGCACTCAAGCGAAGCCCCCGGGCCAGAGGGATGGGAGTAGCCCGACAACAATAAAGAAAATGAAGGACGAAAACAAAGACAAGAGGAAGAAGCAACCACAAAATACTTTATTCACTGACATAAGAGAGCAAGCCTTTACAAGAAGAATTTGTAACACCCCCAAATATTCCATTGGAAAGGCATTACCGCCAATGACCTCAGACGTTCTGTCCGATGTCACCCAAGGCTTTACCAGTTGATATAAATCATCAAACAACAATTATGATACAAAATATCATAACTTTCATTTAAAATCATTGTCTCGGCATTACATCCATAATCCGAAAGACAACCAAAATACAGCAAAAGACTTAATACAAGATATATTTAACACAGCGGAAGACTTTAAATAACCAACAAAAGGGTCTTGATCGCAATGATCACCCGTCAAGGATCTCAACCTGAATAAACTTATCAAAAACATCGTTTGCGTCCATAGTCGCTCTAGCCTTCACGGGATGACAACTTATCTGATGTGCCGAATCGAACGGATGACACCAGCCAACCATGTAGAGAACAATTATGGTTGGTTAGTCTAATGAAATATTATGCAAGGGTACAAGCAGAGTGGTTCGAGTAGTCGTATTAGGTTAGACTCATCGCTTCTCGAATGACAACCAATAACGATAGTCAACCACCATACTTCTACTAAATATATGAAAAGGCATGATTAAGAGAAGATTCTGGAGACCGAGTCTCACAGCAATCAATCCCAAAAGAAGACTCCAACGAGTTGAGTCTTATCGGAAACATGACAAATGTTGGGAAACATAAATAATAATCATACAAGCGTTCAAAAACAACTTGATGTTTCGGCTCACGACCAACCTCACCGCCCAAGGCGAATCCAGATTGGAAAGAGAACTTTACTCTGATCAAAGTCAAGACGAGATTTCCTAGCTGCACTATTGCCTAGCTGCACTACTCGCATGAGGGTATATTTAATTATGTGCGACAACGACACTTATCTCATTTAATTCCAAAACGCGCATCACGTTATAAGCTTTTATAATATCTCCTCACAAGAGATATCAGATCTCCTCACAAGAGATATCAGATCTCCTCACAAGAGATATCAGATCTCCTCACAAGAGATATAGAGGGAATAAATCCCAAGAGATTTGGCACTAGCGAAGTGCACCAACCCTGAGTAAGGGCATGGTCATGACTAGAGAGAGTACTGGGGAAAAATCCACCAAGTACTAGTTATAAAGAAACAACTAAACCCCCACAAGGTATATAGCGTTCCTACGAATACTCGTTCTAACTAAACAGTTACGAACGCAGTAATAATTCACATCAACGTTAAGAATACCTGTGCTAACTAAATAGTTAACGCACAATAATAATCACATCAAAGCCATTAAGGCCAATAATAGATATAATAGCGTTGTTCTAGCAGATATACAACCTATTATAATATCTTTTAAAATCACAAACAATTATCAAAACTGTTCCCAACGAAAACAGTAAATCATCCCAAATTAATTAACAACTAAACAATTGATAATTAATTGAAATATGGAATGATGAGCAAGAGCGAACCACCACTTGTCTGGAGTAGATTCGGCGATGAATCTAGACGAGACGACTACTGATTATATCCTTTCCGAGGATATGGCCTATGCTTCAGATAGCTCGCTCGATCGATCGATTTCGGGTTAAATCTGGACTGGAATTGAATTGGGCTTCTCGGCCCACTACTAGAAATTAATTAGCAAAGAGGGGCCCACCACCTTGCTTGTCTTCAAGCTTCCTCCCGTGAACAACAACAGCGAACAACTCAAACACGCAGGAGCATCAGCGGCTTGCAGTCAGCGGACGACAACACCAGCACAGCACCGGCGACGACACGCGAGCACAACCATATCAGTTGTCCACGACCGCAGCTCACCGGAGACGACGCCGGGAAAGAAGAAGGAGCTCGCCGGGACTTCGCCGTCCACCTTGCTCTCGCCGTCAGGATGAACGTCACGACGCCGGGGAGGGCAGCAGCCAGCAGCGGCTCTACGACAGCGGCGATGTCAGGCGGTGACACGCAGCAGCTCGCCGACGGGGATGAGCAACAGAGATGGCCGAGAGGGAAAGATGGCCGAGAGGAAGGAGAGAGAGAGAGATCGAGCAAGGGTGCCCATCAGCCCTCTAGATCGGCTCTATATATAGTACAAGATATTTGTACAAATATCTCGTACAACAGAGATAGCTCGGTCGATCGATTTCAGGTTAAATCTGGACTGGAATTGAATTGGGCTTCTCGACCCACTACTAGAAATTAATTAGCAAAGGGGCCCACCACCTTGCTTGTCTTCAAGCTTCCTCCCGTGAACAACAACAACGAACAACTCCAACACGCAGGAGCATCAACGGCTTGCAGTCAGCGGACGACAACACCAGCACAGCACCGACGACGACACGCGAGCACGACCACATCAGCTGTCCACGACCACAGCTCACCGGAGACGACGCCGGGAAAGGAGAAGGAGCTCGCCGGGACTTCGCCGTCCACCTTGCTCTCGCCGTCAGGATGAACGTCACGACTCCGAGGAGGGAAGCAGCCAGCAGCGGCTCTACGACAGCGGCGACGTCAGGCGGTGACACGCAGCAGCTCGCCGATGGGGATGAGCAACAGAGATGGCCGAGAGGGAAAGATGGCCGAAAGGAAGGAGAGAGAGAGAGAGATCGAGCAAGGGTGCCCATCAGCCCTCTATATCGGCTCTATATATAGTACAAGATATTTGTACAAATATCTCATACAAATATCTCGTACAAATATCTTGCACAAATATCTCATACAAATATCTCGCACAAATATCTTGTACAAATATCTTATACAAATATCTCGTACAAATATCTCATACAAATATCTTGCACAAATATCTTTTACAAATATCTTATACAAATATCTCGTACAAATATCTCGTACAAATATCTCATACAAATATCTTGCACAAATATCTTGTACAAATATCTTATACAAATATCTCGTACAAATATCTCATACAAATATCTTGTACAAATATCTTGCACAAATTGTACAGGGAAAGTTTGGTATGAGTTTTAAACCCTGGAAATTAAATATTTGTATCCAAACAAATATTCTAAGTCTCGAAAGTACATCGAATGTATTTTATACCACTCAAGGAATTATTACGGAGATCAAGGATTTTACAGAAAATCCAAACTCCACTGAAAGCGAAATAATTATAGAACGAAGGATGGGAAAATTACCCAAATACCCTTACTAAAATTGAGGGGTATTATAGAATTATACAAAAGGCACACCTGACCGAGATCTACTAAGCCTGAAAAAGGAAACCTAGAAAGACCCTCCTCACGGGGATAGTCAAGGGATGCCCCTAACCCGATCGCGGAGGAGCCAAAAGAAAAGCATGGCCGACTTCACATGTCAAGATACATAACCTGACATCGTGAGTCGCGGCCCCTATACAACCTGACAACGTGAGCCGCGATGTAGCCCTAAAGGCTAGGAGGCACTAAGTGGTCCCCAACCACATACAACGACACCGACTCACGATGGCTAAGAGTGTAGATCGCATCGACATCCGACTGGTTTTCTACCCGGTGGAGAACGCGAGGAAATCCAGCCGAGTAAGGGAAATAGTGAACCTCTCGCACAACGTAGTTGGGATCCCCGACATCAGCCTAGTTGAAAAATGGTGTCAAGAGTAAATCCAGTGGCGAGCAATGTATACCTCCGCCGACGCCCGCCGATGTAGCGATGAGAGGCGACCACGGCCCAATCTCTCAGATGCCTGGCCAGACGCCCTCTCTAGTAAACCAGTACCACCGCAACTGTCTGAGGATCCTCCACATCGTAACTACCTGGCAAATGAGGAAAGCCGGGAGAATGGTCCATCTGCAAGAAGAATAAGGCAAGACAAACACGAAAGAATGCAAGAGAAGAGAAGTAGAAACACACAAGAAACACAAACAATGCAAGTGAGCAAGAAAGGAGATGCCAATATATAGCGACGGTCGACCTCAACCGCCCGCAGCCCGAGGGCTGCAATAAATATTCAAAGCCACAAAAGTAAATTGTTCAAAAAATGCCTACAACAAATTAAAGGCAAGAAAGGGGAAGAACAAGCGAAAGGAGCCACTCGGCCAGGGGCTCAGTGGTCGACACCCGACAGTCTAGGGTCCGCGGCATCTCCAGAAGGGAAGCAAAGAGCTCGTCCTTATGAGCCTACCTACCCGGCAGGTCCGAGAACATGTTGAAGTCGAGTGGCGACCTCATCCCTGTCGCCGCGGAGTGAGCGGCGGCCTATTGCGAAGAACTCCCTGAAAAAATTAAAGGCGAGGCGAATGCATCACGGCTCCTCTTTGTGCCTCATTCTTTCCCGGGCGCTGTCGACCCCTCGAAAAGGGTAAACATGCCCCATGCTTCCAAGACACCGGGATGGTCGTCTACCACCTGACCAATTGGGGGAGGCCGGTAAATCTCAGCTCGTCTCGGCCTTATTGGTTGGGCACGCGGATAAAAAACAATAGGAGTCACTCCCGCATGGCGAGCCATCTGGTTCACGCCATCTTGACCCCCAACCTCATACACAAGACGCGAGAAGTATGCACATCTCCGCTTATGGCGCGGCCCCTTCGCGAACTCAATCACCCTCTCTTGCCGGATCACTTGCTTTTGGTCGGCAAAGTCGACAATAATGGCCCTCGAGCTCTCGACTTCCGAAAGAAGCTTCCTCAGCCTCCCGGCCGAGCCTGCCAACTTCCCGCTCCACCTCCTCAGCCCTGTGCCTAGCCTGGAACACTTGCTGCACTGATTCCTCAGCACACTGTACCCGCTCCTTGGCTAGCTTGGCGCGTTCCTTGGCCTGTCGCCCTGACTCTTCTGCACGCTGAGCCCGCTCCTCGGCCTGCTTCACGCGCTCTTTATCTCGTCGCCCCAACTCATCCGCACGTTGTACTCGCTTCTCCGCCTGCCTCATGTGCTCCCGCGAAGCCTGGGCCCGCAAATGGTGCTCCCCGATCACGAACCCCGTCTACAAAAAACCAAAGACATGAAACTAAGTCACCCCGACAACACCCTATGACGCCCGACAAGAAAGAAAAGAAAGAGGGAAGAAAGAGGGAAGAAAGAGAAAGAAGAAATACCATGAGCCAGGAGGCGCTTAACGCCGAGTCGATGCCCTCATTGTTAAGGGAGAGCGCCTTCACGTAGGTTGCACCCAGTGGGAAGCCGATAAGTGTCTGGAGGACATTGTTCACCTCCCTGGGGGGAAGCACGGGGAGAGTCGAAAAGCTGTTCAATGCGGCGGCCAGGTCCTGCGAAGTGCGAGATCTGGATCCATCACCTCCCGACGGGGTACTCAGGTCTACGACCGACGTGTGCGGCGCGGACGGCCCCGTGGCCGACACTTGCCCTATAGACCCTCCAACAAGGTCCCTCTCAAGCGTGCGCGCCATGCCTTATGAGCTCTGCACATCTGTCCACGCGCCCGTCGGCCCCATAACCTGGTCACCGGCCCCATCATCGTACCCTAGGCTAACGCTCAACTCCACCCCCTAATCAACCTACTGTCATTGCATCCCCCTGAAGTCACCATTCGACTCGCCCATGCTCTCGAAGTCCTCGGGGCCCATCATGTTGCCTGCAATACAACGAAAAGGAAAGACATGAAATGTTAGGGCGCTAGAAAGAAAAAGGAAACAAGCACATCAATTGGCCATCACTAGGGTCGTAGAGCAGCATGGGGGCTCCAACCCATTTGCCGGCCCTCAGGGTTGTCCCACAGAGTAAACAACCCCGTAACTACATCCTCTCAGGGTCAGGAAATCTTTGCATTTGACCAGCTCTCTAGAAGGACCCGCAAACTAATCAGCAAACTCCTTCCCGACATCCGCGGGGAGTGCGTTGGAGCGATTCAGCCTAGACCCCTTCGCAGGGATGTTTGTCACCCTAAGGCTGTCGACGTTGTCGCACACGAAAAAAAACCACTTCTCCTCCCAATTCTTAACTTTGGAGGGGAGAACGATCTTGTTGACGGCCTCCTCCTTCAACGTATAGAAGCCAGCCTTGAAAGTCCGGGCCCGGAAGAGGGTAACAAACCACCGGAAGGTGGGGGGGACGCCCATCTGATGGCACCTCACCAGAAAGGCAAAAATGCACCTCCACGAATTTGGGTGCAACTGGATCGATGCGATTCCCAAACCCTTTAGCAAGGCAAGCACCAGACCGTGAGCAGGATAGCGCAAGCCGACCTTTAAAGCCTTTAGGTTCGTCACTACCGCACTAGAATACGTGTATAGGGAACGTCCCCTAAGACGGGGCAACGTAAGCGAAACGACGGAGGGAAAGTCATACTCTTCCCAGATCGCCTGGAGGTCCATGAAGGTTAACTTGGAGCAGTGGCCATTCTTGCGGGCATACGCCCTAAAGTCCTTGTCCCCCTCGACCTGGACCGAATTGACTCTTTCAGGCAAGATAGGGGGAAGGACCCTACCGCAAGGTCTCCCGGTCATCCCACTCGAAGCCGGCTTGCTCAACGATGACCCTGAGAGAGATGCGGACCCGCTTCCAGCACCTTGCCTACCTCCGGTCGTGGATCCACCGCCTGGGGCTCCTCTGTCCGCGACTCTACCATTTGGGGTTCCGCCCGAGACTCCTCAGCCCGAGGATTTTCCATCTGAGGCCCCTCTGCCTCGGGTACCTCGGCACGGGGCTCCACGCTTGATGGCCCAACACTTACCACTAGAACTCTCCGTCCACCAGGCCCGATTGAGAGGTCATCCCTGTCGCTGGAACTCGGAGGCATCTTTGAAATTATGGACTTTTGGGAGTGGAAAGAAGCTAATTCGATGGAAGCACGTAGAGAAAACCTCGAGTGAGCTTGCCAGTGTAAAAAGTAAGGAAAAATGGGAGAATCGCCGGAGAAACGAAGAGAAAGGAAGCGGTGACGGCGGAACACTGTAGGATCATTTTTTTCCCCAAAACTAGGTTTTTTGTCTCTCTCGACTGGAAAATAAAAAAGACGCGAGAAATAAGAAGGAAAAAAGGCAAAAGAGGGCTACTTACCTACCCAATTAAAGACAAGAAGCCCTGGTCCACCCTGTACCTTCCACGAAGAGGCTCGAGCAAGGAAGATGACAATGGCGCAAGCAAGGAGAAAGGCGAGAGAGGAGCAACGCGTCGGGAAAGGGCCGGAGACCCCATTTATACCGGTGATGTGACGAGCCGATTATGATTGGGGGGCATAAAAAACTGTCACAAATCAACTGCTTTGGTAACCGCTCAAGCGACGTTCAAACTGCCATTATGGTCCCAATGACTTGTCCACAGACAAGGAGAAGGCCGGGTAGGCCTTAGCAAGCACAAATCAACAAGTATGAAGTGGAAAAGGTTAATGCAAGCTTCCAGATCACGACAGCCCGTCCGCGAGCATAGGGACGACAACAAAGCAAAGAACAAAAGCTATACCGCGCGAGGCAAGACTACAATATCCGCGAACATTGCCCATGGTCTGTCAGGCGATTACCGGGACGAAGACAAGTAATGAAAGAGGTTGCGAGTACAAGCGCGAACGAAGGAAAACAAGCGAGAAGCACCACGACAAGCAAGTAAGCCAAAAATGCATTCTTTTTTCATGTAAAGCAAGGTTACAAGGGAAATTACAAGTAGTAAGCCCATTCCGACTGGAAGTATACAAGAAAGAATCAAGCAAAGAAGGAGACCGAGGATGAGAAGGATGACAAGCACAGGCACGAGCCGCGGGCTCCGCAGCCTCTACAGAAGCTACAAGCCTAGGGATCCGAGGCAAACGTGAACATGACCCACGTTCCCTCAGGCTCCACGCCAAGCCCAAAAGGCCGGCAAAACCCGCAGAAGGAAAGATGCGAGGGGATCCCTTGGAGAAGGAGAAGCTAGCCAGCTTGACTCCCTCCGATTGAGAGGTCCGCAAGAAAGCATCTTCTTCTCGCCAGCAACGCCGCACCACTAGCAAGCACCCCCCGTCATCGACCTCAAACACCACCACCACCCAGTACACCACGGCTTGAAGACTGGCAAGGTGAAGAAGGGCCCTTCCATCCGCAGGGAAGCAAAGCGCTGCCTGCACCACTTCGCCCTACACCCACTGGGCGAGAGGTGATTTCTCCTTCTCGCCCAGTCGGCCGCGGTGCCCCAAGGCCAAGAGCGTCCTGAGGGACGTCGGCCATAACCCACCTCCCTCAGAGCACCTTTACTTAAGGCGCTCACACCACTCTTGGAGAAGGGAGTAAGGAGGAGAATAAGAGGCAACGACCCGCAAGCGCTCAGAGCCACATTCATACAGACTCCACACGCTGCTGCCGACATAACCTGGCATCGCAATTTACGGACACAAAGTAACGGTGACCACCCGGTTCGAAAGGGATCTCGCCCCTTCATCCAGATCGTGACCCGACCATCTGCAAGAGGAAGCAAAAGAAGCAAGTGGTTCGTATTCGATTCAAGAAACCCCGGCAAGTGGGGAACTACATAGAGTAAACAAAAATCAAGATGAGTGCAAGGGCAATCATCTAACACAAGTATCAAGGCAAGTGTAGTAGGTAATCAGAGCAAAGGAGAATAAAGATCTGTGCAGGAAACGAAGCGACACTGCCCCGTTTTATAGTCACTCCTTCGGATGAGACGTGTGGGACCCGCCGCCAGTCTTACAATAATGGCGAAGAAAAAAGCAGTCTCCCCTATGCGGCCAGTCAAGGGGGGCACGTGACCATGCCAAAGCTAGCCGACTCCTTTGAAGATCAAGACCCCCGACCGGATGGGACTTCAACCACGCGACTTGAGGGGCTGTATGGGAGCCGGATTTAGCCTGACCCAGATGATAGAGGCTAAAGTCGTGATGCCCAATCAAAGTAAATCCTTAAAAACCTAACTTAGTAGAATAGGCAAGCAAGGGTCGAATCCCACATGGAGGAGTTATCTTTCTTTATGCAAGTAGTATGTCAAAGGTAAGAAAGGGGGGTTTGTTGGTTGTTTGCAAGTAAACAAAGTAAATCAAAACAAAGGTTGTAATCAATTGGGAAAAAGTACGTAGCCAGACAAATATCCACCATTCATTTGATTGATTGATCCTAGATTATCTCTATTCCTTCCTATGAATATTCCTGTCCCTATTCTGAAATAGTTACCAGTCCAACTAGTCCTGGCAACCCTAACTATCGAACGCACGAGAAACTATCAAAATTTAGAACAATAGCAGCAAGAAGCATATGAATTAACCAGGATACATGCAACACTGCAACTCGCAACATTTAACACATAATCAATTCTCTTTCACAATAAACTAGTCCAACTAGTCCTAGAATATCATGTTTGCTACACAAGATAAGGGATTTCAACTCGAAATATCCAAACCCTAGCAATAGACAATTACTAATATCAACTAGGTGATCAATCCAGTCAAATCAATAAGAATCAATAGGAATAAGCTCAAGAGGAAATATATAATCAATAGGAATATGAATAGAATTATAACCTCACAATCATATATCAAATGAAGGCTTCAATTGTCGGACTAAGCAAAGGGTGCTTAGTTCTTCATAGTCTTGAAACAAAAACTCTAAGGGAAAAACAATACTGAATAATAGTCTGAATGATAATAGTGGCTCCTAGGAACTAGGTTAAATAACCTAGCCAAAACCTAAAACTAAAGATAACAAAATTAATCTAAAAGGAAATAAAGTAATCGGAATAAAAGAAATAAAATAAAAGGAAAATAAAATAAAGTAGATCTTCGGACGAAACTCTTCAGCACGTCTGATGAAGGGATTTCCGCAACCGCGGAAGATTTTCCGCGACCGCGGAAATATCTCTGTAAAGTTTGCTGTCTTCATTTGCCGCGATCACGGCTTTGGCCTCCACGACCGCAGGTCTTCTACTCTTCGCTCCGTCTTATTTCCGCGACTGCGGAGGTGATTCCGCGACCGCAGAAAACTTCCTATAAAGGTCTTCCTTCTTCAGTCTTCCTTCGTCTTCTCTTGTGGTTTTCTTCTCATCTTATTAATGTCTTCTTTTAAGCTTCTCCAAACCACCATAATCATACTTCTTCTCCTCAACTCCATACTCCACAATAACGCTCTAAACTCATCCAAATGGTACCCAAAACACCGGTAACAACTCCTAGTTAAACCCTACAAAGTAGCGCTGCTCAAATTCCCTCATGCTTAAACCTTGCTCGTCCTCGAGTAAGCTAATATAAACCTACTCCTCCAATCAAATCCCCAAGGTCTCAGGAAGCATAGCAAAACTCTCTCCACTAAGAAATTGCACCAAACATGAATCTCCAAGGCACCAACACAATAATCACAACACACAACACATACAAGCTTAAAGGAAAGCAGAATACCTCCCTCAAGATTAACCTGAACACCATAGAGGGAAATAAAAATATATAATCCTAGCCTCCATCTATCTTCTTATGCCTCCCAGAGTGACCTACCCGAATCCTCCTTATATCACCTCTTCTTATGTCACCACGCCAGAAAAAATGAGGAATCCTAATAATCACTCTTCTTCTTTTCACTCATTTTGCCAAGGCGCCCTTTCGGATTTTCACCAAGCTACTCATTTCATTTTTCAATAGATGGGCTCACATAAAACTCACATCACTCTTGACCAATTATTACCCCAGCCTAATGTTGGTCCAATCCACCTGCTTATTACCTAAGCCGCCCTTTCGGGTTTTCGACTTATCCCTGGATTTTATTTTTGTCTTTTTTTTTCAATTTTTGACTTTATCATTATTTGTTTTCTTTCTTCCCCAGACGACTAGCAAGTATAGAACACTCCCCCATGCTTAAACATTGCATTGTCCTCAATGTAATGAAAGACAAAAAAGATGAAGCACAGGGAAAAGCAGAAAAGTATTCACAACCGTCGCCGAGTTGGCTTGGGTGTGGAAGTTGGTGCTGGCGGTATAATAATGAGAGCACATGTCACTGGTGTTGTGGTGGTCTTCAAACTCAAACTCTACCGTGCAACCAAATAGATCCACTGTAAGGTATAGTGGTACATAAAAGAAATCGGAGTTGCACAGCCTTCAATGAACACAAAAAATGGAGCCCAAATGTAATCATGGTGTGGGCTCTATTGTTCCTCTTCAGCAGCTGTCGAATGTCGGGCCATCATCGGTGCCAAATACAAATGTGGGGCTGATGTCTCCTCCTTGGCATCATAATGCGCACCGTCTCTCAAAATAAAACTCGGATAGCTGGCCGTTGGTAGAACTTTTTTTTTTCATTTTTTTTTTGAATAGGAAAGGGGACTTACAGTGATATTTCCGCGACCGCGGAAAAGTTACTGGTGCGAGAAACACCGTCTTCAATTTGGCCCGGGTCTCCTACCTGCAGGTTAGTCTTAAAACAAAAACGAAACAAAACAAAACAAAACAATAAGAGTAATCAACTAGAAAGGAAAAAGATAAGAAACAAACTTCATACCTCGGGTTGCCTCCCGAGCAGCGCCTTAGTTATTGTCGTGGCTCGACTTGGTGCTTTCCCACTCAACTTGGGTTGCTCACATCAATTGAACACTCGGGGTCTATATCAGGAGGGTGTCTCTTTGAATCGTCTATGCTGAATCCGACCCTCACCCCATCAAAACCATTATGAGTGAACCGCTGCTCACATCAATCTTCGTACTTGCCGTGTTCATGAACGACCTTCCTAGCATCACATGTGTTGCATTTTTATCTTGCCTCGTATCCATCACAAAGAAGTCCACATGGAAGATTAGCTTGTCAACTTCTACCAGCACATCCTGCACCACTCCTTTTGGATACACATAGGAATTATCCGCCAATTGGATCACAATCCCTGTCTTCTCTAATGGCCCGACCTCTAAAGACTCGTAAAGTGAAAGAGGCAACACATTGATGGAGGCACCTAAATCTAGCATGGCTTTATCGAACATGGCGCCACCTATCTTGCAGGGAATAGTGAACATGCCCGGATCACTGCACTTCTTTGGTAACCGCTTTTGCAGCATAGCGGATACGTTCTCACTGACCTGGACCTTCTTTTTCTCCTTCACCGCTTTCTTCCTCTTTATCTTGCATAGCTCCTTCAAGAACTTGGCATAACGAGGAATACTTTGAACAAGTTTTATCAAATGAATATTTACCTCGCAGTTGCTGAAGGTCTCAAACAGTTCCTTGTCATTCTCCACCTCTCTGGTGTCTTTCAATGCCTCAGGGAAAGGCGGAACTGGCTTTTGAGAACCTAGAGGAGGGAAATCCGGCCTTTTGTAAGTATCTGCAGTGTTAGAGGGAAGGCCGCGGTCGCAGTTGCTGGGCAGCGACCGCTGTTGTGCTTGAATTGAGGATTCGGCCGCGTTCTCTTCTGTTGAGGCAAAGCCGCGATCGCTGCTTTCTGGCCGCGATCGCTGCTGTGCCAGTACATCATTATTCACAGAGTTGTCAAGAGAAGGGGCAAGGCTACGGTCGCTGATTTCTTTCTACTGGGCTTGATTTTCCTCCACATATATTCCGCTCCTCAGTGTCATGGCACATACGTTCTCTCTCGGGTTGACTATCGTTTGGGATGGTAGTTTTCCTGAGTCCCGGGCTTCCAGTCTGCTCACGACGATGGAGATTTGCCCCACTTGCTTCTCCAAGTTCTGAATGCTTGACCGCATCTCTTGATTTTGCTGGACCATAGTATTGGCCAACGTCGACATATTCTGAGCTAGAGACTCATGTTTCTTGGTCACATCGCGAATTTGTGACCCCATGGTGGTCACAGTGCTAGCCAGCATCGAAACGCTCTAGGTGAGAGAATTGATCATGTCATCGCTGGATATAGTTGAACTGGAGCTCTGGCCTTGGGGTCTTGGGTCATAGGGAGCTCTAAATTGCTGTTGTTGACCCCCATGATGCTGATATTGTTGGCGCGGTAGGAACTGTGGTGGCCTCTGTTGATACTCTTGATTTTCCTGGCCTTGAGGAGTACTCTGATGATTCCCGTATCTCAAATTGGGGTAATCTCTCCACCCTGGATTGTACGTGTTGGAGTATGGGTCATATCTTGGTCTAGAAGGACCGAATCCTCCAATAGCGTTCACCTCAGCAGTGGGCTCCTGCAGCGTGGGACATGCATCGGTAGGATGCATCGTGTTATAGCATATCCCACATGATTTGACTTGCTGCTGGCCACCCTTCATCATGTATCTCCTCATCATCTCCTTCATCTCAGCTATCTCAGAAAGTATTGAAGAATTGGGCTGAGAATCTGCAGCCTTTACTGATTGGGCGCTCGCCCTCTGACTGAACTGTCTTGAGCCCTCAAATAGCTCAAAGAATACCTCAAACACTGCAGCAAGTGTCTTATTCAAAATATTTCATCCACAGGCTGCATTCACCATCCGACGCTCGTCGTCAAGAAGTCCACCGTACAAATAAAGTATGAGATCTTGATCAGAATACCCATGGTAGGGACAACTCGAGATCAGCCTCTTGAATCTTTCGTAGTACTCGTACAACGTCTCAGCAGCCTGCTGTTCAATGTTGTTGATGTTCCTCTTCATGCTGTTGAGCTTAGTCGCAGGGAAGTACTTCTCCAGGAAGGCTTTCTTCATCTTGGCCCATGTGTCTATGCTTCCCGGGGCCAAATAATAGAACCAATCATTGGCCGAATCCTTCAGAGAGAAAGGAAAGGCCCTCAGCTTGATCTGGTCCTCAGTAACGTTTCGTGGCTTCATACTGCTACAGATAGAGTGGAACTCAGAAATATGTCTGTTGGGGTCTTCTCCACTCATCCCATAGAAGTGGGGGAGTAAGTGGATCAACCCGGACTTCAGCTCGAAATTTACGCCATCCGCCAGTTCAGGGAATTGCACAGCCATCGGTTACTGTTGCAGATTTGGGGCAGTCAACTACCTCAACGTGGGCGCTTCGTCAGCCATCTCAAAACAAGGATTATCAAAACACAAAGCTCTGTTTGTCCTGCGGTTCCTGGAAAGGGTTCTCTCAATTTCTGTATCACAAGCGAGAAGCGGAGAGTTAGTAGCACGGGTGTGGACCATAAGATAGGTCCACACAAAAATTGGCACACAAACACACACAAAGAAAAATCAAAACTTGCCTCCCCGACAACAGCGCCAATTTGATAGAGGCTAAAGTCGTGATGCCCAATCAAAGTAAATCCTTAAAAACCTAACTTAGTAGAATAGGCAAGCAAGGGTCGAATCCCATAGGGAGGAGTTATCTTTCTTTATGCAGGTAGTATGTCAAAGGTAAGAAAGTGGGGTTTGTTGGTTGTTTGCAAGTAAACAAAGTAAATCAAAACAAAGGTTGTAATCAATTGGGAAAAAGTACTTAGCCAGACAAATATCCACCATTCATTTGATTGATTGATCCTAGATTATCTCTATTCCTTCTTATGAATATTCATGTCCCTATTCTGAAATAGTTACCAGTCCAACTAGTCCTGGCAACCCTAACTATCGAACGCACGAGAAACTATCAAAATTTAGAACAATAGCAGCAAGAAGCATATGAATTAACCAGGATACATGCAACACCACAACTCGCAGCATTTAACACATAATCAATTCTCTTTCACAATAAACTAGTCCAACTAGTCCTAGAATATCATGTTTGCTACACAAGATAAGGGATTTCAACTCGAAATATCCAAACCCTAGCAATAGACAATTACTAATATCAACTAGGTGATCAATCCAGTCAAATCAATAAGAATCAATAGGAATAAGCTCAAGAGAAAATATATAATCAATAGGAATAGGAATAGAATTATAACCTCACAATCATATATCAAATGAAGGCTTCAATTGTCGGACTAAGCAAAGGGTGCTTAGTTCTTCATAGTCTTGAAACAAAAAACTCTAAGGGAAAAACAATACTGAATAATAGTCTGAATGATAATAGTGGCTCCTAGGAACTGGGTTAAATAACCTAGCCAAAACCTAAAACTAAAGATAACACAATTAATCTAAAAGGAAATAAAATAAAGTAATCGGAATAAAAGAAATAAAATAAAAGGAAAATAAAATAAAGCAGATCTTCAGACGAAACTCTTCAGACGAAACTCTTCAGCGCGTCTGATGAAGGGATTTCCGCGACCGCGGAAATATCTCTGTAAAGTTCGCTGTCTTCATTTGCCGCGATCGCGGCTTTGGCCTCCGCGACCGCGGGTCTTCGATTCTTGTACTCTTCGCTCCGTCTTATTTCCGCGACCGCGGCGGTGAATTCCGCGACCGCGGAAAACTTCCTGTAAAGGTCTTTTGTCTTCAGTTTTCCTTCGTCTTCTCTTGTGGTTTTCTTCTCATCTTCTTAATGTCTTCTTTTAAGCTTCTCTAAACCACCATAATCATACTTCTTCTCCTCAACTCCATACTCCACAATAACGCTCTAAACTCATCCAAATGGTACCCAAAACACCGGTAACAACTCCTAGTTAAACCCTACAAAGTAGTGCTGGTCACCAGACGTGCCAGCCCAATCAGAAGGAAGGCCCAATTGACAGTAGCCCAACTCGAAACAAAGCCCCAAGAAGCACTCTTAGTTCCTCCCGGCCATATCGTCCGCAGCCCTCCTTCCCGCACTGCCCTGCCGGCCTCTTCCTGGCCCAACCCGGCCGCTCGGTCAGTACCCTCCTCACGGCCTAGGCCGGCTACGCGATACAAAGGGCCATCAGACTCCAGGTATAAAAGGGGGGAATCTGTAATTGAGAAAGGGGATTCTCGAACCTCTCTCTGGTTGGTCTCTCTCTCCCACCTTATCGGCTAAAACTAAACTCGTGCTCCATACTCTTTCGATCACTGTTGCTTCACTATACCCTATACTTTCCCGACCACCATAGCTCCATGATACGCTCTACTTTGTAGTGCGTAACTAGGGATTATTAGTACAATATTAGGGATGTTTGTATTAGTTGAGGAGCTAATTTGTGATTGAGGATTTGGGAAGATTAGAACAGAAAAGGGTGGAATTTAGCGAGTTTGGAGCGTCAGAAGCTGAGAAGAACAAGCCGCGGGCGCGGGCAAGAAGCAGCGATCGCGGTTAAGCCGCATCCGCGGGAGGAAGAGTAAGCGGTGATGTGTGAAGACAAGGAGGCAGCGGGCGCGGATGCATAGCCGCGGTCGCGGCCTTGCGATTATGGACGGACGCGCGGAGGCAGATTTGGTTGTTATTTTGTTTTCCTTAAAGTGTGATTTATTTTTGGATCTTTCGGTTATTATATTATTATTATTATTATTAGGAAAACTATCATATCTTTTGTTTAAGAAGACTTTTGTGATTAGGTTAGGTTATCATTAGTATTACGACAGTTTGAGTTTCATAGAGAGTTTTTGTGTTTTTGAAGACCATGAAGAACTAGGTTACTTGTTCTTAGTCAAACAATTGAAGCCTTTGATTTAATTCGGTTATAAGATTTTCATCTTTGATCTATTGCGTGAATGTTATTGATTCTCTTGAACTCATTACCTTTGATTAATACTGATTATTCTAGTCTGATCAACTAGTGGTCGTTGGTATTATTCTTCTGCTAGAGTTAGATCGTTTCTGGTTGAAATATCTGATTCAGAGTAGCAACTGCGATATTCTAGAACTAGTTGTGATAGTTTGTTGTAGAAGCTAATTGATTTGCATGCTAAACAAAACTGGTTGTTTTATGTTAGCTGTATCTATCGTTATTCCTGGAACTTACTATGACTGTTGAATTGAATCTTGATAGTTGCTTGATTATTTGATAGTCAGCGTTGTTAGGGTGTGGTTGTCCTAATAGCATACAAAGAAGAGGAATCGAAATAATATTTTCCACGGTAGAACGTTACTTGCAGTAGAGATTTGAGGATTATCAAGGATCAACCGATTAAGTTGAAGTGTGGATATTTGTTTGACTGAGCTATTTCGCATCAATTGTTTCAAAGCTTTTGTTTTCGTAGAATTGTTTTACTTTTTTGAATTCGTAGTGTTAGAATCATTGCAAACCCCCGTTACTTGATTGATTGGTAAACACGATTACGGATAGGAGAAATAACTTGGCTCTCTGTGAGTTCGACCCTTACTTACCGAAACTGCATTAGTTAGGATTTTAAGGTTTATTTGTTAGGTATACACGACTAAAGCCTATCAAATTTGGCGCCGTTGCCGGGGAGCTTTAAGTTTTATTTTTCCTGTTTGTTTTTGTTGTGTACCAATTACCGCGTGAACCTGTTTTATGGTTCATACCCGTGCTACTAATTCTTCACCTTTGAATTTTGATCCAGAAATTGAGCGGACGTTTCTCAGGAACCTAAGAGCAGTCTGTGAGCAACTAAACGAAATTGAGATGGGTGAACAACAAACTTTGAGGCAGTTAACTGCACCGAATTTAGAGTAACAACCGCTTGCTGTGCAGTTTCCTGAGTTGGCTTATGGTGTGAATTTTGAGTTGAAATCTGGGTTAATTCATCTGCTACCCAACTTCCATGGGATGAATGGCAAAGACCCCAACAAACACTTATCTGAATTTCACGCTGTCTGCACTAGCATGAAGCCGAGGGGAGTGATAGAGGACCAAATCAAGCGGAGGGCCTTTCCTTTCTCTTTGAAGGATTCGACCAATGACTGGTTCTATTATCTGGCTTCGGGAAGTATTGATACATGGGCAAAGATGAAGAAAGCTTTTCCCGAGAAGTACTTTCTTGCAACGAAGCTCAATAGCCTAAAGAAGAACATCAACAACATTGAACAACATGCTACCGAGACTTTGTATGAGTACTATGAGAGATTCAAACGGCTGATATCAAGCTGTCCGTGCCATGGTTATTCTGATCAGGATCTCATTCTATATCTGTATGGAGGACTTCTTGATGATGAGCGCAGAATGGTGAACGCAGCTTGTGGGGGTAATATTCTGAACAAAACCCCTGAAGCGGCATTTGAGATACTTTCTGAGCTATCTGAGGGCTCAAGGCAATTTCAGGTAGCCATTGTCCCAGAGGACCAGGAGAAGACGACATTTACATGTCCTTTTGGCACGTTTGCATATCACAGAATGCCATTTGGGTTGTGTAATGCGCCTGCGACATTCCAAAGGTGTATGGTAAGCATCTTTTCTGAGTATGTTGAGCACTTTATTGAGGTGTTTATGGATGATTTCACGGTCCATGGGGACAGTTTTGATGCATGCTTAGATCACTTGTCACTTGTTCTTAAGAGATGTGTAGACACTAACCTGGTTCTGAATTCTGAAAAGTGTCATTTTATGGTAGAACATGGTATAGTGCTCGGTCATATTGTCTCTTCTAAGGGTATTGAGGTCGATAGGTCTAAGATTGATGTAATTCAGTCTTTGCCCTATCTTACTAATGTGCGTGAAGTGCGTTTTTTTTCTAGGCCATGCATGTTTTTATCGCAGGTTTATTAAAGATTTTTCAAAGATCTCATCACCCCTATGTGAGCTGCTGAAAAAGGAAGTGATGTTTGAGCTTAATGAAGGGAGCAAGAAGGCGTTTGATGAGTTGAAGGCACGCCTGACAAGTGCCCCAATTATTCAAGCACCAGATTGGTCTCTCCCTTTTGAGATTATGTGTGATGCCAATGACTATGCTATAGGTGCAGTCCTCGGTCAGAAGGAGGCACACGCTTCCCATGTGATTCACTATGCATCTATGACTCTGAATGGTGCGCAGAGAAATTACTTCATAGCCGAGAAGGAGCTACTGGCCGTAGTTTTTGCTCTGGATAAGTTCCGATCTTATCTACTTGGAACGAAGGTGATCATTTACACAGACCATGCAGCACTTCATTATTTATTGACAAAGAAAGAGGCCAAGCCGAGACTGATTAGATGGATCCTGTTGTTGAGTGAGTTTGACATTGAGATACGAGACAAGAAATGGGCTGAAAATCTGGTAGCTGACCACCTTAGTAGGCTCGTTCATGATGAAGACAAACCACAAGCTCAGCTGCAGATCCAGGGGACATTTCTGGATGACACACTGTTTGGGATTCAGACTCTGAAGCCGTGGTATGCACACTTGGTGAATTTTCTGGTTTCTGGTGAGTCTCCTCCACACTTTACAAAGGCCTTGAGAGACAAGCTGTGTAGTGAGGCGAGATTCTATGTGTGGGATGACCCTTATCTTTGGAAGCACTGCTCTGACCAGGTAATCCGTAGATGTCTTCCTGACAATGAGGTAACTTCCGTACTTGATTTTTGTCATTCTCATGCTTGTGGCGGTCATTTTGGTGCTAAGAAAACCGCAAGGAAGGTATTAGATGCAGGATTCTATTGGCCTCACATCTTTAGGGATGCATATGGTTTTTGCAAATCTTGTGATAGGTGCCAAGGAGTTGGAAATATGTCTCAAAGAAATGAAATGCCGCTATCACCACTGATTTTCTGTGAAAATTTTGATGTTTGGGGTATTGATTTTATGGGACCGTTCCCAAATTCTTCTGGTAACATTTATATTTTGCTTACGGTGGACTGCATTTCCAAGTGAGTGGAAGCGAAGACCACCAAGACCGATGATTCTAAAGTTGTGGCAGATTTCTTGAAGTCTAATATATTTTCCAGGTTTGGCATCCCTCGAGCTCTCATCAGTGACAGGGGGACGCACTTCTGCAACATGACCGTGAGTGCATTACTGAAGAAATATCATGTCGTGCAGAAGGTGTCTACTGCGTATCACCCTCAGACGAATGGACAAGCTGAAGTGTCCAACAGGGAAATTAAATCCATCCTTGAGAAAACGGTAGCCACGAACAGGAAAGATTGGAGTCTGAGGCTAGACGATGCACTGTGGACTTATCGTATAGCTTACAAGACACCCATCGGTATGTCACCATTTCGGTTAGTGTTTGGTAAAGCGTGTCATCTTCCAGTGGAGCTCGAGCACAAGGCTTTCTAGGCTGTGAAGAATTGCAACATGCGGATTGATGAGGTTGGAGAATTCCGCAAGTTACAACTGCAAGAATTGGAGGAACTGCAGATAGAAGCTTATGACAACGCAATCAACTACAAGGAAAAGACAAAGGCTTGGCATGACAAGAACATTTTAGGAAGGACTTTAAAGCTGGAGACAAAGTCCTATTATTTCAGTCTCGCCTACGTCTTTTCTTGGGTAAGCTTCGATCCCGTTGGACGGGACCTTATGTTGTTGCTCACGTTTTTCCACATGGTGTTGTGGAATTGTATAAGGCTACTACACAAAAGGTGTTTAAGGTGAATGGTCAAAGGTTGAAACCATATCATGAAGGTTTTGACAACAGAGTCATAGAAGAGACAAGTCTTGTAGAACCCGAAGCTGACATTTGATCACTGCAGCTAGGTCGAGCCAATGATGTTAACCAAGGCGCTTCTCGGGAGGCAGCCCGAGGTATGAAGTTTTTTTTTCTTGTCATTTTTTCATCTTCTGTCGTTATTTCCAGTTGTTTCGTTTTCTAGACTAACTTGCAGGTATAGATGCTTTCGAAGTGAAAGCCGCGATCGCTGCCTGGCAACCGAAATCGCGGCCCTGCCGTATACGTGAAGAATGCCGTAAGCCCTCTCTGCCTTGCAAAAAAAATAAAATAATAATTCGTAAGCCGCGATCGCTGCCTGTCAACCGCGAGCGCGGCCTTGCCCTATATATGTGAAACCCTCGTGTGTTGTCATCTATTTTTGAGCCCTTCTTGTTTCAAGTCGCGGCCGCCCCTCTCAATCCCTCAAACCGCGACCGCCGCATACCCCTTTTTCTCATCCCAACATCAGATCGCTGCTTCCTCTCTATCTCTCAAGCCGCGACCGCCGTGCTTCAACCGCGGTCGCTTCCATTCATAGCAATGACTTCAGTTATGCGGTGAGTTTGCTCAACTCCCCCTTGTGTTGAATTCGAAATTACGGTTGGAGATGTCTGATCGAGGGTTGGAAAGGTTGAACAGAGTACAAATGAAGTGTTAGGATGCACTCTGTCATCGTGAAATAGTGCAAACCCGCTTCCTTGATGTACCTACTTTGCATACTTTGGGTCTATTTGATTGCACAAGGCTTTTGTTTGAGCATGGTGGTTTGGGTGCTTTTGTTAATATGGGAGCTCCTACCTATCCCTTTCTTGTGATGTAATTCTTGGCTACACTGGAAAAAGATGGAGTTAGGATTACGTTTCACTTGAATGATGAGGATCGCTCGTTGTCATTTGATGAGCTTAGATAGATTTTTGGAGTGTCCGTTCCACCAACTGAGGGGTGGACAGCTGTGGGCACCCGACACTATGAATTCTGGCAGGCAGCTACTGGTCAGATTTTCAAGCCTAAGAAAGGGGAGTACAATTACAAGATTTCACATCCATGCTTGAGATTAGCCCATAAGGTGATAGCAATGGCGTTCTTGGGGCATGGAGAGGTCAACAAGGTTTCTGCTGCTGATCTGTCAGTTCTCTGGTGCATGACTCCAAAGAGTGAGTTCATTCTAGACTGGGTTGCTCTGTTTGTGGCAAGTTACTTCCGGGTCCGCGACAAAGAGTCCGGCAAGATAGCTATGGGTGAGATGATCACCCTAATTGCTAGAATTTGGGGACCGGAAGCTCCAGAGAATTATACGAAGTCGCCTGGCGCATATGTCTTTGATGCGCCCTCTCTGAAGAGGGCGGGGTTATTGGGTCCTACACAGGGACAATATTTCTGGAAGGCAGGGAATGGTGGCATCCATCATCTTACCCTACCTCGCTTCATTCCCTTTGGACCTATGGCTTAAGATTTTTATATGGCTGATGATGATGATGATGATAGAGTAGCTGCTGAGGAGTAGTTTCCAGGGGCGCCTACCGATATGATGATTGATATGGGGCTACATGATGAGGCCACTGACACAGATAGGCAGTATGAGGCGGGCACTTCGAGTGGTCCTGCAGGCAATTCCGGTGCGTCTAGTTCTTGGCAGGAGCAGATGCTAGCTACTATGTCCGGCATTTCTGCTCGACAGGAGGAGATGGCTTATCGCCAAGCTGAGATGGACATGACAATCAGAGAGATGGCTGCAGACCAGCGACATATTCTGGATGAGCATCATCGGTTTGCCACTCGCTTGGATCGTATGACTGTTGATGTAGCTGACATCAGGAGAACCCAGACTCAGCATGGTGCATGGATAGCTGAGCTAGATGAGGATGTTCGGCAGCTCTGGGATCAACAGCTGGTGGCGTGCGCTTACGGCCAGCACTGGGACGATTTTGCTCGAAACGAGTGGCCGTGGTATAGGGGATCAATAGAAGATCACCTGCAAAGCATTGTCACCCGCCATCGCACCAGAGACTCTTGCTTCACTGATTTTCCACCGTCACGCCAACCCCGACATCCGAGGCAAGGACCACCTCGGCGACAATGGTGAGCGTTTTTCCTTTTCCCCAAGATTTTCATTTTCACCTTTCATTACATTGAGGACAATGCATTATTTAAGCATGGGGGGAGGGATTTATACTTACTGTTGTTTGTAAATAATAATAATAAAATAGCAGAAAAGCCTGGCTAAGTCGAAAACCCGAAAGGGCGGCTTAGGCAAAATTCAGGGGCCCGGACCGACATTAGGCCGGGGTAATAAGAGGTTGTAGAGAGATGTGAGAATTGGTGAGCTCATCTATGAAAAATGAAATGAGTGGCTAGGTGAAAACCCGAAAGGGCGCCTAGGCAGAATGAATAAAAAAAAAGAAAAAAAAGAGTGATTAATAGGATTCATTCATTCTTCTGGCGTGGTGACATAAGTGGTGGAGCTATAAGGAGGTTTTGGGTAGGTCACTCGGGAGTTATAAGGAGATAGATTGGAGCTAGGATTAGAAATTCTCATTCACATAATGTAGTTCGGGTTAAGCTTGCGGAAAGTACTCTACTTTCCTTAATGCTGGTGAGCTGCGGTTGTGTTGTTGGAGTGTTGGTCGTAGTGGATTGCAATTTCTGGGTGTTGGATTTTTGTTATGCTTCCTAAGACCTTGGGTATTACATTGGAGGAGTAGGTTTTATCAGCTTACTTGAGGACGAGCAAGGTCTAAGCATGGGGGAATTTGATACGCTCTACTTTATAGTGCGTAACTAGGGATTGTTAGTACACTATTAGGGATGTTTGTATTAGTTGAGGAGCTAATTTGTGATTGAGGAGTTGGGAAGATTAGAACAGGAAAGGGTGGAGTTGAGCTAATTTGTGATTGAGCTAATTTGTGATTGTGGAGTTGAGCTAATTTAGCGAGTTTGGAGCGTCAGAAGCTGAGAAGAACAAGCCGCGGGCGTGGCCAAGAAGCAGCGATCGCGGTTAAGCCGCAGCCGTGGGAGGAAGAGGCAGTGATGGCGTGTGAAGACAAGGAGGCAGCGGGCGTGGGTGCATAGCCGCGGTCGCGGCCTTGCGATTCTGGACGGACGCGCGGAGGCAGATTTGGTTGTTATTTTGTTTTCCTTAAAGTGTGATTTATTTTTTGATCTTTCGGTTATTATATTATTATTATTATTAGGAAAACTATCATATCTTTTTGTTTAAAAAGACTTTTGTGATTAGGTTAGGTTATCATTAGTATTACGGCAATTTGAGTTTCATAGAGAGTTTTTGTGTTTTTGAAGACCATGAAGAACTAAGTTACTTGTGCTTAGTCAGACAATTGAAGCCTTTGATTTAATTCGGTTGTAAGATTTTCATCTTTGATCTATTGCGTGAATGTTATTGATTCGCTTGAACTCATTACCTTTGATTAATACTGATTATTCTAGTCTGATCAACTAGTGGTCGTTGGTATTATTCTTCTGCTAGAGTTAGATCGTTTCTGGTTGAAATATCTGATTCAGAGTAGCAACTGTGATATTCTAGAACTAGTTGTGATAGTTTATTATAGAAGATAATTGATTTGCATGCTAAACAAAACTGGTTGTTTTATGTTAGCTGTATCTATCGTTATTCTTGGAACTTAATGCGGCTGTTGAATTGAATCTTGATAGTTTCTTGATTATTTGATAGTCAGCGTTGTTAGGGTTTGGTTGTCCTAATAGCATACAAAGAAGAGGAATCAGAATAATATTTTCCACGATAGAACGTTACGTGCAATAGAGATTTGAGGATTATCAAGGATCAACCGATTAAGTTGAAGTGTGGATATTTGTTTGACTGAGCTATTTCGCATCAATTGTTTCAAAGCTTTTGTTTTCGTAGAATTGTTTTACTTATTTGAATTCGTAGTGTTAGAATCATTGCAAACCCCCGTTACTTGATTGATTGGTAAACACGATTACGGATAGGAGAAATAACTTGGCTCTTTGTGGGTTCGACCCTTACTTACCGAAACTGCATTAGTTAGGTTTTTAAGGTTTATTTGTTAGGTATACACGACTAAAGCCTATCACTCCACCACACTATAAACCCTTTCGGCAACTGTAGCATTGTGATACTCTATACTCTACCGCCCTTACTTCCATTTTTCACGGGTTGAGTACTGACTTGATCATCAGAGTGGCAAGCCCGGGGTCACCCTCAAGCCCCTCTTCTTTTCAGGTTGGAGCTCGACACTGGACGGCGTCCGACGTGACCGGAGACCGCCCACGGGGAACGGGGAGAGAGACCGCCATAAGAGACGAGCCAGAGTTGGTTACGTGTGAACCACCAACTATTTCCCTCGTAGAAATATGGATGATCACATGACTATAGAAATTACAAAGAAGACCTGTAGTTTAGATATTTGTATTATTATTCTAGATATTCATTTTTTAATAGCGATATTCACACATTAGCATTGGGTTCGTGTTTGATATATATGACCATATTTTAGTATTCTAATACTAGATATTCATATGCTTGATACATATATTCATGATTAGCCTATCGAAGTTTGTATTTTTTGCATTACTATGATTGTATTTGTATTTTCATGAATTTATGAGTGATTCTTAAAACATACGGTGTGAAAATTTGCAAGGAAAACTTGTATGTTTTGTAATCAGATTCGTGTATCAAACATTCACTTTAGCTAAATTGATAGTATTCACGATTTTTTGTATGATATTCATTGAGTTACATTTGATATTCATGCATACGTCATGCATAGAGTTGCGACTGTTGTGTTTTACGCTGGTAGGATCATTTGAAAATATTGATAAAACTTCAAAGAATATCCAATCATGCATTTTGAAAAAAATGCTTGAATGTAGTATTACAATACTTTACACCTTGACTTAGATATGCCCCCACATGGCATATGCGAATACCCCACAATTAGAGGTGTCAAACGGGCCGGGTTCGGGTTTATACATACCGGGTCAGGTCATTTACGGGTTGGGTCGATTGTGGGTCGGGTCGTTGCGAGTCAGGTACGGGTTTGGGTCGACCCAGCGGGTCGAGAGCGCCACGTCAAAATTTTATAAAATCAATATTTTAATTAAAAAAATAATAAATCAAAAAATTATTATTATATAATATTTTAATAATAAAATATATTATAATATTTAATATATAAAATATACACATTTGTAAGGGCCCAACAGGTTAATGATCCAACCCAAAATTTTTTGGGTCGAACAGGTCAAGGCACTTTTGACCCAATACTTTTCGAATCGGGTTTTAACCCAAAAAACACAGGTCAGGTTGGGTTTGCGGGTCAGGTCAAATTTTGACAGCTCTACCCACAATCAATCTTATTTTTAGCGTCATGCGACTTCATGTTTAGAGTTTCAGGCTTCTTGTTGGCAAAACCGCTGAACTTTGCGTATGTATTCCTGAATATCATCAAAGTACACATGAATATCAAGAACAAAAACGTGAATATTGATATTTAAGGATATGACAAAGAAAAAGAACTCTACATGTTCTGTGTATACTTGAACATCATTATATATCAAAAAAATCCCTAAACCAATTATAAACCCTAAACCAATAAACCCTAAACATATAAACCCTAAACTAATAAAACCTAAACCCTAAACCAATAGACCCTAAATAAATAAATCCTAAACAAATAAACCCTAAACCAATAAACCGTAAACACTAAACTAGTAAACCCTAAACTAATAAACCAATAAACCCTAAATCATAAACCCTAAATCATAAACCTTCAACCCTAAACCCTAAACACTAAACCATAAATCATAAACTATAAATCATAAACCCTAAAACCCCAAACCATAAACCCTAAAACTAATCGAACATGAATATCAAAAGCATTTGTGTGAATATCACATCAATGAATCCTAAGCCCTAAACCATAAACCTTAAATCCATACACACTAAGCCCCAAAACTAAACAAAACACCAAAATTGATCGAACATGAATATTAAAAGCAATTGTTTGAATATCACGTCAAATAATATTAATATCAATTGCAAATAGTAAAAACAACACCAACAAAACACCAAAACTGATCCAACATGAATATCAACAACATTATTGTGAATATCGTAACAAAAAATTTGAATATCAACTACTCAGAGCATTAAACGTACATCCAACATGAATATCAAAAGTATTTGTATGAATATCACATCAAACTATTTGAATATCAATTGCACACGGTAAAAACAGTACCAACAAAACATGAAACATGTATCCAACATGAATTTCAAAAGCATTATAATGAATATCACATAATAAATTTTGAATATCAATTACCAAAAGCTCAAACAACACCAACAAAACATCAAGTATAAAAACACAATCAACACCATCAAAACACATACTGCAGTAATGTGAATATCAATATGGTAATCATGAATATCATTGCTTGAAAAGTGAATATCAAACACTAAGAGCGTTAAGCCTAATCATGAATATCAATGGATCGAAACATGAATATCACATAATAAAGACGTGAATGATACAACAACAAATGCATAAATTCGAATCTATACGAAAAAAACGAGATTTGAATAACAACAAATTACCTTTCACTAGCCTTCTACGCTTGCCACTCTTTATTTTTGGGGACATTCTTTCTTTACCCATCAATCCTCTGACCATAAACAAAACTTTAAATAGACCACGGATGAAACAAAGAAAAATATGAGAATTTGAAGCATAAAATTCTTCTATTTCAAGGTGTTAATGTCGAAAAAATGAAAAAATAACAAATTTCACACCTTCACACCGGGCTAATAGACGAGAATTGATTGAAGAAAAAACTTGCCACATTAAACCAAAAATTTGTATAAGAACTCGAACGAATTTTAGGGTTTTAACAAATACCTTTTTTGGGGAGACAAACATGGAGACGACGACGGCGCTTTACTAGAAGAAAGACGGAGACTGTAACACCCCGGGCCAGAGGTGTCACAGTGCCATAGTTCCGAAGAACTATAAGGCGATTTTAGAAAAATGAAAACCCGAAATACTTCCAAATACACAAAAGTTATCAATATCAAAATCCCTGTTCAAGTTTGAAACAACATTTAAACATTTCATCCATTTCAGTGTATCAATTTATATCCCAAAACACAAGTAGCTAATACAACATTTTCAAATCCGATGCAAAACAAAATCTTTAACTGTGAAGACACATCTGTGATCCAGAACCCCCTTGTTGCTGCCAACCTGCAAAGACTAGTTGACTGGTGGACCCGATACACCAGCCAACCACGGAACATAAACCGAGGTTGATTAGTCTAATGAAAGACTAGCAAGAATCATCAAGCCAAAACAATTTAAAACATAGAGATTTATCACAACGACCAACTAACACCGAACAACAACATGCCACAATACATATATACTATATCATAATTATAACTTAACCACTTCTGACCAACTCTTCGATATACTAACCTCATTCAATCCAATCTCAACCACACCACAAGTATAAACGGATAAGACGATCCAATCCAACTTTACTAACACATCCAATCCATCTTTCTCTCTAATACTAACACCTCAATTATCAACTTTACAAAACATATATACATATATTACGATCAACACGTAACCAAGGCTAACCAAACATACCGAACTCACTACTGTACTAACACATTCCAACCAACCATCGCATCAACGAACACATAAGCACAAGCAAGACAAACATCACCTTATATAATTATAACAACCCAGGCCAGCCACCCTTCCGGTGCCGCCTGTTCGTTAACATGGGCCGCAACCCATACACCTCAACCCAACCCATATTGGCCCACACCCTCAAGATGGGAAACCAACCTTCACAAACATCCACATAACCAACCTTCATAATCAATCAACATAACCATCTTTCCTCAACTAGTTGCCACCAACAACCACACCAACAGAAATTCACATCACAACTAGCTACAAAAACCAATATTTGACAACAAGTCAATAACTAGCCAACAATCAACATCCAACACAAAACCAATAACCAAGCACACAACCAATATCATCACACAACCACTTAATCAAGTACACAACCAATATCACCAACACAACTACTTAATCAAGTACACAACCAATATCATCAACACAACCACTTAATCAAGTACACAACCAATATTCATCACAAAACCACTTAATCAGGTACACAACTAATATCATCAACAAAACCACTTAATCAAGTACACAACCAACATTCAACACATAACCAACACACACAACCACCAACACCTCCAATCCAACCTCCGTCTCCACCACCACATCACCGGGTGGGACAATCAACACACACCTTCTGGATGGGACTTTTAACCATCCAACCATGGCCATTAACCAACGTAAGGTCACACCCTCACGTGGTCGGGTGAGGCTATAAATCACCCCGGCCTAGCCTTAACCAACGGAGGTCACACCCTCACATGGTCGGATGAGGTCACACCCTCACCCCGGCTCCACAACCAACCATTAACAATCCACCAACAACCCATCACCTCCATCTGTCAACACAACCAGTCATCCACAACTAGCTACAATCAACTACTACACCAACATCCAATCAAACACAACACAAGGCAACTACTAACACACACACACACACATACACACACATTCAACCATGTAATTCCACAACCAGCTACAACCAACAACCACACCAACATAAATCAACAACCACAACTAGCTACAATCAACTACCACACCAACATCCAATCGATCGTAACACAAGGCAACAACAACTAACACATTCAACCATGTTCAACACAAAACCAATAACCCAACACATAATCAATAACAAAACACACAATCGATATCCGCCAACAAACCAGCAACCAAACAAACAATAAATATCCAACACAGAACCAATGGCAAAGCACACAACCAATATCCAATGCACGGCCAATAATTATTCACACAATCAACATTCAACACGAACCCAATATCCAAGCAAACAACCAATGTCAAACAACTAAACCAATATCCACACATTCAACCATTTCAAATAACAAAACCAATATCTATCAACAAAACCACTAATCAAGCACACAACCGATCTTCAACACAAGACAATTACCAACACACACACACATACACACACACACACACACACACACACACACACACACACACACACACACACACACACACACACACACACACACACACACACACACACACACACACACACATCTAACCATGAAAGTCCACAACCAATAATCCAAATCAACCTACTCAGACAAGAAAAAAAAATCAATTACTAAACAAAATAGGATGAAAAGTAATTTTATAAAAATAAACGAAGGGTTAGCAAGAATCATCTTGCCTTAAACTCAACCACAACGGCCTTAGAAATTTCACCAACTTCGCCAACCAATCCGGAACAAACCTGCAACAACAACCCGAACAGTTTCCTGCATTAATTAACTCATACCCATTCCATTACTTGAAACCCCTAATTTCAAACCCTAAAATCATACCTCAACTTTCCAATTAAACAACCACACACAAAATCAACCCAATACTTAAGTTGCTCGCTGTACGCGTCATCGACCTTACTTCCGACGCTGGGACCGGGCTTCACTTCGCCGGAAAATAGCAGTAGCAGCGACGGGCAGCAACACGTGACATCAGTGACTCATAGTGGCAACCAACAACACCCACACGCAGCAGCTTCTCGGCCTTCAGCAGCTGTTCCGACCTTCAGCGGGGTTCGCACACAGCACAACAGTCACTGGAATCACCCCCTCGTCGTCGGATTTCAACAGAAGCCAACAACAGATCTCGGCTATAGCAGCTCCCGGTTCTGTACAGAAGCAGCAACGAACAACGAACAACAGATCCGGTAACATCGAACACCAGCAGCAACACGCGACCCAGCTTCCGATCTGTCTCACCAGCGGGAAGGAGTGGCTGAGCACGGAAGAATAGATGAGGAAACACGAGCTTCTTCAGCTGTTGCTCAGAGAAGACGAGGCAAGGTTTTGCCCTTTTCTGATTTCCCCCCAAAATATGCCTTTTAATAACTTAAAGGAGGTCCACTAATCCGCCTCATACCATATATATAATATAATAACCAAATTTATCTAATATGGGGTATTTCAGAGACGATGGTTACTGCGAGTCGATGGTGAGAGGACGACGAGAAGCTCTAGTGAAGGCGTCAATGGAGGTTGAGACGATAGAGAGAAACACGCGAGAGGGGAGAGTGAAAGATGAAGTTCCAAAGGCCGGTTGATTGTGGAAATATTTTGGATAAAATCAAATCCCATAAATCTCGCATATGAGGCAATCTGGTGTGGTTGATTCCACCAGCCAGATTTGGAATAGTCCAAATTAAATCTCAGCCATCTATCCTATTCTCATCCAATGCCATAAATTAGTACACTCTTTTTATCCTAATAGGCTATTTCACTAGAGCCTAAATCTATAGGGGAATGTATATTTTATCTTACATTCATTAATTTAACATTTATCCACGAAATATAAATTAAAAATTCATATATAAAAAGATTGAGTTGAGTTTTATTTACGTAAGATTAAATTTTCCTTTTTGGTTCAAAATCTTAGAACATAATTTAGAAAAATTAATTTTATATACTCTAATACTTAAAGTTACCTTTTTATAATACTAGTAGGGTTCGTGTGCGCACGCAATTATTTCATGAGAATGTCTAAAAGGAATGTGTAGGACAATAGTATGCAGATGTAATAATCAAGCATATCATCCCACAGTGTACTGAGTAGTATATGATAAAGATAAAAACATGAGTTGTTTAATGGAACACTTGAACATTGTTAAAAATGTCACTAACAAACATTCATACGAAATGTATTACCAAATCTTGACATATGAGTATGAAACGTGAAATAAGTTAACATAGGATTATCATTAAGAAGTGTTTTAATTCATGCTCGAGTGGCCCGGCGCAAAGGAGATCTTAGAATCATTGCCATATCTTCCGTATCTTCAAGTGAGAACTCAATGTGAAGAAGTTCTATTTCAAGCTGCAAAGCACACAACATGGAGTTAAATATGATATGCGAATATTGATAAATTGACATAAAGTGGAAATTACCGTGTGCCATTCATTTTGGTTAGCGAAAATCTCATACGGAGTTTGGGGGTAACGGTTGAGAACTTCAGTTATTTTTTGGTTGACCCTCTCTTTCTCTGCCAACAGTTCGGTGTTTTTCCGATTTTCATTTTGTATGCTCCGCATATATTCGACCACCCTTTCAAAGCTCATTGCCCGCTCTAATAACATTTTTTTTTTGTTTTGAAGTAACTATAACGTATGAAATTAAATCTATTATGATTCTGTATGAAGAAAAATGCGATTGATTACCTCCTTTGGGTCTGGTTGTCCTTCTAGCAGTCTAAAGTAGGTCCCATAATTCTTTACACACTGCGTTTTGGGGTATGTAACCAGCGCTTGTGTTAGCTGCCATTGAATCTGAAGTAGTGTTCAAACAGTTTAGAGTTAGAAGGTGTCATGGTTTAAATACAAACTATTGATGTAATTGCATGATGTCAGTAGTGTTTCACCCATATTCAACTGTCATAGTAATTGAAATTGTAAAACCAATGTAATGAAATAAAGCCAAGAATATGTAAATTGTCCTGAAACAACATTTTTTACCCACTTTGTCGTAGTGAAATGATTAAGATTTCAAGGGATTAATGAACACCACCAATTACATTATATATTTATAATAGTCGATCCTGTAGTTTTAGAGAAGAGCAAAGACAAATTTCTAATACAAGCAATGAGTGTAAAGTCACATAATAGGCAAAACCAAACAAAAGACTGATACAACAAAATAACAGAACCACAAGGGATACGAAATGCCATAATTAACAATTGCTATTCAGTTATCTTAGATGTCTTGCATTAGAAAGTGGACTTCATTGTCCATAGTTAACAACCTCAAGAAGACAACCAGTGATGGATACAAAATGTCAGGGAAATAAAAAGAAAAAGAAAAAAATGGAAAGGCAATCGTTAACAGTATGCTATAAAAACAAAATTGAGACGTAGGAGATGATTTAGAAACTATCCTCGTTGGCGTTTTCTTTTTCTGGAAAAAAAAATCCTCGTGTGAATTTTACCCTCTACCATATATATAGTAGTAATAGGAGGAGGATGGCAGTTTAAGAGGTGGTTAACAATGTAACCAACCAATAGTAGTTAAACGGCTTACAAAAAAAAGTGATTCCAACTTCTTTTTTCCATTAAAAAGAAATTGGTTTAAGAAGAATATCATATAAGTGAAGTAATTAAACCCTAATTAACCAAATACGCATTTTTAGACCGACATTCCATGAACACATTGAGGTAGTCTCTTCTTATATCCTTATAGGCATTTAATTAAACAATTTGAATGTTGCAAATCTTGAAACACTTAGTAATCACACATCAATAGACCACAAACCCATAATTTCCTCAAATCTGAAACTAAATCCAATATTGTGTAGTCTTGAAGAAAGAGATATAGGCAGAAAGAAACTTAAAGTGTTCGAAAAAATTAATAGAGTAGAAAACAGGTCAAATAAAAAGTTATGTTGAAACCAGTAGCCCACTTATTAATAACGTACCTTAAAGATCCTTTGAAACTAACAGAGGGTGAAAACCGAGATGAGTTTGGGAAAGACAAAGGGGTCGCTGTGAAGAGCGAATTTGAAGGCTTGGTCTTGGATTTGGAGGGTGGAGCTGAGATCGATGCACTTGTGGAGAACGAAGAAAAGAGAATCGCACTTAAAAGGGAGACATCAAGGATGATGTGATGGACTTGTTTGACTTTTGGATTTCCACAATAAATTTCTATGCTTTACGAAGTTAGTGGACAAGACTTTACAATTTTTGTAGGGGAATGAAGAGATGAAGGAGTTGGCATAGAGCATTCAATAGGGTGATAAGATAGAAAATAAGATACATAGAATATAAATTATAATTAAATTGTTATACACATTAACTACATTGTGGAGGTTTCTCTAATGGAGATGATGGCTCGGTTTAATTCAGATAGTTATCATATATGTAGGGTATAGAATGAATGTATAGATTTAAAAAATACAAAAAAAAAGGATTTAACATATTACAACTTTATTTCAAATAATTTTATTAAATCCTTTCACACATTAGCAATAACTAAACCTTTAGTTATATAAAATTAGTTACAACCATTTATTAGATGCATATAGTACATATATTTTGTTGTTATGAATAAGATACAATATTTCTAAGCAAAGAGATCCTCTAAAGTAAAGTCGTCGTTTATTAAATTCTAATATGATTTTATTTTTAGTGTATGATCAAATGGTTTCAAAACATTTCAACATAATTAAATCAATTCATATAAAGAATAATATGTTGCTATATTGTTTAAATAAAATTATTTATTCATTTTGTAAGTATAGACATTGCATAACATAAATATAGTGTTCATTATCTATGATGCTTTCTTCAACAAAGGGAGGGAATTCTTGGAATGTATCATTAAGTTTTGCCTGAAAGGTTGGAAGTCTTAAGCTTACTGTTTGTTTGAATCATTTTCTTCCTGCTATTCATTTGAATATACCGCCTTATTTAAATTGCCTAGTCTGCAGTGACAAACATAAATCAATTGTGAAAAAAAACGTAGTTAGATAATTGAAAAAATCAATTTGTTAATTATTGCAGTGCTCTAATTAACTATTGAGTGTGAAATTGAGGGATAGCGGGTGAATTTGTCAAGCGCATGCGAGTAATGATGTAGTTATTTCATGAAAATGTTTAATAAAATTATATAGGACAATAATATGTAATTCTAATGATTAAGCATAAACTGTAGTAACGTATTGAATAGTAGATGATAAAGATGAAAGCATATATTGTTACTATAAAAATGTCTATTAGCAAACCACATAAACAAACATTGAAGCAAAGTCTATTACTAAACCCTTACATAGAAAAACTAAGTGTAAAACAACTTGACATATACTTATCATAAAAAACTCCCGTGATTCATGGGCGAGCGGCTCGTCTCAAAATGGACTTCAGAAGCATTGCCATGTCTTCGGTATTCTCTATTGCAAACTCATTGTAAAGAAGTTGTCTTTCAAGCTGCACATCACACAAGATGGTGTTAAATATGATATCAGAATATTGTTAAATTCACGTAAAGTGGAAATTATCATGTGAGCTTCATTTATAATATTAGAAATTTGATACGGACTCTCGGGGATACGATGTGCAACCTCTTCTATCCTTTCCTTTAGTCTCTCTCTCTCTCCACCATTAGTCTGTTGACCTTCCGATCTTCAATAATTATGGATTTCATATAGTCCATGACCATTTTGCTGCTCAGCACTTCCTCTAAGAACACCTTTTTATTTTTTTTATAGTAGTTATAGCACATGAAATCAAAAGTATCACAATTTTGTATGAAGTCAAATATGAGCAATTACCTCCACTGGATGTGGTAATCTTTCTTGCGGTCTAAAGTAGGTCCCACAATTCTTGATATATTGGGTTTTGAGGTCTGTAACGTTCGTCTGTGTTAGCTACCATTGAGTCTAAAACCTGCATTCAAAATGGCTTAGAGTGGGAACACATGATGCTCTAAATACAAACTACAGTTGTAAATTACATGATGGCAGTAGTATTGCAACTCAATGTTAACATTGAAATTCAACCTGGATTAGATGCTAGGATTATGTGTTAGAGTTATTATTTTACAAGCCAATGGTATGCAATTAGGTTATACAGTTAGCGATGTGCTAGAATAAGACTTGTAAGTTTGCCTCAAATTATAATCAACAATGACTGTTTATAGATCTCCGTAGCTATAAGAGAGTAATGAAGGTTAAAAGTACACATAATTTAAGTTTCAATTACACATATTTAAGTAATTGGATATCTAATTCATCAGCAATTCCTAAGTTACACCATTACTGAATTTAACGTTGTGTTGTGGAATCAAAATTCAATTATTTTGATGGTCAGAGCACTGGGAATGAATTGTGCAATAAAGCATGAAAATACTACATCACTTGGAAAATAACAAGAATGTTGCAATATGTGTATAATTCATTGTCAGACAATGCACCAATAGAGAAACCATATAGAGACAAATTCAATTGCCACTTATGCGGCAATAACTACTTAAGTGGTTATAGTACTATTCAGTCCATTCAATGTCAGTCATTCCAATATGGCTAAGAAGTGTTATAAAGAACTGACACTGCAACTTTGATTGGCTTAATGGCATGAATAGGTGTTCATCCAAAATTTTAGTTACCAAATAAGCATAACTACAACATAAACCCCATCTACAGGCAGAATAACAATAATCAAACACGAAGGTGGTAAGGTATGAAGCAAAAATGCGAAACAAAATGCAATGGAATAAAAATGGGGGAAAATAATTTTCACCGCAACAGATCGATCATGAAAGAAATTCGAGTTTTACGCAGGATGGTAAAAAAGAAACCGCAAACTGAACTGATTAGGGTTTGCAGATGTCATTGCGTTTCTTGTACTAATAAAGAAACTGAGGTAGCATTACCTTACTTGATGTATTGTGCGAAGAACATAAAAGCACAATTTATGGCGATGAACAATGGGAGCGAAACCGCAAACTGAACTGATTAGGGTTTGCAGATGTGGAAGAGTAAGGTTTAAAAGGGAGGAATCCATCGGCGATTTGATGGAGATCCTTGACGTTTGGATTTCCAGATTCAATTTTCACGATTTACAAAGTTTGTAGGTAGGACTGCGCATTTCTTGTAGGTAGACGAAGAGATGGAGGCGTTTGCAGAGTGTGTACAACACGGTGACCAAATAGACAAGAAGATACGATGTACACATTTAAAATGGAAAAAAATCAACATAAGCCGCTTTTATTTCAAACGATTTAATTAAATCTTTCCACACATTAGCAATACCTGAATCTTTAGTTATATGAAATTTTTGTAAAGCTATTTATCAGATGTGTATAGTACAATCTAACGATCTCATTTAAGACAAAATCAAATTAGGATTTAGTAAAAGAGTGCTTTACTTTAGAGGATGTCATTGGTTTCAATACATTATAAAATGGCCTCGCGCTGTTGAGGAAACATGTTTTCTTTCAGGCCTGGAATTATCTTCCAAACGGTTCCGGTGGTGCCGAATTTTTCAGAGTCCATGAAATGCTGGTACTTGATGCTTGGATTTTCAAAGCGAGGCAAGTTTTGAGGGTTTTGGGTGTAGTAGTCGCTCCTATCCGAAACTCCAAACGAGGTCTCATGCTTCAAAATGCACAACAACATATTAATCAAGAACGTAAATCAATTCGACAAATTATGTGGATTTGATATTGGATTCAGGACTTACAAAGGGTGGCATGACATGATTAATCTCTTCTCGCACGTGACCGCATACTTTGCAGATAATACCAATCTCCTCATCCAAAATCAAATAATGCTCCCCTTGGTTACAAAGTTGTTTTTGAATTACCTATCCTACCTTATCGTGATATATGGCTGTGCATGGCTCAATGTCTAATCCAACTCCCCACGATCGTCAGATCCAAGACCACACATGATAGGAATGGTAACTCATTTTGAACTACTCTAAAGTGGTACGGATTGGTGGGCTAATATCATTTCACTCCAAGATCTTTAAGTTCTTTTGCATATGTTACCTCTTCACAATCCATAACACCAAATCAGATTTTAAAATCTTCTAGAGATGACTTGATTCCTTGTTGCTTATGTTTTTTGGGTGAGGACTCTTTTTCAGCTACTAAGATCTTCAAACAATGATGAGTGAACATATACTTGAGTGTGATATGCCACTTCATTTTTTGGTTTGAGTGGAAATCCCTGCTAGCACAATGAAAAGTAAGCAATAGAGATGAAAATACGTTAGTATATGATAACAAATGTGTTACTATTTTGTGATGATATTGTGAACATCATGTATACAATATTTCTTTGTAAATATGTTCTAGTGCAAAGTGTGCTTAGAATTGGTTCTTTATATTGGTCTTTTAGGTCAAAAAAGCTAAGATTGCCAAAATAAAATGGAGATCTTTTGTAAAGTTACAATTTAATCAATAGTATAAGGAAGGTGTGAGAATAAATCAAAAGCGTAATGGGGATTTTTCTTACCTGTGAAAACATACAGTATGCTTCCGTTTCTTTTGGGTAGATGAAAATGATTTTATGTGAATCATAAGGCTTTTGTGAATCTATTGAATAATGTGTGTATCTCATTACTACTGAGCATATGTATATAAATAGCCCGTTTGGGTTTGTCGTCAGTGAGTCCACTAGGCCAAAACAAAGGCCCTTAGAGATGACGTGGATGAAATTACACTGCTAATTCTCTATCCAAAAAAAGCCTCTTATGTAAGTGATTTTTTTTTATTTTTTTACGAACCTGCTACAAGATCACATAAAGTTGAACAAAGGTGAGGTATTTTTCCTGGTAGGTTCATGTGGTACTTTTTCTGCGACTTCAGACAATTGATATGCCATGCTAATTACCAGAGTTCACAAAAAAGGTAAAGAATTGTTATGCGTTCACGTGAATGATTTGGAATTCGTGCCTTATTTTCAATCGAAGTTGAGATTTTTCTTATGACTAATTTTTCAATTTTTTTTTCGAGTTTTACAGATGTTTTATATGAAATTTCTAGAGACAGTCAGATTTGTAAATTTGTGTGCCTATGATTTTTATGTGTTCACATGAATGATCTGGAATCATGCCTATACTTTTACCATTTTTTTCTCGAGTTTTACAGATCTTTAAATTGAATTTCTAGAAACGGTCGTATTTATCCCAGAAATTATTATAATTAATTGAGTTTTTTGCAAATGCCATTTGATCTTAATCCTTGTTTGGCTTTACTAAACGTTATTAGAAAAAAAAAGTTAGATTCAATTATGTCATGAAGTACTACGTTTGTGTATGCATGCAACTACTTAAAAAGTCAGCCCTATCTATCTATGTTTAGTTTTGTAAAAAATTTAGATTCAATTTAGCTGCTAGGTTCACGTGATTTTTTTTCTTGTGCTTTCTGACATCTCATGAGAAAACTAAAGAATTGGTATGTGTTCACGTGAATGGTTTGGATGAGTGTATAATTGAGCTTACATAAAACTAAGATTTGAACACCTTTTTTTATCAAATCAAATGAGTCATAACTCATAAGTAATGAAGCACAAGCCTCTTTCTTTCCAGTAATGTATCTGGATATGGATGATACTATTGCATTCTATATCCAACCAGTACCTCTTAATTATTCACAAACATAGTCATTAAATTGTTTTTATTTTTTTGAGTTAATATGATTGATATTTACATATTTTTGAATATATATTTTTAATGTAATATTTCATACCTTTTTCTAAGTGTTAAAGATCTTCTGGATGTTATCCTTATAAACTTTCCTCATTACTCCATAAGTTATTACAATTAATTGGATTTTTGCAACTATGAATATATGGTGAGACTTTTATTTTGCATGTTTCTAAGGAAGTTCAATGGAGTTGCAAAACACATTATGATAGGGAATTGATTTTGCTAAACATAATTAAATTCCAAAATAAAAATGTCACGAATTTTCTATGTTTGTATGCTATTTCTCGTCTCCTTATTCGTTGGAATTTTTGTTGTTGATCTCATTAATCACATATTGAACAGCTAAAAGTGTTGATATTAATGTTTGTTTGCTGTATTTTTTCTTGTTCTCTTACTACAATGTGCACCTCATGTGAATTGCTTAACCAGTAGTAATAGACATGAAACAAAGGTGAAAAAAGGTACTTGGATAAGCCATAAGGAAATTGTAGTATATACATTTGGACGTTACATGTATTTGCAACTAAGAATTGAATTATAGAGTGAGGGGTTGAAGGCAGAAATACTTGCACGACGAAGCTTGAAAGCCATTTTTTTCCCGACCCATTTTAGTTGTTCTTTAAACGTAAGGTGATTTCTCCTTCTCGTCCAAGCAGTCGTGGTGCTCCAAAGCCAAGAGCGTCCTGAGGGACGTCAACCACATCCCACCTCCCTTGAAGCACCTTTACTTGAGGTTCTACCGTCCCTTTTGAAGGAGGGATTAAGGAGGAGAATCAGAGGCAACGGCCCGCAAGTGCTTAGAGCCACATTTATACAGAGTTCACAAGCTGCGGTCGGCATAAACTGGGATTGGTTGCATAATAGTGCCGCACTCCAAGATCTTTAATTTCGCTGCACATGCCTCTTCTATATAATTTGTAGCACCAATATTGGACAATGGAATATTCTAGAGATGGCTGAGTTCCTTTGTTTTAGGATGTTGTGTATGAGTTTTTTTTCCAGCTACTAAGATCCTCAATTAATGGTGAGTGAAGAGGTACTTTATTGTGATGTACCAATTCATTCTTTGTCTTGAATAAAACTGTATAAATCACTGATATCATACATAAAAGTAGGTATTAGAAATGAAAAAATATAGTTGTATGGAAATAAAAAGTTGATAATTTCTGTTAATAGTGTGAATATTAATATGTTAAAATTCTAAATGTACGTTTTCTCCAAATGATAGTGCAAAAAGCGTTTTGTAAACTTATAATTTAATTAATATTATAAGGAAAATGTAATTATAAAGCAGAAGCATAACTTGGATTTTATACTTGTCAAAATATATGCTATCCTCTTCTTTCCTTTGGGTAGATGAAAGCTTTGCTCAACTTGTCCTCATATCCTCATATAAATACTGGAGTTTGCTCAACTCTCACTGAGTCCATTGGACCAAAAAATGGCCCACACATTATGTCGGTAGGTTTACGTGTTTTTTTAGAGCTTTTTTCTTTCAGGTGATATCTGCAAGTTTTTATGTTTGTGCTGACAGATTCACGTGAATTTCTGTTGCCATGGTCTTCTTTTTTTTCTTTTGTTTTTGTTTTTTCTGGCCTGCATTCTGGACATACAGTTATTTTATTTATTCAAACGGAGAGAGACTTGATTTTTTATACAGATTGTGGTCACACAGATGTGTGGTATGTACAGTAATCTCGGTTTAAACTATGATGTAATTGGGTGATTAAGAATTGCATTTTTCTCCATTCGCTCTTTGAACATGTAGCTATAAGTATTTACAGGTTCTAAATGATGGATTGATTATTTATAATTAATTTGAGTTCTGCTGGGAGTATACTAGCAATTTTTTTAAAAGCAATTTTGGTTTGGTACGATTTAGTAGGTTAGTCTGCTATTAAGTTGCATTATATTTTTTGCTTGCGGATATTTTAATGTACTTGCTATACTCATTTCTTATATAATACCACCCATTTTTGTTTCGAAGATGGTGCAATACTTGGGGGCTCGCTGCTATGGTGGTTGAAGGAATTTTGAATCCCATTGATACATTAAAAATGTCAACTTAAATACGTAGTATCAAGTTTCAAAGGTGTAATCAATTTAGATTTGATCAAACCCATAAAACGTTCTTTTTTCAATAAAAAATAAAATAGTATTCATCATTTAATTAATGGAACGTCAACTTTAAAGGTTTGTCTAAAGCGTTATAAATGCATGCAACGAATTAAAACAATTGACCTTATCTTCCTTTGCATGCATTTTAAAAACCGAGAGTGCTTGAGTTTTGCAGGTTCACGTGAATCTGTACATATTCACGTGAATGGAGTGCAGTGTGTACCCTATCTTCTAGCATGCAATGCTTTTCATTAAAATTGCGTTTTCTTGTATGAATTGCTAAAGGCGTTTCTTTTTTTATCTAGGCATGCATAAGCTAGTTTTGTATGTTTTAGTTGGTCAGCTATAATGTGCGTTGAAACGCAAATTTGACTGACATTGGAACTTGAAGCCGAACTAAACTCCATTTGTTTGTATCTTGTTCTACAACTATATACTATATATCTATTTATAGCTATACTAAGTGTACTTTGTTTTTTAACTATTTATATTGTCTTTTCAAATATGTATTGAACAAAAAAGGAGTGTTAAAACGTGTACGTACTTAGGGTAAATTTTATATGTCTTTGTTTTTTTCCTTTGTTTTTTTCCTATAAGAACTTCAAATGTCATTGCGTTTCTTGTACTAATTATGTACGTGATATCCTAATTTTTTTTTGGGTTTCAAGAGCTTCAACATGACTACACACTTTCAATAATAACTGAAGTTTTATCATTAGTGGGATTTTATCGTATTACATACGACAAATTATTGCACGATGACCGTCTAGGCCGTCTTCAAGAAATTATATCGGTTGGATTATTACGCCCTATTCCTCCTATTAGAACTCGAGTTGTGTATGAGATAGGAGAGCACATAGATCAATGGACAAGAAGGGGTGGTGGTATGGTACTATAATAATAGTTTGTGATGTTGATAGGTATGAAATTAATTTCTCTTATTTCAATTACAACAATGTTATTGTGAGTGGGCACGATCTTAGACTTCCTCTTCATTGGAATGGGAACACATGGATACGTCCTAGAATTGATGTGATTAATATAGATTAGGAAGCTATGGTTTGTATTCGACGACTTTGTTTGATGTTGTTCGTGATCACATAGATTTTATTTAAGTCGAAACTATCATGTAATAAGAGTGCAAGATATTGTGTGTCTTTGTGTGTTTTCCCCGCTATTTAAATATACGTCTTTGAAGTTAAGCTAATTTGTGATAAATCCCAACTTCCATTCTTGTGAACATTCCCTTACGAGGCGAGATACAACCAGTTTATGATAATCTTTCAACTAGAAACACATTTCGTGTAGTGATCCCCAATCTTACTAGTCCACCGCTAATCGTGTTGGCTTGCACAGACAAAAATCAAGTATGAATAATCCAATTGAGAGTCCATGGTTATCTTGGGCTCGTTTCAAAATTATGGCCCAATAATTGACCCAAAGAGAAGAGGTGGATCGGGCTTGGTCTAGCTGCTATTATCATGTGCCATTCAAGTATGAATAATCCAATTGAGAGTCCATGGTTATCTTTACTATTCTTTCTTACCCACCCAGACCTCAACATCCCTTTCTAAAATTGGGTGTTCCATTGTCACTTTCTCATGTCTCCATGTCTTCAATTTTCAGTATTTCCATATACAATTACATGGGCTTTTTATTCAAGGACTTGCTTGTGGCAGTTCCATCATGTTCTGCATTGGAGAACACGATAACATACATGGATATCGTGTCGACCATTTCGAGCATAAGCGGAAGAAGGATGCTCGTGAGGTATACAAGCATTCTCAGAAAAGCCAAAAGGTTCCGAATTTCAATTTATGTATTTGAATGATACATTAGAGCATTATGCCAAGACATTTTGAGTAGAGCGAGAAGACGATTTTTGTCGTTTGATCAACTTTAGTGTCTTAACTAATTTACTAAACAATATGAAGTAATATATTACTGTGATTGTTAAGAAGTATGCACTTTGCCATTGACTCTATGTATAAATATGTAACATCCCAGGCCAAGCTACCCCAGCCACCAAGCCGCCCAGCCACCCAACGGTGACGGCGCCGGTACTGGTGCCGCCTGGTTGTCCAAGGGCATGCAGCCCACACACCCAACCCTTCCCCCATTTAAATGGGTAGGTTGTTGCCCACGGGGATCGAACCCGGGACCTTTAGATACAAGGGCAATGACTTACCACTTGTATCACCAATTGCGCTGCATGCCCTTGGACAACCAGGCGACACCAGTACCGGTGTCGGCACCGTTGGGTGGCTGGGCGGCTGGGGTAGCTTGGCCTGGGATGTTATAAAAAAGTACACTTTGAATGAGAGGGGCTCCGACCTTATTGGGCCAGCCATTTCTCTATCCATGGGCCGCAGCCCATGTACCCCAACCAAATCCCCATGGCTGGGAGGTTGTTCGTGAGTCTCGAACACGAGACCTCACGCTTTAACAAGCGGCTTAACGCCCACTTGTTACCAATTGTGCTGCAACACCCCCAAAATATCTCTTGAAAGTATTACTGCCGATGACCTCGGATATAACATCCCGAAGTCACCCCAGACTTTTCCAAACGATATAAACCATCAAACCACAGTTATGATTCCAAAATCATAACTTTTACTTAAACCAAAGTCTCGGAATTTCAACAAAATTCCAAATATATTAAAATACATCATCAGAATTTCATACAACGGAAGTCTTTAAAACACAGAGTAGTCTTAAGACAAGACCTTTTTGACACAACGGAAGTCTTTGAAATAACAACTGGGTCTTGATCGAAATGATCACCCGCCAAGGATCCTTAACCTGGATAAAAACTCTTTAAAACACCGTTTGCCTTCATAGTCGTTCTAGCCTCTTTGGACCTGCAACTTACCTGATGTGCCGAAACGAACGGATGACACCAGCCAACAAAGCAGATAACAAATGCGGTCGGTTAGTCTAAATGAATAGACTATGCAAGGGCACAAAGCAAATACATTTACATTAATACACACAAATATTTAAAACAAGTTGGTGTATCGGTTCATAATTGACCTCACCACTTAACGCGAATTCAGATTAGTAAGAGAACTTTACTCTGACCCAAGTCAAGATAAGTTCTCCTAACTGCACTACTCTCCCAAGAGTATACTAAAATATATGCATCACCGCTCTAGACTTAGCCACAACGGCACTTAACTTAAAATAGGAGAACACACATTTCTCATTTCCCTAAATGAGAAATCCCGAGCTCACACATTACTTTCCACAACTCCATTACTCATTCTCATCGAATTTGGCCCTTATGCCAAATTCTATCTTAAATCCCTTAAGATTCAGTAACAATCTCAATATCTTATTCCTACGTTCCTCGAAACGTATCCCATGAGATATTACTCTTAATTCCTTATGACATCATTCTGAAAATGATTCATCTACTCTAAAGCTTATAACACAAGCTCACTTATAAGAGATAACTCTTAATCTCTTAGAACATTAACTCCACACATTTTATCCTTAATCACTTCATCATCTCACAACCTTATCTCTAAACTACACATCATGTAATAATTCTTACCGAATCCTTATTATCTCAGGATCATCAACATATCCTATCCTTTAAACTGTGACCTTTCTATTTAAGTGGTCACCTTATAACACAATCACTTTACAACTTAATCTTTCTCAAAGAGTTGCACCTTAAGCCTTATAGATGACATACTCACAAGATGTCCATCCTTAACAGTTCTCAAGAGTCATAACTCTTCATCCTCTGGAAATTTCACTTATCGAGTCCAACGACTCGTACTGTCTTTAAATGACTTATTTCTAACTTAAATCCTTATATTCCGCATACAATCTACTATCCATCCAGGACTTAATCGAATTATTTCCTTATAATACTTCAAACGAATCTCAAATAGATCTCCCCAAAGGATACCTATGATTTCGTACACTTGGCTTTCCCAAAAGCTTTAACCATTGGTCCTACATGGGTCATACTTTACTTATGATCCTGACCATCCTAACTCCGGATTCACAGTCTTACTCAAGACCACAATAGGGAAAACGAGTTCCTGAAGAATCATTTCCTTCCTTAATTATTCATTCACAACACTTTACCCACACTAATGCATACAACCTAATTAAGAGCAGATACAAAGCTTTAAACCTTAGGGTGACAATCATGTCAACCCAATTAGTACGACTACCAATGCTCATTAATTATGTGCGACAACGAAACTTATCTTATAATACTATAGTACAACCACCAAAGCTTATTAATTATGTGCGACAACGGTACTTATCTTATAATACTATAGTACAACCACCAAAGCTTATTAATTATGTGCGACAACGACACTTATCTTATTAATCTACAAAACCCACATCACGTTATGAGCTTTTACATGTATATATCGCCAACGGATCTTATACATCTAGAGTATGCGCTTCGCTTTGAGTGACGCACATCTAGTATATCACATAATTTCAGTATCGCATTCGAGCGACTAAAAGTAAAGACGAGCTTTCCTAGCTGCACTAGCGCCTAGCTGCACTACTCACCCAAGGTATATTAATTATGTGCGACACGGCACTTATCTTATGATATTCTCAAACGCGCATCACGTTATAAGCTTTTAATGTATACACCGTCAATGGTACGATACATCTTGATATGCATTTCGTCGAGAGTGACGCATACCGGAGTTTGGGTATGCGTTTCACCTTGAGTGACGCACCCCGGAGGATTAGGTATGCGTTTTGCCGTGAGTGATGCAACCCGGAGTATTAGGTATGCGTTTCGCCTTGAGTGACGCAACCCAGAGGATTAGGTATGCGTTTCGCTGTGAGTGACGCAACCCGGAGTATTAGGTATGCGTTTCGCCTTGAGTGACACAACCCGGAGGATTAGGTATGCGTTTCGCCATGAGTGACGCAACCCGGAGTATTAGGTATGCGTTTCGCCTTGAGTGACGCAACCCGGAGGATTAGGTATGCGTTTCTCCATGAGTGACGCAACCCGGAGGATTAGGTATGCGTTTCGCCGTGAGTGACACAACCCAGAGGATTAGGTATGCGTTTCGCCGTGAGTGACGCAACCCGGAGTATTAGGTATGCGTTTCGCCGTGAGTGACGCAACCCGGAGTATTAGGTATGCGTTTCGTCTTGAGTGACGCAACCCGGAGGATTAGGTATGCGTTTCGCCGTGAGTGACGCAACCCGGAGTATTAGGTATGCGTTTCGCCTTGAGTGGCGCAACCCGGGGGATTAGGTATGCGTTTCGCCGTGAGTGATGCAACCCGGAGTATTAGGTATGCGTTTCACCTTGAGTGACGTAACCCGGAGTATTAGGTATGCGTTTCGCCGTGAGTGACGCAACCCGGAGGATTAGGTATGCGTTTCGCCGTGAGTGACGCAACCCGAAGGATTAGGTATGCGTTTCGCTGTGAGTGACGCAACCCGGAGTATTAGGTATGCGTTTCGCCGTGAGTGACACAACCTGGAGTATTAGGTATGCGTTTCGCCTTGAGTGACGCAACCCGGAGGATTAGGTATGCGTTTCACCGTGAGTGACACAACCAGGAGTATTAGGTGGAGTCTAGCCACCTCTCTACTAGGTATTAGGTGGGGTCTAGCCACCTCTCTACCATGTTATAAAGAAACGACTGGACCTTGACGAGTCCAACGTTCCTAACTACTAGTGCTAACTAAATAGTTCACGCACAACAATATTATAACTACTAGTGCTAACTAAACAGTTCAACACCGTAATAATTCACATCAAAGTCATTCCGGCAATCAACTTAAACACATATATAATAGGAACGACAAATCCTTACTTGGATTAGAATTCCTACAAACATTAACTTATTAAGGAACAACAAATCCTTAATTGGATTAGAGTTCCTACAAACATTAACTTATTAAGGAACAACAAATCCTTACTTGGATTAGAGTTCCTACAAACATTAACTTATTAAGGAACAACAAATCCTTACTTGGATTAGAGTTCCTACCAACACACACGTGTTTAAGCATTAAGCTAACATTAAATTCACAACAATACCCTTACGGTAATTAACACACAACACTCGTGCTAACTAATCAGTTCGCTTTAATTGTCCTAGCCCAAATCCGAATAGCAGAATATTCCCGAATCTGCATTCAATACGGTTTTGGCCATAACTTTAGTTATACAACTCGGAATCCAATTCCGCGAAGTTCCAGACGCTCATATGAAAGTCTACTATTTACCGAGCTTAACCCCAACTTTATCAAAATTACAGAACTGGCCCGGTATTTCCGGCAGTGCACGAACAAGTCCTTCAGGCAACATATGTCTTAAATAGCGTTGATCTAGCAGATATACAACCTATTATAACCTCATATTCTTTTCATCAAATTATTTATCAAAACTGTTCCCAACATAAACAGTAAATCATTTCAAATTAATTAACAACTAACAATTGATAATTAAGGAAAGTATGAAAGGATGAGCAAGAGCGAACCGCCACTTGCCTGGAGTAGATTCGGCGATGAATCTAGACGAGACGACTACCGAAAATATCATTTCCAAGGATATAGCCTATGCTTCAGATAGCTCCAACAGATTACGAGTCCACACGCGATTCAGCAGATCACGTTCTAACTGACAAATTAATTATCTATCAATTAATTTGACTGGACGAATTTAAGGAATCATATTTAATAAAATTTTATGATATTAAATCATAAAAATATTTATTAAATTTTCCTAACGAAAAATACGGACGAAAGGGGATCAAAATTATACCGCTCGAATAATTTCGGGTCAAATCTGGACTGGAATGGAACTTGGGCTTCTCGGCCCGACAACAAATTAATTAGCAAAGGAGGGGGGGACCACACCTTCTTCTTCCTTGAACAACAGCGAACAACTGCAACAACAACAACTAGCACTTCGGCCTTCAACAATAGCTCGCCGGGAAGCAACAATGGCTCCGACCTCGCTCCGACCTCGCTCCGACTTCGCCCCCCTCGTCGCCGGCGTGAGCAGTAGCCAGCAACGGTTCGCCGGAGGTGCAGTAGCTCCACGCAGCAACAACGGGCAGCGGCGGCGCGTCTTCCTCGTCGTCCACCGAGCTGTCGCCGCTGGGATCTGGGCTCCTTGCCACCGGAGATGACAACAGCAACAACACGCGACCAGCAGCAGCAAAACGAAGCACAGCAGAGGCCTCGCGGTTCGCCGGGGAAGAAGGAGGAGGCTCGCTGGATCCGAGTCGCCGGGGAGGAGCACAGAGATGGCCGAGAGGGAGAGAGAGAAAAACGAGAGAGGAGAGAGAGGGCTCCCCCTTTTATAGCCAAGATATTTGTAGATATTTTGGAGATATTTTGTAGATATTTATACAAATATCTCGTACAAATATCTTGCACATGGAAAGTTTGGTATGAGTTTTAAACCCCGAAAATTATATGTTTGTATCCAAACAAATATTTTAAGTCCCAAAAATACATCGAATGTATTTTATACCACTCAGAGAATTATTTCGGAGATCATGGATTTTACAGAAAATCTAAACTCCACTGAAAGCAAAAAAAATTAATAAACGAATGATGGGAAGATTACCCAAATACCCTTACTAAATTGAGGGATATTACAAAATAGCTATGAGTATATATAGGTTCTAGTGATGGATATCAAATCTATCTGAATATTAAATTTGATAAAGGAATCGAGCCATCTCCAGAGCTCATATATAACATTATGTGTGCAATGAAATTATTCCAATAGTATGTGTATACATGTAACTATGTAAGGAAATAATTTTAGAAAATAGCAGATAAAAATGTAGATGATTCACGGTAAGTCTCATATATATAAGTTGTGATGGTCGTATGCCTAATTTTGTGAAATTATTAAGGTCTTGAGTGATATGAGTTTATTATTGATTGGACCAAAATATAGTCCCATATGAATTCAACATGTGTTTGCTAGCTCCTAATGCATATCATATAGCCTCCGCAAGTCTATGTTGTGTAAATAAAAAAGATATCCTAAAGCTATCATGCAAGAAGACATGCACACTGATTCACGCAAAAGGCATCCATCATTTTTACCAAATACTAATATAAACCTAAGTCATGCACACAAATGAACACATAATTAAGACGACATATTCACTAACCACTAAAAACCAAAATATGGTTTGTAATGTTGTATAAATATATTTGTCTGGGATTTTTGTTCATATCATTTGTATTAACCTAAATTTGTACCAAAGCATATAAGACAGAAGTGAAAAGGCTGAGATAATTTTAGTACTATGTAGTAAAATCATCCTCAATGCATTGATCATGATCACCAAAGCCTAAATTACCAGACACTTTGTACCTGTTAATAAAATGAAAAAAGTTGGATGTAATATGAAAAAATGTCAGATGATGAAGCCAACTTCCCCTTTCGATGTCCTAAAAAATAAGTACAAAATTTAAGATTAAATTTGAGCACAATGCAAAATACTAAGAAGGACTACAAAATCGAAATATTTAGTGCAAACAGTGCTCACATGAGTAAACCATTTATAAAACGAGCACCATTATCAGTTGGCTCTCCATCTCCATAGATGCAATGACAATCTCATACAAAACGAGTTCTCTAGTTTAGTAAAAGGTGTTTCACAAAGTCATTAATGTACAAATTTATTTATTCCTACATGACCATGATATAGTGGTTTTTATATTTAAGATGGATTAAAATTTTCCAACACAGACATAATTGAATATCACAAATCTAACTGATTTTTAGCTTCCTACTTCACATCCATAAATCATTCTTTACATTTCCAGGTTTTTTTTTTTGAATTTCACAAAGTTGAAAATGGGTCTTTGGACACAACTATTTGTGGTTTGTTTACAACTATGAAGATTTAGGGTTGAATTTCACATTAGGAACCATTTAATGCTTCAAATCAAACGATACTACACAAACATAAACAAAATAGGCATGCTTCGAATATGGTCGTCATACCTTCATGAATTAATAAATTAGTTACAAATTTACACACTAAATTGCATCAATAAATCCGGCAAATAATCACTCTAACTATAAAATAAGGCCATGCTTCTAATGTTTGACAACATACTTCAAATTTCATGAAATGTAAAAGAACACCATATTTCATGAAGATTGTTTACAACAAGAAACATTGAAAAGTTCTACATGCTTGATAACATAGTTCAACAGTAGCATGCTATGAAGTACATTTCTTTGGGATTTTTATTCATATCATCCCTTCTGAGGTCTCAAAGCTTGGTTGTCACATTTGTTTTGGTAATCTTTTTAATAGTGTATCCTGCAGTTCAAATCATGTTTTCATTATAGCTTCTTTTGCAACAATGTTGGAAAAGAACTGAGATTAAGAATTATACATAAAGAAGTATACAGATAAACATGCAGAAAACATAAAAACACATGTGTATAGAGAGTGAATGAAGACAAACATAGAAGAATGGTAAAAGTTTTACTACTTACATCAATAGATTTTAGAAAAAAAAAACATTTTTCTTGTATTTTGAAGGTCCACATGAGAACGGTCCTTTTCCTGTTTGAAAAACAGGCTGGTAGTCAAATTACAATGTCAAATAAGGAAAAAATTATGAACAAAGTATCACTAAAGCCTAATGTATTTATTCCTATAATTTTCATCACATCTTCATGATACACATAATGGGATGTCAAATCCTAAGAATAACAAAATAGTTATAAGGATTTTAATTTTCTACTTACATAATACAATATGAGTTTACAAGAATTGATAGATATACCTTAAGTGATTCATTTGAAGCCATAAAAGAGTGACTATCTTATATTACTTATGCTTTCCTCAAGATTTCAAAGGATACCACATTGTCGACCATTTGTTTGCTGCATTAGGTATTTGCAGGTGGGCTTGTAAATATTTTAAGAGTAGTCCTTTGTTTTGCCCTTGAGCAACCAACATAAAACTGACCATGTGAAAAGCACGGTTGCCGTAAGTAAATCCCAACTTGACCAAGTGTTTGTTCTTGAGATTTGTTAATTGTCATTGCAAAACACAACTTAATAGGAAATTGTTTGTGCTGAAATTGAAAATGATACTTGTGCGATGATGGATCTTTAAGCGTAATCCGAGGAATGAAAACTTGTTCGCTTTTATAATAGCCGGATGAAATTTCACAAACAATTGTATTGCGATAAAATTTCTTACAAATCATTCTTGTACCATTACACAAACAGATGGTGGATCTAGATTTCACAATAGAAATACAGGACAATCCTTTTTTAGAAGTAATTCATGCGGACTCATTCCTGAAGGACATAAAGTATTTATGAATTCCAGCGGGTATACTTTGCAGTTGTCATCTATTGTGGAATCAATACTTGTATATTTCGTTGAAACTCTAGAAAATCTTTCAATCAAAGATGTGTTTATCATATCAACATCTTCATTTGTAGGAGTTAATATAGCTCGGCTATATAAAATGGATGTATCTACTGCAGGTCTAAGCATTTCAGGGAATATGTATTGCACCAAAAGATCAAAGCAATTTTCATCGATGCTAATGCAATCTGAAATTTCAATTGGTATTTCAGTTAAAGCCTTTTCTGTATTTTGTAGAGAGCCATTACCAAGCCGCAACAGAAAGTCTGAAAAATAGGATCTTGGCTTACTCGTATATTTTTTGTGAGTTTGAATTTTATGTGTTTTGGCCAAAGGTAAGAACTTACCAAGCTAGCACAAGCTGCTTCATGTTGTGTTTTGTGTGGCCAAACCAGCAAGACTTGTCTGAAATCTCCACCAAAAACTACCACCTTTTCTCCAAAAAGGTCGTTGTTATCACATAAATCTTGCATGAGTAAATCCAGTGCTTCTATGTTCTCTTTTTTTGCCATAGATGCTTCAACCCATATTAAAAGAGAAGATTCTCTAAGCAAGTGTGCAATACTGCTTTGTTTTGAAACATTATAGACTAAAGATTCATCGTTATCAATGGGTAGCTTGAAACATGAATGCGTTGTTCTTCCAGTGGGTATGTTCGATGCTGCAATTTCCGAGGTGGCGGTTGGAAGAACAATCTTTCCAATGGAACATGTCTTGGCATAAAGAGCACAATAGAGAAAGGTTCTTCTTGTTCCACCTGGACCATCAATAAAAAAAGCACTAGGACTATTTGATTTAATACAGTTCATTATGCATTTGTATGCAGCTCGCTATTCTTCATTAAGTAGTTTTGGTGCATTAACATAACATGCAGGAACATGAGCATTCAATGCATCGCTGATGTCTCTTGTTATCTTGTGACCATATGTCTCCAACTTTTGATAAACATCCAACCGATAAAACTTTAGATTTTTTCCCATGGCTTCCAAATACATCTCAACCTCAACACATGTTAGATGTAAAACTTTTTCAGTTTCTCCTTTATAGTGGTATGCAAAATCTTCTAAAATAGCTTTGTAATGTTGTTCCCACAATGATATTGGATCTATATGTTCACAATGCACAAGCAATGTTTTAAACATTCTATGCAATGTTGATGGCATTTGAGCTTCCTTTGCTTCTTCCATGCATGAATCAACATAGTCATTTCGTTCGACCAAACCTTTCTTTTCAGCTGCTTCTTGGAATGTGCTACACGTGTAGCCATCGATTGTTTGAAGGTCAATGAATGATTTTGGTGACTTAATGTGTATGAGAAGAAGTCGCAGGTAATATCGTTCTCCTTCCGCAGGATTAACATACGTAAACCTTCCAACCGCAGGTGAAAACTTTCTCTTTGTCCATGACTTATTAGATTTATTCCAAACATAGTGCATTGGAAATTCAGAATATAAAAATGGAGGGTCATTTGTATGATCGTTGTTATAACTATAAAATGCCATCAGTATAGTTTTCCAACGAATTTCATTTGCAACCACATTCTGCAAATTCTCAGATTCATAAAATGTCACAATATGCATGTCAGGTAAATGTATTTGCAGTGGAATTACAGTAGGAGTCATTTGATATAGGTCAAAGCCAAATATTCTCCATGCAGATTCTGGAGGAGATACCCATCTAGCAGACTGAAATTATGTGATTTCATCTTGGATATCAGAAGCCGTGTTAGATATGTTAAAGGAAATTCGATCATGTCCTTTGTATATATACTTGTAAATGTATTTGACGGCTTCTACTGTAGAACAAACGTTAACATTTATGTGACAATCAAAAGATGCAAGAAGATAGAGATTGTATGGTATAACCCATCGAATATCCAAGTTAACACCTTTAATTGAAATAGAGTCCCCATTTTCCCTTCTTCTATAAATTGGGTAGGAGCCATTGCCACATGTTGTAAAATCAGCATAGTCTTTTGGATAGTTAAATCTGCAATGACTGCGAAAACCTTTTTTTTCCATGCAAGCACAACTTGGATCAAGAATTCCACAGGGACCAAAGCATGTGTTTTATAACAAGCTTGCGCGAATATGGATTTTCAATGGAAGGTAACTCTGCACATACAAATTGATCGAAAGCTTCTGGATTGAGTATCTTATGTGTAGAGCATAGTATTAATAAGATATGCGCATGTGGTAAGCCACACTTCTGGAACTCAATAACTTCAACTCTAGCTTTAACTGGACCAAAAATATTCTCTTCCATTATTAGATTTTTCAACAATGTAAGTTTAGATTGAAAAACCCTATCTAGTATGTCAGGTCTATCTTGAGCCTTCTCTCCGTGTTCTAATTTTCCTTTATCTTTGGCCAGCTTGGATTGCAAGTAATTGTAACAAATAAATCTGGTTTGCCAAATTTCTGAACAAGAGTCATCGCATTTAGATATTTGCACCTCATGTCTCTAGGACTGCCAATGAATGACGGTGGCAGTATCACACGTTGTCCAACATCAGATGCATTCATGGTACCATCATGTACACTATCAATAATACCCTGGTACAACTCACTTCTGGTATTTTTTTAATTTAGACGTAAGTAGTCCAAGCGAGTATTCTCAATTTTCACATACATATCAACTATATACTGAAGAAATATTATGCCAGAGCGAAGCATGAAATTGTTTGGTCGTATTTGAAGTTTATAAGCATAATATTCTCTACAAGAAATTTCATGACCTTCTTTCGGTGGCTTCGACATGGATACTACCAAAATGATAATGGAAGTGAGTAGGCATCAAATGAATATATAAAAATACTTATTAGAAAGGTAAAATAAAACATGTTGCCTCTTGGAGTAAAATATCAGATGCCTCTTGTACCAAACATGTTGATATCGGAAAAGTGATATCGTCATTTTTATGTATAGTCTTTCGCTTCACTCTTTTCAGTCCTCGATGCCATCCTGATTCTCCTTTTGGAAATAATAGAGGATACTGTAACGGATCATAGCAGGCCATAATAGTGTAAAATTCTACGAGGCTCATTTGATTTGCCATAAACTATAATATGGTGACTATGTATCTGATCAGAGTTTGCATCTTCAACGAATATTGCAACAACTTCATTGCATGTTGGAGCATTATAAACTCGTTGATCTAATACTACATTATTATGAAAAATCGCAATTTTTGAACTTTCTGTTATACGAACCTCTCGTAGGGATCGGAAGAAAAATGCATATGGATTCTAATTCATTACTGTCATGAGAATTAATATGATATCCATATTTAGGCTTTCAAACAGTTGAGCCCTTGTGTCATGTTCAGAAGCACCATCATAGAAATACATTTGGAGATAATTCGGGTTGTCTTCAGTTGGTAACAAATCAGAAATGAAGTGATAAATTTGTCCTTGCAGCACCAAAGTGTATATACCATCTTTTGTCTTTTTCTTAAACTTTCCACCAATAGAATTGAAAGCAAAGAAATTGTTATATAGTCTAGCATATTTTCTTAAATCTATCCCACGATCATCATCCTTTGTGAATAAATCAATAAGCTCTTGTGGAGTTTCATTTGTAGCAAGGCGAATCTCCCCATTACAACAACAAAGTGTTGGAAATTCATATGCAAATTTTACAGCATTGAATTCCTTACATGTTGAATTTGGCAACACATTTTCTATTGTTGGCACATGTTCCATACCAAGTGCTGCAAAAATTGGTCGATTCGGATCCTTCGTCTTTTTCTGCTTGTTGACGCTACTGATGTAAAATTGCTCGCCATTGTTGTATGTTGTTACATATGAATATAAAGTATATATTATTTACAGTTCGAAGATGAGAAAAAAAACTATATGGAATGCATCATGCAAATCAAACAAAAGTATAACATATTATGATGTATTCATCAACATGCAAGGTACAACATATACCATACACACTAAATGACATCAACAGACAAAAAAACATTAAAAATAGTACCACTAATCCGAAGTTTATATCAAACATATCTTATTCGAACAGATGAGAAAAAATCAATCACAAATTCTGCAGAATATGATATATGCTAATGTAATGCCTTTCTTCAATCCTTGACGTTTATATATTGCTTAAGAGTATACACCATCAAAGTAAACTACGACAAAATAGCAGCTTAAATACATTATGTACTAAACAATTAACTGAAATTTTGTGGGTTATCTTAGGTTATGCATCATGGGTTTACTTTGTAAGTCGACACATTGTATATAAATTTGCTAATAAAGGATATGGAAGCTGTTCTCTATTTAGTTAGTAAATTTCTTTTTCTTATAACCATTTTTCATGTCACCAGAAGCAAATTACCAACTAATTGTCTTTGTTCATCCTGCAAAAAAATTTAATGCAAATAATTTCTCAATTTCATTCAACAGAGTTGCCCATCTATTCACTAATTCAGTTCTTTTTGACAAACTGCTTATATATTCTACAATTCAAACCATTCTTCATATATATACATCTCCAACAACGCCCTAGATCAGCCAAAAAAACAAAAAATCAGGGAAAAACACAAGCACTATAAGAATATACTTGGGGGGAAAACAATTACATAAAAAATACACATGTCATTAGGTAAAATATAAAAAAGGCACCACAAGTCTAAATAAGTATTACTTCATATTATATAACCTTAGCGGACGTAGTTACTGCCCTTGTATAAAACACAAAATCAGGAATACAAGGTTGGCATAATAATCCCATATCCTACGCACAAAAGGAAAGTTTTTTTTGCATCTTCAGCCAGACAAAACCAGCTACTGCATACAAAAAGAGTACCCAAAAGAAACTACAGTATGATTCATTACAACAACAACTGCTGATTTATGGAATATCAGCTTAGAGCATAACATCATTAAACCGTCTGAAAAGGAGCATATCACATGTATATGATATGCTTATTTTCAAAAGGAGCATTTCACCTAAAGTCTAGACTACATATATAACTATAGAGAGCAGACATTTGATACTACATCTTTCAGCATCCACCTCAAAGTCTTGTGATCCTCAAGCAAAGTCGCCACAGGACATAGTAGCATTTCAGTCTTGTTGCTACACAGTGTCGTGTTCAGTTTGTCTACAAATGAAGCACGTTCTGGTTACGCAAGTGTTTGGCATGATACAAGGATAAAGGAAAAAGGTAAGAATGTGGAACAAAATGAGTTGACTCAAATAAGTGTAGGCAAGGTGAGCAGAAAACATAAATATATGTTCTAGCAATAGTAATTCTAAAATAATTAGAGTTGCAAAGCGTATAACTAATATATGTGCATACAAATATGACAAGGTATATATATGTTGTAGATTTAATAAAACAACTTCAAAAAAAAAACAAGAAGAGAAAACTTATCTACAGCCATTACCTCAGCATTCATAGAACATATCTCGGATGGTTTAAGTTTGAGCAATTGTTCTGCAGTGCGTGTATGTGCAACCAACTTCAAGGTTCCAGTACCATGTGTAGTCGTGAAATCAAAAAACACCCTACACAAAGGTAAGTATACAAGATGAATATATGGTTGGTTTAATCTAAGTAAGAAAGCATTACATTATAGTTTTCTTACTTTGCTTTCGACATGGAATATTGTTGATAGGAGTCACACACATAAGAAGTGTCCGGAGGAACGTCATAACCCTTACCACACCAATTACAAGTAACTAACATTCATAAGCATTCGGTGGTGAAATCGGGAACATAGGTAGCGATCTTAACCATACCACTGCGAGTAATGTCAGATGCCTAGATATACGACAAGCAAGGGATTTTTTAAAATACAAAGATAATTGATTGTTATAATAATGCAAAAGAATAAACAGTTAGTCCAAACCTTTATTCCTAATGCGTGTTCGATCGTAACAATCGGGATACCAACTCCTTCATTCTCCTTCTTGATAATAGTACTATCTCTTGCCATCACCATTTCTTTGTTCTCTTCAAACCTGAAAACATTACAAGAAGTGATGAATTGTTAGAAAGAATGTACTAATGCCTTTAGTTTAAAAACGACAACCATAAATACTCTTCTCCACATATATCTACTCTTCTTAACTAAATCAATAACAAACCCCTCCTTGACATCACAACATTCTTGTTATAAAAGATAGAATAACACATACCATTTACGAAGCTCATTTTCCCTCACCCCATCAGGATTGATTACAATCTTGCTATGACAGTTTGTAGACAATGAAAATTCTATTCAAATAAAAGTTTAGCAGCTGAAGTTAGTGAAATAAATAAAGCCAAAAAAGATGCATATATATTTATGAGAAACCCAAAATGGTAGAAACATAGTATATGAATACTAACAATTAAAACTTGATGTCTTCAAACCAGTAACTAAAATTACAGAACCGCAAGGATCAACATAATCAGGTTTGTCAAAAGTAAATGCAATCTCGTTCCATGCAGAAAGAAGTGTAACCTAAGAGCAGCTGAAACCAATTCCATATAAAAATAAAGTTATTTAGATCACATTAGATAGAAAAGATGCAACATATTTAACAAACTATACATGAAATCAGTAACATGTAGCTCACATAGATTAGATAGATTAGGTGAGAACCTATTCGCTACTTTTTGGGGCGGTGTATAGCGGAGAACCATAACTGTCATATCTTGAGGAAATAAAAGATAAAGTGAATTATATAACCATGTTGTTATTTGTGTACATGAGTGAAACATAATAAATACTCTTAACAAAAACCTATCAAATACTGTATTATGAGAACTTGTTTCACGAAGTATCTCAGAAATGCAAATAAACTCTCGCTTGAACTCAAATGACCATTGATGCAAATCAACTGCTTTAACAGAAGAGGAACTATTAATATGGATCTACTTCTCGTCTGGGAAGCGCTGATAATATCTAGCCACAGGTGACAACACAACATTGCTAATGTTGTAACACTAATCCTCCTTAATGATATCATCGAAGTAATCAACATTGTTACCAAACAATGCATCTTTCATAGTAAGGCCGTGCGAAAGAAAAAAGAGATATAATATAAGCAAACAAACATGGAATAAGCATTGGATAAAAAATCAATTCAAACCTTTTCATCAACAAGATATAGACGCTGGAACTTCTGTTTTCCTGGCTTGTTAGAAAAAGTACGCTTATTGATCACCTTAACACACACAACATGATCTTTAGATTTTGTAATCATGGAGTCGAGATACACTTTTTTGGACTCATCCTACAAAAAGATAAATGCATGCTTAATCACAAAAAGACCTGACATAATGCATGCCCAACAAAGACCAGAAGTAAACATCTAAACTAATTGAAATAAGAAATGCTAAAAGCAACGTATAATATAAAAACAAACAAAATGCCCATCAGAAAAAAGAAGAAGCATAAATCAAAAGTAACTTTGCATGCATGACTTTGAAAAAAAACACAATGTCACACGAAATGAGGAAAACAAAACAGAAAGAATGTTCAAACAGAGAAGCAAGATGCATAACATCAGTCAAAACGAAAAACAAGCATATAAAAGAAATACATGGAAACTCACCATGCAACTCAAAAACTTTCTAAAAAAGCATAAAATACTACTATATAATAGTGACTAAAGAAATCCATCACAAAATGTTTCGTAGAAGAAACCTAAAACATAAAAAACAAACAAAACTCCCATCAGGAAAAAAACAAAAACAAGAAGAAAGCAAAAGAAACTCTGCATGCAGAACTTTAAAAAAAAACGCATCTCATACCAAATAAGGGAAACAAAACATAGAAGACATCCAACCAGAGAAGAAAACATAAAAGAAGTCTTTCGAGAGAATAAAACAAATGTGGCAGGGCACATGCAAACTGAACATGCAACCTAAAATACTCTAAAAAAAGCATAAAAACCTCACCACATGACAATGCTTTAAGGGAAAAAAAGCATCGGTACATGCAACATAAAACAAACCACAACTCCAACCCAAAAAAGCAAAAAAAAAAAAACAGAAAGCACACCCAATCAGAGAGAAGAAAATGGAAAGAAGGTTGTTTGAAAGTTAAAACACAGGGTGTAGGATTAAAAGAATTTAAAGCACACCAGAAATCAAGACAAAGAGGAATGTTTAGAAAGCATAAAAGAAACTATAAAAAAAAAAGAACACCAAACCTGGACAATGCTTTAACTATAGCGAGAACCAGAAGTAGAGGAAAGTCATAAGCAAAACAGGCGGAAGGAAAAAAAAAATGCATCTATTTGCTTATAAAGAAATAAAGAAGCCTGATTTAGCTGCCACGTGTAAACCACTACAAATAATGTACATTTAGACCATAATTAGAAACCAATAGGAAGAAAAAAAAACATCGGTCATATAATCAAAGAACAAGAAAAATAAATTTAAATCACAACCGAAGCCCATCTACAAAAAAAGGCCCATTAGCCAGAAAAGGCACAGTAGCAACACACTAAATTGACTAAAGGGTATAGCATGAAGATTGAACCGATAGTTGAAATTCAATTAACAACATAAATCTATATAGAAAAAAGTCCCATTACCTAGAAAAGACCCAGTAGCAACACATTAAATTGACAAGAGAAGATATCATGAAGATTGAACTGATAGTTGTTCATTATCAAGACTCAAGAAAGGAAAAATTCATCACTCATGCAAATTACATCACCTGACTCAAAAGGTGGGGAATTCAGGGAATTGATCTCCATAGTATAAGGTTGTCCCCACCATAAGTGTTATTGTAGCACCTTGAATGACTACACAAGCTCGTATTAGCTTCTGACCCAGGTGTTAATTCCCTTGCCTGAAGCTTATTAAGCCAGTAGTAAGGTCCCAGCAGTTATCACTCCATCTGAGATTGCAACAGACAAACTGTACCCAGTGAGATTACATGAAATGGTCGGAGAATTTGCTAATGATAGGATAACTCTAGAAAAGAATTTTGAAAGCTACTTGGATGATAGGAGAACCCCCTTATTAATGTTTTGAGCACCAAAACTAACTGTTGGAACCTATTTCTATTACTCCAAGGGCAATAATACATAAGATGAGTTCCAAGTATATTGAAGCCATGGAGACAATAATTGCAAAGACAATCAACCAAAATTTAGTATGTTCTTACATTGACACAAACCAGAAGGAATTCTAACTTTCTGCATGAACTGGAAAAAGAAAACTAACCACATTAATTTATAGTGTTAATCAATAGAGAGAAAGATATTTACAATTCTTGTTTAGAACCAGAAAGACTTGTAGTCACTCATTGATAAGCAAATCCCTAGCTACGACATGAACAACCCATCTACTGTGGTCAAAAAAACAAAATGAGTCTCCCTCAACTTATTGATCTAAGCAAGTTATATACAAATATCATCTCTCAGAATCGAGCACATCAGGTCTATTAGTGGCCATGATCATCTCAATTAACAACAAAAATATCATCTCTCACATGAAAGCATGTTATGTAGATAAAGGAAGCCCTACTCAGGTATACACATTGATAACCTAGCTACAAAACTAAACATATTTAGCTATTAAAATGCAGCATCCTATCTTTCAGAGGGTACACAAAAATCTATACTAGACAGCTGAAGACAAGCCAAATTCAAGAACATAACATTAATCTTTCAAGGTAAAAGTCGATAGCATAAAAAGACAAAATCAATTGCACACCAATAGACCAAATTCTCTATGATATACATTTACATGACTCTATGCGGTGAGAAATAAGCAAATTAATCAACAAACTAAATATATACACCCTTAACTAACTCTTCTATAATAAAAAAGTGAAGTTTAGAGTCAATCAATGGTCTTAATCTAATAAAAGCATCCTAATCTACAATGTTATGAACAAAAAGCATCTCAAATCACCATGAGAAAAGTAAGTTGCAGTCTCCCAAGGTAGAACTACAAACCCTAATTTGGCTTCCCTATTCAATTAAAATATTGACATAGTTTATAAAAATAATACATTTTTAATATAACATCAGTCATCAACTATAATCACTACTTCATAAAAAGGAAATAAAAAGGATGCAAAGCGATTCTTATGTACCATGGATCGACGCGGTTTAGAAATAGATTGTAAATGACTTGAGACAGACCTGCTCATAGGCTTGCAAGATGAAACAAACCATTTGTGCACACACTGCCTAGAGAGTGGGAAAATTTTCAAATGGCACAAAATCATTCAAAAGTTATCAAGATTGCAAGATCAATTAAAAAAAAAACATAAACCAAGATCTAATATGTTCCAGTTTCCACATTCAAAGTCTAAATCACCATCATCCTTATTGCTTTTTGGTGCTTCGATCACACTGAGAGCATTCGTCTCGAGCTTAACTCCAATGCCATTTGTAAGAATCTACAAATTTATGATTTAACATCAATCTGCCAGCTTTAAGTAGTACAAATTGTCCATGCATTTTGTTCTTTAACTGAAGCCTGTGAACTACATGAAATATTGCATCACAGAAAAGGCATTTGTCTTTCAGTAGAAATGAGCTAAATAAATTTACAGGAATCAAATACAATTAAAAGGGGCGCATCAGTGCATGCAATTAGAGACATAAGCACAAAGGTTAAAACATTCCATTTATATTGTTAAGAATCAAATACAATATAGATGGACTCCCTAAAAAAATAGTGTGAAATAAATAACACAAAAATGAACAAGATTAATTGTATAAAGAGGTAGGAAGAGGGCTTAGTTGCTCTCTTCTACATCTTCCACATATCGGTCTACATTGATAGCCACTCCTCGGCTTTGGCACTTGACACTTCCGATTTGCTTTCTGAATGATATAAGCTTCCTTCTTGTCCATTAGCCTGAAGCATATTAAGCCAGTAGTAAGGTCCCACCAGTTATCACTCCACTTGAGATTGCAACAGACAAACTCTACCCAATGAGATTACATCAAATGGACGAAGAATTTGCTAATGATAGGACAATTATAGAAAAGAGTTTTGAAACCTACTTGGATGATAGGAGAATCCCCATATTAAGGTTTAGAGTACCAAAACTAACTTGGAACCTATTCTTATTACTCCAAGGGAAATAATAAATAAACTGAGATCCAAGTATGTTGAAGCCATGGAGACAAAAAATCATTCAGTGATGAAAACAAATAGGATGTTGAAGCAAAGAATAGGAGGGTTGACCATTGTTAGAGAGAAAGAGATAAGTACAGCACACAAAGCATCAAGTAATATTTTTAAGACTCTGAATTTCCTATGTATTAGAAACAAATACATAATGCAGCTGAAAGGATGACCATAATAAGATTATATATAACACAAATCAAATGATTTTCCCTATATGTACATTGGACCCATACTAGGTGTAGTGAATATCAAATATGGGAAAAAGAGACATATATATTATATAAAAAATTGTCCTCATTAAGCAAGATAAAAATGTTTCCATTCCTTTCACCTATCTAAATAATTGATTTATACACAAAAAAAGTTGTACTATAAACTTTTTTTTTTCCTGGTACATTTGGCAACAACAATCAACATACTAAACCCCACCTTCCATAGATATGAGGAATCAATAATTGCAAAGACAATCAACCAAAAGAAAACTAACCATATTAATTTATAGTGTCAACCAATAGAGAGTGAGACATTTACAATTGTCGTTTAGAAACAGAAAAACTTACAGTCATACATTCTCTTGTCTTCAACTGCAAGATACTTGATATTATCTTCCATATTTGTTTCAATCTCCGTGTATTTCTTCTGCTGCACTTTTACACGGAGATTGAAATAGACCTGACTGTAAGTGTTTCTGTTTCTAAACGACAATTGTAAATATCTTACTCTTTATTGATTGACACTATAAATTAATGTGGTTAGTTTTCTTTTTTCCAGTTCATGCAGAAAATTGGAATGCCATTAACTTGTCTCATTGACTTGGCCTCCAAGGTGTGGCTCACCTTTATCATCCAGAGGTCGAGGGTCTTTGCCCAACTCCCCAATTTTTTTAGATTCATACATGAAACATATGTCAAAGTAAAGATCTATTTCACAAAAAATATGCACATATATAAAAACTCTAGATAACCTTTATGTTATGTTTCCCTCTTGTTCACCTATTTAAATAATAAATGTATATACAAATATAAGTTATACTATAAGCTTCCTTCCTGTCCATTAGGCAAAAGAAACCAACAAATCGAAGAATTACTTGGGGAAAAAGAAGATACCTCATTCTCTAACTTCTCAATTTCCAAGGAAGAATCATTCAATTTATTTTGAAGATTTTGTTATCCCTTTATACTGCCATTAATTTTTGAGTCACATGCTCTCGTCTTTGCTTTGACCGAATTCAGATGAGGTTGAACCTCGTCTTTCTTTTCAAAGATAATGCCGTATAATTATCCCTAATTTTACACTTCCCATTTCCTAAAGCTCAAGTCATTTCTCAAGACATATACATTACTTCATAACCCTAATTAACCAATATGCATAACAAATTTAAGTCTTTCATTTTCATAGCCCCATCAATATGGATGAACATATCACACAATATTCGACTATAGAATGTTAATCAGCACAAGCTTATTAGAACGTCATTCAACACACTTACCATTTTTCCTCAAATCATTGAGAATTCAAAAACAAGCAATACATAGAATACAAACAATAGTACATAAATTTGTAATTAAACCCTAATTAACCAAACAGACCAAATGACAAACATAGGTAAAAAATTCAATAAAGCAACCAATACATGGAAACATATAACTCTTAATCATAAAAAAAACAGAATGGACAAACTCGCGCTCAGAATCATAAAAAGGGACAAAAGGAACAAAATAGAAGATTAGTTTTTGTACCCATATGAAGACCGCGCCACAACAACACAAAAAATAGGAAACCCAATATGAGAAGTGTACAGACAAACGAGATCCCAGATCAGATAGCAGACAAATCCAATTCAAAAACCGATGTCGAAGAACATGGCAAAGGAGGAATTCGGAAAAGATCCCACAATAGACGATGGAGATGCCAAAGGAAATGGTGGAGGAGATTCGGAAACCGACGTCGCAGAAGAAGATGGAAAAGAAGGAATTCGGAAAAGATCCCACGACAGACGATAGAGATACCAAGGAAATAGTGGAGGAGATAGAGAAAAGACGGTGGAAAAGACGAACGAAACAGTGTAGAAGACGAAAGAATTGAATGTGGAAGCAGAAGAATGGGGAGCAATGAGAACTGGGAAGAGAACGACAACGGCGAGGGCAAGAGAAAGGCAAAGCAGAATGACACGGAGTAACACAACTAAACCCTATCTTCCCCAGCCAACAAAAGGGCCAAAAGGCCCAGCCCAAAACAAAAACCGAATACAAACAAAATAAGGGCTATTGTTCATTTGAGGAAGCTTGCCTTTTATATTAGTATAGATTATGTTTTAGAAGTTTTGGTGGAGACGAAATAATATAAATTATATGATGATCGCATACCCCACACAACTAAATTACACATATATTAAATTTATATTAAATCGTGGAAACTTATTTTCCTCATTTTTTACCAAGTATAGTGATTTTATTAATTATTTTAATTAATAACTACTCGATATATAGTTGAATCTAAAACTGATGTACTCACATAGTTGCATTTTAAAAATGATGCACTCGTTTAAAAGTGATTATGGTTTATCAAATTTAAAAATAACAGAGGAATGAAAGCAATTATTATAAGAAAATGAAAATCCCATTACTATTAATCACTTTCGACCTATTAGCTTATGTAATAAAATTTATAAAATTATTACGAAAATTATGGCCAACAGACTTCGAATTTTACTTCCACGCCTGATAAGTCCTTATCAGGGTGCCTTTGTTCAAGGTCGTTTAATCCAAGACAATATTTTGCTAGATCATGAGATCTTTCACTCTTTTCATGCAAAGAAAAAAAGAAGAAAAGGTGGATGGAACTTAAATTAGATACGGAAAAGGTTTATGATAAATTAAATTGGAATTTTATTGAACATACTCTTCTTAAATTTGGGTTCTGCCCAATCTGGGTACAACTACTCATGACATGTATTACTTCAACTTCATTTTTTGTTCTTGTAAATAATGAACATGGTCCTGTTTTTCACCCTTTTTGTGGTCTTCGCCAAGGTGACCGTATTGGCCCCTTAATCTTTATAATAGCTATGGAATTTTTATCAAGAACCCAAACAATGGATCTTAACAATGGAATCATAAGGTTAGTATTCAACTTACGAGAAACGGAACATGTATTCCTTTTTTATCTTTTGTTGATGATACACTAATTTTTGCAAATGCTTATTCCCTTAACATGTTACATATTAAACATATTCTTGATGTTTTTAGTGAGACGTCGGGGTTATCAATTAATTACCATAAAAGCTCCTTTCAGACCTCGTCTAACACATTTTCACAAAACACCACTCTCATTAGCAGCTATTTTGAACATTCAAGTTACACGAGCAATGGAAAAATATCTTGGAATTCCTATAGTACGAGGACTGACGTGGCCGAAATATGTAATGCAAATATCGTTGAATGGCCTAGTCAAAGTAAAAGTCCTAACAACCTACTAAACAGATGTATAGCAAGCAAGTAAGGGTCGAACCCACAGGGAAGATCTGATGAAGTATGCAATTATGATTAACAAGTAACAAGGAAAGGGGGTTTTGGTTATCAAGCAGAGCAAAGTAAACAGGTTTAGTTGATTTGAGAATATGATTGGGAAAAGTAGTTCCACTAAAATGAGATCCATAATACAGAGATGTAATTTGATCACATAAATCTATTAAATCCAAGTTCTTTCACTATTCTTATGGTTGTTCCCACCCTGATCTTGATTAACTACCAATTCAGACAGTTGTTGATAGTACTTACTACAATATAAATGGAAGAAAACCTTACCACTAATAAAGCAATAGCAATGCACACAAGGGTATAGGATACATGCAAATAGAAGAAAACCTTACTACTTAACATGCAAATGATTCTCACTCACAATTGTGCACTCGTATTCCACTATATGCAACAATCGTGTATGCTACTAGATATGCACTCGTATTCCACTATATGCAAACCCTAGCAATTGATAAATATTACTCAACCTAGTTGATCAGGCTATGAAGAATAACAATGAATCAATATTCAATATTACCAAGAGAATCAAACCAACACATATAAGAATATGAACAAGGAATAGAAATCTCACAAACACATCGACTGTATTGCTTCAAACGTCTAGTAGAATAAGGGGAAATTAGTGCTCCATTGAGATGTAAATGAAACCCTAATGATAAAGAAAACAACGATGCTAAAAGTCTGATGTAAAGTGTCTGCCTCTTAACCTAGAAAGAGGTTATAATTAGGCTTAGGAAATAAGTTTAACCTAACGAAAATAGTAAAGGAAATAAAATAATAAAAAGGAAATCCAAAAATGCAAAATAAGGAAATAATGTCTTCTGGTCGCGAGGCGTTACGTGTGCCCACCGCGGGGCGGTGACTTCTTCTGGCGCGACCAGCTCTTCTCTGAGACCCACCGCCGGGTCGCGGTGGCTCTGGCGCGGGGCGGTGACAGTTCGCCCACTCCTTTCTTCAGCTCTTCTTCTTCTCTTCCGCTTTTCTATACTACCAAGTGTTGGTAGCCTTCTCCAATTAGTCTTCAAGCGGATCCTCATCCATCTTCATCATCTCCATCTAAGCTGTAAATCCCTGGATATCTTCAATTCTCTCCACATCTTCTGGATTACAGACTTAGCCTCAAATCTGATCATAAACTCCTCCAAATAATGCTAATAATTGCTAGTAAAGGTGCATGAAATGACACCTATCAAGGACGTGTTAAAAAAAGAAATATTCGATTACTCCTCAATTAGTATGAAAAAACAACTTTTAAAATGGAAAGCTAATACGTTTTCTCAAGCTGGACGATTACTTCTTATCCAATCTAATTTACTTTTAAAATGGAAAGCTAATACATTGACAAAATTAATAAAGATTTTTTCTGGAATAAGACCAATCCTAAATTTCACTCCCTTATTAGCTGGGATAGTATCTGTAAACCTAAATCTAATGGAGGCCTTGGTCTTCATAAAGCAACTAATTTAAATCAATCTTTACAAATGAAATTACTATAGAAAATTCTTATTGAACTAGATAGTATATGGGTTCGAATTATTATTGAAAAAAAATCTTGGATCTTCGAATTTATTCTCTTACAGGAAAAAAAATTAAACAATCTTGGCAATTCTCTAGACTTCTTCATCTTCGTGACACTTTTAAGAATGACATTAATTGGGAAGTACGAAATGGTAATTCCATTAAATTTTGTGATGCGATCCTGCCCACCATGACTGCCACCGAGGAAGAAGAGGCTATGAGCATTCGCTCAGAGGGGCCAATAACAAGATCACGCGCCAAAGCAATCATCAACGCGACACAATCCATGGTCGTTTGCGTCGTGGCCAGCCAAGGAACAAAAGAGACCGCATTCTCTTTAAAGCGTCTTCAACCAAGCCCAGAGAACGCGTTCTCTGTCTGTCTTCTCTCAACCATCCAATGAACGCGTTCTTTTTGAACTAAATACAATCTCTTGAGACATTAATTATTTTAGTTTTTATTTTGGGGCGTGTGTGCCACGCGTGTCGCGTGGGCTGGCCCATTTTGCGAGACTCGGCCCATCCGAGTCCTGCTATGTACTATAAAAGGTCATCTCGACCTTCTTTACTAGGTTACGCATCATTTTAATCTAAGATTATTTATCGAGTGCTTTTTCCTCCATCTTCTTAGATCTGCGTCACCAAATCTTTGTCTTCTCATCTCCTTCCTCCGCTGCCGACGCTACGGCCACCACTCGATCGTCATCGAGATTATCCAACCCGTTGCCGACGCTACGGCCAAGCACTCGATCTCTTTTGAGTCGTTCTCCTCCGCTTCCGCCTTCTCAACCCCGCGTTCCACCTTATCTCCCTCAGAGACGACGTGTGCGGCTTCCCACCAAGGTCAAAGATCCTTCATCACATGCAGGAACGCATCAACTGGCATCAGAGCCTTTGATCTTGTAAGTCGCTGATAAGCACTACTTTATAGGGCTTAACTAAGAGTTATTAGAGGGTTTTATTGGTGCCATTCAGGTAGATTTAGACACATTCATGTGCATGGTGTTTGGGGGCGAAGATTGGTGTTTTGGTGGTGTTTTGAGCTTATTGGAGTATATTTGAAGATTTGGGATATGGAGCCACCAAGGAGTGTGGAGTTAGAGAGGAGAAGTGTGGATTTGGTGGTCTGGAGAAGCAAATTGAAGATATCCAGAGGAAGAGAAGTTGACCACTGAGGAGACGAAGAAGAACCAAGGAGAGAGTCCACACGAGAGTAGAAGAACACCATCTGAATTCAATTGATTCGTTCTCTCTACTCAGATGTCCAAATGCATTGATTCCAATTCTAGGAGTTAGATCTTGAAGTCTACTACACGTCCTCAAAATATGAGTGCAATCCGAGTTGGGAATCAAACGTTATGACATTTTTACGAAAGTATCGCAGATGCTGAAAATCGAGAAGTAGCCGCGATCGCGGGTACTGTTCACCCGCGATCGCGGGTCATCAGCGCCGAAAGCTGCGTCTTTTCCTGAGCTTATCTTTTCATATTTCTTTTTCCCCTTTTTCTCATTTTAATTTAGTTATTTTCTTAATGGGCTAGGTCATTTGTTAGAGCCCTATAAATACTTTCTTTTAGCATTAGGTTTAGGAGTCCACACTCTTATTCCACTTTAGTTGCAATTTCAATTCATCGTTGTTTTCTTTTCCTTTGAAGTTTCACCATGACTATGAGGAGCTAAGCCTCTTTGGCTTAGTCTGGCAATGGAAGCTTAAGTTTTGATTATTGGTTGTGAGGTTATGTTCCCTTTCTTAATTCCTATTGGATTATATTATCTCTTCTAAGCTTATTCCATTGGATTTCATTGATTGCACTAGCCCGCGCAACTAGTTGTTATTGGTGATTTTCATATTGCTAGGATTAGGAAACTGTTGGGCTAACGTCCTATTCCGCTGTAGCAACTACAATTTACATGCTCTGGTTGAAATTGTTCTATTGTAGGGAGAGATAATTACATGGTAAATGCATCTGAGCGAGCGTTCTGTGTATCCTGGTTAATTCTTATTTGTATTGCTGCCTTTGGGTTGAACCTTTAGTGGTACTAGGGTTATTCATTGGTAAGGGTTCTTTGTGGAAGGTTTCCCTCTGAATCTACACAAGATCGGGACAGGAATAATCATAGGAAGGAATTGGAAGTAATCTAGGATCAACCAACCAAAACTTAAGTGGAAATTGCCTGGCTAAGTGTTTTCTCACATTTGATTGCATATTATTTATTCTGTTTTATTTCTTACTTGATTTAAACCTCACAAACCCCCCTTGTTACTGCTATTCGATTGGTATTCGATTTGTGATAAGAAAATAGACGCTTGTGATTCTCTTGGGATTTTGACCCTTGCTTGCTTACTATACTAGTTTGAAAGTTGAGGTTTACTTTGATTTGGCATAACGACCTTAGGCCACGTCAGTCGCTTGTCAAGTTTTCATTTGTTCACGATTTTTTTTTTCTCCCCCATCATCCTTGCTTCCGCCATAATCACTGAAATTTTTCTTCAAACACATTCTTGTCCTTTCGGTTTCTACAAGAGAATCTCTTGGCCGAATATTTGCTTGATCCACGCGCGAAACTGGTGTGATTTGCTTTGCATGAAATCTACGTAATTAATTGATTGCTTTCCTTAATTAATTGCTTGAATCTCGCTTGCATATCTTGCCATATTTGCTCGCGTGACCGTCATAACTCTACATTAACTTTCTCTCTCCTATCGCGTAAATCTCGCAATTTCTTTCCTTAAGTTACTTAGCCGTTTATTTTTATTTTATTTCATTTAATTCTTATCCGATCTTCATTTAAGACTAAGATCTCGGATTTGAATTTCAAATTCAAAAAAAAAAAAAAACAAGTCGCATTTCAAAAAAAAAAGAGCGTGACATTCAAAAACAAAGAGAAGTAAAGCCAAAATAAGGCAACCTTCTCCCCTCAACGGCTAGGATCATCTTCTTCACCTCTCCACCGTCTAGTGTCTCGCTTGTAAGTGTGTCTTGTGTGTACGTGTTCTTTACGCAAGAGGTTAAGATTTCTTTCCTTTGGTTTCGTTTGCTTTTGTGCTTGCATATCACACTTGCTTTGCTTGCCTTTAGCCACCCACACGGCCAAAAGAACGCGCCCTCCTACGTGAACACTTGCTACTTATTGAGTGCTTACTTGTTCTATGGTTTTATATTGTCTTTGTGCGTTTTTACTCGCGATGGATGGACATATTGTGATAGGTAGCCTCACGGCACCCACAGGTGGGAACATCCAAGGAGAAGGCAACAACAACCAACAACAGCAAAACATCGCGCAACTTGAAGTGATGCCTCTTGCCAACCCTCCCCAACAACATCCAATTCTGGAGCTCTCGGAAGAACAACGCGAGATCCAAGCACTTCGGCGCCAAGTTGCCGAATTCCAGGCCAAAGAACGCGTTGCGCTGGCCCAACCCACACCAACCTTGCAAATACCTATGGATCCTCTAGTCGCACCGCGAAAAACAGAAGTCGGGCCCAACAAACAACGCGTTGACAAGAGCAAAGGACTGATGCCCTCGTCCTCCAACTTGCAACCGCGTCTTCAACGGATCCAATCCGTGATAGAAAGCCGACAAGGCTATGTCTCGCATCGCGACCGCTATGCACCACAGGCAACACCAGTCCGCGATGAAACCGACTCCGATCGCGACTTGGTTTCCCATGATGAGTACTCTGAACCTTATGACTTCAATGACAGGTACGAAGTCAGAGGAACACGACGCCAATGCGAGATTGCCTCTATACCACTGGCCGACAGAGCCAGACGAGATGAACGCGATGAGGGTTGGCCGCGATGATCCAATCGCGCCCAAGATGTTGTGCCGCGTCAACGTCGCCATGCTCCCACCCCAGTCCCATTCAATGTGGAGGACCACCTGGGCCACCAAAGTACGCGGACGCCTCACTATGGCTCGGATGGCTACTTCTCCCACACTCCTCTCCACCAAGACGAGTTCGAGGAGTTTGATGATGAAGAGATGGAGGACTCAGGGATGATCATTCTAGGGAACTTTCATCCCCCACTCGGTGATCCCATGGATTTGCAAGACCGCCCCGCCGACTGGATCCCTCCACCTAGGCTCATCCAAGGCGCAAACATGGGCAACGCGTCCTTCGACAGGCGCTATGAAATGGAAAGGAGGCATGATATGCCTCACGATGTTCATCGCGATGCACCACACCAAGGACACCAGCGCCGCCGACGCGCCCAGGAGATGGAGCGACAGGCTCCGTTTGGCAACGATCGCGGCAACAATGGCGCGCAAAGGCCACAGCTAGGGCATGCCCAATTCCCACAGGCCCAAGGCCATCAATATGCTCCGCGCTTGCAAAGAAGGCCAGAAGCCAATGCTCCCAGACTCAATCGCCATGAAATTAAGGTAAAGATTGAATTCTTTTTTGGTGAATACAACCCTGTAGTTTTTCTTGAATGGTTGCAGGCTACAGAGTACACCTTGAGCTATTGCCAAGTTCCTGAAGAAGACCACGTGGTCGCCGCCACAGTCCACTTCCGGGGTGCCGCGAGGGTTTGGTGGCACCGATTTGTGGATGATCGCATAAGGAGAAATTTGGTGCCTCTCACTGAATGGCACCAGCTGAAGTATATGATGACACTCAAGTACGTGCCCCAAGATTACAAGAACCAAATGCGCCTGGACATTTCCATGGAAAAACAAGGTTCGAAGACCCCCATTGAGTTCTTCTCGCAACTAGAGGATATGTACTATAAGGCATCCATTAGCGTGGCTCCCTCCACGATGAGGATGAAATTTTTGAGTGGTCTCAACACCAACATCTGAGACCAATTGGAGATCCTTCCCATCAAGGACCTCAACACGCTCATGCACATGGCGATGCAACTCCACAATCAAATAGTGCGAAAGCGTCAATGAACCTACCAACCCTATGGCCAAAGAAGGTATGACTCTCAAACTAGTCAAATTCCTTCCACTAATGTGTGCGGTCCTCCCCCAGGAAACACCGCGTCAAACCAACCCAGGCAGGGAAAGATCGCGACAACATCAAGCCATGCTCCTCGCGCGCTGCCATCAAAGGGTACATCACCAAACACAGAACGCGCGCGTGACGTGGAATGTTTTAAGTGTGGAGGAAGAGGGCACTATCAGAACAATTGCCCAAACAACAAGAAGGTCCTCTTATCCAGCATCTCCGCCGGATATGAGTCTTATGAGGACGAGGACACAACACTGGAGACCATCGCAGAAAGCTTCAAAGATAACGAGGAGGCTTACACCTGTGAAGCCACCGCGCTGCATGAAGGCATAGCTCTGAGCCTTGTCACACGACGTCTCCTCACTGTCAAGGAAGCCACTCTTGGTGATCAACGCGAGAATCTGTTTCACACACGTTGCTTGGTCAAGACCACATCCTTGAGCATCATCATTGATGGAGGAAGTTGTTGCAACATAATCAATGAAAAGGTGGTCACTCATTTCAACCTCCAGACCACTCCTCACCCACAACCTTATGGGCTCCAATGGATTTCCTTGAGTTCTGGTAACACTGTAACTCGTCAATGTCAAATTTCCTTTTCCATTGGTCAATATACCGATTATGTCCTTTGTGATGTCATTGCAATGGACGCCACTGATAAGTGCTATTTTGTGGCATATATCTAAGGGTTATTACCAGGTTTGAGGCGCCGTTTGGTTGAATTTATGCACAATTGGAGATTATGGAGTTGGAGCGGAGAAGTGTGGTTTTGGTGGTCTGGAGGAGCTAATTAGGAACATCCAGAGGAAGAGGAGTTGACCACCTGAGAAGATGTTGAAAATCTATGAAGGAACCACATTGGAGTGTTACCGCCCCGCGGTGAGAAGTGCCGCCCCGCGGCCATTTTCTAGGCGAAAGCAGCGTAATTAATTAGTTAGCCCGCGTGCGTGAATGCTGGAATGAAAAGGGAATTTGGGCCAAGTTGAAGAAGATAGGCCCACGAACTTCGGCCCATATGAAGAATCGAAGATGCGTCAAATTGAAGCAGGAAGAAAGCTGAAGCGGACGATGACGGCATGATGAAGTCAGCGTGGATGGGTGTTGATGCTGCTTTTGAAGTGGGCCGTTGCTGAATGGGCCGTGTTTGGGCCGCGAGAGTGCTGCAATGGAGTTGGGCCGTGAAGAAGCATGAACGAGACAAACAAGCAACTGCTTGCACGAGGCCGAGCGTGATTCCGGGGTTATTTTCCCGGGATTTGATTAGTTTACTTTTGGTTACTATATTATTATTATTGCTTTTTATTATTTTTATTACTTTTAGATTTAGGTTAAATACTCTTTTGTTAACCTAGTTTCCACAAGTTACAATTCTCCTTCGGGAGACTAAGTTCGTTCTTTCATTCCCAACTCTAGGGTTTGAACGAATGGAGAACTAAACACCTTTGTTTCGCTAGACATTTGAATCAATACAGTTGATTCGGTTGTGAGATTTCTATTCCTTGTTCTTATTCTTATGTGTGTTGGTTTGATTCTCTTGGTTATATTGATTATTGATTTATCGTTGTTTTTCATAGACTAGCCAGCTAGGTTGAGTAATATTTATCAATTGCTAGGATTTGCATATAGGGGTTCCGAGTGCTTATCTAGTGGCAAACACGATTGTGCGTATAGGGGTTCCGAGCGCGTAATCGTGAGTGAGAATCAGTTGCATGCGAGTATTAATACGTCTTTCTATTTGCATGTATCATATATCCTTGTGTGCATTGCTATTGCTTTGTTGGTGGTAAAGTATACTGACAACTGTGAGAATCGGAGGTATTTTACCATTGGCATAGTAATAAGTCTATCGACAACTGTGAGAATCGATAGTACTTAAGATCAAGGTGGGAACAACCATAAGAATAGTAAAAGAACTTGGATTGAATAGATTTCAGTGATCAACTTATATCTCTGTATTGTGGATCTCGTTCTAGTGGAACTACTTTCCCCATTCATATTCTCAAGCCAACTTAACCTTGTTACTCTGTGAACAACCAAAACCCCCCTTTCTTGTTACTTTGCATGTTGATTAACATTTAGAAAGATCACTTCCTCCCTGTGGGATCGACCCTTGCTTGCCTCTACTACTTGTTTAGGTTTGTTAGGATTATTTTGTTTAGGTGTCACGACAACGCCTCATCAGCCACACATCTTCTGTTGGGGCGCCCATGGCAATTTGACAGACACGTTCTTCACGATGGGTATTTAAACACTTATGTGTTTACTTACCACGGAAAACGCATCACGCTCTTACCTATGTCCCCTCACGAGATTTTACAGGACCAGGTTGAGCGTGATCGACAAAAGGCAATTGAAGCCTCCAAGAACCAGAGTGCAAGTAGTACGCGTTCTTCCACTGGACACGGGGTCACGTCCACCGACAACACGTCCCCTGATCAAACGCGTCCCACTGAAGGGCCAAATAACAAGCCCAAGTCCACCAAGTTGAAGGGCACTTGTGAGCACAGACTGTTGCTGGCGCGACCAAGCGACCTCACTGCCCCATTGAATGGCAAGGCCCCATGTTTCCTCTTAGTGCCCACGCGTTGCAACCCAGAGAGCCCTATTCAGGACGCTTTGCCAAACGCGATCTCTGAGCTGCTCGAGGAGTTCGCAGACTTATTCCCAAAGGAGCTTCCCCAAGGCCTTCCACCTTTACGCGGCATTGAGCACCAAATTGACTTGGTGCCTGGTGCCTCCCTTCCCAATCGTACAGCCTATCGCGTTGGCCCAGATGAAACCAAGGAGCTCCAGCGCCAGGTCCAAGAACTTCTGAATCGCGGCTACGTAAAGGAATCTCTAAGCCCTTGCACGGTCCCCGTGATCCTGGTCCCAAAGAAAGATGGTTCATGGCGCATGTGTGTCGATTACCGCGCCATCAATCAGATCACAGTCAAATACAGACATCCAATACCGCGCCTCGATGACATGCTCGATGAGTTGCATGGCGCGACACACTTCACCAAGATTGACTTGAGGAGCGGGTATCACCAGATTCGCATGCATGAGGGTGACGAGTGGAAGACCGCGTTCAAAACAAAATATGGGCTTTATGAATGGCTAGTCATGCCATTTGGTCTCACCAACGCGCCGAGCACCTTCATGCGGCTAATGAACCATGTGTTAAGGGAATTTCTGGGGAAATTTGTTGTCGTGTACTTTGACGACATTCTGGTGTATTCGCGTAGTCTTGAAAATCATGTAAAGCACATTAGGCTTGTGTTAGAGTGCTTGAGACGCGAACAATTGTATGCCAACCTTGGCAAGTGTAGTTTTGCAGCTGACACCACCAACTTTCTAGGCTACGTGGTCTCCAAAGATGGACTCCGCATAGATGAAGACAAAGTGAAGGCAATTCGCGATTGGCCAATACCCACCACACCAACAATAGTGAGAAGCTTTCTTGGATTGGCAGGCTTATACAGGAGATTTGTTCGAAACTTCAGTTCAATCGCCGCGCCCCTTCATGAAATCACACAGAAAAACACCGCGGTGAATTGGAAGGAGACTCACAATCACGCGTTCAACGCGTTGAAAGAGGCCTTGTGCAACGCGCCACTACTTCAACTACCAGACTTCACCAAGCACTTTGAAGTGGAATGTGACGCGTCCAATGTGGGCATTGGTGGAGTCCTCCACCAAGAGAAGAGGTCCATCGCGTTCTTCAGTGAAAAGCTTAGTGGGGCAACTTTGAATTACCCCACTTACGACAAGGAGCTCTACGCGCTAGTTCGCGTCCTCAAGACATGACAGCACTACTTGTGGCCACGCGAGTTCGTTATCCACTCAGACCACGCGGCCATCATCTATCTGAAGAGTCAAGCCCATCTAAGCCGCCGCCATGCTCACTGGGTGGAATTTATGGAGAAGTTTCCTTACGTCGTCGTGCATAAAAAAGGTAAGGAGAATGTGGTCGTCGACGCCCTTTCTCGCAGGTATGTTCTCCTTACTCATCTCTAGTCTAAAATCCTTGGCTTCGTGTTGATTAAAGATTTATATCTGCTTGATCCTTTCTTTAAGCCCATTGTAGAACAATGCCTTAGGGACCGCGAGTTCGAAACTTACTTCTTCCATGAGGGTTACCTTTACAAAGCAGGCCGCTTGTGCATTCCTAGCTCACCCGTTAGGAAACTCCTCATCCAAGAAGCCCATGAAGGACGCGGTCATTTTGGGGTCACCAAGACTTTAGCTGCTCTTCGCGAGCATTTCTTTTGGCCGCGTATGACCACCCAGGTGACGCGCTATTGCACCAGTTGTGTCACGTGTCAATGCGCCAAATCAACCTCCCATCCCTATGGTCTCTACACGCCCCTACCCATCCCCTCAGGCCCTTGGGAAGATTTGTCCATGGACTTCATCACAGGTTTGCCTCTCTCTCGAAAGGGTAAAGATTCAATCTTTGTAGTTGTGGACAAGTTTTCAAAAATGGCTCATTTCATCGCGTGCAAGACACACACTGCAAGTGAGATCGCCGCGTTGTTCTTTGACAACGTGGTGTGTTTACATGGGATACCAAAGACTGTCGTGAGTGATTGCGATACCAAATTTTTAAGTCTTTTCTGGAGAACCCTTTGGGGAAAATTGCGAACCAAACTCTTGTTTTCCACTAGTTACCATCCCCAAACTGATGGCCACACTGAGGTCACCAATAGAACCCTAGGAGCCCTCCTTAGGACCATGCTCAAAACCAACCCAAAGCGTTGGGAGGACTTGCTTGCAATTGTTGAGTTTTCTTACAACAGGTCCAGGCACTCCGCGATGAAGCTGACGCCGTTTGAGTGCGTCACCAAATCTTTGTCTTCTCATCTCCTTCCTCCGCTGCCGATGCTACGGCCACCACTCGATCGTCATCGAGATTATCCAACCCGTTGCCGACGCTACGGCCAAGCACTCGATCTCTTTCGAGTCGTTCTCCTCCGATTCCGCCTTCTCAACCCAGTGTTCCACCTTATCTCCCTCAGAGACGACGCGTGCGACTTCCCACCAAGGTCAAAGATCCTTCATCACAAGCAGGAACGCATCATTTTGGGCTGACCCTTGGATTCCAGATTGTAATCTTTACTCATATTTTAATTATAGCTCTGATATTAATTTAAAAGTTTCTCATTTTATTACTCATAACTGCCAATGGGATTTAGGTCATCTTCAGGCTCTCTTGCCTACTTTTGTTGTTAATAAAATTATAGAAATGCACATCCCGACCGCCTCAAGTGAAGATAGGATTAATTGGAATACTCTTCTGATGGAAATTTCTTTGTTAAATCTTCTCGTCCAGTTATACAGCCTAACCAGGTACCCTCTCAATATCAATCTTTCTTTTGGATTTGGAAACTTCATATTCCACCTAAAATCCAAAATTTCCTTTGGAAAGCATTATCTAATGCTCTTCCTACTACTGAAAGGTTAAATCGTCACTTCTATAAAGTTTCTTCCATTTGTAGCCTCTGCAATTTGGATAATGAAGACTTAAATCATCTATTCTTTACTTGTCCATTTACGCAACGTATGATAGGAAATCTTCAAATTAAACTTAATACTTTTTTTTTCTTTTCAGTTTACGAGTGACTTCTTTTTTAATCTAGATTATTTTCGAAATACTATTAAATCTATTATTCCATTACTGTTCCTTTGGTGGAACATTTGGACTCACCGTAATAATATTATTTTTAGACAGAACACTACCAATATAGGAAACTGTCCTTTTAATCAGGCTTACTTCCATTATCTTAAATGGAATACTACTATTAACTCTTGTACCAGCCTGCATACACCTCATATGAAACGTAATAGGAATAATGTCTCTAATAGAACTTGGAAGAAACCGCCTATTGACTGGATCAAATTAAACTTTGATGGCATGATAGTTCACATAAAGCCTATTTACTTCGTAGTACTGATAGATGTCCTATCTTTATCAATCAACAATGTATCCCGAATACTAGTACCTTGCACACGGAGGCTTATGCTGCTCTTCTTGGCATCCGTCGTGCGATTATGCTTCAGGTTAAGAACATTATAATCGAAGGTGATAATTTATTGGTGATTAATTCCATTAAAGGTAATTGGAAAATTCCATGGGAGATTCATCCCATTATTAAATACATTACATCGTTACTTGTTTCTTTTGATAATGTTCAGGTTCATCATTGCTTTCGTGAAGCAAATTCAGCAGCAGACTTCCTTGCCACTCACAACATTCTGAGTAGTGCCTTTTCCATGGTTCAAAATTACCTTTCCTCATTTTCCATTAGACCTGCACAAGTTGTTTTTTTTAGCACGATATGAGTTTGCTTGTTTGAACTCTAGCCTTGATAATATATGTAAGAAGTTTGTAGAGATCATCCAATGCGATGATTTAGAACAACCTTTATGATTAGAAGGGGTCCTAGTGTTTACCTTGCATCAAAAAAAAAAGAGGGGAGAGACTCCACTTTGTGGTTGTTGACATATTCTCTAATATAGCTCATTTTATAGGATGTTACAAAACTGATGATATTTTTCATGTAGCTGATTTATTCTTTAGGAAAACTATTAGATTACATGGCATACATTACACCATTATTTCAAATCGTGAAGTTAAGTTCTTGAGCAATTTTTGGAAGATCCAATGGTCTAAGTTAGGCACGAAATTGTAATTTTTTACTTTATGTCACCCCAAACTAATGGCCAAACTTAACTAATTAATAGAACTTTAGGTGTATTCAGTGTTGTTAAAATTGAAATTATAGGATCGGATCGTAAGTTTCTCTTTGAAACAGATCATAAAATCGAATCGTAAAATCGTAAGATTCTACAACATAACTAATATATCAACCTAATAAATGGTAAACGTCATATATTTTAAGTAAAAGTATAAAAAAAATATACTAATATATTGGTGATCTTATGTTATCAAAACATTAAGTTTTCAACAATAATTTAGAGGTGATTTACCAATATAATCATACTATAATAGATAAAATAAAAAATGCATATATTTTGTATTTAAAGTATAAATTTTCATCTTATAAAAGAAATAATGTCATATAATAATCATGTTGTAGGATCGTTAGAATCGTACGTAGGATCAGGATCGTACATAAGATTCTACTAATTGTATATTGAAATTGTAAGATCATACTTTAAATAAGATTCTACCTAAAATCGGGATCGTTATACTAATTTTGGATCGTAGAATTGCTAGAATCATAATATCGAATCGCAATTTTAACAACAATGGGTGTATTACTTCGTACTATGCTTAAGTCTAACCTCAAACGTGTAACACCCCCGACTTATGTCGGTAGTGCCACACACTAGTAACCTCAGATGTTAATGTCCAAAGCCACCCTAGGCTTAATCCGAAAAATTTATACGTAAATACAAATACATTTATAACAAAAGAGATAGTAGTGGAAGACTTCAAATACATACTTAAATATGTATTAAATTTCTCCTCGTAAATTAAGGAGATAAGTTTTATAAGATGATTTGAAATTTCAGCGGAAGACTTTACATAAGCCCAAATTACATGACTATGGTATCTTATCTTATCACCTATTACATTAACAAACAAGATTAAATCTATAACCAAAACAACTTAGAGATATACTTCAAAACGAAATGAAACTTCAACTGCAAGCATTCTTCTCCATTTCGTTACTTCTAGATAACCTAAGACAAACGGACTGATGTGTCATACGAGACGGATGGCACTAGCCAACTATGCAAGGAAAAAGTAGGGTTGATTAGTACTCTAATGTAAGACTAAGCGATAGTATTTATGTGAGGTTCTGTGTAGTCATATCTAGTAACTACCATGGTTTCTCGAATAAACGTCGACAAACGATAGGTAACTTCAATAATTCCACTGATTCGAAAGATGGACAAAAGATATGCACGAAGAGAATACCCGAAAGGAATGTGGGTATTATGGGAAGAAGATATGAATTTGTTTGGGAATGTTTTAAGTCAACACACAACATATATAAAACTTCATTGAATAATTGGGTCCGACTAACCTCACTGCATAGTGTGAATATAGATTGGAAAGACGATGCACTTAAATTGGAGAAAGAGCAATTTCCAAGTTGTACTTTTCACCCTAGTTCATTAATTATGTACTCACAACACTTATCTTATTTAGTTTCAACACACCACACATTATCTTAAAACTTTTAACAAAGTCTCGAATAAAACGATAACAACACGGGGGCATTACGTCCAACACAATTGCACTAACAAGTTCACACTTAATGACAATAAAGTCCACATTTAAACACACAAAGTCCACACACAATATCGTATTAAAATGATAAAAACATTATGCACATAAACATATATAACTATGTATATTTATATTCTATAATAACTATCAACCTAGACACGAAATTATTTATGGCACACAAGTGTTTTCAAACATTTAATAAGGTTTTAGAAATTACCCAATTAACTAATAATTAATTTTAACATTAATTTTTCTGTCAAATGACGAACTAAAATGACAAGAGAGAACCACCACTTGCCTTAATTAGATTCGGCGATGAATCTAGACGAGACAATTATCGTTGATTAATCTACACAAATGTCGGGTCTACGAATCCAACATCGAGATTTCATTTCTCGATCGATTCCAGACCCAGGAATGTACCGACAAAATTAAAACATAAATTAGTTTATGTTTAATTTTATAATTAATTTGTTAGAGTAACAATAAGAAATGAGTTTAAATTATACCGCTAAATCGATTTGGGGTCGAGATTAGATCGGATGACTAGTTGTGTTTGAAGGCCCAATATGCAAATTAAGATAGAGTGGCCCCCACCTAGCCTACTTCTACAATTGGCAATACCAATACACGCACAAAGGGCATCGAGCGGACGTCACTGCCTCAACGAAGCTCGTACCGACGTGATTCTAACAGTAACTCTTTTTTTTTGGTGGGCTAAGCCCTCAACCCGGTTCGGTAATTTTTGCCTACATCCGGATCGGTCTTGGGCTGGACCCCGTTAGGGGTGTCTGACCTCCCAAACCCTCTTGATGCATACACACCGCGATGAGGTCTCGAACTTGAGACCTCTGGACAAATGCTCAAGCGGCTTAGCGCCAGTTACCACTAGACCAAGAGGGAGTTGGTTCTAGCAGTAACTCTTGGGCACAGTGGCGATACGACAACAGAAACACCGCACGAAAGCAGGGACACGGTGGCAGCGAGCATGAACACAGGTGGTCGGAGCTGTCAAACAACGCCTCTATTTTTCCAGAACGAAACCTTGATCGAGCCAAGTTTGGATGGCTCGTTGGCGGCTCGAACGACGTCCAAATGGCTTTTGGAGGTGTTGGTATTCGTGGCACTGCAAGGTTTCACCGAAGATGAGTCGCGGCGGCTGGCCACCCTCATCGGTGTCGGAAAACCACTCCAAAGTAAGTGTAAAATGTAGTGGAACAAACATGTTTGTTCTGGATCTTTGGATGATGAATTCGAGTGGAAAATGTCTGAATTCATAGGGTAAATGTTGCACACAATACCAAGAATAAGATAAAGGATTACCCTCGCCGATTACCCTTGCCAAGGATCATACCGCTTAAGTGAAGTCTAAAACCTTTACATAATTAAATCGCATAAATTAAATTAACTAATAATTAATTACATAATATAATTATTTCATTAGTATATTACAGATGAAAAACCTAACATGACCAGCTGGCTATCTCAGTCAATCTCCATGTTCCCTTACCTCATCACGCATCCTTCTATCGAGTTTGTCTCTAAAATTTGTTAGGACTCGTTTGATATTACAATAGGAATTGGGTTGGATTGAGGAATCAAGTTGGATATGAGGAATAGGATTGAGTGATTCCAAAGGATTTTTGTTTGGTATAATTTGGAGAGATGAAATGAAGAGTAAAATTAAGTTTGAGCCATACCTCTAGTTTTATATAGGTATGAGATGCAGTGTTGTGGGTTGATATGAGTCATACATTGAAATCATTTTCATACCTATATCTACCTCTACCAAACACCAAAATCGATTTGACCAATTCTCAACCCCATTCTATATATGTATGGCATAGAAACAAACAATCCCTTATAAGGTTAGATGGCTAGGGCGCTTTGCAAGCTAGTACTTTGACATAATGTTTTTTTTTTTGATAAGGTAAGAATTCGAAGATCCAAATCACACCTGACAAAGATCTTCAAGAGGCCGAAGAATCAGCAGTCAGAACAAATCGACTAGGGAGAACAAAGCAACAACAAGAATACAAAGAGAAGCAAACAAAACTGAAAAGAGCTAGAAAAATAGAAAAACGGATGAGAAGGGCGCAAACATAGGTTGGAAGAAACCAACACGGTGATGGAACAGCCGGGAAGCAGATCAAAAGACATACTCTGGAGGTGCGACTGTAATACATGGATCACGCTTCGTCTCTAGAAGCCAACAGGAATCACACGACCACATCATTGATCTCTTGCCCGAAATAACAACCTCGATCCAAACCTACAATCAGCTAGACATCAACAAATGAATATATCTCAAGATGTTTTAGTTTTTCATTTCTTGATGTAGTCTTCCATTGTTGATATAGTCTTGTAACTTTTTCACATTGTATAGAGAGCTTTAATTCTTTATATGGTGTGCGTAATTTCCTTTTTCTTTTATATTGCACATTCATATCTATTTTTTTCCTTCTTCTGCTTTTCTTTTGTTTTTCAAATTTGCACAGGAAGTTTGAACGAGTCATAGAGGTCGAATGTCTGCTGCGACGATGGAGGAGACGGGAGAATGGGGCAGATCTGGATAATGTGACTGTGGAAATAGTATTGGGGTTGGCGGTGGCGGCCAGAGAAGAAAAGCTTCTCGCTTACCTTTTTAAATTGGTTTAGATCTATTGTGGATTGAGTTAGGACGGTGGAGTTCGGTGATACTCGAGTGGAGGCAAACAAATTTGATTCAAAAGGCTCAGGATTTGGGTCTGATTTGGTGCGTGACTGAGTTTGGGTCGGGCTCTCTGACGGGGCTAAAGATGCACAAGCAAATGTCGTTGATTAGCCTTATCAAAATAAATTATCCTAACAAACCTACTAAACAAAGTATAGCAGACAAGTAAGGGTCGAATCCCACAGAGAAGGTATGATGTAATATGCAATCATGAATGACAAGTAACAAGCAACTGGGGGTTTTGTAGTCAAGAGAACAAAGCAAACAAGCATGCAGATTAAGTAAAATTGAGAGAATAATATGAGGGAAAGTAGTCCTGTTTGAGCGAAATCCACAGTACAAAGATAGAGTTTGATCCCTGAAATCTATTCAATCCAAGTTCAATTATTTATCCTTATAGTCGTTCACACCTTAATCGTAAGTACTATTGATTCTCACAGTTGTCAATAGACTTATCACTATGCCAATGATAAAGTACAACTGATTCTCACAGTTATCAGCGTACTTTAGCACCAACACAGCAATAGCGATGCACACAAGGATTTAGGATACATGCAAGTAGAAAGACGTACAAGTACTCACTCCCCTACTTAACATGCAATTGATTCTCACACACAAGTGTACGCTCGGAACCCCTATACGCACAAACGTGTTTGTCACTAGATATGCACTCGGAACCCCTATATGCAATCCTAGCAATTGATAACAAGCATTCAACCTAGGTGATCAGGCTAAGAAGAACAACTAGAAATCGTAGACGTGGTAAGCAAGAGAATCAATCCAACAATTATAAGGATAAGAACAAGGAATAGAAATCTCACAAACACATCAAAGTACTGCTTCAATCGTCTAACAGAACAAAGGAAAGTTAGTTCTCCATCAAAGGGGATGAAAAACTATAATATGAAAATAACGATCAAAAGTAGTTCGATAACAAGATGTGTCTAAGTGTTCGCAGACTGGCTTGGAGGTTGTGGAACATTAGGTTAAATAGAGTTAACCTAAAGCCCAAGATCACAAAACCAATCCAAAAGGAAACAAATAAAATAACAAAGTCTGAAATAGAAATAAAAGGAAATAAATATAATCTAGCGCGAGGCAATAAACACGTCCACCGCGGGGCGGTAAAGATCCACCGCGGGGCTTCTGCTCTCCACCGCTGGGCGGTGGCCTCCTCTCACGCGGGGCTTCATCATCACTGGGAGTCATCACCGCGGGGCGTCACTGCTAACGCGGGGCGGTGATCTCCAGACTTCAACTCTTATCTTCTTCTCTTCTCCAGCTGCTCTCCAAATACTACCAAGTGTTGGTAGCCTTCTCCATAGATGTTCCAGCAGCTCCATCTCCATCTCTAAGCTCCAACTAAGCTGCCAATCCTTGGATTTCTTCACTTCTCTCCATAATATCTGGATCGCAGACTTAGCACTAAAACAACTCCAAAACTCCTCCAAATCATGCTAATAGATGCTAGAAAAGGTGTATGAAATAACACCTATCAAATTCCCCCATACTTAGACCTTTACTCATCCCGAGTAAGCTAAAGAAAAGCTCACCCTCTCAATCAATACCAAGGACTCAGGAAGTATAAGAAAACGTGACTCCAACAACTACAACACATCAACAATACGCCCAAAACAACCAAAACAAGTGATGCAAGAACAATCTAACCTAACTCCCGTCTATCTCCTTATCGCTCCATGAGTGGCCTACCCGACAATCCTTCTATGTCACCCTTCTTATGACGCCTCGCCGAAAGATAAGAGAAATCCTAAAATCACTCTTCTTCTTTTTCACTCATTTTGCCAAGGCGCCCTTTCGGGTTTTCACCAAGCACTCATTTCATTTTCCAATAGACGTTCTCACATAAGCTCGCATCACTCTAGTCCAATTTTGCCCTGGTCTAATACCAGCCAGACTACCTGCTTTTTACCTGAACCGCCCTTTCGGATTTTCAGTCCATCCCAGGATTTTGATTGCCTTTTTACTTCTTTTTGGCTTTTTTTTTTAATAAAATCAACACTGCAGAAAACGAATGCAGAAATAAAGCTATGTACACTAGCTAGCACGAATAGCAAGTCTATATCCCTCCCCCATACTTAAACCGAACATTGTCCTCAATGTGAAAAGAGAACGTCAAATGATAGGGGAAGAGAGAAATAAACTCACTGTGGACCGGAAGGTGGTGGTGGGTACATCCCAAAGTAGTCCTGCAGATGAGTGTCTATAGTTTCCAGACGCTCATCTATCTCATCGTGAAGCTGGGTCTGCCAAGTTTGCAGACCGGTCTCTACTCTAGAAGTCCACTGATCATGGCGCGTAGAGAAGTTATCCCATCTAGCGTACATCTCCTGCCATGGTGCGACAGGTCCATACACAGATGAGGACTCCTCAAACTGTGAAGCACTGGGGTCGTCCCCCTCCTCGCGATCAGCAGCAGCATATCCACCACTAGGGCCCTCTCCATATGGACCCGAAGAAACAACGGCAGCGGCATCAGCAGCAGGTGTCTGGCCATCGCTATCAATCCACCAGCCCGCGTATGAAGGCGAGTAAGTGAACTCTCGTGGAACACTCAAAATATGGCCCTCGTAAGCCGTCCAAGCCACGTCACCATCCTGCCCCAGCGGCTTCACCATAGAGCACACCCTCATGTGTGCGGCATCATATAAAACGCAAAGAACCGGCCGAGCAATTCGATCGCAAGCAATCACATCAGCACAGAGGAGAGTAATCAAGCTACCCCCACAAATATCTCTAGGCTCGCCCTCACGAATCCTCCGCAGGGAACTCAGGAAAAGAGTTGCCCAACACGGAGTAAGCTCAACCGTTCCCAGGATGCTCAAAAACCACTAGAAGTCCTTCATGGGCACCTTCCCATCGTCAGCATGGCCAAAGAAATCTCTCATCAACACCTTGTGGATCAACCGCAGACACGGGTTCACCAACTTCGAATTCACCTCATGCCCCGTCTTGAAAGTCCTCCTAGTAGCAGCCCGCCAGAAAGCAAACATCTCGTCCTCCTGAAGCCCATTCGACCATCCAGGGGTCGGTTTCTTCGTAATGCCCAGGGCCTCGTGGATCGCCCTCCTCGACAGAGAATGCTCACGTCCATTGTAGGAGAACGCGATCCTGCGCAGGAAGCTATCATCACCCTCCTCGCGGTTGAACCACCGGAACGAAGAAATGAACTGGAAGCATAGCTCAGGATACGTGGGGGCTGCCTTGCCCAGAAATCCTCCCAGCCCACACTGCGTTAGGCACATCGTCACACACACGAGCATTCCCATCTGCTCCAGAGTCGGCGTGTGGAAAAATTTAGAAGGCACCACCTTTCTCCCCTTTACAATATCATACAGCTCACTCTCATCCCTACTCGTCGACGCCTTCTTCTTGCCTTTGGGAGCCATAAGTGAAGAATTGAAATGCTCAAATCAGAAGACAGCAAAGAATACTCACAATCAAGCAAACACAGGTTCTGCAGAGACTCAATGCGGGGCGGTAGCGTCACGGCGAGAAACTGACAACAGGTCACCGGGTCGCGGTGAGGTCGGCGCGGGGCGGTAGCAACAGAGACGCGAAGCGGTGGCAGCGCGAGGCGAGAAAACAGCGGCGCGGTGGGGGTTGTGTTTGGGCTGGGCTGTGAGGCTAGACTCCAAATGGGGGTATGGGGGCTAGGAAATGCTCAAGGTCGAGAGGGGATTCAGGGAGAGTGAATGGAAAATAGGAGAAGGAGAATTGAGGGGGGGTGGTGGGAATTTTATGTGGGGCTAGGTCAAGGTAGGGTAAGGTGAAAAGAAATGGTTGATGGGCCGGTCATGTACCATGGCCCATATGAGAAATCTTGGCCCAAAAATGAAGCCCAATCCGTCAAAACCTTAGTAACCACTTAAGAAATAAGCTTTTACTCACCCGTTTAAGGTTTTTTCGGGGCCCATTATTCTTGCTTTTTTTAAAAAAAAAAAAAGAAGTTGAGAATCGATACCTGACCGTCACCGTGCGGCGGCAGCTCCACCGCGACGCGGTAGGAAAGTGCCACGGGGCGGTGAGAAAGGCTGGGCACTTCATCTCTTCTCGGATTTACTTTCGTACCTGAAATGTGAGTAACAGGCGAACGAAACAAAGAAAAATAAACTACGAAAATAATCTAATAAAAAGAAAAAGAGATCAAAGAAATACAAACACGGGTTGCCTCCCGGACAGCGCCTTGGTTATCGTCGTCGGCTCGACGTATTGCAGATCAACTACCATTTTGGGTAGGATTCTTTCGGAATCCTCCAACTTGTCTCTTCCTGGTGAGACCTCTCATGGAAAGGTTTGAACCTTAGACCATGGTCTTTCTTCACCACCCACTCCATGTGCATTCTCTTCGGAGTGTCGCCCCCATACTTAGAACGATGCGGGGGCCGATATGGCTCAACCTGAACATGCTGCACATCACTAGATAAAGGCTTGCAGCCTTGTGTGGTTAGTGCATGGGGGCAAGTGCCCAAAGTAGAGGAATCTCCTATATCGGCTAATAAGACATCATCCACAGGCAAATCATGAAAATCATGCAACTCAATGGGTCCATCACTAGTGGAACACTCAAGTACAGCCTCTACTGCATCAATCTTAACATTATCATGCACAGAATCATCAAAATCATTAATGCAGAGAGGAGGAGGAGACTTAATGGAATTAGCTTTATGAATATCATACTGAAAATTTATTCCATCAAACTCCATAGTCAGGGTACCACTATCAACATCTATCTTAGTCATGGAAGTCTTCATAAAAGGTCGCCCTAGCATAACCGGGGCAACTTGCTCATCATAATCCATATCCATAACAAAGAAATCAACAGGAAATATCAAAGGACCTATCCTAACAAGGACATCTTCTACAACACCCTTAGGGGGTACACACGATCCATCAGCAAGTTGTATCACAATACTAGACTCACGCAAGGGTCCTAATTCCAATTTCTCAAGTAAAGAATAGGGTAAAACATTAATTGAGGCACCCAAATCAAGTAGGGCCTTCTCAAAAACATGCTCACCTATAGTAATAGGAATAGTAAACGTACCTGGATCCTTGCACTTCGTAGGTAGACGCTTCTGAACCACAGCTGACACTTGTTCGCCCACTGGACTCTTCTTCTGAGTCTTCTGCCTTTGAGCTTTCTTCACCGTGCAGAGCTCCTTTAAGAACTTGGCATATCGCGGGATAGCCTTGATAAGCTTCAGCAGGGGAATGTTCACCTCACAGTTCTGGAACGTGTCGAACAGGTCTCTATCATCGACAACTCTTTTAGCCTTTAGCGCCTCTGGAAAGGTGTTGGGGGCTTCTCTGAACGTAGGGGAGGAAACACTGGACGAACGTAGGTATCAACATAGACATCGTCAGTAGGAACAGATTTCTGAGGAGCAGCTCACGGCGAGCCCACCGCGGGGCGTAAATCATCACCGCGGGGCGGTGGGGTCGCGTTGACATTACTGGGCATAGGTACCGGGTCGCGGCGGGAATTGCCGCGGGGCGGTGCAGTGAGTTCCTTTTTCTCGGAAATTTCTTTCTCCTCTTCAGCAATAGGAGACATAACTTCTTTACCACTTCTCAGCGTGATAGCACTCACGTTCTCTCTGGGATTCACAGTGGTCTGGGACGACAGGGAGTTTGAGGTCCTCTGGTTGATTTTAGTCACCTCGTCGGCTAACTGGCCAATCTGCCTCTCTATATTCTTGATACTCAACTCAGTAGCCTGCACATGCATAGCAAAGTGCTGAGTCAAGGTCTTCAGCATATCCTCAGTAGAGGCTCCAAAAGTTTGGCCTTAGGGCCTCTGTTGGTACTGAGCTCGTTGCTGGTACTGTTGTTGCTGAGACGGCTGATATTGCTGTTGTACCGGCTGTTGACCACCTTGAGGGTCACTCCATCTAAATCCTGGATGGTCACGCCCTCTCTGGTTGTAATTGGGCTGGCCACCATACTGTTGTCTAGGGGCTCCATAGCCTCCTACAGTATTAACTTCAGCAACACCATCCTCTTGCAGCTAAGGACAGGTATCTGTGTGGTGGGCCTGGCTAGGACAAAGGCCACACGGTCTGGCTTGTTGAGGAGCATTCTGATTCGCCATCTTCATGACTATCTCCTTCAACTCGGCTAACTCAGATAATACCGGACTCGGTCCTGCAGGGGTCACAGCATTGACCGCCTTTCTTTGGTAAGTTTTTCCAAAGTTCCGGGTGCTTTCACTCATCTCTTGGATTCGGTCCATGGATTCCTTCGGTGTCAGATTCAGAATACTGCCACCGCATGCAGCATCGACCATTCTCCTCTCTTGGTCCTGTAGACCGTTGTGTAAATAAAGGACAAGATCCTGCTGGGCGTATCCATGGAATGGACAGCTAGAGCAGAGCCTCTTGAACCTCTCCAAATAATCATACAGTGTCTCATCACAAGCCTGCTCAATGTTGGCAATTGCCTTCTTCAAAGCATTCGCCTTCTTCGTCGGAAAATACTTATCCAGAAACGCCTTGTGCAATTTCGCCCATGTATTTATGGTTCCTGGTGGCAAGTGATAGTACCAGTCGCTCGCATTGTCGAGTAAAGAAAAGCCAAAAGCTCTCATCTTGAACTGCTCTTCAGTCACGTTCCTGGGCTTCATCGTCATACAGACATTGTGGAACTTGCCTAGGTGAGAAATCGGATCCTCTCCACTCAGACCGTGGAACTTAGGCAGGTAGTTAACAATTCCAGTCTTCAATTCGAAGTTCACCCCTTGATCCAGCGCAAGGATGATCACAGCTAGGGGTTCAGCCCCAATATTCGGTGCCGTAAGCTCTCGTAGAGTTCCGTTTCCAGCCATAGCAGCAGCTGGGATAGTAGCAACTTCAGCGGTTTCAGTCTCAACGTTCTTGGTCGTGTCAGTCTCAGCGGCCAACACAGTCTCAATCTCGGCTTCTTCCCTTCGATCGCGCAGACGTCTAAGGAACGATCTTTCAATCTCTGGATCAAAAGCTAAGAGTGGGGAGTCAGTAGCACGGGTATCGACCATAAGATAGGTCTCCACCCAAAAATCAAACACGAAAACACACAACAAATAAAAACCTTCCCCGGCAACGGCGCCAAATTTGACGGGGCTAAAGATGCACAAGCAAATGTCGTTGATTAGCCTTATCAAAATAAATTATCCTAACAAACCTACTAAACAAAGTATAACAGACAAGTAAGGGTTGAATCCCACAGAGAAGGTATGATGTAATATGCAATCGTGAATGACAAGTAACAAGCAACTGGGGGTTTTGTAGTCAAGAGAACAAAGCAAACAAGCATGCAGATTGAGTAAAATCAAGAGAATAATATGAGGGAAAGTAGTCCTGTTAGAGTGAAATCCACAATACAAAGATAGAGTTTGATCCCTGAAATCTATTCAATCCAAGTTCAATTATTTATCCTTATAGTCGTTCCCACCTTAATCGTAAGTACTATTGATTCTCACAGTTGTCAATAGACTTAACACTATGCCAATGATAAAGTACAACTGATTCTCACAGTTGTCAGCGTACTTTAGCACCAACACAGCAATAGCGATGCACACAAGGATTTAGGATACATGCAAGTAGAAAGACGTACAAGTACTCACTCCCCTACTTAACATGCAATTGATTCTCACACACAAGTGTACGCTCGGAACCCCTATACGCACAAACGTGTTTGTCACTAGATATGCACTCGGAACCCCTATATGCAATCCTAGCAATTGATAACAAGCATTCAACCTAGGTGATCAGGCTAAGAAGAACAACTAGAAATCGTAGACGTGGTAAGCAAGAGAATCAATCCAACAATTATAAGGATAAGAACAAGGAATAGAAATCTCACAAACACATCAAAGTACTGCTTCAATCGTCTAACAGAACAAAGGAAAGTTAGTTCTCCATCAAAGGGGATGAAAAACTATAATATGAAAATAACGATCAAAAGTAGTTCGATAACAAGATGTGTCTAAGTGTTCGCAGACTGGCTTGGAGGCTGTGGAACATTAGGTTAAATAGAGTTAACCTAAAGCCCAAGATCACAAAACCAATCCAAAAGGAAAAAAATAAAATAACAAAGTCTGAAATAGAAATAAAAGGAAATAAATATAATCTGGCGCGAGGCAATAAACACGTCCACCGCGGGGCGGTAAAGATCCATCGCGGGGCTTCTGCTCTCCACCGCTGGGCGGTGGCCTCCTCTCACGCGGGGCTTCATCATCACTGGGAGTCATCACCGCGGGGCGTCACTGCTAACGTGAGGCGGTGATCTCCAGACTTCAACTCTCATCTTCTTCTCTTCTCCAGCTGCTCTCCAAATACTACCAAGTGTTGGTAGCCTTCTCCATAGATGTTCCAGCAGCTCCATCTCCATCTCTAAGCTCTAACTTAGCTGCCAATCCTTGGATTTCTTCACTTCTCTCCATAATATCTGGATCGCAGACTTAGCACTAAAACAACTCCAAAACTCCTCCAAATCATGCTAATAGATGCTAGAAAAGGTGTATGAAATAACACCTATCAGTCTCCACCAATTTTACAACTCAAAATTGATTTCATAGGAGTGATTCAACACCAACTTCGTCCCATAACACAACAAAAACAGGGGATTTTGAAGCAAATCAAAGGACAATAAATTTTCTTATTCATACTTCATTCTTTCAATTCTGGTTGATTTTTCATAAGCTTCATGCTCAAGGGTGATGAAATCCAATTTGTTACACATTTAGGACATGCATTTGTTCTTAATCTAGGTTATTTTATACATTTTGTGTCGCATTTATAGCTAGTTGCATTGTTTTCTTTGTTATGGAGGTCTACACAAAAAAATGTATGTTTTCAGGTACTTGGGTGGATTTTTGGAGCTGTCTATGGATGTTGCTGAAACCTCGGATGTCATCTAGAGGCTAACAAGACGAACTATAAAGAATTTGGGCCAGATTTGAGCTAAAATAAGAGTCGTACAGGACACGTAAGAGGCCGTGTGTTTTGGACTGAATCTCCCTCAAGAGGTCGTGCGTTCTACCGCACGGCCGTGCAGGCAGTGATTTCTCGCAATTGGCATGTGCGATTTGCCTGTGCATTTTTCACACAGGCTGTGCGGTTTCACACCTGTAGCACTTTGGTCGTGCGCTTGACCGTGCGTTTTTCGCACAGTCAAGACACGGACCGTGCGTTTTTTGCCTCCATTTGAAAGATTGCAACTTTGGAGATTGTTCTACTGGATTCAAGACTAAGTTTCTCATTCTCTTTAATCTTGTTTATGATTTCCATTGTTATTATGATTTCCTTGGTTGATCTTGCAATTATGTGTAGCTAATTTCTATATTTCTAGGGTTGGGGTAATCCTAACTATGCGTAGGTAGACTTGTTTGATATTTGCCTGAATGGAAATCTGAAACTTTGTTGATTCATTCCTAGATGCTTTATGCCCATATTAGCTTATGCGAATTGGATCCTATTAGGGTTTGCAACCGAGAGGTAAAAACGTTAATAGGTAGTCAGATAGGGTTTGAGACCGAGAGGCAATAACCTCTATTGGAATCCTAGGAATTGAGCTTGAGATTTTATTATTGTGAGAGCATCTTATATTCTCCTGTGGATTAATAACTATCATAGAAACCCTAAGATTAGGTTGGATTTAGCAAGTCACGAGAGTGGATGTTAATTCAGTTTAACCTTAGATTCTAAGTGCCCTAAGGATCTAGATCTTGATTAGCAAGTCGCGAGAGTGGATGTTAATTGAATCTAGGCACATTTACTATCATCCGAGAGGAATTAGTAATTACCTAAGATGGTTACCTTCAACAAATACAGACTAAATTCATACATTTATCTAGTTGAGTCTACTGAAGCATAGTTGCGGGGATCCCTTGCCTTGGAAACCTTCCCTTCATTGATTACAATCATCACTTGCATTTGTTTCTTAGTTTTAGTTATTAGTTCAACAAAAATTATCATCTTTTGGCTTAGCTTATCAGTCGAAGTTACAATCGATACTACATAGTCCTCGTGGGAACGATACTTGAAAAGCTACAACTGATCACATATGCTTGTGGGTAGGTTTTTGTCATATCAAAGGGTCATTGTAAGCTTCTCGTTCAAGTTTTCATGCGAGCTTCCCGTTCAAGGTATCAAATTAGCTTCTCGCTCTTGGAGTAGATCTAGTTGTAAATCGCCAAGAAACTTGAAATATTTTCTATTTGAATGAAAGTGGGAGAGATCATGTTTAAAGATTCAAGACATATGTAAATTTGTATGGATTCAGGGTTGAAGTTGTGATTGAAGATTTAGGACAAAGCAAACACAAGCTCAGATTACATGGACTAGTGGAGAAATTTTCCATGGCCTCGTATTGGGATGTGGTGGTAAGCGACTGATTTCATGGTGAATTTTTTTGGAGAAGGTGTACACTGTATAGTGTCGTGGTGAGGGAGGCAGATGGAGAGAGCGTTTTGTTTTAGGGTTTCTTTTTTGACATAATGTTTATCTCGTGCATGCACGAATGGTAGTGATTTTAGTTTTTTTTTAAAAAAAAACATTCTATAATCATTGTGAAGGTTTGATTAGTTAATCTCTTGTCGACTAAAAATAATATGCAATTCGGTTTATTAAAGTAAACCAATATATCCATTCTCGTGAAATAAGTAAGGATTTGTTTGGTAATTTTTATAAAACAACTCTGAAGTTAAGCGTGCCAGGGCGGGAGTAGTACCAGGATGGGTGACAAGAGCTTTTCCTTTTCAGGGTTGAAGTAAGGACAAAGAACTCTGAGGTTAAGCGTGCTAGGGCGGGAGTAGTACCAGGATGGGTGACCTCCTGGAAAGTTTCTGGGTTGGCATGGGAGGGCGCTTCTAAGGCCTTGGGCCTTACAAATTGAAAACTGTTGAATTCCTTAGGTTTTGATAGTGACAAACATTCAACTAATCTGGGTACTAAGTGTTTCAGGAACAAAGACAGTTGTCTCAGGGAACCTTCGCAGCAAAGGATTGAAGAGGGAACAAAGCTCTGTTCTTGTGCTTTGTTACATCTGAAGGAACAACGGTGACAAACAAGATCAAAGCTGCGAATGGAAGGAAGAAATCCAGCGTGTTATTTATGGAAACAAATCAAGGCGCACACGCGGTCAAGGATTGAAGAAATCGGCTAGAAGGATCTAGCCGTTGGAGGAGATATGTAGAGAGAAGCTCGATTCCTTATCTTAGGGATTCTTTCCTTAGATAAGCGGATTGGAGAGAGAAGAATCTTATCACATCCGTTTATATTAATTTAAGGGAATCCTCTCCTTTTATTAATATATACGGCTAGGGATATTATTCCTCCAGGAAAATATATCTTCTTGTTACCATATTTGAATAAATCTTATCTTATTACATTTAGGGTTTGTCGAGTTGTATTTAATAGAAGTGTGGATTCATTTCTATGTAACGACGACGACGGAAAATAGAGAGAACGAAAAGAAGAAAGAAAAGAAGTGAGGTGTGTGTAAGTCTTTGAGGGTTGAGTTTGATTCATCGTTGTAGAAGAGGTTTCGAGTCTAGCTGGTTGTTTAGATGTCGAAGTCCAGGATACAAGTGTAATCAAGCAAGATATCAATAAGACAAGTACACGCTTCAAAATCCTCTCAAGCGGAAGCTTGAAGGTAGTGGTTTTTCCTTGAGAAGCTAGTTTTGCTAATCAGGGTTTCCACTATATATCGTGAGTTCGTTCGTTATCTTTCTTGCTATATTATTCCGCTGCAACTTCTGTGGGAACAAAGCCTTTGTTCCCTCAGTCGTAACTCTAACGATCCAATAATTGGTATCAGAGCCTGGTGCTCTAGATTGGTTGTTTTAGTTACAGATTCTGCAGGAAAGATCTCGTCAGGAAATGCCTTGGATAGAGACTCTCAAGAAGGTGATGTAGATGTGGCTCTCATCACTCAAGCCATGAAGAAGATATGGTCTCGAAGCAAAGGCACTAAAGGTTCGGTCATGGTTCACAATGACATGAAGAAGGTGGTCTGCTCTCACTGCTATGACAACAGACACTTCGCAAAAGGGTGCCTCAACAAAGAGGCAGGTTCTTCTCAGGTCTTCAACGAGGATTGCGAAGTGGGGTGACTGATGCTCAGATGATGGAGCATCTCCTCTCTCAAAGGATATCTGCTTGATGAGCTCAAAAGGTCACAACGTATCAGAAGGTGGTTCTCATAAATCCGAGGAGGAAGCAAGGAAAGGCTCTTGGCACCTTGACAGTGCATGTTCAAGTCACATGACAGGGAACAGTGAATGGTTCACTTCTCTTCAGCCAGCCTGAGGGGCATCGATAACTTTTGGAAACAAGAGTAAGGGTGAGGTTTTTGGTATCGGTATGGTAAGACTCTCGAAACACATCACTGTGAATAATGTGAATCTAGTGAATAATCTCAAGTTTGATCTGTTTAGTGTGGCTCAACTATGTCAAAGCAGAAAAAATAAGGTAGTCTTTACCACTGATGATTGTTATGTTGAGTGTCTAAGTACAGGGAAAATCTTACTCAAAGGGATCTGTGACAACAATGTCTATAAGGTCGACCCTGCTTTCATCCCTGACAAGGACCTATGTCTGTCGCTTATTGCTGAGACGACAGACTTGTGGCATAAACGCTTTGGACATGCTAGCCTTCAACTCCTATCCAAACTTCATAGACAATAGTTGGTGAATGGCCTTCCCAAGGTTGAAGCAATGAGAAGTGACGTGTGTGACGCATGCATTAAAGGAAAACAAGTGAGGTCTTCCTTCAAGTCAAAAAGGGATGTGAGTACAACACATCCTCTGGAATTAGTCCACATGGATCTTTGTGGGCCTATGCGCACGAAGAGCCGTGGGGGAAATGCATATGTCTTTGTTATTGTTGATGACTATTCCAGGTACACATGGACTCTATTTATCTCCATAAAGGATGAAGTGTTCGCGGAGTTTGAGTCCTGGCTTAAGGCAGCCGAAAGGAGCACTGGACATTCCTTGGGGTCTATTCGCACTGATCATGGAACTGAATTCGAGAACTCCCAGTTCCTATCCCTCTGTAGGAACAGAGGTATCAACCACAACTTCTCTGCTCCCAGGACCCCACAACAAAACGGTGTTGTGGAAAGGAAGAACAGAACTCTGGAAGACATGACGCGTACTCTCCTCATCTCAAGTGGTCTTCCAAGGAGTTTCTGGGCCGAAGCCTTGAATGTCGCGTGCTACGTTCTGAACAGGGCAACCATTCGTCCTCTTCTGAATAAAACTGCATATGAGCTTCTGAAGGGAAGGAAACCTAATGTGTCTCATTTACGCACATTTGGTTGCAAGTGCTTTGTCCACAACAACGGAAAAGATTCCCTTGGGAAGTTTGATCCCAGAAGTGATGAAGGAACTTTTGTAGGATATTCACAGCAAAGCAAGGCCTACAAAGTTTTCAACAAGAGAACCAGAAAGGTAGAGGAAAGCGTTCATGTTGTATTTGATGAAACTGTTATGGCTGGTAACAATGTGCAGGAACTATCAGGCACCATCGAGCTCTCCGAAGATGATTTCTTTCAGCTTGTAGATAGCAATGTCAGCGGTGGGACCTCTGAAAATCAAGAAACTCAAAATGATCCCTCTACACCAAGAACTCCCAATTCCGCCAACTCAGGGTGCAATGAAGAAAATGCTTACACCCCTGATGTATCTCAGGCACCTCAGGGGGAACAAAGCCCAAGTCACGGCACAGCGGAGCCCTCTGAGGACTGCCCTTCTGCTGAAGGAACGAGGGATGTCAATCCTAATGCTAATGGCACAGGAGGTGAAGGCTCAAGTGCTGGGAACGCTGATTCAGAGGAATTCGACATCAACAATCTCCAAGTTCCCAACTACCAGCAAAAGTGGGCTCATCTAGTCAAGCTAATCATCACTGACTATAGAAAGGGAGCACCTCAGAGCACTCGTTCCTCCCTACAAAATTTGTGTGCTTTCAATGCTTTTCTCTCTTTGCAAGAACCCAAAACTGTAGGAGAAGCATTAAAGGATCCTGACTGGATAAACGCCATGCAAGAGGAACTTCACCAGTTCGAAAGAAATAAGGTTTGGCGGTTAGTTCCTCGTCCAAGGAACAGAACAGTGATTGGAACCAAGTGGGTGTTCAGAAACAAGTTGGATGATCAAGGTCAGGTCACAAGGAACAAATCTAGGCTGGTGGTGAAAGGTTACAACCAGCAGGAAGGCATCGACTATGATGAGACCTTTGCTCTTGTTGCCAGGTTAGAAGCAATAAGACTCCTAATTGCGTATTCTTTTTTCCATGGGTTCAAGCTGCAACAGATGGATGTCAAGACTGCCTTCTTGAATGGAGTTCTTAAGGAGGAAGTCTACGTGGAGCAAACACCCGGTTTTGAGGACACCACTCAACCTGACCATGTCTACATTCTAGACAAAGCTCTGTATGGTCTCAAGCAAGCCACGAGGGCCTGGTATGAAAGGCTCTCACAGTTCCTTCTGACACACGGATACGTTCGAGGAAAGGTCGATAAGACTTTGTTCCTTCTGAAGGAAGGGAAGCATATTCTGGTGGTCCAAGTCTATGTGGATGATATCATCTTTGGATCCACTGATGATAAACTGGTTCAGAAATTCTCTAAGCTGATGGCTAGTGAATTCGAGATGAGCATGGTTGGAGAACTCAAGTTCTTCCTAGGTCTGCAAGTCTCTCAGGGAAATGAGCGAACCAAAGTGCACCAACAGAAGTATCTCAGGGAGTGCGTCAAAAAGTTTGGTATGAATGATGCGAAACCCTTCACCACTCCCATATCTCCAAACAATCCAATGGGAAAAGACGAACATGAGCAAGGAATTGATCCATCTCTCTACCGAGGAATAATAGGTTCGCTTCTATATCTCACTGCCAGTAGGCCTAATATTATGTATAGTGTATGTCTTTGTGCTCGTTTTTAGGCTGATCCCAAAGAGACACATCTCAAAGCAGTGAAGAGGATCCTGAGATATTTGAAGGGAACAGATGATCTTTGTCTGTGGTATGCAAGGGGAGGAAGCCTTGATCTTGTCGGATACACAGATGATGACTTCTCAGGGAACAAAGTGGACAGAAAATCTACCTCTGGAATGGCTCAGTTCCTTGGGCCGTGTCTGGTTTCCTGGGGGTCAAAGAAGCAGAACTCCGTGGCTCTCTCCACTGCGGAAGCTGAATACATAGCCGCTGCTGCTTGTTGCACTCAACTCCTATGGCTCAAGCAACAACTCAGCGACTACGGTATTCTTCTAAACTCCATTCCCATTCTCTGTGACAATACAAGTGCCATAAATATCTCCAAGAATCCGGTGCAACACTCACGTACCAAGCACATCGAGATAAGACATCACTTCTTACGTGACTGTGTGGAGAAAGGGTTAGTGACAATGGACTTCTGTGGAACTAAGGATCAAATCGCCGACATCTTCACCAAGGCACTAAACAGGGAACCATTCGAACAGTTTCGTATGGAACTAGGTATGATCTCTCTAAACTGACTGTCTACATGTTGTGTTCCCTCGATGATTGGCTAATATTACATGGTAAAGTGTGAAGGATGAAACATCATGTCCCGGTCTGCATTTATTCTCTTGATCACTAGTTGAATGACCTGCCTGGACTCATGCTAATATTTCACTTATGTGCAACATTTCATGCATGCTCTCTATGCTATCTTGCTAATACATGAATCAGATTTCCTTCGGCCCAAAAGAGTCAACTTGATGCATTGATCCCTCATTATAAGCCCAAATGATTGTTGACTCTACAACTTACCTTAGCCATCATGTTTGATGCTCCCTATGAGCCCCTCTAATCATTCACATCTGGGAGTCTCTCATTCATGATTACACATTATTGAAAAATTCTCATATATGTTTTGTGTGATGTTCTTTGTACCCTCTCTGGTAACATTACCCCCGCATCACACTCTTCTACTTTTTCGGAAAGTCGAGAATACGAATTGTTGCCACTATGGTCTGTGGATAGGTTTCGACAGGTATGATATGTGATGCTGGCTTACAACTGCCTAAGGAGGGTTCGTGCTTAAAAGCTGATGTTGCACGTGAGAATTAGTGGGCTCCGAATGAATCCCTGGTGAAAGAAGGCAAGCTGAAGGTTGTGATGTTTAAAAAAAAAAAAAAAAACGGAACATCACAAGATACACAAAGAAGGGAAAAGAAGGAACCAAAGATTCTCTCCTCCATTAGCTGAGCCTATGATGGATGCTGACGACAATAAGGAAGCACAAGCTTTGAGTGGGAACAAAAGATGAACTCCATTGCTAGTCATACTTCAGATCTACTGCTGGCCCCAGTGGTACTTAATTCGTATTTCTCTGGCTAACCAATACCTCTTTTGTTCCCTAGCACATCTATCCCTCTCCTTTTCGAACTTCCTTGTCTCTGATTCGTGTGTGAACATTTACTGGCATGTTGATCATAAATTGTATCCTTGCATATCTTGTTGTTGTCTTAACATGTTGTCCGTGTTCGTGCGTTTCAATCTAATGCGATTGGGAATAATGTTCATCTGGCTGTGATCCTTCATCTCTAACTCTTCGCTATGTTTTTGATGATGCCAAAAGGGGGGAAATAACAGGTAGCCTTGGTTGAGGGGGAACAGCACATGGTTTCATATGTTGTTGTATTGAGGGGGAACTATTATGGTCTTGTGTGGAGAACCTTTCCCCATACAACTGTCTTTATCTCGTATGTATATGCTTTATTGTCAATGATGTTTGTCATCATCAAAAAGGGGGAATTTGTTGAATTCCTTAGGTTTTGATAGTGACAAACATTCAACTAATCTGGGTACTAAGTGTTTCAGGAACAAAGACAGTTGTCTCAGGGAACCTTCACAGCAAAGGATTGAAGAGGGAACAAAGCTCTGTTCTTGTGCTTTGTTACCTCTGAAGGAACAACAGTGACGAACAAGATCGAAGCTGCGAATGGAAGGAAGAAATCCAGCGTGTTATTTATGGAAACAAATCAAGGCGCACACGCGGTCAAGGATTGAAGAAATCGGCTGGAAGGATCTAGCCGTTGGAGGAGATATGGAGAGAGAAGCTCGATTCCTTATCTTAGGGATTCTTTCCTTAGATAAGCAGATTGGAGAGAGAAGAATCTTATCACATCCGTTTATATTAATTTAAGAGAATCCTCTCCTTTTATTAATATATACGGCTAGGGATATTATTCCTCCAGGAAAATATATCTTCTTGTTACCATATTTGAATAAATCTTATCTTGTTACATTTAGGGTTTGTCGAGTTGTATTTAATAGAAGTGTGGATTCATTTCTATGTAACAACAACGACGAAAAATAGAGAGAACGAAAAGAAGAAAGAAAAGAAGTGAGGTGTGTGTAAGTCTTTGAGGGTTGAGTTTGATTCATCGTTATAGAAGAGGTTTCGAGTCTAGCTGGTTGTTTAGATGTCGAAGTCCAGGATACAAGTGTAATCAAGCAAGATATCAATAAGACAAGTACACGCTTCAAAATCCTCTCAAGCGGAAGCTTGAAGGTAGTGGTTTTTCCTTGAGAAACTAGTTTTGCTAATCAGGGTTTCCACTATATATCGTGAGTTCGTTCGTTATCTTTCTTGCTATATTATTCCGCTGCAACTTCTGTGGGAACAAAGCCTTTGTTCCCTCAGACGTAACTCTAACGATCCAACAAAAACCCCATAAGTTGTTTTCAGTATGATCAAATCCTAGTTTAAGGAGAAATCGGAAAAAAAAATCAAACACAAAGCTATATTTTTGTGAGCTTGATTCTTCAATCCTAGATGGAATATGTTCATAACAAAGGTAAGAGTGTGTTGGGTAAAATTGAACGTTGAATTGTTATTGTTAGATTATCACCATAAGAAATAATAGATGTATTTTCTTGAATGCAAGTGATTCAGAATCTGAAGAAGAGGCGTTGTTCTTGAGAGAATTTCTGGGATTCGAAAGGGTCAGGCCTAGAAGAACAAGCAGAATCAAGGGAGGAAGCAATAAATTTAAGTGAAAATGATTCAATACCGGAAGAAGCAGAAGAAGGAGAGGAAGCCATAAATTTAAGTGAAAATGATTCAAGCCTAGAAGAAGTAGATGTCGGTGCGGCGGAACCCTCAAATGTTTTAGCTCCTTTCGCTGATGGTATGTTTTTCGACTCATCAGATGTTTTTTTTTTGTTATATATGCATTCTTATGCGAAGGCAGTTGGATTTCAAAGAAGAATATGAGATTCTAAAGGTGGTGAGGAGTACAAGTCGATGGTGATAAAATGTTCAAGACATTTTAATTGAGGTCCAAAAATTCAACAAAATCAACTGCTACTATTGTGAGGGGATGTGAGTTCAAGGTTCGTATATCTAGATTAGTTGATGGTTCATACCGGATCAAAAAAGTCTAGTTGGATTATAATCACGATCTTGACAAAGTGAACACGAGGTTCTTTGCAAATTATAGACATATTAGCAGGCGCAACAAAACAATGATCCTCAATAAGGATAGAGCTGGTGTGCCAGTTGCGAAAAACTTTAATATATTTGTCAGCCAATATGGAGGCCATGCTAATTTTCCCTTTAGTATGAGGGATTGTAGGGACTTAATTAACACAGCTCGAAGATTTCATTTGAATCAAGGCGACGTTGTTGTCATGATAAAATACTCTAAGAAGATGGTTTCTAGCAACTTGAATTTTTTTACAAGGTCCACGTGAATAATGAAGGTGTCTTGAGCAACGTTTTTTGGGAAGATGGTAGGAGTAGGGCAACATACTTAGAATTCGGTGATGTTGTATCATTTGACACCACTTTTTTATCGAGCAGATATAGGATTCCTTTTGCTTCTTTCGTGGGAATTAATCACCATGAGCAATCTATACTGTTTGGGCGTGCTTTGCTATCCGGAGAACAAGTTGAAAATTTTGTGTGGTTGTTCGAAACTTGGCTAGAATGCATGTCTAACAAGGCTCCGTAAGGTATCATCACCGATTAGTGTAAATCCATATCCAGTGTTGTACGTAAGGTGTTCCCAAGCACCCGACACCAATGGTACATATGGAATATAATGTGAAATGCAACCAAGCATTTAAAAAAGCATCGAAGTTGGAAAGACATCTTCATATCACTTTGTCGAGCTCTTCACGTACACTAACAATAGCTGAACTTGAACAAGCCTAGAAGGATATGATTTCTGAGTATGAACTCGATAAGTACAAATGGTGTAGTATAATGTATGAAGATCGTCACTGATGGGTTCCAATATACTTCAAGGATAGTTTTAGGGTGGAATGTCCAGCACACAAAGGAGCGAAGGTATGAACTTCTTCTTCAAGGGGTTCCTGAATTTGAATATGACTCTAACACAGTTCGTTGAACAATATGCTTCTGCTTTGGCAAATAGAACAGGGCAGGAGGAAAAGAGTACATTCGAATCGCGGAATAGCCCAGCTAAGTGCATGATTGACCATGTGTTTCAAACGTTGTACATCGTCAATAAGTTTAAGGAGGTTCAACAAGAGGTTGGAAGCATGACATATAACAATGCCTCAGTCATCATCGATGAAGATGCAAATCATAAATATCTGTATGAGGTAGTGGTCCGAAAGATGAGACACGGGTCTATCCGCCACAAGATGATGAGGGTATATATGGATAAGAAAACTAAAGACATTTCATGTGATTGCAAGAATTTTGAATTCTGGGGAATCTTGTGCATCCATGTCTTTAGTGTATTCCTCGTAGAGGAGTTGGAACTTGTCCCCGAAAAATACATTTTGGACGAAAAGATTTGCCGAGGAATTACGTGAAGATACATGTCCTTTATTACGCTGCGTTAAGCAAGAAGCTAGTGGAAATGCAGAGATTTGAGAGATGGATGAATTATGGGACAAATTATCAGGTTTGACAATGACATACGATAGTTTATTTAAGGAGGTTATGGAGGGGATGAAATCATGGATTGTCAAGGGATATACCATGATAAATGCATCTCACGACCTGCATTCACATTATTTGTATGGTATAGCCATACAAGTTTGACATTTTTAATCAAATTTTCTTATTTTATATCCTCATATAATTGATTTGGGTCTGAACATGTACACCTCTGCTACTTTACTCCCACACCCCTGATGTTATGTGGTTACCCTCCATTCTCACCATTCATACCAATGCCTCTAAGATGAAGTTGTTGAGTTTTTTATGAAAGTACAATGGGCCTCATTTAGAGCCCAATAACTCATAGTTTTTTTGTTTATATTGGTTTTGTAATGGAGCTTGTCCCAAATGTTTCTTAAAGCACAACTCCAAACGACTTGACCCAAATTACCCGCCCCATCAACCATGTCTTTTTTTAATTAAGCAAAGTACATGCTAATTAAGAGAATCAAAATTACACCAACAACCAAACAGCCAGAAACATTATTACAAAACTTATTCTTGTGTTCTTTATCATATTCGATGTCCATTAGTCTCTTTCGGGGATGATCCCGTTCTTGAATCAAATTTTTATAATATGAGTTGTCCTCGGACCAAAATCATCATACCATATGAAGTAGGTGCAACGACTCCCTGGTAGTGGGATTGTAATTTGCGCATGTGAAAAATCTTTTGCCATAATTACTAGTTGTTCGTGAAGTTGCAAACTTAGCCCTCCTACCACAATGACACACTCTAATTTTAGCCTCATTATTAGATAAACTTGACAGTTTACTTGTTGTGTTACCCTTATCCAAATCTGAATACAAAGAAACATAATCAAACACATAATAATTACAAAACATACAAAATCTATATGCAAAGCACAAGCAAACCTCGAAAAGGTCTTCGGTTTCTTTGGTTACTCAAACCTTAAGTTTTTTTCCTGGGTTTTAAAACGATTTTGTTCTGTATGCACAACTACAAAATTTCATCGGTACCAATATGAGTTTTATACAAGTATGTTTCAAATTCCCAGCGGCAAATATGAAATAGTGTTGTCTTAAAAAATTTCACCCCAAATGTCGGTGTTTCCTTCATCTGAAGGACATTGGAAATTTAGACAAACACATCTCAAATCGATATCCTCGGTTGCTAACCAAACAATTATTATTTTTAGCCCAACAATATTTATTGGTATTATTTTTTTGGGTACTAATTTATCGGTTATTAATTAACAAATACAAGAACACTTAAATTTGAGTGTCGTCACAAGTTACATTGATCATCTTGTAACAACTTATAAACAAGCTTTACCTTTCTTTGTAATAATTCTTGTACTCTGTATAAAACAAAGTATCAATGGTAGATTTCATTTTTCTCTCTTCCGCTCAAATCCATCGGATTTCAGTCTTTGGTTAAGTTTTACAACCATCCCTATTAAATGGTGAAGCTCGTATGGCAACTTTAGTTATTTATTGTAATAACCAAATAATTCCTGATAATTTGATATCTTAGTATAGTTGATCATAGTATATCCCATTGATGATGAATTGGTACGACAATATATATTGAAATGTTAGATGATCATATTATATATATATTGAGATATTATCATAATATATGTAGTTGAAAGACTGCGTTTAGCATACATCGAGTTCATATATGATGAATTGGTCGTAGTGCACCTTGAGATCATAGACGATCATAGTATATGACCATAGTTCATATATGATGAATTGGTCATAGTATGTATTAAGTTCACATATGATGAATTGGTCATAGTGCACCTTGAGATGACAGAAGATCATAGTATATGACCATAGTTCATATAGATGATCATAGTATGAATTGAGTTCATAAATGGTCTTATTGTATGTCAAAATATATTGAAATGTTAGATGATCGTGTTGTATATTGAGATGTTAGATGAGCATGATATATATATTAAGTTTCATATATATATATAGATGATGAATTGGTCCTATTGTATGTCGACATATTATAGAATATATATTTAGTTCAAATCTTTGTAGTTCATATATATATATATATATAGCCATATAGGATGAATTATGTTATTGTATATTGATATCTTAGCGTATGTATTTTTAGTTCAAATATTTCGAATTCATAGATGATGAATTAGTAGTACACATGGAGATCTTAGATGATCATAATATATATTTAGCTTAGAGACTTCCTTTAGCATACATCGAGTTCATATATGATGAATTGGTTGTAGTGAACCTTGAGATGTCAGATGATCATAGTATATGACCATAGTTCATATAGACGATCATAGTATGAATTAAGTTCATATATGATGAATTATATTGGTTTGTGTATATGAGTTCATTATTCATAGATGATCTTGTCTTAGTATAGTTTATCATATTATACCACATAGATTATACATTGGTATGTCAATATATATGGAAAAGTTAGATGATCGTGTTGTATATTGAGATGTTAGATAAGAACGGTATATATTGAGTTTCATATATATAGATGATGAATTGGTCCTATTGTGTTTAGACATATTATAAAATATATGTTTAGTTCAAAGATGATCATAATATTTAGCTCAGAGATTGCCTTTAGCATACATCGAGTTCATATATAATGACACAATCGGAATTCAAAATAGAGATTATCATCGTATGAATCGAGTTCACATAAGATGAATTCGTTTATGTATATTGAGTTCATAGATGATCGTGTCTTAGTATATGTTAATCTAAGGTGTTAGATTACAAATAGTATACATTGATGGATTTCATACATTATGATTTGATGGAATTGGGTTTAGTTTTGGGTTTTGGGTTTAGAGTTTTGGGTTTGGGGTTTGAGATGTAGGGTTTGGGCCTGATTTTGGCACCACAACTAGGGGTTTTGGCGCCATTTGGGTCTAGGATTTGATGTCTTTTCCTAGTACACAATGCATTTAAGACCATAGATTGAAAAGATTAGGGTCAGAGCCCAAAGCGTGTCACATGAGTACCACAACGCAATTTAGCAGGTTTGGGGTCTTGGGCTCGGGTCTGATAAAACTGTAAAGCAATTCCGGCCTAATGACTTTTCCTAGTACACAATGCATTTAAAATAGGAACAATGAGGCCCATTGCCCCTTTTTCATGAATATCTGTATACCGCCCTCAAAAAATTCTCGTTTTGAGTTTTAACCCCTTCCCTTTACTCACACCTACATTGACACTCTCTCTCCTCCCAGTGCACTTCATCTTTCCAGATCTGGCCACATCCCCGACCTCCATCCCCGACCTCCATTGTCCATGTCGTTTGCGGCGTCCACGAGCTCCGCCTCAACCGAAGAATTCCTCCTCCGCCTCGCCTCCATCGGGATCTGATTTTTCCGATAAGCTCCTTAACGATATACCATTGTCCATTTCGTTTCCATCGGCCTCCATTGTCTGCTTCCTCTCTTCAACGACAACCGTCGGTGCCTCTCTCCGTCGCACTCAACAAAGATTCCATCTCCGCCTCTTCCGTCTTCGGCTTACCGCGACGACCTCCAAACCTGTCTCCTCCTCCTCCCTCTCCATGCTGACAGAAAATGGAGAACGAACAGCGATCCCCTGACGACAAGATGAAGTCTCTCTACATCGACGACCTCCAATCCCAATCGTCTCCAATGCCATCGGCTTCACCCGTCAAGTATGTCTCTCACTCTTCCCTTTAGGTTTCATTTTCAAGTGTTTTGATTGAAACCTAATTTCCATTGGCTTTAATGGTTTGATTAGGATGAACTAATACAAACAAGTTTAGTAGCCGTTCTACACTTGCATTCAGGCATGTATTTCGTACTGCTTTGAGGGATCTGCAGAGATTTCACATATTCTTGCTCACTATTCATCAGAAACTAGACAGCTTGTTACGTTCGTTTATGTGTATCTTGAGTAAGGTTCCCATAGGGGAAATGGATAGAGACGAGTTGGTAGTTCCAGAGTCTCCATTTTGCAAACCACTGTGCTTCTCCAATCTCCAGGGAACATTCTGCATATGAAAACAGTACCGATTCAAATGAAATGGATTCAGTGAAAGCAATTGCTAAGTAATCTTCAAGCTCAGGCTCTAGTTCTCCCATTTCTAGAGATAACAGTAGATCTTTCAAGGGCATTGGGGAGTCACAACGCTCCTTGGCCACATTTGCTGAAGTTCAGAAATGAGGGGAAGACTTTTGGTCAGAGTTTGAATTGTATGTTGCTGACCTCTTGGTTGGGTTGTTGTTAATGTTGCCTTAGTTGGTATGCTAGCACCATATGCTCGGATTGGGCAGCCATCCGTGTCTGGAGGTGGTTTCCTTTGAAGTTTCAAAAAGATGTATGCAGATCTTCCAAGCAGGTTGTTATTGTACATTTGTGGCATTTTTGCTCCCCTGTCTTCTACTACATATTATAGTGGCTAGAGGAAGAACTGCAAGTCATGCTCTATTGTATTAGATTGATCTTATTATTTTCATATTTTCAGTGTGTTTGAAGCAGAAAGGACAAGATGCAACTTCTCTGTAAAGCAGAGGATTGCCACATACTTTTTCAAGGTAACACTTAATCATGGAGTTGCATACTCTTTATACAATATATTTATGTGATTGGAGATAGAATCTAGTGATTCTATTTAATTATTGCGCTTATTTGCTCAATTTGCATCTCCAGGGAGTCCTTTATGGAGCAGCTGCAAGTGAGCATTCACGTGTCTGTCAAGTGATTTTCTAAAGCACATGTTTCCATGCTACAGGGAGGCGCCAAACAATTGTTCCAATAGCTGCGTGGACCAATGGAAGAAGATACTATTAAATCTCATTTTGAGAAGATCATATTAATTGGACAGCAGTTGCATGGCAGAAAGAAACAGGTATTTGGTAGCTACGTAAAAGTAATGATGATAATAGTAAATCATTGATGGTGTCTGCTACTATGCTATTTCGCTTGCTTCTCTTTCATGATAATTACTGAGGGTAAAGCAATTATCAAATTGAGAATGAGATATGTCGTAGCTGCTTTGTTAGCTACTTAAAAATAAAGGTGATGAGAGTATATCATTTATAGTGCCTGATGTTTCTCTTACTTTCATGATTTTTTCTGTTGAAGTTTGTCCTCAATTGTGGTATGGCTCATGTGCTGATTTCATAAGTTATCGTTGCCCAATCATCAACAAGCCCAGATGTATTCTCTGGTAGTTACTGATCCACCGACTAGCATCGATGACGCTTCGACACCCACTAGTCTCATTACGCTTCGAACGCGCCACCAACTAGCCTTGTTGAAGCTTCGAATGTTCCACCGTTTTGAAAGTGTCACCGACTAGTTTCGGTGAAGCTTTGAAAGTGTCACCACTTACTAGTCTGGATGACACTTTGAAAGCGCCACCGAACTAGCCTCGGTGACGCTTCGAACGCGCCACCGACTAGCCTCGGTGACGCTTCGAATGCGCCACCGACTAGCCTCGGTGACTCTTCGAACACGCCACCGAACTAGCCTCGATGACGCTTCGAACGCGCCACCGACTAGCCTCGGTGACGCTTCAAACGCGCCACCGAAGTGACGCTTCGAATGCGCCACCGAAGTGACGCTTCGAACGCGCTACCGCCTAGCCTCGGCGATGCTTCCAACGCGCCACCAAACTAGCCTCGGTGACTCTTCGAACGCCCCACCAAAGTTATAATTTTTTGCATTTATCTTTTAGTTCACTTGTTGACTGATAATTTACAAATTTCCATTGTAGCTATTGTTGTTTCTCGAGACCATAAGCCAGAACAAAGTGATGAGAGGCAGAGGATTGAGGATGTAGGAGGGTTTGTGATGTGGGCTGGTAAGAAATCTGGTTGTGTACTATTATATTTACATCCTGCTTATCCATGTCTTTGTAGTAGTATCTCATCTTCTGGAAAAAGTTGCACCAAACGAGTTTAGGTTTTCGTCAAAAAAACTTTCTGGAGGTGTTTTTTCAAATGTAGACCTTCTGCTTGTATACTTGCACGAAGTACTCCATCCATCCTGAAAGAATATCATGGTTTTTAAGGGAAGATCGATTTCATACAACTCAAAATTGTTGTTGTTTGATGAGACAATATATAGAACTGCTAAATAAAATTAAGGTCAATGACCTAACAATTCAGATGCCTACCGATATCAGCTTTCTGGTTTGGTTTTTAAGAAGCCAACATAAGCTGTGAGTTGCGTAAGGCTATGAAGTCAGAGCTTGTATATAGAAGTACAAATATTTTTGTATTAAAAAAATATAGATTTTTTCACTTCCAGTACTTCACTAAAAAATAATCTTATCAACAACTTTAGCTACACCAAGCAAGCTCTTCCTTTTCTCTTACATACTGTATGACACGGATATATGCAGGAACCTGGAGGGTTGGAGGTGTTCTTGCTGTCTCGCGTGCTTATGGTGATAAGCAACTGAAGCAGTATGTTGTTGTTGATCCAGAGATTCAGGTCTGATTTGAAATCTATAATATTTAATTGTTACGCCACCGACTAGCCTCGATGACGCTTCGAACGCGCCACCGAACTAGTCGGGGGCGCGATCGAAGCGTCACCGACTAGCCTCAGTGATGCTTCGAACACGCATCCAACAAAGTGTCACCAACTAGTCCCAATGACACTTTGAAAGTGCCATCAACTAGTCTCGGTGACACTTTGAAAGTATCACCACTTACTAGTCTTGATGACACTTTGAAAGCATCATTAATTACTAATCTTGATGACAGTTTGAAAACGTCATTAATTACTAGTCTTGATGACATTTTAAAAGCGCCACTAATTACTAGTCTTGATAACACTTTGAACGTACACTAACTAGTGGAGGTGACACTTCGTAAATGCCACCAACTAGTGGTGTCATCAAAACGAGATTTGTATTATCATCAACTAGTTGTGATGACAGTTTGACGCTTCGAACGCGCCACCGAACTAGTCGGGGGCGCGATCGAAGCGTCACCGACTAGCCTCGGTGATGTTTCGAACACGCATCCAACAAAGTGTCACCAACTAGTCTCGATGACACTTTGAAAGTGCCACCAACTAGTCTCGGTGATGCTTCGAATGCGCCACCGAACTAGCCTCGATGATGCTTCGAATGCGCCACCGAACTAGCCTTGGTGACGCTTCGAACGCGTGCGCCACCGAACTAGCCTCGGTAACGCTTTGAACGCGCCACCGACTAGCCTCGGTGACGCTTCGAACGTGCCACCGACTAGCCTCATTGATACTTTGAAAGTGTCACCACTTACTAGCATTTTGAAAGCGCCACCGACTAGCCTCGGTGACACTTTGAAAGTGCCACCAACTAGTCTCGGTGAAACTTTGAAAGTGTCACCACTTACTAGTCTTGAGGACACTTTGAAAGCGTCATTAATTACTAGTCTTGATGACACTTTGAAAGCGCCACTAATTACTAGTCTTGATAACACTTTGAACGTGCACTAACTAGTGGAAGTGACACTTCGTAAATGCCACCAACTAGCGGTGGTGATATTTTAATGATAATTGTCATCAAATCGAGATTTGTATTGTCATCAACTAGTTGTGATGACAATTTGTAACATTAACTAGTTGCGATGACAATATGTGTCATCAACTAGTTGTGATATAGTTTGTATTTGATGACAGTTTGTGTTTTGATGACAGTATGTATCATCAACTAGTTGCGATACAATTTGTATTTGATGACAATTTGTGTTTTGATGATAGTATGTGTCATCAATTAGTTGCGATACAGTTTGTATTTGATGACAATTTGTGTTTTGATGACAGTATGTGTCATTAACTAGTTGCGATGTAGTTTGTATTTGATGACAGTATGTGTCATTAACTAGTTGCGATGCAGATTGTGTTTTGATGACAGTTTGTGTTTTTTATGACAGTTTGTGTTTTGATGACAGTTTATGTTTTTTATGACCGTTTGTATTTTGATGACTGTTTAAATTTTTAATGACAGTTTGTATTTTGATGACAGTTTGTGTTTTGGTGACAATTTATGTTTTTGATGACAGTTTGTGTTTTGATGACAGTTTGTGTTTTGATGACAGTTTGTGTTTTTTATGACCGTTTGTATTTTGATGACAATTTGTGTTTTTTATGACAGTTTGTATTTTGATGACAATTTGTATTTTGATGACAATTTGTGTTTTGGTGACAGTTTGTATTTTTTATGACAGTTTGTGTTTTGATGACATTTTGTGTTTTGATGACAGTGACTGTCATCAAAATGATGACAGTTACTGTCATCAAGATGATGACGTCACAAAAAACATTTTTTGGTGGGAAAAATTTCATCGGTTGACCGCCGGTCAACGCCCGTTGACCGTCGGTCAACGCCGGTCAATGACCGTTGACCCCTCAATGGTCAAATATAATGATGACATCACCATGGGTCATGGATTTGGATGAAATTTATTGGAAGGTATTTGTCTAATTTCACTATATTAAAAGGGTCATTTAACCTGAATATCATTTAAAATAAGAATGGATTGAAAAGACTTGAGGGGCGGAGTTTGTACGTTTGACATGACTACCGAAACCTAATCAAATCTTTTTAGCATGAATTGAAATGTAGGGGCTTATGAAAAAAAATATTCCAATTCGATTGGACTGACAAATAAAATTCAAAATTCACTTATATATTGAGATGATCATAGTACATCATTTGTTTGTATTTCTGGGTTTAAGTCCTTTTGATTTATTTTGTGACAAAATCATGAAGAAACTCCAATGTTAATATTGCGATTATAAGTTAAAATTCATAGATGGTAAATGTTTGCTTCGTAGTACACATTACATTGTCAGTTTTATGTAGACTTTTGGGATCACCCAAAAGTCCGGTGGCTTAAGCTAAATTCCATTGTCAATTTGAGGTAGGTACCAAATCCAGTAGAGTGTAATTTCCAATTTACAAAACCGGTAGTGTAAAATCCATTTTTTTTTATGGTTTTGGCCAAAAATACATGTCGATCAAAGCATCAATTAGCAAATGAGGGATATTAATTTGAAGTAGAAACCCCCAGTTGTGTGCTTGTATTTCTGGAAATTTCAAACAATAACTTGACCACTACAGATATGCTCGACAACAACCATGCATCGACAAGGAAGAGTTGGTGTTTACCTTTTCCAGGGCTTCAAATCGCAAACATTTACCAGACGTTATTAAGAGCAGACCACAAAATTGTACATAGATAAATGGTAAAGAAGATAAAAGAGACAAATCAACCAAGAAGAAGATTCGGAGAATGGCAATTTGGAGAAAGAGAGCCGTAATATATTGAGCAATTTTTCCAAACGGCATTTATTATCTATCTCAAGGCATTAAATGTTATAGATTATCTTCTTACTATGGTAATTATGTCACTGAACGATTATCAATTTTTGAAGCTGCATTTTTATATCTTATTGAGTTCATATTATTAGTCAAAATTATATTCATGCGTGTAGCTGAGTGATTAACAATTTGCATTGTTAAGGTAGAATATCAATTCATAACCCCCAATTTATTAGATATTTTGGAACCTTTAGGGTTATTATTGACTAGTACTAATTAAAACCATTTTCCAGAACTTGGCCAACACGTAAATTACACTTGAGTGATCATCTCAATTTGTTTATTCCATTATATACCAAAATTTGCCTATATAAACAACACGCCATCCTTTTAAGAACGATATCAAGTTTTTCTATACTATACCTAAAACCTTAAGACCATCCCCCTAACAAAACGTTTGTTCTTCAAACAATGGAGATCTAACACCCTAGTATTGTTGATGCAACTGGAGGTGAAGCCGACGGAGAAAACTCCAAACGTGACACCGACGGAGAAGACGACAAAGAGGACAACAAGGTAGACCCCCAAGGCTACAACAATAGCCAAGGAGAAGAGTGCCCTCTCGCCGCAGTTGGAGAGTAGACTCAAGACGCCTAAGGTGGAGCACTCTCTGCCTGAGACAGGATCGTCGGGGATGGCGATGGTGGACCCATCCACAAAATACATATACGACTCTCTCATGCACAAGCACAAAAATATAATGTACGCGCTACGTCAGCTGTTCCGCAAAGTCACAACCGACGGTTACGCGGCGTGGATGAAGCGCACCCTAAGTCATGGTCTCCCAAGTTTTGAGTTGTTGATGTTGTTGGAGAAGGAGGTCCTCGCTAGTAGGGTCTGGTTGCAGAATTTGACCCCCATGATGGAGATAGGGTTGAGAAGGAAGAGGCTATCACTGGGCACACCCTCGTCAGCGGACAAAATAGCCAAACTTACCCCGTTAAGGTCGAGGCAATTCCCCCCCCCCCCCCCCCCCGATGTGATAGAAACTCAGGATGATTAGGGGGGATTCATGGATGCGTATCCCCCACCGAGCTCATAAAAAATCTAGATGATTAGGGGGAATTCATGCATCCATGATCCTTAGGGATTTGTTTTTTTGTGTTTACTGGTTTAGGGTTATTTTGCATGACTTGTTTTATCGATGTTTGTGGTTTAGGGTTTTTGGTTTTCTGTTGCATGGTATGGTTTTGAGACTTGTCTTTTGTATGGTTGGGTTGGAAGGATGTTGTGTTGAAGTTCAATGGTTGGATGTTGTGTTTCGTTTTTTATATATAATGATCTTATTAGCTTCTTTTCGAAGTTTCTTTACATATTCCACAATTTCATGTAATGCATGCATTGAAACCAATGTTATCACAATAGATTAGGTATAACAAAATAGAGACAAATAAAAAAGAGACAGACGTTATAACAATTTATAGAGACATTATATATCACAATGGTACGTTTTTTCTACCATGGGCACACACTAGAACTCCATTTTATAGCCAGTAGTTTCACTTTTTTTGTGAATGGTATAGCCATTCTCCTCTTTAGGGAATATGAGAGACTCTTTCTCACTAATAATTTTTTTGTGAAAGGTTTAGCCATTCTCCTCTATAAAAACCCATGAGCTCATGAACATACATGTGAACGGTTTAGCCATTAGCCATTTGTGTTAGAACTTGAGTAAAAAGGTATCATTAGGTCTTGAGTTCAATTCCTATCAACTTTGCCTCCGATTTTTGGCCTACTACAAATTACATTAAGAACTTAATTGAAAACACGACTACACATCTACTATCATAATGAAATACCAGTTAATTGAAAAGACGACTTGTCGAACGTTAACCAAAGCAGGAATACACAGTTTTATTCAAATGGGCTTTTTTTCTCCTGCTAACTGGTTTTAGATTCTTGGGATTTTAAATGGGTCGGAAAGTTCTTCAATGGGCTTTTTAGCTTCTCGTAATGGGTTGAACAATTTTTATTTCATCTACTGCATATCCAAATTTCTCGCCCTAAATCAGATAATACACTTAAAGAGGAAATCTAAGGTTAAAGCGAGAAAGTCTAGAACGACGATTCCATGATAGGGGTAAGCAATAATTAAACCCTTTTTTCTATCCATACTAATCTATGTAAATCAATTCTTTGTTTAATCTATACAGCTGATGCATGTTCATATATAGTATATGGAAACGGTTAAAAGATAATACACTTAAGACGTTTGTAATATATTCCTTTGAGCCTCGTACCCATACATATTCAGAATTATATTGTTCTCACAAGTCACAATATAAATTTCACGTTCTCATATCCAAGAGTCGCGCGAAAGGGTCATGGACCAAAAACATAGTATGGTCAGTTTCAAAATCAAGTTTAGACAGTTATTGGAAAATTAGGGTTGTAATCCTCAGACAATTGTAATAGATTTGATGATTTGTATGTTTGTTTTTTAATGTATAAATTGGATTTTCATTTTCCCTTGGAGGTTTAAATTTGGTTGTATAACAGTATAAGTATTAATACATAAAGGTTGAAACAAATTAAAAATTGATGTCATATTCTTTGTAAGGTACACTAATACAAATACGGAACTAGCAAAACGTTCATAACAAAACTTTTGTATACCATTATCCTTTGTAATGAAAGTTTAGAAAGAAAATATGTTCATAAAAAAACTTCCATCTAACCAATTACGAAGGTCCAATTACACTTTCTACAATACATTATAAAGGATTAAATTATTGTTATTGATTTTTGTTCAATTCTTGTGATGGGTGAAAATAATGAAAAATAATATAATTTTCTGCAGCTTCGAAAAACGTAAAAATTGAAAAACGTGATTCTTATTAACTTTTCCTCTTCTGAATGATTAATAGTTACACTTGGGCAGAGACCGCCAACTAAGCGAGCCAGCAAAGCTTCCACATGGATGATGTCGCCTATACAACGTGTGGACGAATGACTCGCCTCCGAGAATAAGCCAAATCATTATTTACCATGTGTTATCACTTCATTTTTCCATGTCATTTTTTAATCATTTTAAAATCAAATTATAATAAATTTTGTATCCTCATTCCTTCCATTTACATTTATGAACATATATCTTTCCAATTTCATAAAAAAATATTTTCTACTTTAACATTCAATTAAAATTTATATCATCCTTATTTCCATTTTTTTTAGCAAATTTCTTTCAATTTCAATAAAAAGACCTCTTTTACATTCAATATTTCTTTTTCTCGAGCGCACTTATCATCCTCCTCCTCTAAGCTATCAAGTTCTTTCTTTCTAGGTGTAGAAATTTTATTTAAGCATATCATATTTGTACTAAAATTATATCCCTTGATTTATTTCTTATTTGTATATACTTATTTATATTACAATACGTTTGTTAAAATTTTATTTAAATTGTCACTCATTAGATACATATTTTTATATTTATTAACTATATAATTTTTCTATATATTTTGTCTAAATGCTAGAACGATAAACAAATCTCGTAAAATACATGAAAACTAAACTAGTTTAAGCTAAAAAGGCCAAAAATGAAAGCATAGAATTTTTCTAAATAAAGGAGAAATTTAATCTGGCTCTAACCTCTGTTAAAAAATTATTTTAAAAGGATGAGAGCTTGAAACTCTAGATTCAAGAAAAAAAATGCCCTGTTATCTATTATAAAAAAATACCTAGCTAGCGATATATGAAATAAAAGTAAGGAGTACCAAACAATAAATGAAATAAAAGTACCTAGCTAGCCATATAGAATTCCAAGGCAAAAAAACCAAAAACCACATGTGACAATATTAAAGCCCTGCTATCTATTATGGGAAAAGTTGGACAGCTTCCCGTGTCAAGACTCAGGATGCACCAAGCGCGTCCAAAAATTCGGTCCGGCCGAATTATTCGCGAATTTTTCGGAAAATATTTTTCAAAAATTCGAATTTTTGCAAAAAAAATCGATTTTGTGTGCATATGAAATACACTGTTGTGTGCATATCAAATACACATCTGTGTGCATACGCGGAAAAGTGTGTGTACATATAACCAACAAGGTGGATGATTTCCTGGGTATGAACACATGATTTCTGCGGTATGAACACATGATTCCTGGGCTTATATTTGATACGCACACGCACGTAGTGGATATGCACACAACAAGGTGGATGATATGCACACAATAGTCTATTTGACATGCACATAACGAGTATTTGATATGCATACATGGTTTGTGTGCATCAACACTTGAGACCATATGCACACACGAGGTATGCACACATGGTTTGTGTGCATCAACACTTGAGACCATATGCACACACGAGGTATGCACACGATAGTGTAATGGATGTGCACACGACATATTATTTGGTATGCACACATGGTTTGTGTGCATCAACACTTGTTTCCATGTATGCACATGACTTGAGACCATATGCACACACGGGGTCTGCACACGATAGTATAATGGATGTGCACACGACAAGTTATTTGGTATGCACACACATGTGTGCATACCAACACTTGTTTTCGGGTATGCACACGACCCAAGACCATATGAACACACGGACTATGCACACAGCAGTATAATTGATGTGCACACACAGGTTATTTGATGTGCACACAAGTCCTCTAAGCATAAACACTATGTTAAAGGCATTCATAATTTCAGAAACCATATGCACACACACATAGTTACATATGCACACAAAAGTGCATCTGATATGCACACACACGTTATATGATATGCACACAAAATCGATTTTTCTGGGAACAATTTTGACTTGGAAATTTTTTTTGCCGAATTATACGCGAAAAATTCGGCAATTGTACTGCAAGGCCGAATTGAAGCTTTTCCCTATAAGGGCGCGCGCCTCCGCCACTGTTCACTCCGTTTTTTTTCGTTTTTCCCTCTAATTTGTTTCTCTTCTCTCATACATCTTCAATCCTATCATGAAGCACCGTCCTCACCGGAACCGAACCCATCTATTATAATCAATTTGAGTGCTACAAATAACATGGCCCCATAGCTCACCACGCCTTTATATACCCAAAAACTAACAACACTAGCTAAAATTTTCACCCCTAGCTGTCACAATTATATCAATTTATTTTGTTTAAACTAGGTATTTACACTAAGCTATACTATGTTTATAGTATATAGAACACGTCGGACATATTCCGGTGGAGTTTTAGAAACTTTATGGTAGAGTTTTAAAACCCTATAGTAAAATAAAAAACTCATAAAAAATTTATTAAATATAAATAGATATGGAGATAGAGAAATACTATAATTTTACCCGATAAATGTTTATTTAATGATTAAGATCTCTTCAACTCTACCTAATTTTTTTTCCAAACTCTACTAAAACTAAACCAGAACCCCGTAGAACGGTGGAGTAATAATCAAATCTTTATCGGAGATTCTTTAATAAATTTCTTTAAAAAGGAAAAAACAACTTCATAAGTAAAGTAGTAGTTACAATCTCACCATACATTAATAGGACTATTGATTTTTCTTACTTATGTTCTTGGTTAAAAATTCTTATTTGAAAAGAATATGTAATGTTTAGGAGTTTTTACAGGTTTTTTCCTTTATTTTTAAAACAATCGTCTTTAAAAGAACATTTTTTAAGGACATAGGTAAGATAGAGAAATATTAATATATGGCATATCATTTTCTATGATTTAATAGAGTTTGATATATTATTCACAAAAAATACTATATACTAACTCAGTTATCGAGCCTTGTACAATTTGCTTATCACGGAATTTGTTTATTAGGATAGATAAAAGAATTATATAAAATTTATATTGTTAATTAATATAGAAATATATATGTAATAAGTAATAATATAACTTAAAAATTAATTAAGGAAATAAAAGAAGAAGAAAGATTGAATCTAAAAGAAGAATATATTTTTTGGATGAAATTGGAAAGAAATCTAGTGAAAAAAAAAGATAATATAATTTTTAATAATTTAGTTTTAAAAATAGCGTTTGAAAAATGAGGTGACGACACGTGGCAAACAACGACATGGGGAGAGACACACACCATTAAAGAAGTTCTAGTTTATTATATTTATAGTAAGTTTCTGGAAGAAAGAGAATTATTTTTATGTAAATTATGAATTGTGTTAATGATATCTATCAAAATTAGGAATTGTGTGATTGATTTGTATAGTAAAATGTCGTTTACTCATTAAGTCAAAGTTATGAAAGGTAAAGAAAATTACTATAGTTGATAGAAATTTTTGTTGGACGAAAAACTTACTGCTTATTTACATCTTTTGAAATAATAATGAATTATAAAGATGAAAAAGTTAAGACGAAACATTCTTTTTAATTTTTTTCATGTGTAAAAATTTATTAGATAAGTGGCAATCACACACCGTGAACAGATTATCCTATACTCAATCTAAATAAAAATTATGTTGAAACATTTTGACATTATTTAGAATTTATCATGGTTAATGGTGTCCAAATTCCTTTAAAACTATTAATAATAGTTATGTTATCTATGTAATAAAAAAATTAATTTCCAATTAAAAAACTTATTAATTATATCTTGAATTAAGATTAAGGGTTTGCTTAGAATCCTTAAAATAATACATTATTTTATATTAAATTGTATTAAATTATTAATTTAATATAAAATAATATATTTTAATGTAATAAAATAGAAATTCAAACAGACCCTAAAAAGCATGGATGGATTTAAATATTTAATGGATGATGCAAGTTGGATCTGGCCAGTGTTTCCATATACATCAACCAAGTCTTTCGCATTGATTCTCACTCTATCAGTTGACAAGACAGACAATAATGAAAGAATTTAATTAAAGACACAATTATATGAAGCCCATAACCACCAGTAATATTTTTTCACTGATAAATTTATTTGTGATTATTTTTCTTTGGAGTACGTGGCTATATATTTGCTGACTGATTTCACGAATTCTATAGTTCACTGCATAGGGGAGCTCGAATTAAACGCATGTAATTTTAATATTTTTGTTATTGTCCTTCACGGATTTTAATATTTTTGTTATTGTCCTTCACGGAGTTCTGAGATGGAGAAGATTGGGCGACACCATTCCAACATCAATGAATGGATTGAATGTATGGAGAGAATGGAGAAAAACAACTTCACATTTTCCTTTTGGGTATACGTACTACATCAGTATTTCATTTAGAGATGTAGAAATATGAGTCTCTTTTTGGATAATCAAATTAGTTCTATTAATTGCTCTATGATGATCAATCATGTTAGAAATTGTACTCTATCAAGATGAAAGAAGAATAATAGAAAAGCTAGGAATTGATTTGAAAGAGTAGGGATAACAAGATCTACCTTATAATACCTAGGATGTCCTAGAAGCTTGTTTTTTCAAGTTTTATCACTAACCTTGGGTATAATCAGTACCTTTCATTCAAAAAATATATATTTGTTATTGATTTAAATAAGTTTATCCACCTCACGATAGTTAAATTATTTGTTGATTTTTCTAAAACCATGTACTCTCACGATTTAAATTTAAGGTTAATAAAAATATTAAATAATGCTAATTATCAAAAAGCGTGTTGCCTGTGAATTTATATCCTTCGTATATTTCAAGTACTGGGTGTAGTAGCCCCGTTGAAGTTTTTGCGCGACAGTTAAAATTTAGTGAAATTTTGTAAGAGGTTGGAGTTATCGTGTGGTAGTGGCATCGAAGATAATTAGATGTCATTCGATTGTTAATATATTGATAGATTATATTGCATTGGTCGATGAATTATGGGATGCTTGTTGCATTCATATTGAAATATAATTATAGGTGACAGCTATGAATTTAATGGCGGTGACACAAATGGAGGTGCATGGTATAGTGGCGGCGTTGCTTGGATTGGGAACATATAGATGTGTCCTAGAGTCGATGTTATGTTGTTATGCAACTTCTCTAATTATTCATAGCAGTAAATGTGTTATAGTTTCACCGAGCTTATAATGTGCAGTACTTGTAGATAGACCTGTCAAACGGGGCGGTTCGGGTTTAAGCACATCATGTCGATTGCGGGTCAAAATTTGTGGGTCGATTATGGGTCAGTGCAGTGTGCATATTAAAACGTTACAAGCTAAGATGAATTGAAATTCATAATATCAAAGCACAAGGAACTTTCATGTACAAATGAAGCATTTAATAATCTCATAATTGAAGTAGACAACTCAAAGAATATTAGAAAGCTAGAGCCTTAACAAGAAGTGTTGTCTTCGGTATCTGGTCCAAAGAAGGTTGAGAAGTTTTATACACAAGGTGTTGCACATGTCGAGTAATAAAAAAGAAAGGAACCGATTAGAAGGTGGGATGAGGATCAATTTGCATATCAAAACATTTCGGAATCTAAACATGAGAGTTGAGAGCTCCAAAAGAGAGAAAAAAGTATTGCCTACGGTATATGATGCCAAGAATTTGAGGAGATTTATATAAAAAGAGCTTTACATATTAGGTTAGGAATAAAGAGATCTCATGTAACTTTAATAGCAAAACATTACAACACGAATTGAAGTCATAGTAAAAAATGATAAAGGACTTTCAAGCATAAAAAAAGTATTTAAGAATCTCAACTATGAAGTAGAGAGCTCAAACAATATGAAAGATCTAGCATGAGAGTAAGAAGTACACTCTTTGATATCTGAAGCCAAGAAGTTTGAGGAGCTTCATATACATAATGCTTCACTTGTTGACTCAGAAACAAAGAGATTCAATGTCATAGGTGCAAAGAGGATCAAATTTTATGTTAAAAGATTGAAAGAGGAATTGAAAGTCATGTTATCCTAATATCTCACTGTTTTGAACTTATATTATTCAAGTCATAAGCACTAAATGATATCTAACGAACTCTTGTAACGCCTTAAGAATTGACCAAGTAAAATCACACAAATAACATATTACAACTTAATTACTTTATTATAACATATTACAACTTAAATGATATGACTAAGAATGTTGTCTAACAGAGTTTATCATTGTCACTCCAGTGATCCAAATGATAATCATCAAGTTACCCAAATGAAATTTTGTCATTTAAGTAACACAAAATTAAAAAGGGCACTGGACTGGAACTTTTCAAATGAAATAAAGGGTAATGTAGTGGATAAAATGAATATCTTCTACAGCTGATTATGGCTTCGTTCAGTGACAGCGCTAAAGTCGTGATGCCTATCAAATAAATCCCAAAATACCTACTAAGTAGTATAGCAAGCAAGTCAGGGTCGATCCCACAGAGAGTCAGGTTATCAACTTATGCAATTTTTTATCACCAACTAGGAACTAGGGGGGGTTTGTTTGTGTTTCTCGTAACAAGCAATAAGGAAACAAGTAAATAAGTTCGCAGGAAAAGGTTGTAAATATGATGGGAAAAAGCGCCACACTCAACAGAGATCCACACAACAATAGAAAGGTCGATCACGGAATTCTATAAATCTCAAGTTCTTAATATTCCTATAGTTGTTCTTATCCCGATCATAGATAACTATTAGTTCTACCAGCCCTAATAGTACTTATTACCAAATCAAATCCGAAAACCTTCAAGACTCAATAAAGCAATAGCAATCAAACAAGGATTCAACAAGATACATGCAATAGAAACAACCCGTTACTATAAGCATGCAATTAACTCTCTCTCACGATTATGCGCTCGGATCCCCTATACGCACAATCGTGTTCGCTACTAGATATGCAACCCGAACCCGGAATCACAAGTCCTAGCAATTAGGAAGATATCAATAAACCTAGGTAGCTACTCTAGATAAATCAACATAAACCAATAAACATTCAAGCACAAGAGAATTAATCCAACTAGATAGGAAAACGAACAAGAGTAGAAAACTCACAACCAATCAATTGTTGGCTTTAAACTGTCAAGTGCAACAATGGAGGTTTAGTTCTCCATAGGGTTTTTGAGAGAAAAAACGATGAAAGGTGGCAACTAGGGTTAGAGAATGATCTCCTTCCAAAAGAGTCACCCTCACTTAAATACTAAGGAAATAATTCAGAAATAAAGAAAAGAAAAATAACAAACTTGGAAACTAAGTCTCGAAATAAATTGAAACGGAAATAAGAAAACTCGTAAAAGACTTTCAGCGCGTCGCCACCGCGGGTGCGGTGGCTCCACCGCTGGGTGCGGTGGAACTCCAGTGTCTTCAGTCCAATTCTCTAACGACCTCGCCGCGGGTGCGGTGAGGCTGCCGCTGGGTGCGGCCATTATCCAGCAGCTTGTCTTCTTTCTGCTCCTTCCACCGCTGGCGGCGGTGGCCTTCAGCGCGGGTGCGGCAAGGCTCCAGAACGTCTCCTCGTCTATGGCTCTTCCTTGCAATCTCTTGCACCGCTCCTCAACTCGTCTCTTCACTCCTTTGGCGTCTTTCCTTGGTGTCTCCTAGATATCCAAAATCACTCAAACACCTCCAACTAAGAGTCACCTACCCCATGCCAAAGCTCCTGGCGCCAATCTCATCTACAACACATCCATAACTCAACAAGCTTAAGGGGCAAGCAGAGTACTTCCCCCAAGCATAACCCGGACATCCAATAGTGTGAGTAACCTCTAATCCTAGCCTCCATCTATGACTCCTTATGTCTCCCAGAGTGACCTACCCGACAATCCTTCTTTGACTCATCTTCTTATGACGCCTCGCCAAGAATAATGAAAAATCCTAAAATCACTCTTCTTCTTTTTCGCTCATTTTGCCAAGGCGCCCTTTCGGGTTTTCACCAAGCCACTCATTTCATTTTCCAATAGATGTGCTCACATAAGCTCACATCACTCTTGACCAATTATTACCCCAGCCTAATGCTGGTCCAAGCCACCTGCTTTTTACCTAGGCCGCCCTTTCGGGTTTTCGACCTATCCCAGGATTTTTATGTATGCCTTTTTTCAATTTTTGGCTTTTTTCTTTATTCTTTTTCTCCTCAGCGACGTAGCAAGTATAAAACCCTCACCCATGCTTAAACGTTGCATTGTCCTCAATGTAATGAAAGACAAAAGAATAGAGCACAGGGAAAAGCAAAAAATAACTCACAACGTCGCCGAGCTGGCTTGGACACTTCCTTTGTTGCTGGCGGTCTTCAATATACGCACAGGTCTCGGGTGTTGAGTGTGCGTCTTCATTACTCCATGATCTTCATCTACCGTGCAACCATACGAAGCCACTTTGGTGAATAGTGGTAATCAAAGAATTCGGGGCTGCACGGCCTTCAGGGAACACAAAAAATGGGCCCAGATGTCATCGTGGTGTGGGCCCTGGTGTACCTCCTCTCCAACTGTCGACTGTAGGGCCATCATTGTTGCCAAATAAAAATGTGGGGCGAATGTCTCCTCCTTGAGAACATGATGCGCACCTTCTCCATGGGGAACTCCGGACAGCTGGGTAAAACCATTTTTATTTTTTATTGTTTTTTTTATTTTATTTTTTTTACTCCCCGTTTAAGGTTTTTTCGGGGTCCTTTATTATATATATATATTTTTTCTTTTTCTTTTTTTTTTCTTTTTTTTTCGAACAGAGGTCTCGCCGCTGGTGCGGCAATGCCCACCGCTGGGTGCGGTGAGCCTCCAGAAACCCTGTACGTCTTATTCTTCGAACCTTCAAGTTAGTTCGCAGGCGAAAACACACGAATAACAAAAACAACTACCTACCTAAACTATGAAGAATGAAAAGACAAAAGAAAGAGAAAGAAAACAATACCTCGGGTTGCCTCCCGAGCAGCACCTTAGTTAATGTCAATGGCTCGACATACTACTCGAACAACCTCAATCTATAGCATCAGGTTCCTTAGGAACCCTCTCATTCAGCACCTCCTTCCTGAACCAATCATGGAAAGGTTTGAACCTTAGACCATTCTTCTTCTTCAGTGGCTCATCCACCTTGAACTTCTTAGTCGCCTCTCCCCCATACTTAGATCGATCAGGGGGGTGTTTCACCTCAACTTTAGGGGCCTGCACAATAAAAGGGAACAACTTCTTGCCCTGTGGAGTTAGTAAGGTGGGGCCACTGCCCAAAGGAGAAGCAGGAGACTCACCCTTCTCATCCAATAAAGCCGTGACTTCCTACAGATTAGAAGATAAAGGAATACTGACAGGCAAGTCAACTATGGGATCCTCTATTATAGGTTGCAATTCATCCAAAGGGTTAGGACTCATTACATCAACAAAGTTCAAAGAGGTGTTAATGATGGGTTTCATATCATATATGTTGTATTCAACTTCGTCCCCATCAAATTCCATAGTTAATTTTCCACTTCTGACATCAATTGTGGTGTTAGCAGTTTTCATGAAAGGTCTACCTAACAACATATGTGCACCTGTACCACCACCCATATCAAGAACATAAAAATCAGTGGGAAAAATCAGCTTATCTACCATAACAAGGACATCCTCAACAACCCCTTTCGGGTAGACATTGGTTCCATCAGCTAATTGAATAACTAGCCTAGTGTCCTGTAATGGTGGCAGGCCAAGAGACTCATAAAATGACAATGGTAAGACATTAATAGATGCACCAAGATCTAGCATAGCTTTATCAATTTTTGTCTCACCAATGACGCAGGGGATAGAGAACATACCTGGATCACTACACTTCTTGGGCATACGCCTTTGAAATACAGCGGATACTTGCTCGCTCACTTGGACCTGCTTCTTCTTCTTCTGGTTCCTCTTGATCGTACAAAGCTCCTTCAAGAACCGAGCGTACTTGGGAATACTCTTAACAAGCTTGAGCAAAGGGATGTTAACCTCACACTTGCTAAACGTCTCAAAGAGGTCCTTGTCATCAACTACCCTTCTCTCCTTGAGCGCCTCTGGAAAAGGGGCGGGTGGCTTCTCGGAACCGAGAGGAGGAAAGTATGGACGAACGTAATCGTCGACGTAAGGCTCATTAGCAGTCCCAGAAGACTCGCCGCGGGTGCGCCCAGATCATTTACTATCCACAAATCTCTATATGTTGGAATCAACCTGCATCAACAGCATGAATGAGCAAAGCCAACACAACAGGGGAACCAAAAATCAAGGTTCATTTTCTTGTTTTTCCTTGGTCTCTACCATCTAGTCATCTTGGAATTAAAGGAAAAAAGAGTGAAAGATACTAATGATTACATCTTTATGACAAAGCATATCGTATACGGTAAGTTCTACACTTATTCAAGTTAAGTGCACAAACTTCAAAGATGCAATGCAGTTCAATTGATTCTCTTAATGCATGGTAGACTCAAAATGTTAAGCTCTAACTTCCCGCACCTTTCAACAAAAAAGTGAACAGCTCACACTCAACATCGTTTAGAAAGAACATATTGTTAACCCTTTTGAAGTCCATAACCTTGTGAATTATGAGGGTTAGAGCTGTCTAAGTAGGCCTACCAAAATCCAAGAAAATAAAAATAAACTATAGGCATAAGAGATGAAGGTCATATGGACACCACTGGTGTCCTTTAAAATTGCGGTATGATCAAATATACAAAACAAGATCTACCTTTTTCTATAGAACTTGTTGGCTCTCAGCGAAGCACTGACTTGGTTGATTAATTCCAGCACAGGGCATGCCATGTACCTTTTCGAATACCATGGTGCATGCCAGCTGCACATTAATTACCAATTATCAAAAACTAAAATTTCTCATTTTATGTAGCTAGAAGGTGAGGAAGTGGTGCATAAAACAAAATATGCAATTCCCTCACCTGATAATGTTTGTTTTTGACTTTTTCCATCACTTCCTCCATTGCTCGACTGATTATTTCCATTTTACCAAGAGCGGCTCTAAGATTATCCTCACTGTCATTCATAAGAATAATCACTTAAAAAGGAACAAATATACAACATCTTGAAAGTCCGGTGTAGCAGAAAGTTGCTTCAAGGTTAGAAAGTTTGCACAATAGTCTTATTGTTTGTATAAAATCCATCAAAAACCATTTATAGCTTCTCATACTATTAGCCCTCATATGAAATCCTTCAAGGTGAATTTACCACAAATGAAAAATAATTCTTGACCTTTGGGTTAATATTACCACTCAATCACATTATGCAACTTTAACAAAGTAACCTAGAGTTAACCTAAAATGTCGATATGGACAACCATGATGATCTCTGACACCAGGAGTTGATGAGATGACTTTTTGAGAAGAAAAAGGACAACATTCCTGCAATATCAAAGAGTAATAGGTTAACATACGTGCTAATCGAAAGTGGTATCTGAAACTAAGGTATCAAGGTACATCAATCAAATCAGTCCTCCAACAAAATAGTGTAAATGAATAATTCAAGTTGCTTCTAGGGTCATATACTAATATCAGTAGCATAAAAAGTACAACAATAATAATTAGTAGCAAAAGATGCCATCAGGCCAATTTAACAAAGCTCTCAACTCGATCGAGCACCTAGGCGACGAGAGAGAGAGAGAGAGAGAGAGAGAGAGAGAGAGAGAGAGAGAGAGAGAGAGAGAGAGAGAGAGAGAGAGAGAGAGAGAGAGAGAGAGAGAGAGAGAGAGAGAGAGAGAGAGAGGGAGCAAAAGTAAGTACTCGCCAACTCTTCTTCAACATCGCGAGAGGAATCTGAATCTAAGAGAGAACACAATCAAAAGAAACAAGCAGATTGGTCGTTAAAGCAAGCAAACAAAATCGGACCGGAGCAAAGAACGGACACACAAATCTCAACAGGGGTGGTCGCGACGGTTATCTTGTTGGGAGTCAAATCTCCGTCACGTTTCAAGATCTGAACTTGGCCACTAAACTCTGACTTTTGAGCTTCAATTGAGGAGGGGGGGAGCCAGTGGTCGATGCCCAGATCTCTACTGAGCTGGGTTGGGGTCATGGGAACTGGAGCTCCGACGGGGCATGGAGAGTGGAGGGAAGATGACGCGACGAGGTTTGCAAAACTGTGTTGCAGAAGGAAGAAGAGAAAAAAACAAAGGCGGTGGGGGAAATAGCAGAATTGAAGGCGGTGGAACAGAAAGGAGAAAGCAGGCTCGAAGGAAGGTGATGAAAATAGAAGATGGCAATTTCGTAAATGCTATGAAACTCTCAGTGTTATTACGAAGAGCTAAACTTGAATTATGTAAAAATGGAAAAGAAATTAAGAAAAAGGAAAATTTGAATATTGTTTAATCCAATACACAAATAACACGCATGTGAAGATGATGTACTGGCAACGGATAAACCAAACACCTTATCATTTGCAGAATTTTTTAGAGGGATTTCTAAAGGATGTAGTACTCTCTCTTTTAGTGTAGTTTGGATATACATACATGATACATAGTATTAGATTCAAGTAAGATAACACATGACAGGCAGGTTTTAGTCGTGTTACCTGGTCAAAATAAATCCTAACAAACCTAAACTAGTAGTCTGGGTAAGCAAGGGTTGATCCCACATGGAGGAGTTATTTTCTCTTTATGTTGATTAGCATGCAAAGTAACAAGGGGGGGGGGGGGGGGGGGGGGTTGGTTGTTGATTGTTAAACAAGTAAACAAAGCAAAGAGTTTGTATTCAATTAAAGGAAAACACTTAGCCAAACAAATATCCACCTTTTATATGATTGATCGATCCTAGGTTATCTCTATTCATTTCCTTTGATTATTCATGTCCTTATTCTTAAATAGTCACTAGTCCAACTAGTCCTAGCCCCTTATTATTGAACGCACGAGAAACTATCAAGATTTAGAACAATAGCAACATAGAGCATAGGATCAAACCAGGATACATACAACACCGATCTTTCACAGCATTTAGCACATAATCAATTCTCTTTCATAATAATCTAGTCCAACTAGTCCTAGAATATCATGGATGCTACAACAGATAAGGAATCTCAACTCGAAATATCCAAACCCTAGCAATAGACAATTACTAATATCAACTAGGTGATCAATCTAATCAAATCAATAACAATCAATAGGAATAAGCGCAAGAGAAAAGATATAATCCAAAGGAATAAGAAATAGAGAAGTAACCTCATAATCAAGTCATACGAAAAGCTTCAATTGTCGGACTAAGCAAAAGGGTGCTTAGCTCCTCATAGTCTTGGAAAACATAATTCTTCAAAAGGGAAAAACAACGATGATAAAACTGATGATTACAATGAATGGAAACTAGGTTAATATAAAGGGTAACCCTAAACTCTAACGAAAAGATAACAAAATTGACCAAAAAGGAAAATAATAATAAAGTTCGGAATAAAGGAAAAGAATAAAAGTCAAAAAAAGAAATAAAATAATAAAACTTCAAAAATTCTCTGACGGACGCCTCCCGTGTGATTCCGCGATCGCGGCCAGACATCCGCAGTCGCGGAAAATGCTTGTGTGCTCTCGACTTCCAGCTCTGAATATTCCGCGGGCGCGGTGGAACTTCCGCGGTCGCGGCCGTGACATTCGTTCAGCTCCTCGCTTCGCTCTTCACCGCGGGCGCTCCCATGCTCTCCTTAGGTGGTCTACTCCTTGTCTTCTAGATGTCTTCAATTAGCTCCTCCAAACCACCATATCCATACTTCTTCTCTCCAACTCCATATTTCATAGTTCTGCTCTAAACCCATATAAATGGCACCCTAAACACCGGTAACAACTCCTAGATAAGCACTACAAAGTAGAGCTGATCAAACTCCCCCATGCTTAAACCTTATTCGTCCTCGAGTAAGATAAATTAAACCTACTCCTCCAATCAAATCCCCAAGGTCTCAGGAAGCATAGAAAAATCATCTCCTCTAAGAATTGCACCTAACATGAATCTCCAAAGCACCAACACAATAAGCACAGCACAACACAACACAACAAATAAAATCACCGCACACAATCAAGAAAAAAGGAAAGCAGAGTACTTCTCCCAAGCTTATCTCGAACACCATAGAGTGAATAAAATCTAATCCTAGTCTCCCATCTATCTTCTTATACCTCCCAGAGTGACCTACCCGAATCCTCCTTATATCACATCTTCTTATGTCACCACGCCAGGAAAAATGATGATTCCTAAAAATCACTCTTCTTCTTTTCACTCATTTTGCCAAGGCGCCCTTTCAGATTTTCACCAAGCCACTCATTTCATTTTTCCATAGATGGGCTGACAATTTACTCACATCACTCTTGACCTCATATTACCCCAGCCTAATGCTGGTCCAAGCCACCTGCTTATTACCTAAGCCGCCCTTTCGGGTTTTCGACTTATCCCATGATTTCTATTTTTGCCTTTTATCAATTTTTGGATTTTTCTTTTTCTTTTCTCCTCAACGACATAGCAAGTATAGAACCCTCCCTCATGCTTAAACATTGCATTGTCCTCAATGTAATGAAAGACAAAAAAGAAGAAACACAGGGAAAAACGGAAAGGTACTCACAACCGTCGCCGAGTTGGCTTGGACTTGAAAGTTGTTGCTAGCTGTATACCAAATAAGCATAGGTCTCTGGTGTTGCAGCGGGTTTTCAACTCATCTCTACCGTGCAACCAAAGGGAACCATTGTAATGTGTAGTGGTCATCAAGAAAATCAGGGTTGCACGGCCTTCAACTCAATCAACTCCCACCATGCAACCAAAAGGAACCACTGTGATGAGAAGTGGTAAACATTTAGTACGGGGTTGCATGGCCTTCAACGAACACAAAAAATGGGCTCAGATGGAATCGTGGTATGGGCCCAAGTGTTCCTCTTCCTCCTCAACTGTCAATTATAGGGCCATCAACGTTGCCAAATAATGTGTGGGGCGAATGTTTCCTCCTAGACAACATGATGCGCACCATCTCTCCATGGGGAAACCGGACAACTGACCTTTGGTAGAACTTTTTTTTTTTGATCCACGTTTAAGGTTTTTTCGGGGATTTTATTGTCAGTGCAGGGCAATAGGAGACTTACAATGGTGTGGAAACACCTTCTTCAATGGGCATAGGGTCTCCTCCCTGCAGGTTAGTGCAAACAAAACAAAAACAAAAATTACACAAAGCAAAAACACACTAAAACAAATGCAAAAACAATGAAATAAAAGCAAGGAAAGAGAAACATACCTCAGGTTGCCTCCCGGACAGCGCCTTAGTTAGTGTCGTGGCTCGACATACTACTCAATTCTCCTCAACTTGGTTCACTCACCTCCATTGAGCACTCGGGGTCCCCATCTGGAGGGTGTCTCTTCGAATCGTCTATATTGAATCCGACCCTCTCCCCGTCGAATTCCATTATGAGCGAACTGCTGCTCACATCAATCTTAGTTCCCGCCGTGTTCATGAACGGCCTTCCTAGCATCACTGGCGATGCATCCTTGTCCTACCCCGTGTCCATCACGAAGAAGTCTGCAGGGAACACCAACTTGTCTACCTCGACTAGCACATCTTGCACAACTCCTTTAGGGTAGACATATGAATTGTCCGCCAGCTGGATGACGATCCCCGTCTTCTCTAGTGGGCCCAGCTTCATAGACTCGTAGTGTGAGAGAGGCAGCACGTTGATGGAGGCACCCAAATCAAGTAAGGCCTTGTCGAACAAGGCACTCCCAATCTTGCAGGGAATAGTGAACATCCCTGGATCGCTCGCCTTCTTGGGTATCCGCTTTTTCAGCATAGCGGACACATTCTCACTCACCACCACCTTCTTTTTCTCCTTCACTGCCCTCTTCCTCTTGAGCGTGCAGAGCTCCTTCAAAAATTTAGCATAGCGAGGAATACTATTAATCAACTTGAGTAAAGGGATATTTACCTTGCAATTGTTGAACGTTTCGAACAACTCCTTGTCATTGGCTGGCCTGCTTGTGTCCGCCAGAGCTTCAGGGAAGGGTGCGGGAGGCTTTTCGGATCCGAGCAAAGGAAAGTAAGGCCTCACATAATCGTCATAGGGATCGCGAGGACGAGAAGCTGTTGCTGGAGCCATCCCGCGGTCGCGGATTGGTGGTCGCGGTCACGGAAAATCCTCGAACAGGTCTGTGTCTTCAGCGATTTTTCCGCGGTCGCGGATTTCGTTCCGCGATCGCGGATTGCTCTCGACCTGGGGCTCGTTTTCTTCCTTAATTTTTCCGCGGTCGCGGGTCTCGTGCCGCGGTCGCGGAATTTCTTCGATTTCGTCCGTCTCACCAATGATCTCACCGCGCTCGCGGTTTTCCTCCTCGCGGTCGCGGGCGTCCTTCTCTTTGGCTCTCCTGGCTTCTATCTCAGCCGCGCTCCTCAATGTCATGGCGAACACATTTTCTTTCGGGTTAACTACCGTTTGAGAGGGTAGTTTTCCCGACTCCCGATCCTCCAATCTGCTCACAGCTATAGAGATTTGCCACATTCGCTTCTCCAGATTTTGAATACTGGACTTTGTCTCCTACTGATTCTGGGCCACAGTGTCTGCCAATTGTCCAATTCGTGTCCCCATCGTAGTCACCGTGTTGGCCATGGTTGACATACCCTGGAGAAGGGCGTTGATCTTGTACGCATCGGACGCAGGGGCACTAGAACTCTGGCCCAGGGGTCTTTGTTCATAAGGAGCTCTAAATTGTTATTGACCCCCAGGATGCTGGTATTGTTGTGGGCGGGGGAGAAACTGTGGTGGTCTCTGTTGGTAGTCTTGGTTCTCCTAGCCATGATGAGTCTTTTGTTGGTTCTCGTACCTCAAATTGGGGTGATCTCTCCATCCTGGATTATAGGTGCTGGAGTACGGGTCATATCTTGGCCTTTGAGGGCCATATCCGCCAATTGCGTTCACCTCAGCAGTGGGCTCCTGCAGCGTGGGGCATGCATCAGTTGGATGCGTTGTTTCGTAGCATATCCCATATGATTTGACCTGCTGCTAGCCGCCCTTCATCATGCACCGCCTCATCATTTCTTTCATCTCAGCCATCTCAACAAGAAGAGTGGAATTGGGCTGAGACTCTATAGCTTTCACGGATTGGGCGCCCGCCCTTCTACTAAACTATCTTGAGCCCTCAGATAGCTCAAAGAAAACCTCAAAAGCCTGGTCTGGAGTCTTGTTGAGGATGTTCCCTCCACAAGCAACATTCACCATCCTCCGCTCTTCATCAAGAAGGCCTCCGTACAAATAAAGTACGAGGTCTTGGTTGGAGTAGCCATGATAGGGGCAGCTGGACATAAGTCTCTTGAAGCGCTCATAGTACTCGTATAGCGACTCATTAGCCTGCTGCTCAATGTTGCTAATACTCCTCTTCAGGTTATTCAGCTTCATCGCTGGGAAGTACTTCTCCAGGAAAGCATTCTTCATCTTCTCCCAGGTGTCAATGCTCCCTGGGGCCAAGTAATAGAACCATTCATTGGCCGAATCCTTTAAAGAGAAAGGAAAGGCCCTCAGCTTGATTTGGTCCTCTGTGACGTTCCGTGGCTTCATGCTGGTGCAGACCAAATGGAACTCAGACAGGTGCTTGTTGGGGTCTTCACCACTCATCCCATGGAAGTGGGGGAGTAAATGGATCAAACCCGACTTCAGTTCGAAATTCACCCCATCTGCCAGCTCAGGGAATGTCACATCAAGCGGTTGTTGTTGCAGATTTGGGGCGGTCAACTGCCTCAACGTAGGTGGTTCTCCAGCCATCTCAAACGTTGGGTTGTCAAATACCAAAGATCGATTGACTCTGCGGCTCTGTGAGAGAGTTCTCTCAATTTCTGAATCCAAAGCCAAAATTGGGGAATTAGTAGCACGGGTGTGGACCATAAGATAGGTCCACACAATAGTAACAACCACACAAACAAACACAAAGAGAAAATCAAACTTTGCCTTCCCCGACAACGGCGCCAATTTGACAGGCAGGTTTTAGTCGTGTTACCTAGTCAAAATAAATCCTAACAAACCTAAACTAGTAGTCTGGGTAAGCAAGGGTCGATCCCATAGGGAGGAGTTGTTTTCTCTTTATGTTGATTAGCATGCAAAGTAACAAGGGGGGGGGGGGGGGTTGGTTGTTGATTGTTAAACAAGTAAACAAAGCAAAGAGTTTGTATTCAATTAAAGGAAAATACTTAGCCAAACAAATATCCACCTTTCATATGATTGATCGATCCTAGGTTATCTCTATTCCTTTCCTTTGATTATTCTTGTCCCTATTCTTAAATAGTCACTAGTCCAACTAGTCCTAGCAACCGTTACTATTGAACGCACGAGAAACTATCAAGATTTAGAACAATAGCAGCATAGAGCATAGGATCAAACCAGGATACATACAACACCGATCTTTCACAGCATTTAGCTTATAATCAATTCTCTTTCATAATAATCTAGTCCAACTAGTCCTAGAATATCATGGATGCTACAACAGATAAGGAATCTCAACTCGAAATATCCAAACCCTAGCAATAGACAATTACTAATATCAACTAGGTGATCAATCTAGTCAAATCAATAACAACCAATAGGAATAAGCGCAAGAGAAAAGATATAATCCAAAGGAATAAGAAATAGAGAAGTAACCTCACAATCAAGTCATACGAAAAGCTTCAATTGTCGGACTAAGCAAAAGGGTGCTTAGCTCCTCATAGTCTTGGAAAGCATAATTCTTCAAAAGGGAAAAACAACGATGATAAAACTGATGATAACAATGAATGGAAACTAGGTTAATATAAAGGCTAACCCTAAACTCTAACGAAAAGATAACAAAATTGACCAAAAAGGAAAATAATAATAAAGTTTGGAATAAAGGAAAAGAATAAAAGTCAAAAAAAATAATAAAATAATAAAACTTCAGAAATTCTCTGACGGACGCCTCCCGTGTGATTCCGCAATCGCGGCCAGACATCCGCGATCGCGGAAAATGCTTGTGTGCTCTCGACTTCCAGCTCTGAATATTCCGCGGGCGCGGTGGAACTTCCGCGGTCACGGCCGTGAGCCTTGCGCGGGGTTCCTGCTGCGAGATGGCTTCTCGACGGAGATTATCGAGAGTATTTCGCCCGAGGATCTTCAGCCGACGGTCAAGATCTGCATCGACGGCCTCCAATCGCCATTGGTGGCTGCGAAGAGATCTGCGGCGGTGAAGATCCAACGGCCTCCAATCTTCAGCCGACGGTTAAGCAAAACGCTCCCGAACTTTGCCCAAGCCGCTGCCTCCAAGCTCTTGACCACCATGAAAGAAACTCCAGATCTGATCCAGTCTTGCCTTTGCAAGCTTTTCTGAATCGTTTTCCACTCAAATTCATCTTTTTCGTTGTTTTCCTACCCCACAAAATCGAGAAACTTCATCCCCTAACCATCAATTTCAACTCTGGCTCTCTTAGCCATGTGAAGTTCTCTCCTAAACGCGGAGGCGACATTGATGAGCCTGGCGATGGTGGAGGACAATACGCTGTCAATCGGCGCGTGCGGGGCGATTCCGCCGCTGGTGTCACTGCTGATCAACGGATCGAGCCGCGGGAAGAAGGACGCGAAGATGACGATGTACAAGCTCTGCTCCCGTGCCTTTGTCTCCGGCGACCCACCCTGCCGTGTCGACCCGTGGCAGTTTGCAGATGATGGGAATTCAGAAGGTTGCCCAGTTTGCGTGGATCTCCTGTGCGAGGAGCGAGGTTAGCCTACTATTCTTTTTTACCAGAAGATGCTCAAGGTTAGCCTACTTTCCATTTTCAAACATCAGTATCTTTGTGCTCTAGTTATTATGTCAGATGTTGTGATGAATACCTCAACTATTTTACATTTACAAACAGGGTGGAGCAGAGAAAGCCGCTCAAAGCGATGGAGTTGGCAATATGAACGAGGATGGTGAGGACGAGGCAATGGAACCCAAAGAAGAAGAGGCGGGTAATGCCAACGCCAAATCGGTTGCAGTAAGCAAAATGAGAAGCTATATGATGCAGAAGGCATGCTCAATTCAGGGTCGAATTCTCTCTCCCGCTTGAATTTCTCTCAAGTTTGAGCATGTGTCTCTTGGCATGTCAAATTTTGGGATTTTTTTTTATTTCTTCCTTATTTTTTTGGTAGGATTTTTAGGAATGATTGTTTGGAATTTCGAGATTTGAATTGATCTTTTACACTGTTTTGCAAAATTGTGCTCCGTCGTGCACTAGATGATTCAACTATGTGTAGAAGTTGTTAGTATTTTCTCTTCTTCAAGGTGCATTAAAGTTTAATACATTGAGTAGTTAATATTCAAATTTTATGATGTGATATTCACTATAATGTTGTTAATATTCATGTTGGAAGTAGGTTTTATGCGATGAGTAGTCGATATTTTTAAGTTATGATGTGATATTCACTATAATGTTGTTGATATTCATGTTGGATCAGTTTTGGTATTTTAGGGTGTTGTTTGTATTGTTTGTAATTGATATTCAAATTGTTTAATGTGATATTCATAAAAATACTTTTGATATTCATATTGGATGTAGGTCTCATGCGTTCAGTATTTGATATTTATGATGTGATATTCACCTAAACTCTAAATAATCATCATGTGCGAATTAAACTCTGAATATTGACACTGTTTTTATGAATATCGACTACTTACTTGTATGACTATGCGTATACAATGCGTGAATATCATCACATATGGAATGAATATCGCTATTATAGTATTCAAATTGCTTGTTGATGGTGTTGTTTGTACTATTTGTAATTGATATTCAAATTGTATGATGTGATATTCACTATAATGTTGTTTATATTCATGAGGTTTCATGCGTTGAATAGTCGATATTCAAAATTTATGATGTGATATTCAATATAATGTTGTTGATATTCATTATAATAATGTTGATATTCAGGTTGATCGTGCGACTGTGTGACCCAAAATCGACGCGACAATGTCATTGTTAAACCTTACCGCCATGAATCAAAGTTTCGAAGATATTGGGTGGTGATATTCGTGTAGTTAGGTGATGATATTCATGTACTTGTACTTCCGTTTTACCATAATTGTCGTTTTACCAGAGCGCGCCCCTATATATATATATCTATATGAGGCACGCTCAGGTAAAACGACTTTTATGGTGAAACGAGTGTACAATTATGGAGCGTCGGATTGAGAGTATTGGATGGTTGGATTTGGAGAGTATAATAAGGGTGTATGGGGTGGTTTTCATGGGATAGAATATCCCAACTGATTTTCTAAATTTCTAAAAATTAAAAACCTCTAAAATAGGCAAAGAAGGAGATTGGAGAGAGAAAACATAGATCCTCCAAAATAGGCAGTTATTCACCACCATCTTCCACGCAGAGCTCCAGTCCAGAAATTTCTAAACCGTTCTGCATATCGACACAAAAAATCTGCATATCGACACAAAAAATCTGCATATCGACACGAAAAAGATGAATATTGTTATACATAATTTGCATATATGTTAATCTTGTTCATGTTCCATCGTATATAATGCATCGACTGAATTGAAATACAATGTGTTAATATCAAAGCACATTATCTGAATATCGTTCAAGTATTATTGAATAATTGTTATTCGTGATCATGGTCAATCGTATATATACTGATATTCAAAAACATTAAACAGATATGCACATTGTGGTAATTGATATTCCAATTTAAAACATACAAGTATATTATGCATATCCGTGTACAAAAAATGCATATCCCATCCACACAAATGAATATCATATTTACGACCAAGGAAATAATCCATAATTACAAATTGCATATCATACAAGTATATTCTGCATATCACTGTACAATAAATGCATATCCCATCCACATAATTGCATGGCCGGACTCAGCGAGATCTTCCTTGGCCGCGCCCGCGGCTTCCTTTCCGCGCCCGCAACTTATTCTTCTCAGCTTCTGACGAGAATGTCACTCAGCAATATCTTCCTTGGTCGCGTCCGTGGCTCCCTTTCCGCGCCCGTGGCTTATTCTGCATATCAATGTATAGAAAATGCATAACTCATCCACACAAATGAATATCACAATCACAACCAATGAAATAATCTATCATAAAAAATTGCATATCATACAAATATATTATGCATATCAATGTATGAAAAATTCATATCATATCCACACAAATGAATATCATATTCACGGCCCAAAAAATAATCTATAATTACAAATTGCATATCATACAACAATATTCTGCATATCACTGTATGAAAAATGCATATCTCTTCTATACAACTGAATATCACATTCACGGCCAGAAACATAATCCATAATCACATAATGCATATCCCTTCTATATTGTTTGTAACCAGCCAAAACAAGCATTGCAGTCACCAGGCAACCGATCAATTCGGAAAGATCAAATTCCAAGCCTTTTAGCACAAAAAATAACGATTTAATCATTGACTACAAACCTATATGAATTAGTGCAATTCCAAATTCAATATGCAAAAGCCACAAAAAATTTAATAATCCCACAACTTAATCCTATATAATCTAGCTGCAAAAACATCACAATTTCAATACAAAGGACAAAGCAGAGGAAGGGGGTTACGTACCTCCACTTACCGTCACAACGTCGGACTTATGTGGAGTGGATTGGAGTTGGGCAAGGGCGGTTCGGCTCAGTTCAGTAGTGGGGAGCGCAGATCTGGACAAGACTTCGAGTGGCAGGCTGGGCCCAAAAGATCGCGAAGAGAGACGGGCACAAAAGCGGCTGGTTCTGGGCGAGAGGTGGGTTCGGATCTGGGTTAGGTGTGAATGTCCGCGAGGTCGGTGGAGTCGCCAAGGCGCGGCCATGGATCTGGGTGCGGCTCGGCGGTGAGGGGCGAAGGTGGTGTGGTATGGTAGGGAGAGGCGGCTGGAGGGGAGACGCCGACAGATCTGGGCTCGGCGAGGTGGTCACCGGTGTGGAGAGCAAGGTTGAAGGGGCTCGGCGAGGTGGTCACCGGCAGATCTGGGCTTGAACGTATGCTTCAACCGCCCCTCATTGGGTGCGGTGGCTCGCAAAGAGAGGCGGTGCAGGCAGGTCGCGGGCGGGTCTAGAGGCGAACAGGGATGGTCGCGCGGTGTGGTTGCTCGGGTTCGCCGGATCTGTGGTGGGGTGATGTTGGTGGTGGAGGTCGTTTGAGCGGTGAAAAGGTGTGGTCAGAGGGGAGAGGATGGATCGCCGGCGGTCTAGTAACGCTTCGTAGTCCGCCGGATGTGGGTGAATGTCCGCAACACTTCGTAGTCCACCTCAGAGCAGTTCTCCCGCCGGCGAGCCTTGGCCACCATGCTTCACAATGACTTCGGGGAGACAATTTAGGGGAGACAAATTCTGGGAGAAAGAAGGCAACTTCGGGGAGAAGACGACTTCAAGCTTCACAAACGATCTTCAATGGCGGCGATTTTGGGGAGTAGATTTAGGAGCGTTAATTTTGGAAACGTAACCTCCAAAATTGATATATGGAAAGATGAGGGATAGAAGCAAATCCCATAAAATTAGGAAGGTGTGGTAATCGGATGTGGGTGAATCTACCCCCTAATTTTGTACCTCCCTAGATTAAATCTCAGCCATCCATCTTAAACGAATCCAATGTTCTATATTTATCCACTCGTTTCACTATAAGAGCTTGTTTTACTAGAGCATAGATATATATATATATATAGAAATCATGCAAAGAAAATGTCTAATTAACAATGCCATAAAATATTTCAAATTATCCAACTAAATATAAGAGTTTCTTCTTATAAAGTGATGTGGGTTGTTTGTAATATAAACCTTACCCATAAAAAAAGATATGGTACGACATACATGATAACTAAGTCTCATGTACATGCAAGATTTAGTTTATATTAAATTTCTTTGATGATGACCCACAAAATAAGTCTTTAATGTGACTTATATAAACGGACAAGCTAAATACACTCGAGAAATTGGCTAAATGTACGCGATATTACACGCTTAAGGTATGCGTCTGATTTTACACGCCTAAGCTAAGCGTGGAGGGTATTCTTGCCATTTTCGAAAACATGTATGAAGTACACGCTTAGCTTAGGCGTTTGGCCAGACGCCTAATCTAGGCGTCTGGTTATATGTGGTAGTTATTGGGCCGGCCCAATAACTAGCCTTTGCCCAGTAAAACCAGACGCCTAAGCTAGGCGTCTGGTTTTCACTATGGGCTAGTTATTGGGCTGGCCCAATAACTAGCCTTTGCCCAGTAAAACCAGACGCCTAGCTTAGGCGTCTGGACAAACGTCTAAGCTAGGCGTCTGGTTTTCACTATGGGCTAGTTATTGGGCCGGCCCAATAACTAGCCTTTGCCCAGTAAAACCAGACGCCTAGCTTAGGCATCTGGACAAACGTCTAAGCTAGGCGTGTAAGCATACGCTTAAGATGACACATTGTCTTCTTCCTCCCGCCGCGTTCAAAACCTAAAAAAATCGAAAACGATTTCGACGAAATCTCTCCTCCATTTGCTTTGATTGTTTGAAATTAGGCATGGATTGTGATTGGGCTGGGTTGGGCGAGTTCATTGGTGGCGGAGAGAGGTCCGAAAGCGGCGGTGGAGCGGTGGGCAAAATTCTGGAGCAAGGGGCGACCGGCGGCGCTCCCACTGGCGCGACGCCAAGAGAGGCTGGCGACGCGGAGGCGGCTGGCGGAGGTGCGAGCGGTGGCGGCGCAGAGGCGACTGCAGGCGACGGTGGGAGTTCCGGCGCCGGTGGTGCGAGCTTTGGCGGAATTTATGTGTGGCTGGCGGTAGAGGAGGAGGAGGAGGAGGAGGGCTTGGTGGTTTCCGGCGGAGCTCGGACCCGAGGTGGAAGGGGAGGTCGAGCTAGGGACCTAGCGGATACAATTCCGACGACGCCTGGATCGAGTCAGATCGGTCTACGAGCGGTATTATTTTAAATTTTAAATTGATCATTATTAAATTTTAAATAGATTAGAATTATTGGCTCGTATAGTATATTTAGAAAATAACAAGTATAATAAATTCTAAAATTTATCATTTAAGTTCCTAAATGTATTAATTAGTCCCTAATTAAATTAGTATCTAAAAAATTAGAGTATATTGGCGATCATCACCCCTACTGGGCGTACGGAGCCGACACCTGTTGTTGCTTACCGCACCCGGCGTGTTGGTATATCGGAGTCTATTCGTCGCCGCGCCGGTATTGTGAGCACTGATATATTGTCGTCTAGTGCGGTATCTTCGCATCCGCCTATGACCGGCACCGCTAATGATGACTATTTGGAGGACGCTGAGGACTTGGCAGCTCAGCCCATGACGGTTGATGATGAGGCTGTTGAGGAGGAGTCGCGTGATGGGGCAGGGTATGACTTTGTCGAGTCTTTGGAGCCTACATTACCGACGCAGGAGTTGAGTACGGACGACATTCCATTTTCTCATTCCCTGCCTTTTTTTGGGTCGATACCTACTCCTGTCCCCTCTCCATCCCATGTCGGTCCTTCTTCTACACCTTATGATGATATTTCTTCTCCACTTTCTGTCAATCCTTCTTCTCCACCTCCTGTTGGTCCTTCTTCTCCACCCCCTCCCGGTCCATTTGTTGTACATACTTACCATCCTTGGATGCCTGGAGGCCCAAGGTGTCTGATTCTTCTCCCTAGCTACGAGACACACATTGCTCGGGCTATATTTGACCGTCCTATACCTCAGCCTGCTCCTGAGGCACTTCCGCAGATGCCGCCTCATGTACAGCAGAGGAGACGTAGAGGAGACGCTGCATTTGTTGAGGATGCTCCTATTCCTCATATTGCCGAGCAGGAGCAGCAGCCACGTCGTAGCGGGGTAGCCCGTCGTCAGGCAGAGCAGGACCCGATATGTTTTAGGGTTTTTAGTTTATGTGTTGAACCTATAAATGTTTTTTATTCGAAATTGTATACTAATCTTGAATACCGTTAATTCAGAGTCGTAAGATTCTGAGGATCCATTTCCGCACAGCCCATTATTCTACACACGAGCAGTACATTAGCCCTGAGCCACATACGTGGTTTAGGCTGGCGGAGCAGAGCGGGCTTACCGGTCTACGCACACTAGGCATAGCATGCAGCATGGATGCGACGTTGATTTCTGCATTTGTGGAGAGATGGCATCCCGAGACGAACACATTTCATATGCCCTTCGGAGAGATGACCATCACTCTTGCTGATATTCACCAGATCTTACGGGTTCCCATACGTGGGAGGAGCTGCACTTCAGACCTCGATGAGCCGGCAGTGAGACAGTGCATCTGTGCTGATCTGGGCGTTGCTGAGGAGGAGGTGAAGAGATGGCACACAGCTGGTGGTATTCCTTTGGGGCATTTAGAGACTAGAGTACTGGAGGAGTGGATGAGGAGTGACGAGCGTGACGAGGGCGTTATTGCTACGTACTACCTCTTTTTGCTTCTCGGCTCGAATGTCCTGGTGGACAAGTCGACTAACGCCGCGAAGCAGAAGTGGTTGGTGCTTTACGACGTCACATGCGACACTACATGGGGAGCTGGGATTCTAGCGTACGTCTACTACAACTTGGGACATGCGTCTAGGCGTGGAGCACAGGGCATTGCATCGTGCGGGATTCTGATCAGGGTAAGATATTAGATAGATTAGTGAAATATTAAGTTATGTTTTAATATTTTGGTCATTAATGTCCTTAGTTATTCATTTACAGTGCTGGGTTTGGGCATATTTCCCACATTTTCGGGAACAATATGTCACGAACCCTCAGGCCTTTGGAGGAGCTATTTCTGGTGCCGCGGAGGTGCCGAACAGTAGAGACACCAGTCGTTTGATCGCCATACGCCGCATGTTGGACCGCATGAGATACGAGGAGGTAGAATAGTACACGTAATTTTCGATATCTTAGTCTTTAATTTAAAAAAGTACGTATGTATTGACTTTGCCTTTTTGACTTTACAGGTTACCTGGACCCCCTGGGTGGGGTTGGACTTCCAGGCTCCTGAGGTAGCTCCTGCCAGGTTTCGCAGTATACTGCGCATTGTAGATGTTCAGGAGCCGTACCACCCGGACAGAGTCCTCAGGCAGTTTGGGATGATGCAGCCTATCCCAGTTCTGCCCATTCAGCCGGCCAAGATCGTCAGGAAAGCGGAAATCAAGGGATACGAGCTGAGTTTTGCGGGTGAGCTTCTACTAGCTTGGGATGCAGACCCGAGACCCCTGATTGACCTCCAGGGATCGGTTACGACACATGGGTGGGACATGTCTGCCGATTATTTAGATTGGTATGACGAGTGTTCTCATCCATTGGTCGATCCCGGTTCAGTCAGACGTGATCGTCCGGTCGGCCCTATCCACGTCCCTCCAGCCGTTGACGCAGTCGCGGTACGCTAACTTTTGTCGAATTATTTGAATGATTTATCTATAATTTTATATTTTGCAATATTTTGACAAATATTACTTGCTTTCTATACAGCGCATTCAGGTGGTTGCTACTGATATCCGCACTTATTTGCGCACACCTGAGGCGACGACACGGACGTTCGAGCAACACGCGGCGTTATGGCTACATATGCTGACTGGGCAGCCTCCCCCCATGGCCCCACCCCCACCTCGCCAGTCCCAGATGTTTCGTGATTCTGTCACGGAACCTGGCGAAGGTAGTGGCTCGCAGCCACAGTAGTTTTTATGTTTTGGATTAGACAGGATTCATATGTACAGAGTGTTTATGTAAACGTTATCTATTTATCTTATTTGGTTTACTATGTTTGTTCATGTTTATTATGTGGTTTGATGTTTACCTATGTGTACGAGAGAGCAACATAACGTTATCGAACCATAAAAATATGTATGAACAACTATAAGAAAATCGACACGGTATAAAACGATTAACATCGAAAAAACAAATAAGTATAAAATAGAAGGACAACGTACGGTGGTTGGGAGCTCATTAATTCCAGTCGTTCAGACTTAGAGAGCGAGTGGTTAGTACCTGGATCAATCGAGAGTTCGATTCTCTCTGAACGTACCTGCATGGGGAATGCATGGCAGTCCCATGCATGGCCATGCATAATCACACGCTTAAGCTAAGCGTGTGATTATACTATAGTATTTCATTAAATCTAATATACTTAGACTTATATACTGTAGTATTTCATTATCCTTGTCTTAGCTAATCTAATTTTGTGTTTTAACTAGGCCCAATGTTACAAAAACAATCTAAACCTTTATGTACTATAGTATTTCATTATATTTCATAATCTAAACCCTTATGTACTATAGTATTTCATTAAATTTCTAAGACACGGATAATGAAATACTATAGTACATAAGGGTTTAGATTATGAAATATAATGAAATACTATAGTACATAAGGGTTTAGATTGTTTTTGTAACATTGGGCCTAGTTAAAACACAAAATTAGATTAGCTAAGACAAGGATAAGAAAGGTCTAAGTGTTTGTATACTAAGCGTGTAGTCTGGTAACGGTCATTTTTCAACGGCTGACCCTCCAACGACTCTATTTCATCCTACAAATACCAACAATGTCGTCCTAAGCCTTGTACACCCTTCTCTATTTCACCCTACAAAAACCTCATTACATGTTAGTATGGCATCTTCGTCGAGTTCGAGTTCAAGTACGGGAGAGAGATTTTGCTTCTGTAATTTTAAGGCGGTCATTCACACTTGTGACCGACAGTGGCAATACGGAAGAAGGTATTGGGGATGCCCAGAATTGGGGATGTACGATGTCCACAAACCTGATAATAAAGGGGGTGTGATTTCTTTGCGTGGTTCGATCCACCATACGACGCGAGGGCATACGAGGTCATTATGGAGTTGTGGAAGGAAAGAAAACAACTTATAAAGCAGAATGAGGGTCTTTGTAGGTATTGTTTACGAAAATTAACAAATAAACGTCGTAGGTGTTAGAAAGATAGAAGTAACTATTTGTCATGTTTTGTAGGAAGCAAGCGGAATTAGCGAAAGAGGGAGATCGATAATGAATCCAGCAGAATTAGCTCGAAAATGAATCAAGCAGAATTAGGGAAACAAGGGATGTGATTTGTTATGTTTTGTACTACTTTGCGCCAGTATAGGCCCATTAAATCGAGATAAAAAAGCGAGTTTGTACTACTTCGAACGTAAATAAAAACACATCAAATTAATAATATGAACACATCAAAGCTGTCTAAATATTACATTACATAATCGTGTAATCAATCAAGTACATGAACGGATCCGTCTCCCACATACATAAAAGGATCTGGTGCCCGACCATATGCAATGCGGTAATCTCGATACATCTTCAAATTCAACTCAAACTTTGTTGTCCACCACAGAATGTTTCGATCTGCGTTTCTGCGCCACGCACCAGGTGTGTGCGGTATTGGCGACCCTTCCTTAAGCACCACCTACATATACACACACAAACTATTTTAGTAGTGAAAACAATGTAACCTAATTTCATAAATATTTTTATTAGAAAAAACCTTTACCGGTATGAAGTGATCATGATTGCCTACGTGTGCCATGGCAAGAATCTTGTCTGGAGGTCCCATGCTTGATGTCCTATTCCTCAACGGTAAGCAAAACGTCGGAACTTCCCACGTTAATAAGACGAGACCAACCTGATATAGTGTGGCAAACACTAAACCCATCAATGGCATGTGAAGCCAATATAATTCTGAGCAAGGTTTTCTGCAATGGTTCACTTGCAAGATAAGATCCTCCCAAGACCCTTGTCGAAGACGGCAACATATCGGCTCGTACAGCTCTCGATTGTCAAGCAACTCCGCTACCATCTCGCGTCGGATGTTGGCATATTCCTGCTCTTGCCTCCCCAACAATACAGCCATCGACCGACATCCACAATGTCCGTCGGGGCATACATCTCTAACATTCTTGATGTACGAAATCCAAAAGTCATCCACATTATCAATCCCAAAGTTCACCCCCATATGAACAAGGGGAAAAATAGGTTCTTGAGGCCACTGCAAATCTTCTAGTTGTGATTCTTCTAGTATGGGTTGGGATTGCAAGTCGTCAAAGTCCATCACTACTGCAGTAGATGCACTTGCTTGGTTTTTAGATCGAACTGGGCCTCTACCAGTGCTCGCACTTGCCTTCCCCTTCCCCTTTGTCTTCGGCCCCGCCTTCTTCTCATTCTCGTGGAGCTCATCCCGTCTATGCTCAAACAAGCACTTATCCCTCTTCTCCGCCTTCTCATCCACCTTCTCCTTGTTCCTAGCACCACGTGGCCTTCCTTTTGACTTGATTCCCGTCGGCTCCAACAAAGTACTCTCTTCTGGATGCTCCAAGTCGTCGTACAACTCACCTAGTAGGAATGCCGTGCCTTTCTTCAATGTCCCAACCTCTAACCTGGCAAACATTTCACGAAGTCTCATCTCTGTAATGTCCATTCGAACATAGGAAGAAGGGCCAAGTGTTGTGGTTGGAGTCTCTTCCCATTCCAAGTCCCTCCAGAACTCGTGAACGTCTGACGGAATGAGAGGTGTTCTTGAAATGATGGCTCTTGCAATAATGTGCACGCAAGGCAACCCGAGGCAATCTCTCACCCAATGGTCATTGCATTCTTCTGAGAACTCCCCATTCTTCAACATATCGTAATATCCCAACAACATATCAAAGCACCTATCAGACACTTGGTAGAAGAGCCTAGAAAAAGTAGCTTGTACAACTGCCGGCATCGATGCATCATCGAAATCCGTTGGTCGTTTGGAAAGTGAAAGGTTCATGCTCCCCCTAATCTGATCTATTTGAAGGATGATGGCATGGTGAATCCTCACGATAACTCTGTTGAAGCCCCCTCTGCTAGAGCCAATAATATCTTTCAAAACCTTGTGCATCCCCTCAACCCTGTCAAATCACATGACTTTAGTACGACATTAACAACTATGAGTACAAAAAACAACATATTGTGCACGTCATACCTGTTTGAAGTCCTCGTGAAGAAGTGAAGATGATGATCCATCCACGCCCTTACTATGCTCATCTTGTACGGAATAAGCCATGTGCCCTCCACGTATCCGACAAGGCCTTTCTTCCACGATGTCCGTAATACGGCAAGCCTCTCTTCATAACTTTCTTCACTAGCTGAGCAAAAAAGTGCCCAACATTGGTTTGCAAAGGCATCCACACTTTCCTTCTTCTTCAAGATGGACGAGGCACGTGCCTCGATGTTGTGCTTTATATGCACCCAGCACAAGAGGTGTTGAACTTCGGTGCCGAAAACACTCCGGATAGCAGTTATGAGGGTCTTCTCACAATCTGTCATTATTGCAGTAGGCATCACTCCCAAATCCAAACACAATGCTCGAACTTTCCTCATTATCCACGTGTAATGGTAAATCTGTTCCGCCCGGGTGAATGCATAAGCAATGTTGAACGTCTTATGAGTGTTGGTGAAACCAACAATCTCCACAAGTGGCATTCCATATCTACGGAAAACATTTCAAAATACAATACACATTTTTAAATGAAATACTATAACAATTTATGTCATAATAAACTACATATTATTACAATTAATGACTTACTTGTTTGTCTTGTATGTCGCGTCAATGATTATCACGTACGGTAACTTCTTCAACAACCGCAGCGACTCCGGATTAGCAAAAAATAATATTGCAACCTCATCAGTCTTTGCATCCCTCAAAGGATGAACTATGTATTTCTGCTCAACCATAAACCTTATGGACCACTGTGTAACCGTTAAGTCTCCCAGATCCTCGTATTGCAGCTTCTGCAAGAAGTTGGCCACTTGCTTCCTGGAAGTCACATTTCCCGAGAAGTTTTGCCTCAATTCTGAAACAATTTGATTCGGCGTCTTGCGATCGTCTCCCCACCTCCTAGCGCACACCTGCTCCGCCTCGGTCATTCGACCCATGAATGCATGGCCTTCAAAGCTAGTTCGTAGCTTATGGTTGTGTCGACCTCCAATCACACCCAAGATCCACTTTTCACCAACTGCCCATGCCTCTTTCTTCTTGCGAACACCCATTATCTCAAACTTACACCCACACTTTTTGGATCTCGACTTTCGGATTTTAGGAACCGGCAACTCTGGATTCTCTTTGTTCACCTTCGGCCTCCCCGATCTCCAGGGCCCAAACCTATCGCACACTATACTAATTTGGTACAGACTTGAGTTACGCTTCACCAAAGCTATCACAAGCTCCTTTCTTTTTTCTTTCACCCATTTGTACAATTCTTCCTTACTATCCCATACTAGGTCCGTAGTAAAATGCTCTTTATAGTCTTTCCCCTATAAATGTAGCGGTAAATGTTAACTATGTTATACACTAAATATGATTTCCAATTATATACTACGAATTCATGGTAAATATTAGCTACCTAATTAAGTGCAATATTTAAGACACCAATTACGAATTAAAATACCGATGAACGAAAGAGGAATTTTTTTAATTAGGTGCAATATTAAATAAACTATTTACGATTTAAAATACCGATGAACGAAAGAGCAAGATTTTATACATGCTAAATAGTCTTTCCCCATTTGTACAACTCATCATAACTACATCACTATGTACTACACTACATATGATTTCCAATTATATAACTACGAATTCATGCTAAATAATGGCTATCTAATTAAGTGTAATATTTAACACACTAATTACGAATTAAATTACCGATGAACGAAAAAACAATTTTTTTTTAATTAGGTGCAATATTCAAGACACTAATTATGAATTAAAATAACGATGAACGAATGAGCTCAATTTTTTAAACACTAATCACAAATTCGCCGCTAGGGTCCCAATCGCCTTCCGCTTCCTCGTCTTCCTCGTCTAACACAAATTTCGACTGCATCCATTTGTCATCCTCCTCCTCTTCTTCTTCACTTTGAACCCACTCGTTTTGTTCGTCACTACTATCCTCACCACTATGATACATCTTTAAAATTTATGAGTAAACAATTTCAGTTTCTGGGACATGAAATGGACCTTCGACTATAAATAGAAAGAAATATATCCGTTAAGCACACCAACGGCTATAATATACACGCCTAAGCTAAGCGTCTGGGAATTTTCCAACGGCTAAATATACACGCTTACACGCCTAAGCTAGGCGTCTCCTTACACGCCTAAGATACGCGTGTGTTTTTGGTTCTCTCTCGTGGAATCTGTTGTCTGTCTTTTCAAAATACCAAGAATACCCCTATACGCCTAGCTTAAGCGTGTAAAACCACACGCCTATCTTAAGCGTGTAGAATAGCGTCCGTTTAGATAATTTTCCGCGTGTATTTAGCCATAGCCTATATAAAACCACCCCTCTTAAGACACAAGGCACCTCCAAAATAAAATCACCTATCTCTTCTGCCATGTGGCATCGTGCTATTCATTCTACCACATGGTAATTTATATTTTTTGGTTTTATTTTAAAAATCAAATCTCTGTAATATACATCCTTTGCATTTATACTATACGAAAATAAATCTGTAATATTTTTAAAATCAATTCTTTCCAAAATTTATCACAAAATATTCAATTTTCTGCAGATTTGAGTTCTCTGCAATATACATCTTATGCACTATACGAAAATAAATCTGCAATATTTAAAATCAATTATTTTCAAAATTTACAACAAAATATCCAATAAACCTGCAAATTTGATTCAAATTCTAATATCTATAGATTTGTTTCCAAAATCTATTATATATCTACTAAAGTAGAATCTCAAATAAGTCACTTGGCGCTTCTATAATAAACCCACCTCTCCTTACTGCCACGTGGCATCATGGCGTTATTTTTGCCACATGGCAATCTATCTTTTTTTTGTTTTAATTTGAAAATCAAATCTCTGCAATAATTTACAACCTATGCATACTATACAAAAATAAATCTGTAATATTTTTATAATCAATTATTTCCAATATTTACCACAAAATATTACATTCTATGCAGATTTGATTTCTCTACAATATATTTCTTATGCACTATACGAAAATAAACCTGCAATATTTTTAACATCAATTCTTTCCAAATTGGACCACAACATATCCAATAAATCTGCAGTGCAATAACAAATTCATACCAAACAAATGATTTGTTTCCAAAAGTTGAACATGTAGATTTGCTTACAAATCAGTGACATAAGAAAATGGAGGAGGATTAAGAGGATTATATAGTGCACGTGTTTATAATTGGTTTTTGTATTACTATACTACTGGCTAATTATGGATTAAATAACATTTTAATTCTGTAATGTTTTATCTACTTCATTTGAGTAAATAGACACGTTTGATTACATGCAAATATGCATCAGTGGCAATTCTCAGGGCAATTTGTAAATTTAGTACTTAACTATCGAAATTCTCGTGCCAGACACGGGGTTTTATGTCATATATGTTAAATAAAATCATGTTCGGATCATAATTTTGTATATCAATCATTCATATAATTAGGAAATTTTGGATTTGTATAATAAGAAAATTTTGAATTTGTATATAATTAGAAAATTTTTGGATGTGTGATCTTTGTGCTTGATTTGTATTTAAATTAGGTAGAGGGAAAAATAGATCCAAAATTTCCTATGTCACATGTCACCCTAAGAATAAACCATGCCATTATATGCCACTTGTCATCATCTCAATTTTTCAAGTAATAAAATTTTATTTTAAAAATTAATATATATTTTAATTCTTTCCAATTATATATGTAATCTCTAAGATCAGTAAAATAAAATTTAATATCAATAAGGAAAATTGTAATCTTAACTATAATCCACCTAATCTTTTACATATTTCCATCATAAGCTAATCTTATATAAACAAATACACTTGGGCCAAAAAAATAAATAAAATAAATTTCCATAATTATATAACAATTTTTTTCCTTTTTAATAATTTATATCTCGATCTTATTAGGTCAATTATGTGCAGTTTTTATTTGCACTGTAAAACTGCAAAATTTCTAATTATTAGTTTAGTACGAAAATAAATTATTAAAGGTAGTTTTCAATATTGAGCTATAAGTGTACTAACATTGATTTCATAAACCTATTTTTGAAAAATATTATTTATTGTATCTATTTTATATGGTCATGGTCTGAGAAAGGACACATAGAAATATATATCTAATTTATTTAATAGATATAATCATAAGATACAATTATATTTATTGGTCAAAATATTATATTATAAATAATCTACTATATATCTATTAAAACAAAACTTCAATATGTCACATTGCACCCTCACAATAAAAATGCCACATGCTATTTTTTGAGAATTTCATTTTTTTGTAAATCTAAATTTATATAGAAAAATATGTATCATAAACCTAAACTAATTCCTAATTTAGATATGAATCAATCAAAATAATCACTTCCTAATTTACATACAATTTCCTAATTTAGATACAAATCAATCACATAAATAAACTAATCACTTCCTAATTTACACACATATGAATCACACAAATCAATAAACAAAAATTATCAATACAAAACTTCCACAACAATCTACTATATATACGCTAAGCTAAAACCTAACTAAACCACATGACACCCCCTAATCAAATCACATCATCATTTGCCATGTGTCATTCTCTCACTTTTTCACTTTTTTTAATAACTTTAATTACAAACTAAAAATCTACTATATATCTAATAAACCAAAACTCCTCTATGCCACATGGCATCCCCTATTAAGATCACCTCCTCCATATACCACATGACATCCTCCTATTCTTTCTGTCACATGACATTTTCTCAATTGTTTGCTTTTTTAATTCAATATAATAAATATATATAATATTCTCCTATTTCCTAAACTAAATATGTCAATCATAATAACGATCTTCAAAAATCCTTTTTTTTCAAAATTTAATATAATAATTATATATAAGAGTATTCTATTTTCAAAACTAAACATGTCAATCAAAAGCATATAGCTTATATATTATCATATTTCCATAATTAAAAATACTAAACATTAAAGGCAGAAGTCAAATTCTAAGCACCGCCAATAAGTAGTTTAATGAGGGATTATCAACTACATTTGGAAATATGCAATGGATAATATTTTAATTTAGTTACCATGAAAATATGTTTATGTATGCTAACATTCAGGAAAGATAAGACTAGGATCTGGAAGTTACACTCGCTAAAAGTAAACTTTATACAAAACAAAGGTGAAAATGTGCTATAAGTATAATGGTTTATGACCATGTCAATATATTTTATGAAACATATTATTGGTATGCATAATCTTTTTTTCTTAAGTCGATCAAAGTACGGAGTGTAATCCACTATATATCTACTAAATCAGAACCTTATGTGTCGTCACCACGTTTGATTTGTCTATGTGTCATCACTCATCTAACTATCATTCACTACATCATCCAACTATTAGAAAAATAAAATAAAAAAAGGATTATCAACTACAAGAGCTGCCAAAAGTTCCGAAAAGATATGATAAAAAATAAAAATTTATTTTTACGTGTATATAATAAGATAAGTTTTGATTATAGTAAGTAATCACAATCAATAAGATAATTTTTTATTAGAATCTCAATTTGTATCCGTAGGGAACCTTAACCAATTATCTTCCTAACTAATCTTGAACAAATAGAAAACTCTATTTTTCATATATCTTATGATGGTGTAATTAAATATATATCAACTAATCTTGCCATATCATCTTAGAACACTTATTGTTTTTACAAATCTTTTCTACAATTTTTCTACACATTGAAGCTACACAATATTTTTTTTTATTAACATAAATTTATCAATTTTGTTAAATCCAGTGTTTATGATGTAGTAGTCTACGATCAAGTCCACAAATTGCTTGAAACCGTAGAGATCCTTTTTCTTCTTTTCAAGTTATGAATATATCCTATCAAGAATATATAAAATATTATTGAAGAGATTCTCTCGAAGTCGATTAAGATAAATCCAGTGTTTATGTGTAGTAGTTTACTTACCAATTTTCATAATTAATGTATTTCGTAGAGTCTATTGAAAGTCATTTAAATCCATTTTTTACGAACTAAAAAGCATATAGTATGTTGTATTTATCAATTGCATTGTTTATATATGTATTATATTAGACTATGATATATATATATATATGTTCTTTCATAATGTATTTTTATCTTAAAACGACAACTCTATAAAATAAATAACCCACTCTAACCAAATTTCATATGGGCCTAATCTTCACAACGTATTTGTTAAATGTAATTTATCATTATTAAAAAAAATAACTACTTATTGGTTAATATAGTTGGATCATCTTCACAAGTTAGGATTTTGTTAACTTTACAACTTAAGTTTAGGTACAAAACTATCTGAATTGATTTGTGTTGCCAAACTTATTATCTGGGATGAATCTCTAATGATGAATAGATTCTGTTTTGAAGCATTAGACATGAATTTAAGAGATATTTTATGGGCTACAAATCCCCTTAGTTCATTACAACCTTTTGGAGGGAAAGTCGTAGTATTTGGTGAAGACTTTAGGCAAATCCTACCCGTTATCACAAAAGGAAGCAGGTAAGATATTGTTTTTGCCATCATTAATTCCTCTTATTTGTGGGAATATTGCAAAATTCTTAATTTGACAAGAATCATGAGGATTCAACAAGGTACATCTGATTATGATATCCAAGAAGCAAATGAATTTTCTAAATGGGTATTAAGCATCGAAGATGGTACTGTAGGTGATGACAATGATGGAGAAGCACAAATACAAATTCTTGATGAACTATTGGTGAAGGATTATGACTTAGATCTGATTCCAGCAATTGTTAAGTCTGTTTATCCCTCTCTTTTGGACAATCAGTTGTCTCCGAAATACTTTGAAGAACGAGCAATTCTTGCACCAACACATGAAGAGGTAGATAGAGTCAATGACTATATATTGTCTTTGTTACCAGGTAATGAGAAAGTCTATCTCAGTTCGGATAGCCTTTGCAAGACAAGTTTTATTGGAGACAATGATGCAAGTGTTTATACGTCTAACTACTTGAACAGTATTAGATGTTTTGGTGTCCCAAATCATGTATTGAAACCTAAGGTTAAGGTTTCTATTATGTTGTTTCAAAATATTGACCAGTCTTTAGGTTTATGCAATGGGACAAGATTGATAACCACGCAGCTCAACAGTCAAGTCATACAAGGAAGAATTATTTCAACAACAATATTGGACATACAGTTTTTATTCCTTGCATGCACATGTCACCATCAGACACTTCATACTCGTTCATATTTTAACGAAGACAATTTCCCTTGAGTGTCTGTTTTTCTATGACGATAAACAATAGCCAAGGCCAATCACTTGTAAATGTCGATTTGTATCTTCCACGCTCTGTTTTCACTCATGATCGATTTTATGTTGCATCCTCAAGAGTTACTAGCAAGAAAGGTTTGAAGATTTTGATATGCGACAAAAACAAAAACAAAAGACCTAATACTACAACCAATGTAGTATAAAAGGAAGTTTTTCATAATCTGTAGCAATTTTGAACATCTTACGAGATTTTATGTTTAGGGTTTCATTGTCATGTATTAGATGAACATTTTGATATGCTTTATCGTTTTAGTAGTATTGATGTTAGGGATGTGACTATCCCCGTTTCAAAACTACTTAGCCAATTTTTACTATTAATAAAGTTATAGAGAGTTCTGCCTCTCTTTCGATAATGTAGTTAGTTAATCTCTTTAATATTTGTATTCAATTAGTCCTTTTTATATTAGCATTCATCTACTTCTATAACAGTCACTACCTACATATGTCTATCAATTAAATATATAATTCTTATATACTATTTTTTAAAATGTATGAAAAAATAAACAAATCACGTGCAAGGCACGGGTACTACACTAGTATAATTATACTCGATGAGATAATTTGGGATATTAATAATCTCTTCCATTTGATATAATTTGAATGGATACTCTCCAATTAAGAAAATTATTACAATGTATTACTCCTCTTTCATGCCTACTGCATCCTCGTACCTCCTCAATTATATTGTCGTCATAAACAATCTGTACGGGAAGAGCTAGAAGTTCACTCTCAAATCTGATTTTGGGGTCGCTTTGTCGATCTTGAATCGGGTGTGCTCAAATTCTAAGTTCTTGCTGTTATCTGACACATTCTCTCCCAGTATCACTGCCTAGTCGTGCAATCAAGTATGCCCTAATTCAAGCATGGGTTTGTAGTAAACAAATACAAAACGAATTCACCCTCATGCAACGTCAAATTATAACCATAAGTATAATAACCTATAATCTTTTTTTATATCATTCACAAAGGCATTTAGGATTTTTTTTGCCAATCAACCCTCCTTTGTTATTTTATTTTATTAGAGTTTGCGGTCTCCCATCATATGATATGGGAAACCACTATTTGTTTCTTGTTTAGTGTTTATTATGCTTGATCTTTAACGGCCCTTGTCTTCAACTTTTAGGGTTAATGGGGTTTTTAGGATGGAATTGATGATATTGAAGGAGGTTTCATTGATTTTAATTGATGTTTAGGGATTGTTGTGTTCGATTTGTTGATAACTCACACAAACCATGACTACGAAGGATGTCGGCAAATTGATTCGAGTGCCTTCTGATGGTCCCATAACCCGATCAAGATCCATGAAGATCAAGGAAGTGACATGTGCACTACTATCGAGGCTCCCGACAATCATAGACGACCCCGGAGCAAAGACTTATCACATTGCTCGTCCACGAACCGTGCATAGCATTCTGAAGGTTCCTGAGCAAAGTGCATGACCATTCTTGAAGGTTCTTGTGTAGCATTGACAAGACTCTTGCGGCCCACATCTATGAGCCTCATCTTCCACCGTTGGAGGATCCTTACCAAGAGGAGCATTCCCTAGACAACTTACCTTATGCTCCAGCTTGCCACCCCATGCGTCAACTTAACCAAGGTATAAATGCTAGTCGTGATATTGAAGTTAAGATTGACAATTTTGCAGGGGAAAATGATATGGATAAGTATTTGGAATGGGAGCAAGCAATTGAGTATGTGCTTGACCATTGTGCTTATGAGGAGCACGAACGAGTGGAGGTTGTGACGATACACCTCCAAGGTATTGCTCTCTCATGGTGGTTTCAACTGTGTTTCGAGCGTCACCACCAAGGATTGAGGCCCATTGAGACTTGGCCTCAAATGAAGTTTGTTATGCGCAATAAGTATGTCGCGGATGAGCACTTTGATCACTTGTAAGAACGAGTTCATCTTTGCAAGCAATGAAACCGACCCCCTATTGAGTTCTTTAATGAACTTGAGGACTTGATGCACAAGGCTGGAATCCACACATCACCCCTCTCCATGAGACAACGCTTCTTAGCTTATTTGAATAGGCCTATTCATGATGTTTTAGAGCTTTGAAGGATCAAGGACCTCAACAAGATGGTCCATACATCCACATTAGCCTTCAACCATCAACAACACAACAAGGAGAAGTCTTGGCTTCGAATGGTCAAAAGAGGTACACTTCTAACTCTACTTCCAATTCTTCCACTCCCAACTCTTCATTGCAGCAAAAGGGAGTCTCCAACTCACCTAAGATGAGCTTTACTACACCTAAGAGAGGAGATAGGGATGGTTCACAATCCCGTGATAGAGCTCGTGACACCATTTGTTTCAAGTTTCAAGGCTGAGGGAACATAGCCAAGGATTGTCCCAATCAGAAGCAAATGCTCTTGACACTTAATGGAGGCTACACCGGAGGGTGAAGATGATAACATACCGGACTTGGTTAAAATTGATGAGGCCGAAGAGGAGGCATAGAAGAATGCCCCAGTGACTCAGTCACCATCCTCCGATTTGTTCCTAGTTACAAGGTGTATCCTACACGTCCATGAGGTTCCTTCAAGGGACCAAAGAGATAACCTAGTTCATACACGTTGTGGAGTGAAGGACATCACCATTGGTGTCATTATAGATGGAGGTAGTTTCTGCAATATTATCAACCAATGGGCGGTTCATTACCTCCAATTGAAGACAACGCCACATCCACAACCATACTCTCTACAATGGATTTCGGATGGCCAAGGAGGGAACATGGTCATGAGGCAGTGTTTGGTTCATTTTAGCATTGGGCCCTATGAAGATAAGGTCATTTGTGATATGGTTCTAATGGATTGTACTCACCTTCTCTTTGGTAGACCTTGGCAATTCGATACAAGGATGATCCATGATGGATTCTTGAACCGTTATAGCTTCATGCACAATGGGAAAAATGTAACACTTGCTCCTTTATCTCCTCAAGAAATCATGCAGGACCAAGTGGCTAGGAAACAAGCCAAAGTCGTGCAAGATACCAAGGAGCGAGCCCTAGTCGAGAAGGAGGCCAAGCATGCAGTCGTGCCTGGTGAGACCCATTCGACGGCCTCCTCGGGCAAGCCACACCACAACGCCAAGGTTGGTGCAAAAAGCCCCAAACACATGCACAATGGCCCTAGAAAAGACCCTGACTCAACCAAGAAGGGTCCCATAGAAGGAAAGTGTGCTAAGAGTCTCTTCTGAGTAGACATCGGGATGTGTCTCAACTCTCAAGCCTTTAAAGGAGGTAATTTATGTCTTATCCTCTTATATAAGGATTGTTTTGTTGTTAATTATGATATATCTCACTTGTCTTCTAGTGTTTAGAGTCTTCTGCAAAGATTCACATATATTATGTCAGATAAATTACCGTAGGGCCTTCCACCAATCAGAGACATTGAGCAACAGATTGATGATAACACATATTTTATACATATTTTACGAGTTTAGTTGCATATTAAATTAGGTCATATTCATGTATATTTTATATTTTATAATTTTTTTTTTGCATTATTTTTGTATACAGAGGAGTCTACACTCGTATTTTTATGGTTTCAGGTATTTAAGGTCCATTTTGAAAATGATACGCTCGAATTTGCAAATGTCCGAGTGTCAACTAAAAGAATTCCTTCGGTGGGCCCTTGTTTCGTTGCTGTACGTGAAAGAAATTTACCTTGGGCCCGTATGAGAACTCGGCGTGGAATTGGGCCCGTATGAGAAGCCTGCTTGAATTCAATGTGGAGGGGGAGATTGTTACGTAATTTTTTTTGGTGGGGAATATATTAACGTAGCTTTAGGTTTATGTTTGGGATTTTTAGTTTTAGTTTGCTTCTGAGTTTTACACATCAGCCGTACAGGGTTGAATTTCAAGAAGGGATTTTGGCACTTTAGCACTTTAAAGATTAGGGTATTATTGTTCTAGCCTTTGTCAACTTGAATTATTTTATATCGAGATTAAGTTTTCTTATATCCCGTATTTATTAAATAATTCATATATGGTGTTGGCTAGTTTAAATCTATCGAATATGTCTTCAATTATGTTTGGCTAAATTCCTAGTTCTAAGGTTGGGGCGATCCCGACGATGTGTATGTAATTATAATTTTTTATTTGCTTGAATTGAAATAATATTTGATTCATTCCTAGATGTTTTATGTCCATATTAGCCTATGTGAAATGGATCCTATTAGGGTTTGAGACTGAAAAGTGATAACTTTAATAGGTAGTCAGATAGGGTTTGAGTAGGGCTGTACAGATTCGGACCGGACCGGGGGAATTCCGGTCCCCGGTCCACATATTTTTAAAATTCCGGTCCGGTCCGGTCCAAACCCGGCCGATTTTCGGTCCGGACCAGATGGACCGGTTTTCTATTATTTTTAATTTAATTTTATATATTAATATCTCATAACACTATTAAAAATTAGTTTCTATTATAAATATAAATAAATAATAAAATATATTGTCTAATATTATACACAATAGTTATAAAAATAGGAAAAATAATTAAATTTTCATTTATATATAACTAAAAAAAAATGTTTACCGGACCGAATCGTACCGGTCCGGTCTCTGGTCCAAGGATTATAAAAATTCTGGTCCGGTCTCCGGTCCAAGGATTATAAAAATTCTGGTCCGGTCTTGACCAGATGCACAACCCTAGGTTTGAGACTGAAAGGTAATAACTTCTATTGGAATCCTAGGAATTGAACCTGAGTGCTAATTGTGCGACATCAACTTAATTACTCTTGAGGATTAATAGGTTATCATAGATGTTCTAGGTTTGAGTTGGATTAGCATAGCGCGACAACGAATGTTATTTCAGTTTATCCCTAGACTCTAAGTGCGTTAAAGGATTTGGATGAGATTAGCTCTGAGCAACAGCGATTGTTAGTTTAGTCCAGGCACGTTTACTATCGTCTGAAAGGAGTTAGTAGATTACCTTAGATAGCCTACCTTCAAATAATTTGGACTAGATCCAGGTGAAGGGTGATTTTATTTACAGAGGCATTGTTGCGGTGATCCGTAACCTTAGACACATTTATCACACTGATTTCTATATCTTTTTATTTGCTTTATTAGTTATTAGTTTAGTTACAAATTCAATCAATTCCTTATCTATCCGGCCTAGTTCACTGGTAGTATTTCAATTAATATTACATTGGTCTCTGTGGAATCGACACTTGACTACTACAACTGATCCCGTATACTTACAGGTAGGTTTTAGCCACATCAATTGACTTTGTCCTGGGTGCCTCATTACCTAACCGAGATGCATACAGATCTTCCCTAGAGGAGAACAAGGAGCTGTAGAGACAAGTCCATGAATTGATGGACATTGGCTATGTACGTGAGAGTCTCAACCCCTACGCAGTTCCGGTGATTTTGGTGCCAAAGAAGGATGGATCCTAGCGTATGTGCATTGATTGTTGCGCCATTAACCAGATTGTAGTAAAGTATCATCACCATATCCCTCGTCTTAATAATATGCTTGATGAATTGCATGGTGCTACTTTTTTTCAAAGATAGATCTTAAAAAAGGTTACCATCAATTTAGGATGAAAGCGGGAGATGAGTGGAAAACAGCCTTCAAGACTAAGTATGACCTTTATGAGTGGTTAGTTATGCCTTTTGGACTTACTAATGCCCCTAGTACTTTCATGAGACTAATGAAAAATGTCCTTAGAGCCTTATTAGGAAAGTTTATTGTTGTCTATTTTGATATTCTTATTTAAATCTAATCCTTGAATGAGCATGTTGAACATCTTAGGGTTGTCTTAGAGTGTCTTAGACTAGAGAGACTTTATGCTAACCTTAAGAAATGTACTTTTTTCTCTTCTTCTAATGTTTTTATTGGAGTTTTTGTCTCTAAGGATGGATTAAAGGTAGATAATGAGAAGGTGAAGGCGATAGTGGAGTGGCCACATGCCACTACCGCTGCCATGGTGCACTCATTCCTTGGTCTCGTCGAATTATATAGGCGCTTTGTCCGTAATTTTAGTGTCATTGTTGGACCACCACACGACTTTACCAAGAAGAATGCTCCTTTTGTGTGGAATGAGAAGCACCAATCGACCTTTGACACTTTGAAGGATCGACTTTGACATGCCTTGATTCTACAATTACCTGACTTTGGTAAAACGTTTGAAGTGGAGTGTGATGCCTCCATCATTGGCAACAAAGGCGTGCTCTTACAAGATAGGAATCCCATAGCATACTTCAACAAGAAACTCATTGAAGCAGAGTTGAACTACCCCACCTATGACAAGAAGCTCTATGATTTGATTTGGGTGTTCAAGACTTGGCAACACTACCTATGTTCCAAGGAGTTTGTGATACACACTGACCATGAGGCCGTGAAGTACCTTAATGGTCAGGCAAAGCTCAACCAAAGGCATGCTACATGGGTCGAGTTTATGGCGAATGGAGACGTTTTCCTACGTAGTGAAGTACAAAAAAGGGAAAGAAAATGTGGTCGCGGATGCCCTATCATGCAGGTATACTCTTCTTACTCAATGTAATGCTAAGATACTTGGTTTTGCTTTGATTAAAGATCTTTATGTGTTGGATGATTTCTTTATAGATATCTATAATCAATGCTTAGCTAAGGGAGAATACAACACTTATTTTATAGATGATGGTTTTTTATTTAAGGCTGGCAAATTGTGCATCCCATCTTCATCTATACGTAGGTTGTGACTATGGAATCTCATGAGAGTACATGACATAGAGGTGTCGAAAAGACTTTGCATGTTCTTAAAGAACACTTCTATTGGCCTAATATGACTAACTTTGTGCTGAAATTTTGCAATAGTTGTGTTAAATGTGCTAAAGCTAAGTCTAGACTCAACCCTCATGGCTTGCACACACGCTTACCCATTCCTATGACCCCTTGGGAGGACATTAGTATGGACTTTATTGTAAGGTTACCTAAGACTAAAAGGGGGAGAGATTCCATTTTTGTAGTGGTAGATAGGTTCTCTAAGATGGCTCATTTCATAGCATGCAATAAGACTGATGATGCATTACATGTAGTTGACTTGTTCTTTATGGAAATTGTTAGATTGCATGGCATACTTTGCACTATAATTTTTTATCGTAATGCAATGTTTCTAAGCTATTTATGGAAAACCATGTGGTCTAAATTAGGGATGAAGTTACTATTTTCTACTTCTTGTCACCCCCAAACAGATGGTCAAACTGAGGTAACTAATAGAACATTAGATTTATTATTGCGTACTATGCTTAAGTCTAACCTCAAATGTTGGGAAGATTGCTTGCCGTTTGTGAAATTTTCTTATAACATGTCCACTTATAGCGCTACCAAGATGACACCATTCGAAGTGATGTGTGGCTGCAATCCCCACACCCCATGGACTTGACACCTCTTCCTATAAAGGAAACGAAGAGCTTTGATGCCAAGGCGCGGGCTGAGTTCGTGAAGAAGCTCCATGAGCGTACTCGCTTACAGCTAGAAAGGCAAGCACACCAGTACAAGGCCCAAGCTGACAAGGGTCACAAGAAGATTATCTTTGAAGAAGGAGATTTGGTGTGGCTTCACTTGAGTAAGGAGAGGCTTCCTACTAAGAGAAAATCCAAGCTAGATGCTAGCGGGGATGGTCCCTTTTGTATGGTTAAGAGGATTGGCAACAAAGCTTACCGCTTAGATCTCTCTGGCGAGTATGGTGTGCATCCCACCTTCAACTTGGCTGACTTAACCCCATACGTTTCTAATGACTATGAGGGCGACAAATCGAGGATGATTTGAAGCCAAGTGAGGGAGAATGATGACTCACACCCAGCCATAACTACGAAGGATGTCGACGAATTGATTCGAGTGCCTTCTGATGGTCTTATAACCCGATCAAAAGCCATGAAGATCAAGGAAGCGACATATGCATTATTATCGAGGCTCCTAGCAACCATAGACGAGCCCTTGGAGCCAAGACTTGTCACATTGCTTGTTCATGAGGAGTGTACGGACCATGCATCGCAACACATGGACCGTGCATAGCATTCTGGAGGTTCCTGGGCAAAGTGCATGAACCATTCCCCAATCTAAGGACCCTATGTGCACGGACTGTGCACATGCTTCTGTAAAGAAGCACTTCGTGCAGTGCACGGACCATGCACCCCATGTGCACAGACCGTGCACTAGCTTATGTTTTTAGTTGTACTTTGTGCATTTCGCATTGCACGGCTCGTGCACTAACGATGTTATTTTCGAACTATTTTATTGGTTTATTTGTTAATGATCCATTAGGGTTTTTTGTGAGTTTGTTTTTAGCAGCCTCTTTCAAACTTTAGTTTTCTTATTTAAGAACTTCATTTTCATTCAATAAAAGCTAGATTTGAACTTAAGGAATAACTTGGATAAGTTATTCTGGAGTCTTTCAAGTCCCAAACATTCTTGTGTATGTATTTCCTTTGTGAGTTTAGTGTTCCTAAGCATTCATTGAGTCGAGAAATTCTAGATCTGGTTCGTTTTGTTCTTGACCTTATTGAAGGTAGATCGAGATCGAGTTGTCTTTGTGGTGAACTAAAGCTACAATTAGGGAGATCAAGGGAACATGATAAAGACGGGACCTAAGCGATGTTGGAAGAGACTTTTTTCACATCAGTTTATGTTTAGGTTTTGTCGATGTCGGGCCGATATGAGAAGAAAGAAAAGGATGTTCGACGGAGATGACAAGAAAGGTGGTGATACCGAACACGACCAGACAACATTAAGTATATTACCATTTTTAGGTGTTATTAAAGATTTGGAGAAATGTTGATTCAAAGTTTCTAGGTTACGGTCTTAGGATTCATGATAATTATATTACAGATACATAACATTGTTGGTGATATTCATGATATTGGTTGATGATATTCATGTAATTTGGTAATGATATTTGTATCATTAAGTGATGTTATTCATACAAAGTCTTGGTATTCATGAACAATTTAGAGGTGTGTATTCTCAAGAATTTTGATATTCACTATCATGAATTGGAGTATTCGTATTAGTATATATTTATTTACCAAACATAAGTGACATGTATTCACAACTGGGTATGATCATATTCATAATAATTAATAAAAGAGATTTTCCCACCTGCAGGACGATATTCTTAATGAAAGCAAGCGTATTCATTTCATATATAATGAATTACAAACACCAAAAATTATAGTAAATGAACATAGATATTCACACCAACATATGACGATATTCTAAATTAATAACAAACGTATTCATTTTATGTACACTAAATTATAAAAACCGAAAACTAGTAGTATGAAAGTAGACGATTATTATGGTCGTTGATGATGGACGAGTTGATATCAGTTTGGATTTGATTTTCTCTCTCATATGATTATTTCCTATTTTTATTTTTTAAAACAATCACCTCCTTGTTTTTTGCTAGCTAACTGCTTACCCTCTAATATAATACAATGGTCTACTGTTCATACATTTATATTTCAACATCAGATTTGTCAATTCATTTTCCATCATCCGACGATCCATGTTTATCCATCCGTTTTACCACAATCGTCGTTCTACATGAACCCGCCTCAACATATATACATATATGTGTGAAATGAATCGGGTGATAATAATAGTTTTTCAGTTCTTTTCTATATAATGATTCTCATTCGAACCGGCCTATATATACACTTACCTTGTTGTACCTTCTTTTTTATAGGATGGGAGAAAGTAAATTGTACATAGTTGTCTCATGAATGAATGATTGACTTCACATGAATATATTTAATCCATAATAAGAACAAAGATAGAGAGAGGTTTTTCACCTGTGCACATGTATACATATAATCTCCACGGCATTTAGAAAACTCGATCGGACAAATAGATTTGGCTAGACAATATCGAGCTATCTAGCTACAGCGTGAAGTTGTACGTGGATATTGATCATCGACGTCGATGGAATAATACGTACGTAGTCATGTATTCACTGATGCAGCATCATCAAGATTCTCAATAAGAATTGGGGATTAGGGTAAATCTATCTCTTGTGAATCTTGATGAAGCTGCATCTGTAGACACTGACTTATTACCTCATCATCTCAATTCTCAATGATATGATCAGTGTGGCGCATGCATATCATTAAGGCCCCACGCAATCAATGAGTTTGATCTTGGGTATGTGATAGGGAAGAGAAAAGCGAGATCTTTTGTTCTATATATATTAAGATGGATTGAGACACTAGTGCGAGGATGGTGATCAACTTGGTTAAATTACATAGTGAATGAAGGATTCAAGAAAGGAACAAAATAAACCATTAGAAGAATTAGGTTTTCTTTAAGCCAAAAAAAGCTTAAAATAAATTAGCTATATGGAGAAATTGGTATTGAGAGGTTTTTTTTTTAAAGCGCCACGATGTACTCGTTTCGAACGTAGAGCGACCTGGTTGAATTGGGTCAGCTAAAGACAAGACGAGAAAAAATAAATTAGCTATATATGAAAGGGACCTATGTGAAAATCTAATGGTAGAAAGGAGACTAAAGAGCTTTGAGGGATGGGATTGATGTAGCAATAAGCATACCACAAGTCTATTATATATAGGGTTGGAGCTAGTTATAACTCAAACAAACAAGAGGAATATACTTGAAATGTATTTTGAATAACAAAGTGTAAAAAAGTCGAGTGCACTTTTTTTTTTCTGGTGCAATAGAAGTGCCACATGACTTTATAAAGTGGTATATGAGATTCAATGTAAAATAATTATTAAAAAGAAATTTTGCTTGTTTGATAATATATGATTTTTTTATTTACTTCACCGCTAATCAGTTGTTAATTGTTATTATAAATATTTTTCTAAAAATAATTATGATTTATCAACTACTCATCTCATTTCTAGCCAGTAAATAAATAAATTTGTATAAAAAATCAAGGGAAAAGATAAGGTGATGATGGGGGCTTAGGAGAGGAGTGAGAACGCTCCAAGACCATCGGATCAAGAAATAAAGTGCGCAGATCAGCCAAGGAAAAAATTCGGATATAATTCGGCACGGCCAAAGTTTTCGCAAAAAAAACACGTCCCGTGTCACCCGTGTGCACATACGTTGTTTCGCATGCACACACACATTGTTTTCATGTGCACACACAGGTCATTTCCGTATGCACACGTAGGTTAATTATTTTTGTTGGTTTTCATACGTATGCACACATGTTATTTTGTACGTGGTTTGGGTCATTTTCGCATGCACACATATGTTATTTTTGTGTGCACACGTGCACACCTACGTTGTTTCACATGCACACATAACACGTAATGCATTTCATATGCACAAACATGTCATTTTCACATGTATACGGTAGTATACTTTGCATACACACGATAGTATATTTCGCATGCACACAGTCGTGTTTTCGTGTGCACACATTTTGTTCATTCCATATGAACGCACGCGTTTTATGTATGCACACAAAAATGAATTTCACGTGCACGTCGTAGTGTATTTGGCATGCACACAATAATGTATTTGACATGCACACAAATTTGTACTTCACGTGCACGCGAATCCGTCTTTTTCGCGAATAATTCGGCCGTGCCGAATCTTTTCCGAATTTTAAAAAGTGATATGGGCGCTCGGTTTGTTTTCCATCCGACGACTCTCATGCGTCCTCATTTCGCTCCTCCCTTCCCATCCTCACCGAATCTCAACCCAAAAATCAATATATGCAATTTTCAATAACAAGCATTATAACTCACCTATTATCTAAAATTTTAAAATAACAATATTTCCTAATAAAATATAAAAGCTAAAATGAATATTTTTTTGCACGGAGGGAGTAAAAGTCTTGAGTTTGACTTACGATGATGACCACCTTTAAATCCTATAAGAGAGTTTTCTTCGGTCCATAAGATGCACTAACTAAAAGTCGTTACAATCAGGAATGGGAAGTCGAACTCGTGATCAAGGATGTCACATTACAAGCTAAGCTGAATTTTTTTTTGATATTAAGTAATTAAAAAAACATTTTTTGTGTCTTTCAAAATAATATCACAAAAATTGTAATACAAATTTGGAGGAAACATTTCTTCTTTTACCCTCTAAACCAACCTCAAAAGTAGATATTCACAGAGGGAGTAGTTTATTTGTAGGTTTTTTTAAATGTGTGTCCATAGGTATACAATAAAAATTTCATATTCAACAATAATATGTTTTAGCCACTAGTTTAACCATTTTTCCTATGGATTTACACCCTTTCCATTTTGAAAAATAGTTTGAAAATAATTTTCAAATTTAAACTCTTAACATGTGCCCATGAACATACACTAAAAAATCGTTGTTCATATTGTTGGAACCATGATGTTCCCTCTGGTTTTGATGATGATAAACACCATTGGGTTTTATGGTTTACATTGTTTCTATGAGTTTCAGGGATTGTGAACGATTTAGGGAACAATGGAAAGCATGTGAAAGAGGAGAAAGCAGATGATTGCTAAGGAACGTGGTGAAAACATGGAACAGTTACGCGAAAGCAAAATTGAAGAATGAAGCGCGCGTATAGTTCATACAAGGAAACTTTTATACTTGGAAACAACATATAAGGAACAATGAAAAACTCAGGAATTGTCAGCTGTTACCAGTGAAGAACGCTACTTATGGAAACCTTGTTTTGAAGATCTACTCGAAGAGAGAAGAGTTAAATAGCGTGTCTTAGGAAAGTTTTTATATGGAAACTATGAGATTACAAGCTGAATTGTTTAGTTGGAAAGAAAATCTTTCACCGTTATCTTATATAGCGGAGTTGCTAACTATTTGGTAATTTTGTAAGAGATCTTTGGTACCACTATATATATATGAGGATACCTTAGGAAAATGTAATCTCAACTATCACATTGAAGACTACAAGGAGCTTATTGCAAAGTTGAGATCTGGCATCCAAGACAAGGTACGGGTATGTACTTGATTGCTTAGGGTTTTCTTTATGTTCTTGTATTGTTGTGAGTTGATTACACTCAAGGTCTAGAAACCTAGGAACTGTGTGTGAATATGTGGAGAGAAGACTTGTAAGATTGTACAACTTATTAATAATACAAGTACACGTGTTTGAAATCCTCCTAGGGTAATACCTAGAGGTAGATGTTTTCTCTTTTCAACTAGTTGGTTGATATAATTTTCTCTCTAAAGAACTGTCTTGTTGTTACTACTGAATCTCTGTTATTTCCGCTGCCCAGGAAACAGTTTTATTTTTTTCTGTCTAACACACTACGATTCAACACATATATAGGAAGGGGTAAAAACTAAAAGGAGAAAAAAAAAGTCAATAAAATGAGATTGCGATCTTAGAAATTCTTGTTCTTGTGCAACACTTGTGAAAGAATGAGATTCTGGATATGATGATGTTTAATCATCATAATCATTATGATAATTACGTGTGTTAAGTGCTAGCTTTATTCTCCAGATTCCAGATTGTGGGGAGTCCACTTTAGCCCCTTTTTTTGTCTACGTCATACAAATGGGCCTAAGAAAAATGTTCAAATGCCATGCGTCGCAAGCCCAATAAAGCCCATTTCATTTTTCTTCCTCCCAAACTGGACGTTTTGACCTCTGTATTTCAACTTTTTGGGTTCATAGATGAAGTTCTCGTAATGGCCGGGTTTACATTGTGGGCCTTTGTGGCCAATTAAGCCGCTGTTGTACGTACCAACTAATTAATTATAATTTAGAAAACTATATAAACAAGTTTAAGTATCTCAAAATCAATCGTGTCAAACGAGTACTTGTTAATGTAAGAGAAAGCATTTGTAACTAAGGCTATGTACGGCGCAAGTTTGTAAAGGTTTACATTCAGTGGTGGATCCAGGAATTTTCGAGAGGTAGAGGGAGATTACTCAAACAAATTCGAGGATTATAATAATTGATTCACTAACTCGGATTTGGTAATACTATAAACACTCACATATTCGAGCTTTTTTAGGGCTCAATGAGACGACATCAATATTGCTTTCAATATTTGAATTTTCATAATTTTTTTATGAAGACCTAATAGTTAAACTCATTGTCTATTACTGAATAAGAAATTTGTCTATACTCCTACACGAGAATAACTCAATTCAACCAAAACCAATTTAAACAATAATCCTAACTCCTAAATAAAATAAAATTTAATTCAACAAATTGGCCTAGACTAAAAAATCAATTCGTTCACGTATAATCACACTCCCTAATACCAATATGGAATATCCTACTAAAGTAATTCATTTAAATCACATTGCATGTCAAACAAGCAACTTAAAAAGAGTAATTAAATGATTTCAAAAAAAAAGAGTAATTAAATTATTTTTAACGAAAAGTGAAAATATGACTCATATATGGGTTGTTATGTATAGTTGTAGTCCATGGGCCTCTCTATATTTTGGGCCCAAAGGTCAATATGAAATAGCTGGACAAAAAAAAAGGATATTAGGCCCTATATTCATAGCCTTCTTCTTCCTCGGTCAAGCACGCAGGGGCTGAAACTCGCCGCCCACCGGCTATCTCGGATGCAGCGCCTCGCTGATTACTGTAGGTGTTGTCTGTTTCTTAAACCCTTCTCTGTAACGTTCCCTCGGAAGTCATTGAAGCTGCTGACGAGGAACTGAACACTCCGAGATGATGAATCTGCAAAACGGTTGAATTGCTCTCTGCAGATCTGGTTTCCCTTTCGTGGATGTTGATGTAGATGACTCCACATCCATAGATCAATCATAGGCAATAACAACTTGATATAGGTTTGAATCGCATGAAAGCTTTCCGAAATCAATATTTTGCCCCCACAATAGCCTTAGGAAATCCACGAAAATTGAAGTGAGATAAGACAAATCAACCCAAATCCAATCTAGGCTATCAGAAAGGAATTGAACTTTAGAGTGCATGTAATGAGGATGTATGACTTTGGATAGATTCGATCTAATGAGAGATCACATCGTCTCTTGATGTCTCTCGATCGTCTCTCTAATCTCTGACACACTATCATCCCGAAAAGCCTTTATATAGGCAGTAGGAGCCTTCTATAAATGAATTATAGAACTTTGGGGAAGTTTTCGACAGTTACTGGGCGGTTACCAAGCGGTTACAACCGCTCCTATGACAGTTACCATCTCAGGTAACTGTCCCCGGCGGTTACCGACGGTTTACAAGGGAGTTACATAAGTCATGGTGGTTATAAGAGAGATCATAACTGCAGTTGCACAGCAGTAACAAGCACGTTCTCAGCACGTTCTCAATTTAACAACGTGGCTCACGTGCTCAGATCAATCAGACATCTGTACAGTTCCCTGTACTGTTTCCTCAAAGGGAACAAATCAGCAAAGTTCCCTCCAAGGGTACTTGCTCTTCACATGTAACAAATCCTTATTGTTTCCCTCTAGAACTCTAGTCCGCTTACACACGTGTATACTCCACACCCTCAAACATGTGTTATAACGAAATGAGTTCCCATAGTGTTGTATGAATCCCGATCACACTAAATGACATTGTTCCCTTAGAGGGAACAATCTCATGATGACACTAAAATCACCAACAATTACTACCGGCGGTTCTCTGGGGAAATCGGAAGCGGCCGCCCTATCATGACCCCCCCTAGATCCGCCACTATTTGCATTACTCATAACTAGACCTGAGCAAATTCGGATCTAGGCCGCGCTTTGACGAAAAGTCAAGCCCAGATATCCGAGCTGGCGAGCTGGATCCGGACCGAGTAAAGAAAACGGGTTGGAGAGGTGTCCAGATTCGCGAGTCCCATATAGCATGTAAGACATAAAAACTATAAAAAGACCACACACTTCGTCCAACAAAATGCACAATACCAATAAATAATTATTAAATAACATTATAGTTTCTTATTTACCCTAGTTAAATGACGTAAGAAATCATGTTGTTAACATAATAGTGGACACAAACCATAGACATTCATAACAAATTTGTCTAAAAAAATAACAAAACATAAACGAGCATGTCAAAATAACACAACATGAAGGCGAAGAGGAACAAAATGTTTTAATTAGATTTAGGATAAGTCTATTTATATTTTCATATAAAATTATATTTGATATATAAATATACATATTTATTTATATTTAAAAATTAATTCGGGCTTCCGGACTAAATGGACTATTATGAGTGTTTGTGTTCCGCCGTATAAATGGACAGACAGGACTAAATAGGCTAAATATAGTGACCATATTCGCTCGTATACGGACGAGCTAGGCAGGCATATATACGGACTGACCCGCATTTACTCAAACCTACTCATAACCTACTCCATAAGTGTTCGGTAGAACAAGTTTTCTTATAAATTGGGGCTTAATGGGTTTGCGAGTAAGTTTGAAACTTTAGCATATATCTAGCATGTGTCATCGTGCCTTGCACGGGTATGACCATATATTTTAAAAATAAATTTAAATTTGTTTATAGTATGTAAAATATAAAAGAGAATTATATAGGAAAATTAACATAATATATCGGAAAGATAATTTCTTGATTTGAGTAATTTAAAGGGTGTATTGTATGATGAAAATTGAAGGTAGATGTGTGAATTTATATTAATAGAAGAAAATATAAATTAGAAATTTTATATAATTATTAAAAATAAAACTGCATATTGTAATATATATAATGGAGTTTACGGACAATCTATTCACCCTTATTAAATCATGAACAATAATTAAGTATGATAATAATGTTTTTGGTAAGTGCATAATTATATGTATGTTGGTAGATGAACCGTATAATGTTAACTATTTACGGACCATCTATCTATATACATATCTTTATAATGGAGTTTACGAACCATTAATGTACATATTATATTATAGACACTAATTAAGTATGATAATAATGTTTTTGGTAAGCGCATAATTATCATATACAATGGGAAATATTTTGGGATGGTAATTTAGAAATTTTGTATAAATAAAATATAAAATAAATTATAAAGAGAATAAGGCTGAATAGGTAAATGTACATAATTATTTGATGACGTGACATACTTAGATAAACAATACGTAAGAGAGATAATTACGATTTTAGTAGTAATAGATAGATAGAGGTAGAAGGTTTATGCATGTCGTAACTGCCGTTGGAGGTTTGAAACTGATAAACAGAATTCTTGAAGTAGGAAGATTTATGCATACACCTTAGGAGGATTGAGAAGTATAGTCCTTAATATTTATGTAAATATATTTTATTTAATGCCCTTTATGTTAATTTTAATATTTATCCAAACACGTATGCTATACCAATCTAAAAACCTCCCCAAAACCTCGTAACTAATGAAACTTGTTAGTTTTGCCGAGTAGAGTCTATATACTCATATGTCCGATCACCTTATTAGCTAATCTATTTGCCGTGCAATCATACATGCAATAAAATTCCGTTTGCTAATCTTATGCAAATGCAAATATGTCAATACATTGGCAGATCTAGGATTGTACGGAAAGAATGGCGAAAATATTTAATAAAATTTGAGGCTAGGTTTTATAGTTTGTTGGAGGGACGTATTAGCAAGCATAAATGTGGAGTCATTGGTGGACCAACAAATGGATTGGGGATGTCTGAGTGGCATGTTTGCTAATGGAGTCGAAGAGCTAAATTTCTTATCTCGCTAAAAAAAAAGGACATGATGTGTCAATGATTCCTAGAGAGAATTATGTATTAGCTCCTAATAAAAAAAAATAGAAGTTGACACTTATTTATAATTGTACGTACAATATTATAGTTTGTTTATTAGAAAGTGATAATTATAATAACAATATGTTTAAGATTGATCATGTCATTATTTTTATTATAGTTTACTAATTAAGTATAACAATAAATATATAATAAGTTAATAAAATATAAAGTAATTTGTAAAATAAATTCAGATATTTTATATGATTACTCCAAATTCTGGATCTGACAATTAAAACTATTTATAAATTTCTAATTATCCTTTATTTAGATGTCTTACATTAATCAACATTAATTATCTTGTAAATAAAAACTTTAGTTACTGTAACGAACTTATTCATAGAGGGGAGAAAATGAGCTGGGCCCACGCACTTTAGAAATAAATAAAGGAAGGATTGCGCTGAGAAGGGATCGAACCCGAGCTTAACGAATTGAAATGATCTAAATGGGGTGTCAATCGGACGATTTGGGTCGGATCATTTTGGATTCGGGTCAGTTCGGATTCGGACCAATGTCTGATATTATAACAAGTCGGACCATATCGGGTCGCGTCGGATCAGATATTCTGTTTATCAATCGGGTGAGATCGGATATTCGGGTCAATTTCGGTCGGGTTAATTTGGATTTCGATCAAACTTAGGGTTGTCAATCGGGCAAATCGGATTGGTTTCGGGTCGGGTCATTTTGGTTTCAGATTAATTCGGATATGGGCTAATGATATATTCACATGTATTTTGACAACTCAATCCAATTCGGGTCGGTCGGGTCAATTGTTCATTTAATCGGGAGAAGTCGGATATTTGGGTCGTTTTCGATGGGTTATTTTGGATTATGACCGAACTAGATTTTGTGTAAATCATATTTTGGTTGAGTCGGATTTCACATAAATATGAGTTGAATGAATAAGATTTCGTTTAAGTACGATCTCAAAAGAATCGAATTGTGGTTGAAATGTATTTCGATGAAACCGGTTTTCGATTGAAGGCAAACATAATCACAATAAATATATATATTCACTATAAAATCTCCTATCATTCGAGTTCTATATTTAAGATTTGGTTTTGATAAGGATGATTCTTACGGTAAATAGTGAGGATAAACCTAGACCTTTGAGTTTATGATCTAACATAAGGAAAGTTTATGATCTAACAATAAGGAAAGTTTAGGATCAGGTGGCATTGGTTTTTTTTTCTGTGATTTCGGGCTATCGAGTTTGGGTTTTCATGTGATTTCAAATCAGTCAACTTTGGATTTTTGGGTGATTTCGGATCGGGCAACTTCAGGTTTTCAGGTGATTTCGAATCGGGCAACTTCAAGTTTTCAGATGATATTGGATCGGGCAACTTCGGATTTTCGAGTGATTTCGGGTCGGGTGACTTCGGGTACCGGTTGATAACGGGCTAGTCCGTTCGGGTTATTTTGGGTTCGGGCTAGTCGTTTTTGGTCGGGTTAGGCTCGGGTATATATTTTTTTATTCTTTTCGGATATCAAACGAGTTCGGTGTCGGGCGAGTCGTTCGGATCGGGTCAAGTTTTGACAGCCCTAGATCTTATCAAGCACTAAGCGCCAACTGAAGTATTGTGAAGATGTGCACTTATTTGGAATTTTAACCCATATATAATAATAATTTGGGTATGAAGCTGTGATACCCCGTAATTTTGTAAGGTTATTTTGGGAATTATAGAATTTTCCCGAGTACCCGTTGTGTACGTCGGATTTAATTCAGGTAGCTTGAGACATTCTGTAATGTGCTCTGTATCTGTAATATTTTTCTCAGTGAAATAATATACAGACAAGGTGCCTTAGATTTTAATTGTCGTTGGCATACGATAATTTTTATCCCGGTTTAACGTCTGGTTCGTTCAAAGCTGAACGGGCGGGAAAAGGGAGAAACGGCGACCGCCGTTCAGAAACGGCGACCGCCGTGGTTGGGCCCGAGGAGTCAGCGTGTCAGCTTCTAGCTGGCCGCGACAGACCTGGCAACGGCGACCGCCGCATTTACGGCGACCGCCACGTGCCCGCCGCAGGCAAAAACGGCGACCACCGTGATTGTCCAGTGGGCATTGCCCGTTGGTCGCCGGCGGAAATCGAGGGCGCCGATCTTGTTTTCGGCCGCGTCTCAGGGTTTGGTTGAACGCTTCAGACACTTTGGCTATAAAAGGAGGTGTTGGGGTGAGGTTTTGAGCCATCCCAGCACCAAACCTCTGCCAAATTTGCCTCTCGCCGGAGTGGTGTTTTCGCCGGAGTTTGAAGGTCTCGCCGGTGTTGCTTTAGTGTGGTTCATGAGTGCCTTTGTGAAGCTTTTGGTTAGCCTTGGAGGTTAGAAGCCAAAGCAAGTCGAAGGAGGCCTAACCACTCGTGTTTTGGGGTGAGTTTTCTCTCGTTTCAGTCGGCCGTATTCTTCACGGCGACCACCGTGTTCTTCACGGCGACCGCCGCCAAGAACGACGACCGCCGCCAGAGCCCAGAATGCCTTCGTGGCTTTGGCTTGGTTGGTTGTCGTCGTGGCGTCTTTCCTTTCGTATTCTTTCGTCGTGTTTAGATTCGTACTGTTTATGTCGGATCTAACTTAGGGTTCCTTTTATGGGTCGACTCGAAGGTTGTTGTGCTGCCGGAACTATACCGTGTCGAGCCCGGAATCCAGTGACGTCTTTAGACTATTCTGCGGATTAAGGCAAGTGGCGGTTCGCTCTTGCTCATTCGTTCCATATTTACATTAATTATCAGTAGTTTATCTGAGTAATTAATTTGGAATGAATATTCTGTTTGTCTGGAAACGGTTTTGTTAAACTGTTTTGAAAATCATATAATAGGTTGTATATCTGTTAGAACAACGCTATTATCTGTGATCGCCTTTCGGGCCTTTATGTGGATTTATCCAGTAACTGTTGTTGTGCTATACTGTTTAGTTAGCACTAGTGGCTAGGAACGCTATGTACCTTGAGGGGGTTTAGCTGTTTCTTTATAACTGGTACTTGGTGGTTCATCCCCAGTACTTTCTCTGTGGTCATGACCATACCCTTTCACAGGGTAGGCGCACTTCGCTAGTGCCAAATCTTTCAGGGTTCATCCCTTCTATAACTCTTGTGAGGAGATCTGATATCTCTTGTGAGGAGATCCGATATCTCTTGTGTGGAGATGTAAAAGCTTATAACGTAATGCTCGTTTTGGAATTTAATAAGATAAGTGCCCGAGTGCACATGATTAATATACCTTGGGCGAGTAGTGCAGCTAAGTTCAGTGCAGCCAGGAAAACTCGTCTTGACTTGAATGTAGTACGTTCTCTTTCCAATCTGGATTCGCTGTAGGCGATGAGGTTGGTCGTGAACCGAAGCATCTCAGTCAGTTTTAAATCATTGTTGTATGATCCTGTAATCATTCCAGATTTGTCATATTTCCTTAAAGACTCAATCTCTTGGAGTCTCTTTTCGAATCGATTTCTGTGAAGATGAAGTCTTCCAGAATCGTCTCTCATGCATACCTCTTGTTGTTATTCCGTGAAAGTGCCGAGTTATGTATCGTTCCTTCGGTTATTATTCGAGGGACAATGATAGTAAACGGTTACGATCACTCGAACCATTCTGCTTTTTACCCTTGCTAGTCTATTCAAGTAGACTAACCCACGAACATTGTTCTCCGCATGTGGGCTGGTGTCATCCGTTCGATTCGGCACATCAGATAGAGTGAAGATTTGAGGAGACTAGATTGACTATGAAGACGACGGTTGTTTTTGGATGTTTTAATAATTGCTTTTAATCAGGTTGAGATCCTTGGGCAGGTGATCATCACGATCACAACCCCGTTTGTAAAATCTTTTATTTGTCTTCCGCTGTACTTTGTTTGAACTCTGTGTTTGGCCTATTCGGGATTGGGTTGTAATCCCGTAACTCCTGTTTCCTCGACAATGTTATGTTTTGGAATTTATTGCTTGATCTTTGTGTATCAATTGCATTTCATAAATTGTATTTATTTGGTAAAGCCTTGGGTGATCTCGGTAAGGAACACTGGGGTCACTGGCGGTAATACCTTTCCAAAAGGGTTGAGTTTTGGGGGTGTTACAGTTGTGGTATCAGAGCCAAAGGTTTTAAAACGGGTTTGGGATTTTATAAATCATTTATCCGTTTTTGAAAATGCTTCAAAAGGGCTCTAAATTTTCAAAGTGAAAAGAATTTCAAAACACCGTTCATAGTCATGTCTTCTATACAGTCTGATATAGTAAGCTTGCTTCTATGTCTAGAAAGACTAATTCATTTCCCGTTACCCCGTTTGATATGGGTGCATTCTGTTCTCTTCAGAGGAACCCGGGAGAAGCCGAGGTGGTTTCACCATCTCTAGCTAGGCTTGATTCCCAGTTCGCTCGTTGTGAGTTGAGGTTGTAGAACCTAGTAACTCGGTTCGAGTCCATCAATAGAAATTACCAAGTTGATCTATTCTAAGTTGATTTTATTACAATAATTATATCAAAATGATACTAAAGCGATAAAATCCTTGGAATTTGATCGGTAAACAGATGGTGAACACGAGGAACACTATCCGTACTGGTGCTGGGCCAAGCAATGACCCCAGACCAAACCCGAGGATTGATGTAGACCCGTCAGGAGAGCGTGAGTCTATCTTCAATAATAATCCAGGAGGCAATGGCCAAGCTCAGGCCGACGCTCCAGTAGTGCTCGATGCAGCGACAGTCGCAGCAATTCGGGGGATTGTTCTGCAAGCAATCACCGAGATAATGAGGCCAATCGCACCTCAGGCACAAGGAGTGCCAGTACCTCCAGAAGTTCCGAGGTTTGAGGAACAAGAGAACCAGATACTACAAGGAGGCGTGATCAGGGATAGAGGAGAGTATGGCCGAGCGCTGAAGGCCATTAACTCTATGAGACCTGATAGCTATGATGGAAAGGGAGAGCCAGTCAGGGTGGCTCATTGGTTCTCACATATGGAACGGTTGTTTCGTAATGTTGAGTGCACTGAAGCAGAGAAAGTGCACATAGCTTCTCTACAGTTGAAGGAAGAAGCCAGTGAATGGTGGGAGAGTACCGGCTTAGCTGATAGCCCGGTATTGACCTGGTCTATGTTTAAGACCAAGATGACTGATCGTTTCTTCTCTCGTGCTATGAGGGAGGAGAAACACAAGGAGTTTCTGTATCCGCAAACGGATGGATTAAAGGTGACCGAGCTTGCAACCAAATTCAATCATCTAATGCAGTACGCTGGACCTGAGATATCCAGTGAAGCACAGAAGATCTGGTATTTCCACGAATGGATGAGTCTAGACATCAAGCCGATGAAGGTACACCACACATGCTCTACTCTGGAGCAGTATGTGGATACAGCCTACAAGCTGGAGGTGACTCTGGAGGAGTCGACCAAGAAACGTGATAGCCAGAGGCAAGGGGAGAACCAGCCTAAGGCAAGTGGGTTTAAACGTCCCGCTCCACCATCTGATTTTGCCAAATCTGGCCGAGCAAAAACGAATATGACTCAGGATGAGTCTACGCAACGTTCTAGCCAAGGCAATAATCTGATTCAGTGCTACAACTGCGGTACGCACGGGCACAAGAGCAATGAATGTCTGAAGGACAAAAAGACATGCTTTGACTGCGGAAAGGAGGGTCATATGCAGGCGTTCTGTCAGCGGAGGAATGTGAAAGGAGCTGAGTCACGACAAGGGTCTGTTAATCAGAACAACCGACCCAAGTTCAGTCCGGTGGAAGCTCCTAGCCCTTCAATGCAGACGACTGCGTAGAACAAAGGGAAAGCCCCGATGGCTTCAGGAAGTCAAGGTCAACGCCTATACGTGATACGTGAGGCGGATGGACCCTATGCTCCTAATGCTTAGAGTACTTTGTATCTGCATTACACTTTTGTTAATGTGTTGTTGATGTGGGTGCTACCCAGACTTTCATTTTGGATGGTTGTAAGTTAAGTGGTGTGTGCAACGAGGTTGTGAACCTTTTGTTGTAACTCTTCTTATATATGAACCTTTGGTTTATACCAAGTTATGTTTCGTTGCTTGTTGATGGGGTAAGGTCTCGTGTTCGAGACTCACCAACAACCTCTGAGGAGATGGCTGCCTATTAATTAGGTGGAGCTACCAAGGATGGGTTGAGATGTATGGACAGCGGCTCATAACAACAGAGGACGCTGGTAATGGTTGGGCCTGGACTCGGAGCCACTAGTGAGTCGTCTGTGAACCTTGTAGTGGGCTGGTCCAAGATGGTGACCATTTAGTGGGAACCAATCGTCTGTCGGATTGTCAATTACCATCAAGGGTAAGAAATTCAAAGCGATTTGACCTAAATAACCATGGTCCATACGATAATTATTCTCGGTATGGATTGACAGAAGCGTCACAAGGCAGTGATCGACTTCAGTTTTTGATATTTCTGTGGTTAGAGGATTTACGGGTGTCTTTCCAGAAGATATTCCTGGATACCCCGAATCGTGTCGTGGAGTTTGCAATTGATCTCGAGCCGAGTACCACACCGATCTCTGAGGCACCGTACCGGATGGCTCCTGTTGAGATGCAAGAGTTGAAGAAGCAACTCAAGGATCTTCTTGACAAAAGTTATATAAAGCTGAGTGCATCACCTTGAGTAGGAGTGCCCTAGTTTTATTTGTCAAAATAAAAGATGGACCGTTTCGACTTTATTTTGACTTTCGAGAGTTGAATAAAGTCACGATCAAGAGCAAGTATTTGTTGCCAAAGAGTGATTATCTGTTGGAACAACTACAGGGAGCAAAAGTTTTCTCCAAGATCGACCGGAGATCTGGTTTTCATCAGCTCAGGATTCGTGAGGATGATATTCCAAGGATTGCATTTCGGACAAGAGATAGTCACTACGAGTTTGTAGTCATGCCATCTGGGCTTACGAATGCTCCAACAGTTTTCATGAACCTAGTGCATCGATGTTTTAGGCCAATACTTGAATAAGTTCATAGTGGTCTTCATCAATGACATTTTGATATTTTCCCGAGCAAGGAAGCTCACAGGGAACATCTATGGAGCTTTATCGGTCCTTAGACCAAATCGGTTGTACGCAAAGTGGGATAAGTGCGATTGTTGGATCTAGAAGTGGCTTCTTAGGCCATGTGAACAATAAGAATGAGGTTATGGTTATTCCCCAGAAGAGTGAATCAGTAGTAGTTTGAAAGCGGCCTCAGGGTGTGAGCGAGGTGCGCAGTTTCCCAGAGCTTGCTGAGCATTATAGACGGTTCATGGAAGGATTTTTCTAAGATCACTCCACCTATGACCAGTCTGTTCCGCAAGGGCAACAAGAAGTTGTCTGGGATGACAAGTGCAAGACCAATTTTCAAGAAGTTGAAACAGTGTCTGACTTATGCACCAGTTTTGGCATTGTCGGAAAGAATGATGGCTATATGGTCTATAGTTAATGCTTCGAGAAATGGGTTGGGATGTGTCTTTGATGCAGAAAGGCAAGGATATTGCATACGCATCTAGACAATTGAAAACCTATGAAGCAAACTAACCAACACATGACCTAGAACTAGTAGCAATAGTATTTGTATTGGAAACTGAGGTTACTTGGGTAACCCAGAGGTCAGCAGAAGTTTCCACCAGGATATTGTCCGTTACATGGCATTCCTAAGACCATTGTATCGGATCGAGATGGCCGATTCATGTCAAGTTTATGGCAAGAACTTCACAAGGCCATGGGAACTGAATTATGATTCAGCAGCGTTTCATCCTCAGACAGATGGTCAGTCTGAAAGACCATCTAGACCCTGAAAGATATGCTAAGAAGTATACGTACTCGATCATCCGACTAGCTGGGAAGACAGCCTAAGTCTGATTGAGCTCGCGTACGATAATAGCTGGCATGCTACAATCAAGATGGCTCCGTTTGAAGCTTTGTATGGTCACAGAGGTAGATCTCAGATTTGTTGGATTGAGTACGCCGACAAGATTCTACTTGGACCAGAGTTGGTCGAAAGGACAACTTCGAACATTGCTCTGAGTAGACAGAGGTTGTTGACCGCTCAGAGTCGACAAAAGTTTTACGCAGATTAGAAGTGTTAAAGTGTTGAGTTCGAGGTTGGTGTCAAGGTACTTGTCACAATATCGCCACCCAAGGATGTTTTCAGGTTTGGTAAGCGTGGGAAGCTTAACCCTCGCTACATGGGACCATTCAAAATTCTGGATAGAGTAAGATCTCTAACGTACCGTTTTGCATTGTCGCCATCGGCATACCCAGTGTATAATGTGTTCCACGTATCATTGCTAAGGATATTCGTGCCAAGATGAGTCTCGTAGGCTGAGCTATAAGGACGTCGAGATTCAGGCAAATGGTACTTGAGAGGAGATGCCAGTGTGCATTCTCGAATGTCGTGTGAAGCGACTGTGCAACGAGATCGTATTGTTGGTACGAGTTATGTGGTCCAGGTCTGGGACTGAGGAAGTTACTTGGGAAACCGAGGCAGAGATGCTCAGATACTTTCCCGAGTTGTTTTTCGGCCAAGTTTCGGGGTCGAAACTTCTTTTAAGGGGGAGGTGATGTGATACCCCGTAATTTTGTAAGGTTATTTTGGGAATTATGGAATTTTCCCGAGTACCCGTTGTGTACGTCGGATTTAATTCAGGTAGCTTGAGACATTCTGTAATGTGCTCTGTATCTGTAATATTTTTCTCAGTGAAATAATATACAGACAAGGTGCCTTAGATTTTAATTGTCGTTGGCATACGATAATTTTTATCCCGGTTTAACGTCTGGTTCGTTCAAAGCTGAACGGGCGGGAAAAGGGAGAAACGGCGACCGCCGTGGTTGGGCCCGAGGAGTCAGCGTGTCAGCTTCTAGCTGGCCGTGACAGACCTGACAACGGCGACCGCCGCATTTACGGCGACCGCCGCGTGCCCGCCGCAGGCAAAAACGGCGACCGCCGTGATTGTCCAGTGGGCATTGCCCGTTGGTCGCCGGCGGAAATCGAGGGCGCCGATCTTGCTTTCGGCCGCGTCTCAGGGTTTGGTTGAACGCTTCAGACACTTTGGCTATAAAAGGAGGTGTTGGGGGTGAGGTTTTGAGCCATCCCAGCACCAAACCTCTGCCAAATTTGCCTCTCGCCGGAGTGGTGTTTTCGCCGGAGTTTGAAGGTCTCGCCGGTGTTGCTTTAGTGTGGTTCCTGAGTGCCTTTGTGAAGCTTTTGGTTAGCCTTGGAGGTTAGAAGCCAAAGCAAGTCGAAGGAGGCCTAACCACTCGTGTTTTGGGGTGAGTTTTCTCTCGTTTCAGTCGGCCGTGTTCTTCACGGCGACCGCCGTGTTCTTCACGGCGACCGCCGTGATGAATACGGAGACCGCCGCCAGAGCCCAGAACGCCTTCGTGGCTTTGGCTTGGTTGGTTGTCGTCGTGGCGTCTTTCCTTTCGTATTCTTTCACCGTGTTTAGATTCGTACTGTTTATGTCGGATCTAACTTAGGGTTCCTTTTATGGGTCGACTCGAAGGTTGTTGTGCTGCCGGAACTATACCGTGTCGAGCCCGGAATCCAGTGACGTGTTTAGACTATTCTGCGGATTAAGGCAAGTGGCGGTTCGTTCTTGCTCATTCGTTCCATATTTACATTAATTATCAGTAGTTTATCTGAGTAATTAATTTGGAATGAATATTCTGTTTGTCTGGAAACGGTTTTGTTAAACTGTTTTGAAAATCATATAATAGGTTGTATATCTGTTAGAACAACGCTATTATCTGTGATCGCCTTTCGGGACTTTATGTGGATTTATCCAGTAACTGTTGTTGTGCTATACTGTTTAGTTAGCACTAGTGGCTAGGAACGCTATGTACCTTGAGGGGGTTTAGCTGTTTCTTTATAACTGGTACTTGGTGGTTCATCCCCAGTACTTTCTCTGTGGTCATGACCATACCCTTTCACAGGGTAGGCGCACTTCGCTAGTGCCAAATCTTTCAGGGTTCATCCCTTCTATAACTCTTGTGAGGAGATCTGATATCTCTTGTGAGGAGATCCGATATCTCTTGTGTGGAGATGTAAAAGCTTATAACGTAATGCTCATTTTGGAATTTAATAAGATAAATGCCCGAGTGCACATGATTAATATACCTTGGGCGAGTAGTGCAGCTAAGTTCAGTGCAGCTAGGAAAACTCGTCTTGACTTGAATGTAGTACGTTCTCTTTCCAATCTGGATTCGCTGTAGGCGATGAGGTTGGTCGTGAACCGAAGCATCTCAGTCAGTTTTAAATCATTGTTGTATGATCCTGTAATCATTCCAGATTTGTCATATTTCCTTAAAGACTCAATCTCTTGGAGTCTCTTTTCGAATCGATTTATGTGAAGATGAAGTCTTCCAGAATCGTCTCTCATGCATATCTCTTGTTGTTATTCCGTGAAAGTGCCGAGTTATGTATCGTCCCTTCGGTTATTATTCGAGGGACAATGATAGTAAACGGTTACGATCACTCGAACCATTCTGCTTTTTACCCTTGCTAGTCTATTCAAGTAGACTAACCCACGAACATTGTTCTCCGCATGTGGGCTGGTGTCATCCGTTCGATTCGGCACATCAGATAGAGTGAAGATTTGAGGAGACTAGATTGACTATGAAGACGACGGTTGTTTTTGGATGTTTTAATAATTGCTTTTAATCAGGTTGAGATCCTTGGGCAGGTGATCATCACGATCACAACCCCGTTTGTAAAATCTTTTATTTGTCTTCCACTGTACTTTGTTTGAACTCTGTGTTTGGCCTATTCGGGATTGGGTTGTAATCCCGTAACTCTTGTTTCCTCGACAATGTTATGTTTTGGAATTTATTGCTTGATCTTTGTGTATCAATTGCATTTCATAAATTGTATTTATTTGGTAAAGCCTTGGGTGATCTCGGTAAGGAACACTGGGGTCACTGGCGGTAATACATTTCCAAAAGGGTTGAGTTTTGGGGGTGTTACAGAAGCAGGGGCGAGAGCCCTCCCAAGCCCCCACCTGGATCCGTAGTCGACACAAGGAGTATATCTATATATGTTTAAAAAAATGTTATCAAGAATTCAACTTTTTTTTATATATTTTAATCTATGATTTATATTAGTATTTCTTAAACAGAATATATCTAATCTAATTTATAATTTTGGTTTTCAATCAGATCCAAATTCTTATTCATTAAACATTAGACCATCTTCAATGGTGGTACTTTGGGTATCATAAGTAATTTTTCAAAGATAAAATAAAAAAGAATGTAAGAATTGATTATAGAATAAGGTAATGAGTGGAGAGAAGTATCATGAGGATGGTATCCACTCTTACACAATTTCTTACACCATATGACACAAATTAAGGACAAGTGTCTTCTTCTTTTTGTTTTATAAAAGATTTATATTAAAAGCAAAGGGAAAAGAGGAAAAGAACTATGGGCCCATTAAAAAATAGATTAAAAAAATAAAATAAAATACTCTAACAAATATGGGCTTGGTTCAAGTGAGGACGCGTGGGAAGGAAAGGAATGAGGACCAATCAGATGCGTTCAATAATTCGATCGCGCCGAATTTTTCCCGAATTATTCAGTAAAAATTCAGAAAAAATGGGGAAAATTCGGATTAAAAAATGGATATGTGTGCACATAAAATACACTTTTGTGTGCATACGCTAGAACGTGTATGTTCATATATCATAACGTGTGTGTGCATGTGATATCAGCACGTGTGCATGCCTGGAAACAAGTGTTCATGCTCAGAGACATGTGTGCATATCAAATACATTGTTGTGTGCATACTCCACAATGTGTGTGTGCATGCCCAAAAACATGTGTGCTCATGCATTGGAATAATACGTGTAACACCCCCAAAACTTAACCCTTTTGGAAAGGTATTACCGTCAGTGACCTCAGTGTTCCTTACCGAGATCACCCAAGCCTTTACCAGTTAAATACAATCATGAAATACTAATGATACATAATGATCAAAGCATTCAATCCAAAACATAACATTGTCAAGGAAACATGAGTTACGAGATTACAACTCAATCCCGAATAGGTCAACACAGAGTTTAAACCAAATACAACGGAAGTCTCATAAAACACCTTACAACCAAAGTCATTGTCCAAAAGATCTCAACCTGATTAAAGAAATAATTAAAACGTTCAAAAACCACCGTCGACTCCATAGTCCTTCTAATCTTCTGAGCTACTTTCGATCTGATGTGCCGAATCGAACGGATGACACCAGCCAACCATGCAAGGGAAAATATTGGTTGGTTAGTCTAAATGAATAGACTAACAAGGGTACAAATCAGAATGGTTCGAAGCAGTCGTATTAGGTTAGACTCCTCGTCCCTCGAATAATAATCGAGTACGCTTGTCAACCACCATACTCCTACTGGAATAAACAAGAGGTATGCACAAGAGAAGATTCTGGAAGACTGAATCTTCACAGAAATCGACTCGAAAGAAGACTCCAACGGAAATGAGTCTTTAAGGAAGTATGACAAATATGGAATGTTTACAGAATCATACAACAATGATTTAAAACTGACTGAGATGCTTCAGTCAATGACCAACCTCACCGCCTTTCAGCGAATCCAGATCGGAAAGAAGACGTACTACATTCAAGTCAAAACGAGTCTTCCTAGCGGCACTATCACCTAGCTGCCCTACTCGCTCAGCGTTCATTAATTATGTGCGTCAAGGTAGCACTTATCTGATTATGTTTCAAAAACACACATCACATTATAGACTTTTACATGTGTACCCCACCAATGGGACGACATATCTTAGTATACGTTTCGTCGAGAGTGACGTACACCGTAAGGTTTGTGACACCAGCTAAGTGTCATGTCTCTACACACTTGTGAAAGAGACCGATCATGATCTTAGAATAGTACTAGATGGAGACGAGCCACCCCGATACCAGATTATAAAGAAACAACTGGACAGAGTCCGAGTAACGTTCCTATCTAACAGTGCTAACTAAACAGTTACATCACAATAACAGTTACAGGATAAATCCACATAAAGGCCCGAAAGGCGATCACAGATAATAGCGTTGTTCTAACAGATATACAACCTATTATGATTTTCAAAACAGTTTATCAAAACCGTTTCCAGACAAACAGAGTATTCATTCCAAATTAATTACTCAGATAAACTACTGATAATTAATGTAAATATGGAACGAACGAGCAAGAGCGAACCACCACTTGCCTTAATCCACAGAATAGTCTAACGACGACAACTGGATTCCGGGCTCGACACGTGTATAGCTCCGACAGCACAACAACCTTCGAGTCGACCCATAAAAGGAACCCTAAGTTAGATTCGACATAACCGCAGTACGAATCTAAAACGACGAAAGAACACGAAAGGAAAGATGCCACGACGACAACCAACCATGCCAAAGCCACGAAGGCATTCTGGGCACTGGCGGCGGTCGCTGTTCTTGGCGGCGGTCGCCGTGAAGAACACGGCGGGCGCCGTGAAGAACACGGCGGTCACCGTGAAGAGCACGGCGGTCACCGTGAAGAACACAGACGACAGAGACGAGAGAAGTCTCACCAAACGATGCGCGTTTCGACCCCTTTTCGCCTTGCTTGGGTTCTGACCTCCAAAGGCAACCAAAAGGCTTCTAAAGGGCTTCTGGAAACACCACCAAATGACACCGACGAAAGCTTCAGAATTTCCGGCGAAGGCACAAACTCCGACGAGAGGAAAATTTGGCAGAGGTTCGGTGTTTGGGATGGCTCAAATCTCACCCCAACACCTCCTTTTATAGCCAAAGCATCTGGAGCACGAAAAATATGGGCCTAAAGCTAGTTCGGCGCTCGCCAGAAATCGCGCCGGCGACCAACGGGCAAGGACTGCCGGACAACGATGGTGGCCATTACGGCGGGCGCCGTAATTTACGGCGGTCGCCGCGGTCTGGCACACCAGTTGCCACCTCGAGCATTGGGACGGCGGGCGCCGTGACTTTACGGCGGTCGCCGTGAAGGGATCCAGCGACGGCGGTCGCCGCCACTGTACGGTGGTCGCCGTGACAGGCTTTTCCCGCCCGTTCAGCTTTGAACGAACATGACGTTAAACCGGGATAAAAATTATCGTACGTGAACGACAATTAAAATCCAAGGCATGTTGTCTGTATAATATTTCACTGAGAAAAATATTACAGATACAGAGCACATTACAGAATGTCTCAAACTCTCTGTATTAAATCCAACGTACACAACGGGTACTCGGGAAAATTCCCAAAATAACCTTACAAAAATACGGGGTATCACAATACGTGTGTTCATATGCCACCATGAGTGTGTTCATACGCCTCAACGTGTGTGTTCATATGTCACAACATGTGTGTGCATATGGCCTTAGTGTATGCATGTCCAAAAACATGTGTATGCATAGTCCATGGCTTATGTTTACGGGTCACATCGAGTGTGTTCATACGCTACAACGTGTGTGTGCATACGCAATAACGTGTGTGTGCATGTCTGAACAACGCTTGTGTGCATTGCCAGCAGAAGAGCGTGTGCAGAAGGGAATAATACGGCCGAATTTTTCGAAAATAATACGGCCGTGTCTGTTTTTTTCGCGTCCTTAATCCTTTCCTAAAGCTCCATCCTCACTAGATCTTTTCTCAACAAATATTACTAATATAAAATAGAGTATTATAAAATAAAATGGAAGAAAGAGAAATTAAAAAAATAACATACTTAAAATGGATATCACTAGAAGTATATACACTTATCAATAGGCTAGTGGCGACATTTTTTTGTTCTTCCCAAATTCATGAAAAAATAGGAAAGGAACTTTTTATGTATTGGACGTAGGGGTGTCAATCGGGTGGGTCGGGTTCGGGTCGGGTCATTTCGGATTCGGGTCAGTTCGGATTCGGGCCAATGTGTGCTATAGTAACAAGTCGGATCATGTTGGGTCGGTCAGGTCGGATATTCGTATTTCGAGTGAGATCGGATTTTCGGGTCAATTTCGATCGGGTTAATTTGGATTTCGGTCGAACTTAGGGTTGTCAATCGGGCAAATCGGGTCAATTTCGGTCGGGTTAATTTGGATTTCGGTCAAACTTAGGGTTGTCAATCAGACGAATCAGGTCGGTTTTAGATCGGGTCATTTTGGTTTCGGATTAATCTGGATCCGGGCTATTGCACATATTGACATGTATCTTGACAACTCGATCCAATTCGGGTCGATCGGGTCGATTGTTCATTTAATCGGGCTAAGTCGGGTATTTGGGTCAATTTCGATAGGTTATTTCGGATTACGACCGAACTAGATTTTGTGTAAATCATATTTCGGTTGAGTCGAATTTCAAATAAATATGAGTTTGAATTGTGTATATCGAATTGTGGTTGAAATGTATTTCGATGGAATCGGTTTTCGTTTGAAGGCAAACATAATTAAAATAAATATATATATATTCACTATAAAATCTCCTATCATTGGAGTTACATATTTAAAATTGGGTTTTGGTAAAGATGATTATTATGATAAATAGTGAGGCTAAACCTAAACATTTGAGTTTATGATCTGACGATAAGAAAAAAGTCTACACTACGAGATCTATAGTACGCTTTATCTCACCGTGTAATAATTAACACAATTGTAAAATTTTTGTTTCTCTCTCATATCACTTCTTATTTACGTTATGACTATGAATGTAATACTATAGTATATAAGTATAACTATATCAAATATAATGAAATACTATAGTATATAAGTGTAACTATATCAAATATAATGAAATACTATAGTATATAAGTGTAACTATATCAAATATAATGAAATACTATAGTATATAAGTGTAACTATATCAAATATAATGAAATACTATAATATATAAGTGTAACTATATCAAATATAATGAAATACTATAGTATATAAGTGTAACTAAATGAAATATCATGAAATACTATAGTATATAAGTGTAACTAAATGAAATATAATGAAATAGTATTGTATATAAGTGTAACTAAATGAAATATAATGAAATACTATAATATATAAGTGTAACTAAATGAAATATAATAGTATATAAGTGTAACTATATCAAATATAATGAAATACTATAGTATATAAGTGTAACTATATCAAATATAATGAAATACTATAGTATATAAGTATAACTATATCAAATATAATGAAATACTATCATATATAAGTGTAACTATATCAAATATAATGAAATACTATAGTATATAAGTGTAACTATATCAAATATAATGAAATACTATAGTATATAAGTGTAACTATATCAAATATAATGAAATACTATAGTATATAAGTATAACTATATCAAATATAATGAAATACTATAGCATATAAGTGTAACTATATCAAATGTAATGAAATACTATAGTATATAAGTGTAACTATATCAAATGTAATGAAATACTATAGTATATAAGTGTAACTATATCAAATGTAATGAAATACTATAATATATAAGTGTAACTAAATGAAATATCATGAAATACTATAATATATAAGTATAACTATATCAAATATAATGAAATACTATATTATATAAGTATACCTATATCAAATATAATGAAATACTATAGTATATAAGTGTAACTATATCAAATATAATAAAATATTATAGTATATAAGTGTAACTATATCAAATGTAATGAAATACTATAGTATATAAGTGTAACTATATCAAATGTAATGAAATACTATAGTATATAAGTGTAACTATATCAAATTTAATGAAATACTATAGTATATAACTGTAACTATATCAAATATAATGAAATACTATAGTATATAAGTATAACTATATCAAATATAATGAAATACTATAGTATATAAGTGTAACTATATCAAATATAATGAAATACTATAGTATATAAGTGTAACTATATCAAATATAATGAAATACTATAGTATATAAGTGTAACTATATCAAATATCATGAAATACTATAATATATAAGTGTGACTAAATGAAATATAATAGTATATAAGTGTAACTATATCAAATATAATGAAATACTATAGTATATAAGTATAACTATATCAAATATAATAAAATACTATAGTATATAAGTGTTACTATATCAAATATAATGAAATACTATAGTATATAAGTGTAACTATATCAAATATAATGAAATACTATAGTATATAAGTATAACTATATCAAATATAATGAAATACTATAGTATATAAGTATAACTATATCAAATATAATGAAATACTATAATATATAAGTGTAACTATATCAAATGTAATGAAATACTATAGTATATAAATGTAACTATATCAAATGTAATGAAATACTATACTATATAAGTGTAATTAAATGAAATATCATGAAATACTATAATATATAAGTGTAACTATATCAAATATAATGAAATACTATATTATATAAGTATAACTATATCAAATATAATGAAATAGTATAGTATATAAGTGTAACTATATCAAATATAATGAAATACTATAGTATATAAGTGTAACTATATCAAATATAATGAAATATTATAGTATATAAGTGTAACTATATCAAATATAATGAAATACTATAGTATATAAGTGTAATTATATCAAATATAATGAAATACTATAGTATATAAGTATAACTATATCAAATATAATGAAATACTATAGTATATAAGTGTAACTATATCAAATATAATGAAATACTATAGTATATAAGTATAACTATATCAAATATCATGAAATACTATATTATATAAGTGTAACTAAATGAAATATAATAAAATAAAATAGTATATAAGTGTAACTATATCAAATATAATGAAATCTTATAGTATATAAGTGTAACTATATCAAATATAATGAAATACTATAGTATATAAGTGTAACTATATCAAATATAATAAAATACTATAGTATATAAGTGTAACTATATCAAATATAATGAAATACTATAATATATAAGTGTAACTATATCAAATGTAATGAAATACTATAGTATATAAGTCTAACTATATCAAATATAATGAAATACTATAGTATATAAGTGTAATTATATCAAATGTAATGAAATACTATAGTATATAAGTGTAACTATATGAAATATAATGAAATACTATAGTATATAAATGTAACTATATCAAATGTAATGAAATACTATAGTATATAAGTGTAACTATATCAAATATAATGAAATACTATAGTATATAAGTGTAACTATATCAAATATAATGAAATACTATAGTATATAAGTGTAACTATATCAAATATAATGAAATACTATAATATATAAGTGTAACTATATCAAATATAATGAAATACTATAGTATATAAGTGTAACTATATCAAATATAATAAAATACTATAGTATATAAGTATAAATAAATCAAATATAATAGTACATAAGTGTAACTATATCAAATATAATGAAATACTATAGTATATAAGTGTAACTATATCAAATATAATGAAATACTATAGTATATAAGTGTAACTATATCAAATATAATGAAATACTATAGTATATAAGTGTAACTAAATGAAATATCATGAAATACTATAGTATATAAGTATAACTATATCAAATATAATAAAATACTATAGTATATAAGTGTAACTATATCAAATATAATGAAATACTATAGTATATAAGTGTAACTATATCAAATATAATGAAATACTATAGTATATAAGTGTAACTATATCAAATATCATGAAATACTATAATATATAAGTGTAACTAAATGAAATATAATAGTATATAAGTGTAACTATATCAAATATAATGAAATACTATAGTATATAAGTATAACTATATCAAATATAATGAAATACTATAGTATATAAGTGTTACTATATAAAATATAATAAAATACTATAGTATATAAGTGTAACTATATCAAATATAATGAAATACTATAGTATATAAGTGTAACTATATCAAATATAATGAAATACTATAGTATATAAGTATAACTATATCAAATATAATGAAATACTATAATATATAAGTGTAACTATATCAAATATAATGAAATACTATAATATATAAATGTAACTATATCAAATGTAATGAAATACTATACTATATAAGTGTAACTAAATGAAATATCATGAAATACTATAATATATAAGTGTAACTATATCAAATATAATGAAATACTATAGTATATAAGTGTAATTATATCAAATATAATGAAATACTATAGTATATAAGTATAATTATATCAAATATAATGAAATACTATAGTATATAAGTGTACCTAAATGAAATATAATGAAATAGTATAGTATATAAGTGTACCTAAATGAAATATAATGAAATACTATAGTATATAAGTGTAACCAAATGAAATATAATAGTATATAAGTGTAACTATATCAAATATAATGAAATACTATAGTATATAAGTGTAACTATATCAAATATAATGAAATACTATAGTATATAAGTGTAACTATATCAAATATAATGAAATACTATAATATATAAGTGTAACTATATCAAATATAATGAAATAATATAGTATATAAGTATAACTATATCAAATATAATAAAATACTATAGTATATAAGTGTAACTATATCAAATGTAATGAAATACTATAATATATAAGTGTAACTATAACAAATATCATGAAATACTATAATATATAAGTGTAACTAAATGAAATATAATAGTATATAAGTGTAACTATATCCAATATAATGAAATACTATAGTATATAAATGTAACTATATCAAATATAATGAAATACTATAGTATATAAGTGTAAATATATCAAATATAATGATTAATAGAGTAGCGATGATGAATTAAAGAATGATTTAAAATAAATGGTGAAACATGTACTCAGATTTTCAAATATATGTGAAACTAAACTTTAATTGTTTAGATTTTAAGGAAATTTTGTATAGTTTTAGAGTTTATAATGAGTAATCTAAAAATTAAATAAAAATATGATTAATCATAAAATAACACATATACAAAGTGACTATATTTATTGGTATGAGCCTTATATTCAAATATTTATGAGATATCGTATCTTGTAGGATGAAGATTTTGTTAACTGGATAAATTAAGATTGCGATACTTTTCACTTATGAGATAATTAACATGAATAAAAAAAATATAATAATTAATACTATATTAGATATATTTTTATTCTTTCAGTTTGTATAAATGCTAGTACTATTTTGGCTTATATAAATTTAATAAATGATTTATTGTTTCAACTTATTTAATGCATAACATTTAAAACATGAGTTTATCAATGATTATGTTAGTGGTAGATTTATACACGTTAATTCAATTACAAAGATTGTATTGATACTCTATTTTATATTGAATAATATGATTAGAAGGTGTAATTTTAAATGATATCATATCTTTGAATTTGCTCTTTATTTTAAAATTACATATTTAGTCAAAAGCTTCATTTATCAGAAAGTTATTAAAAGATTAATATTAATGCTAAAATCTTCGAGTTTGTTAGATAAGATTTTATTTAAAATATTTTTGGGTTAAAATAAATTAATCTTAATAATTTAAAAAGAGAATTACCCATAAATTAACACATAAGTATGATGGGACCAGAATCGTTCTAAGAGCTTAAAAAGGGAGAACTTTAATATATAGTAATAGATAGATTGAACATACAAGAATAACAAGATATTCCACTTTTATTTTAATATTAAGATGTGTTGTGTGTATTTAACTAATGAAATAGTCAAGTACTTTCTATTTCATCCATTTAAACATATTTTTCATCCACTTTTATTTTAGGAAAATTCCTGTTGGTGTCCCTGAGTTTAGGGTTATTCCTGTTGGTGTTCCACGATTAAGTTTTTTCCGGTTGGTGTCCCTAAGGTTTGAGTTTGTTTGCTTCGTAACCAAACTTTTTAATGTTTGTACCATTCTAGTTCAAATTGATTAAATCCAAGTCTACTATTGTGTTCCTTGCCCTCAAATTAGTAAGATTTGACTCCTAAGATACCCAAATCCATGTCTGAACCATGTCTATTTGAATTCCGAAGCAACAACCCGTTTCGACCTTAAGAATTCAAATCAGAATGGTTTGAGTATGAATTTGATTGTTTTAGGAGTCGAATCCTACTAAGTTGAGGTCAATAAACATAATGATGAGCTTTAATTTGATCAATTCGAACCAAAATGATACGGATATGAAAATTTCTGGTTATAAAACGAACAAACCAAAACCTTAGGGGTATCAACAAGAAAAAACTTAATCGTGGAACACCAACAGGAATAACCCTAAACTAAGGGGCACCAACAGGAATTTCCCTTTATTTTACTAATCGTTGTTTTGGCGGGACAGGTTTACCGCCTAAAAATTGATATTGTCTTATGCTAATTAAAATAAATTGAAAAAAGCCCCAATTCTAATTTCTAACCCTAGAGGCCTAGAACAAAGAAGATGTTCTTTCTCAGTTTCTCACTCAGCCTCTCGACCCTCTCTCCTGAGTCCTGACTCCTCTTTGAAGTCTCTTTCGCTCTCCAGTCTCCTCCCTAGCCGGACTCAACTCGCCTACTCTCCTCCCCAGCCGTGGTTCGCTTCCTCCCCACCCGGGTTTGCTTCCTCCCCAGCCGTGGTTCGCTTCCTCCTCAGCCGTGGTTCGCGCTCCACCGTAGCCGCGATTCGCTTCCTCCCCAGCCGCGATTCACGCTCCTCCGTAGCCGCGATTCGCTTTCTCCCCAGCCATGGTTCGCTCTCCTCCCCATCCGCAGCTCGGCTTGCCTATCCAGGTGATATTTCTTCTCCTTGATCTTGCTTATTTGTTGATTTTCAGCAATTATGTTGTGTTTGTTGGGTCTTTTTCTTCTCGTCTTTAGTTGTCACTTGTATTTGTACATAGCTTTAATCAAGTATTTAACAGGAAATTTGTTCTCAGCATAGGCAATTCGCCTTCCTGTCTCAGAAGTTATGTTTTCTACAGTGCATGCTTAAGAACAACAACGATGTATAGCATTGAGATAATGACAAACTGCCTTCAATGTAGTTTGCTGGAACATAATTGTATCCTTGACCTGTGAACTGTCTGGAGAAATAAGGAATTACTGGTTGTTTTCTAGTTTAGATTGTAAGATGAATACCAGTGGAACATAATTGTATGATGAGCATTTGTTTTGGTGCAGAGGATACAATCTCTTGAGGCTAAATGCGATTTTCTCGAGAAAAAGGTAAAACCACAAGTAGCTATGCAGGTCTTGTCTGTAATTCTGTTATGTGATTGACTCGGGGTGAGTGTTATGGATTAAAGTCATACTTGTTTGAGGGGAATCCCCTCCCAAAGAATACTCAAAATAAACATCGAATAATGTGTAGTGTCAACTTTTACCTTCTTTCAGTAAATCGTGCTTGTTGATAGTGTTTAACTTCTCTGCTTAGATGTATAAGGATTACTGGCCTCATCTTGATGCGGTCGTGAATGAATAAAATCTGTTACACTATCTTCTACGCTTGTTTTGACTTTAACTTGTCAAGATGATGGTTTAAAATCGTTTACTCAGGATGCAGACTGGCGCAAGAAAGAAGCTGATTGGTTGAAGAAAGAAGCTGATTTGCATATGCAGTTACACAGAGAAGTATTGCTACTTTGTGTTTCATTCTTATTGTAGTTTTTATTAGTTGGTATTGTATCTATGATCATGTATATCGTTTATTCATTTTGCGAGTTATTCTTTATTACTAGACTGAACATCTAAGAAGCTTAAGTCCTTTTATCTCCTATTATGCATGAAAGTCATGTGGCCTTTCTGCTGGATTAGAAATGTTTCCCTTTTTCTTCCCCCTTTTCTCTTCTCTGTTTGTTGCTTTATAGGTTAGTTACATACTTACATCACATTGTCTTGTTGGACCATATTTTCTAAGTTACTGTCTACCAAACTGAGTGTCTTGTTGTTTAGATGGTTCTTTCTTTGGCTTGATTTGTGAGCTTTTTTAAATTGATAGACCATAGAGTCATTATTGAGTATCTCTATTGTCCATGTATAGCTAATTTTTGCTCCTTCCTATTTCCTAATCTAGACCTCACAAGCTTGAAAGAGTTTTGCAAGTTTCCTGCAGCAGTGCATCAGTATTACGGATGTTGGACTTTCTTACTTGACAGGTATAATAAATAGAGAATTATTATGTTGGAAAGTTCTTATACGTTTTCATATTATGACTTTTAAGTGTTAATTCTTCGAGTAAATATGGATTGTAGAACTTTTAGGAATTCCCTTTCAAGTAATAATCATCTTTCTTTTCTTTTTCCCTCTCCTAATATTTAGGACTTGTGACAAGACGGTGTTTCATTAGTATATGTTTTATTGTCAAGCTTTTTAAACTTTGTAATTATTCATTACTTTGCATCTTTATTCCCATGTGTGCTTCAATGTAATTATAGGTCGCAAAAAAGATGTATGTTTCATCTGTCATACGATTTACAATATATGTGTAATGTGATGTGATACATTATGTTTTAAATTTTTTTGTACTGGATCTTTCCAGTTGCTATTTAAGATTATGTATTTTTTGCTTATAGGTTTGCACAGGCTGGTTTGTTGAGTCTCAAAGGGTGTCGACTCTCAAATGCTTGCTTTGTGCTTAAACCTCAGCTAGCCCTATGATATGGGGAGTCCACTTGATAATATAAAGGTGTCATTAGATGATTCATGTGGTGAGGTAATTTAGTAGGTAAAGTGGTGGGAGGTAGAAGGCTTTTATGGAATGCATTTTGTGTATATCAAGGCTAGTAAGCTCATGACTCCCTCATGGTATTTCTTTAAATGTTCATTATGTCTTATTGTTTCTGTCATTTGATGCATCTTATGACACCACCTGAAGGTTTTTTTTTATCACAAATTTGTTAACTTTTTGTCTCTTTGACTCCCTCATGGTAGCTTGATTTTTTTCCTTTGCTTCTTTTCTCAGAATTTTGATAATCTTGGGACTTGCTGATGTTGCTGGGGCTTTGCTGAATTTTGCTGGGGCTTTGGTGCTAGTTGTTGCCTATTGGGGCTTTGTTGGATGCTACTGGTGCTTTGCTGAATGATGATGCTAGCTGTTGGTTCTAGTTGTTGGTGCTTTGCTGCTTGTTTTTGTGCTCACCAATATAATGTTAATAGCTAATCTTATTGTGTATAGTTTCACTTTTATTGGTGAATGTGGTTATATTTTGGCCCCTTGCAAACAGGAAATACTAGTAAGCTAGCAATATCTTATATCTATCAAGATATTTGCATTGCATTCATATTTCTTAGCGATTATTAGGTACTCATTCAATGAAAATGAAATGATCTTGATTTTACATGCCTTCTGTCTTTTTCTTCATTCTTATTTTCCTCTTTCTTGTACTCATCTAGCCCCAAACCTACCATTGGAAAAAAATAGAATAAACTCGCTAGAAGGGGTTATAATTTGGACAAGAGTTGTGTGTATTTTATTTTTCAATTTTTCATAAATCATATTATTCATATATAATGATCTTATTTTTGCATAACTTGGAAGAACATAAACTTTATTTCAAGGGAATAAAAATAACTTTCTTCAATTGCTCGTAATACATCCATTAAATTAATATAGGCGTGCGTTTTTGGTAAGAATGGGTGAATATTTATTCTGAGTTTTTCGGATGATTTCGAGTTGAGTATATATTTTTTACAGATGATTTAGGATCGGGTGGCACTGGTTATGTATGTGATTTCGGACTATCGAGTTTGGGTTTTCATGTGATTTCAAATCAGTCAACTTTGGGTTTTCGGATGATTTCGGATTGGGAACTTCGGGTTTCGGATGATTTCGGATCGGGGAACTTCGGATTTCGGGTGATTTCGGATCGGGCAACTTCGGGTTTCCGGGTGATTTCTGATCGAACAATTTCGGGTTTTCGGGTGATTTCGAATCGTGCAACTTCGGATTTTCGAGTGACTTCGGGTCGGGTGACTTTGGGTATCAGATTGCTAACGGGCTAGCCCGTTCGGGTTATTTTTGCGTTCGGGCTAGTCGGTTTGGGTCGGGTCAAGCTCAGGTATACATTTTTGTTGTTCTTTTCAGATATCGAACGGGTTCGGTTTCGGGCGGGTCATTCGAATCGGGTCAAGTTTTGACAGCCCAAATTGGACGAGTAAGGTGGCACTAGTGACATCTATCGCAGCAATGGCAGTAGTCAGTTGGTCAGAGAATTACTAGAATAACCTATGAAAAAGAGTTGTCCATTTCTTGATGACTACCTCCATGTTAAATTTATTAAGATTTGTTACTTTTAGGTGGCTATGTTCATTTAAAAGTAGAAGTACACGTCCTCCTAAAGTCCGTCTAATCAAGCATGCAAATTTGCACTTGAAAGTTGGGAGCAAAATACTAATAAAAATTTCCGACCAAATAAATCTTTATAGTGTGTCATTTCCAAGTGTAACCTTGCTATATATATTATGTTAAAATAATATGTAAAATTGATAGTATGCGTATATTATAATAGATATGTATATACTAATGCTGTACATCCCTATGAGTGACCCTATCCAAAAATTGAAAAACAGTATAAAAAACATGAAGATATTTTATAAAAATACAACATGAAATTCCTTTTGTGATAACTAATATAGAACAAAACAGACAACTAAGCCAAGCACAAACAATTAACAAACCATAAACTAGAGGAAAAGTTGAGCTTGATATATGATTTCATATGATAACAACTACTACAAGGTAGCTCCTACAGGACGCTACTACGTTTACACTCAGTGTAAGCAATAGTGTTTTTACACCTTTTTGTCTTATTCTATTATTAGAAAGGGATACAATTAAATTGCTTAATTGCTTCTTTTTCAAGCCTTTGTAAAAATTCTCGAAGGTAATCAGCTTTTTCATATTCTATTAAATCTTTAATAGGAGGGATCCAAAGATCCTTTTCAATTTGTTTTTTCCAAATTTCACAGAATTTTTTCATTAATAACCTGGCTCTGATACCAATTTGTTCAATGTTAGGATTTCGGCGGAAGATAATCAAATATTGTAAATTAAACACCTAGGGTGTGCACGGATCTTTAAAAGCTTGTTCTTTTTATGTGAAAATTTCCCTTTGAAATTACTATATATTAATAACATGCCTTTTTAGTGGGTAAAGATCCACTAGCCTTTCGCATAATTAAGCTTAATATCCTTAAACAAATTTACTAATCCCTTGGGGCTAGCCTTTTCTCTTTTTACAGTTAAGAAAAGAAATTATACCTCCTTTGATAGGGGACCTTCAGGTTTTCTGGGTTGAGCTCTTCTGCGCCTCCTCGCGACTTACTTGGCCACTCCAGATGCACCTTATCTTCCTCTAGAGGATAATCTTCTTCTTAACCAACCACATGGTTAGAGATCACTGCCGCCTTAATGGATTAACAAATATGAACTAGGATCGGGCTTAATAGCGAAAGATTTATCTAATAAAACTGAGGCATATTATTATAGTAACTTCTTTGGGAAAAGAGGGGTTTAAGCTGTCATTACAAAGCTTTCTTTTAGAGAGGTTTTTCTAGGTAGAATGTGTTCTCTCTCTCTCTCTCTCTCTCTCTCTCTCTCTCTCTCTCTCTCTCTCTCTCTCTCTCTCTCTCTCTCTCTCTCTCTCTCTCTCTCTCTCTCTCTCTCTCCTTATATAGAAGGAGTTACATGATTGCTTTCATTGTTCACCCTTCAACGTGTATAAATTTACATCGTTAATAAAAAGCATAAATGACTTTTTGTTTTCTTCATTTTAGTCTTCATATGTGGGCTCCAGTGTCTGCCACTGATGTCTTCAATTATCTTCATTTGTTTTGTCGATTTTGGATTGCCGACATCTTTAATGGGCTTCAGAAATGGGCCTGGCTTTCATGGATTTTAGATCTTCCAATAGGCCTTGTCTTCATGGATTGGGCTTCATTTGATCCAAAAGGATCACATTCTGTTTCTGAATTTCCACTGCTTTCTTCAAGGATGGCTTGAAGTCGAGCTAATATCTTTGTGCAATCTTCATGCTTCATCATCGTACACAGCCGATGAGTTGTTTCCATACTCCCAATGAACTCATGGTTCACCATCTGAGTTGCAATTTTTTCAAGGTCTTTTCCAGCTTCTCTGATGCCTCCAGTTCTTCCAATGATAGTGAATTCTGGTTTTATCTTAAGAACATAGTGGCTTTTCAAATAATTCTTAATAATAGAAGACACAGTTTTAAAACCTAGGGCTCTTCTATATTTGGTAAAGTCTTTATTAACATTTGGAATCTTCTTCCAAGGTTGGTTTATTTCATATTCAAACTTAAAGTTTTTGGATAGAAAGCCAATTTCAATCAAGGAGTAAGTCTCAAAAATTCCAAATCCTTTCTGATATTCAGGGCTAACTTGGAAGAATTTTAGGAAGACATTGCTCTTTTTCATCTGTTTTAAGTCTTTAAAAAGATCAGGAATTAGACTTAATTCACCGAAATCAGGTGAAGGATAAACGGTTCCTAAAAAACCCATATCATAAATATCTTTGAAAAGTCTTGGATTAGCTCCAGGTAAAAGATTAATTCTGGGATAAATTCCAGTGTGATCTGGAAAGCAAACTTCATCTGTTTTAAGTTCATAAATCATTCTATTTTTTTCAAAAATATATTTTTCAAGTTTGGAGATTTCTAAAACTTGGATACCTTTTGTGGAAGGGTTTAAAATGATTGTGGTTTTCACCGAATCTTTTTGATCTTTTAAATTGGTGCTGGGCACCGATGTTTGGACCTGTACACTTGTTACAGGCTGCTGAAATGAGGAGCTTGAAGCCTCATTGTTTTTATTCAGAGACGGTTTTTTCCCATTGCTGGAAGGATCCACGTCTAAATCCATGTCAGCCATTGACACTTCAAGGCTGATGATTTCACTTAACTGGTCGTTTAAACAACCAATCATATCTGAGATTTCATCATGTTGAGTAAAACTCTTCATGAGCTCTTGGAGTTCTAATTCTCCTTTTTCAATTAGAGATTTCCCTTCTCTACAGAGGTTGTCGCACTCCTGACGGAGGCTCTCACTTTTGGTGAATAAGGACCTTCCCTTAGCGATGTTTTCAATTGAGATTTTAAGCCTCTCACAGTGCTTATATAACCCAGAAGTTTGAAACTCCAGATTTTCAATGATGTTATCAATCTGTTCTGCAACAGATTTGTTCTCCATTCCTGTAATTTAAAGATTAGGACGAGATAATAAATCGGCCAGAAAATTATCCTTTCCTTTTATACTTTCAATGGCAAAGTTAAATTCTGAAAAGAACACTTGCCATCTATGAATGTTTTTATCTTGGGAGCCAACCCCTTGTTTACCAAAGATTAATGCTCTAACTTGAGTGTTATCAGTTTGCATGATAAATCTTTTTGAGTAAAGGAAAAGTTGGAACTTCTTAATTCCTTTTAATATTGCTAAACATTCTTTTTGATTAATGCAATATCTAGTTTCAGTATCAGAAAAAAGTTCCAGAATAATATCTGCAAATTTGTCCTAGATCATTTTTAAGGATGCAACCAAAACATTGCTCACTTGCATCGGTTTGAAGGATAAGATTATCTTTTTCATCAGGGAGTCTTAATTTTGGAAGGCTCTTAGCTTCTTCTTTTAACTTTCTAACACATTTTGTGTGTTCTTCATTCCATCCTATCTTATTGTTTTTTCTAATAAGTTTTTGGATGGGCAGTTTCTTTTTTGCAAGGTCGGGAATAAAATCCTGAACATAATTAAGGATTCCAAGGAATCTTTGAATTTCTTTTTTAGTTTTTAATTCATCAGGTAATTCAAGGAGTTTTTTACCTAGATGGTCTTGCATTTCTATTCCATTTTTGGATATGTTTACTCCAATAAAATCTATTTCATTTTTACATATTATTGTCTTAGACTGACTAAGAACAATTCCTTCATTTTCACACCTTTGAGCAAACGTTTTAAGATGATTTTTATGTTTCTCAATAGTTTCAGAACAAATTAATATGTCATCAATATAGACTATTAAAAAATTTCTCATATCGTGAAAAGCATTATCCATTCTCCTTTGAAATATGTTCGGAGCATTTTTTAATCCGAAAGGCATTACTAGCCATTCATAATGGCCATTTGGGGTACTAAAAGCAGTATATTCAATCGATGATGGTTCCATTTTAATTTGCCAATAACCAGATTTACAGTCAAACTTAGAATATAATTCTTTTCCTTTTGCAAGGTTAAGAAGTAATTCTTTATTTGGAAGGAAATATCCATCAAAAATAGTTTGAGAGTTAAGTTGTTTATAGTTAATAACCATTCTAGCTTTTCCACGTTTTATTTCGCTATGATTTCGGACCATAAAGGCCGGAGAAGAATGTCTACTGACCGAAGGTCTTATAATATTCATTTTAATTAGCTGTTTAAGCTGTTTATCAAATTCTTCGCGATCTTTTTCACTATATAGCATGGGTTTTACCCTGATTATAACATCGGGGTTTTTTAACTCTATTTTTGCTTTAACAGTTGTTTCTTTCCAGAAAGCTAAAGGGTTTTCAGCAAAAAATTTTGCTAAAAAATCAAGAATCTCGGTCTTGTCTCTTTCATCAATGAAGTTTATAACTGTTTTTTCACCACACTTCGCTGGTACTCTGATAGTTTTTTGGATAGTATAAGGATTATGATTTCTAGGGATGACCAGAAGTTCTTCACAAGGTGTTTTAAACCTTATAGTATTTATAGTTTGCTTATAATAGCTGAACTGTTGAATAAAATCGTTGCCAAGAACGATATCACACTTTATTTTGTCAAAAATAAGGCTGTATCTGAGTTTTACAATTTTACTGCCCATTATTAAGTGAATATTTTCGACATATGCATTTATAAGGTTTTCATTGTTATCAAAACCATATACTTTTATTGGTTTATCAAATCTTTTTATTTCCTTGATTAAGAAGCTTTTTATAATACTAGTCATTGCTCCTGTGTCAATCAGGGCACAAGTTGTTATCATGGTTTCATGTATAGTAGTTTCAATGTAAACAGATCTTGAAGTTATTTTGGTTGACATATCTCTATATTTTCTCTAATGATAAACTTGATTTGGTTATTAGTTATTTCATAATTGGTTTCATTTAGGAATTCCATTCCTAGGATTAGGTTGACTATTGTCATAGACTCATCTATAACACATTTTACGATTGTATTTGTTTTTCCTATTTTAACCGGGATGTTAACATATTCAAATAATTCTCTATCTCCATTGTTAAAACTTCCGATTATAATTTTTTCTCCTTGTTTAACTGTTAGGCCATTAACTGATTTAATGAAATTTCTAGAGGCTCCAGTGTCAATAAGGACATTGTCCTTCCATTCTGTACCATCAAAGTACATGATATTATCAACCATTAAATTATTATATTTTTGTTTTCTTGGGTAAAGGTCTAAAATGTTTTTGTTATATTTTCTTGATTTTGCTCTGCCTAATTTATCAAAAGTTAAAGGTTTTTCATCTTGGCTAGACGTTTCGCCCATTTCAGGAATGTTTCTATTTACATCGATATCTATTTCATCACTAATTGAAAATCTTTCTTTTATCGGATTGATAGATCTCAGGACTTCAGAGAAATCGTTTTCAATTTCAATATAAGGTTTTTCATCATACATTTTAACATAATTGTTGTTTGTAAAAGCATAAAGTCCTCTATAGTGGATCGTAATAGGACTTTTTCCTTTAACCATAAGATTATGATTTCCTAATTTATAAAATAACATGATATTATCATCAATTTTTTCATCCGTAAGACTTAAACTAAATTTAGGATAACTTGTGAATTTTATAGTTTGGTAGCACAAGTTACCATTAACTATTCCAAGGCTTCCTTGTTGATAATCAGTTAATCTACTGTCTTGCAAGGCAAGGGTTATGGGACAATCAATTCCTTTTCTAAAAAGACTTTTAACTAGAATTTGGATACCTGCAAGGTAAACATATCCAATTTTTTCACGTTTTTTCCTTAGGGATTTTACTAAGCCTATCTTCTATCCAGTTTTTGTTTAATAATTTCAAACAAACCTTTCCACTGGCGTTCTCAATTCTAATACTTTTTTCACCTTCGATGTAGCTATGTATTATTACTTTTTCTCTTTTGAAAATGCCTTTTAGTGATTCGAAGGGGCTTTGATTTATTGGTTTCAAGGATAATTTTGTTTTAACTAATTCTTGATATTTCTTTTCATCAAAGTTTATTACAGCAAGATAGTCTCCTTTCTTTTCAGAGACTAATTCATTTTCGTTTTTCATATCCTGATTGTTTATCTCTGAACTCATTCTGAATTAGAGTAGTCTGTGAACTTTTCATCTTCTGTATTAATATTGTTACTACTATCTGTTTCATAGAATAAATATCTGAATAATCTGATTCTTCACTATCTAATCCTTGAGTATCTTTTTAAAAATTTTCAAAGTTAAATTCTCCGATGAACTTTTCTTTTTTCTTAGGGCATTCATTAGCAAAATGTCCTGGTTGTTGGCAAATCCAGCATTTACATTCTGATTTTGGTTTAGTAGGATTTCTCCTAAATCTTCTAGGATTTCTCTGGTATTTGTTTGAAGTGTTTTTATTGAATTTTTTATAATACTTAACTTTATATTTTTTGGGATTTCTTTTATATTGTTTTTGCCTTTTGTTACTTGTTTCACAACCCCACGCATTGGGCCCTTCCCAAGTATATGGTGGACAGTATAATTTATCTGTTCCTACTTTTTAAACATTTTTTTGAATTTTCATTTCACGACAAAGTTTTCCTATTTCATTTTTATGAAAGTTTCTCGAGCTCCAAAATTGTCTACTAGTTTTGGATTTTGTATACTATGTTCTTTGTATTTTTCAGAGAAATATCTCGCCCATCTATATGGAAGTTTATTAAAAAGTTTGTCAAGCAAATTCTTTATTTTCTTGTTATCAAGCTCTTCATAAATCGCGTAATAATAATGAGCGAATTCACAAATATATTCTCTAATATATTTCATGTTACATATTGACAGATTTTCAAGTTTATAAACTGCATCTTCAACTTCTTTATTTCTCATTTGGGTTGAATTGTCATTCCAGGTTTCACCAAAACTTTCTTGCCATATTAGATTTGTGATAATATCAACTTTTTTACTAATCGTTATTTGATTTTCAAAATTAAGTCTGCTTAGCTGCCTAGTTCCAAAGTTTAAGTCATTCCACCATTTTTTAATATTTCCTTCCAGAGTGTTTATAGCATAATCAAACATTTTATTATCGTCTTCTTCTTCAAGGACGGTATTGAAGACTATTTTTAGTGCATCAGACCATTTTTGAATGGCTGCATCTTTATCAAGAATACAGTCTAAATTGAGCTTGATTCCCATAGGGGTAACTGGAATCTCTTTACTCATTGTTGGAGTAAATCTTGTATAAGCTTTATATTCTCTAGTGTTATATAAAGGAATCATGGATTTTTTAACTGGTCTACCACTATAAAAAGTTTCAGCTGATCTTTTTAAATTGCTAGTTCCTGCTTCTTCGCTTTTAACATGAGGAGTTGCATTAGCATCACCTGTATTTGTATTTATCTTTAGACCTTGAAGTTTTTTATTGATTTCTTCAATCTCAGAGTCTGAGTAATCAGATAAAACACTTTCTCTTTTTATCATTCTTCTACTTCTATTTCTTCTGTGTCTTTAATCACAGGGATTGATATTCTTTCTTTCATAGCTTTTTTCATTTCTTCGAATTGTTTTTTAAAATCTGGTAGTCCATAATGATTTCTTATGGATGGCATTATTAGCCTTTCACTATCGTCCAGAGCATATTTTTTAACTTTTATTTTAGATTTCTTAATATCTATTTTACTCATGAAATCTACTATTGTCTCCATACTTTTTTCTATAGTTTCCAATTTTTCTATTTCTTTTTCCATCTTTTCTATTCTTCTTTCGATTTTCTTAACGTCTTCCAGTATGTTAGTTAATATTTCGAGTAAATTGTTTATATTACTCATTCAAGAGTTCTTTTAAGTGCTTCAAGCATTATTATCTTGAAATCAATATCTCTGGAGGACTGATTTATTCTAAACATTATATTTCTATCACCTCTTAGCTCTTCGAGTTTCGTATCTATTGAATTTTTAAATCTTATTTTTTGGTATGTGTTTTCTAATCTTAAATCACATAATAGACTTAAGGTTTGTCTAAACGTATTAAATTCTTGCTCAAAATGATAAGAACTTTCATTATTGGTTGGAATATGATTATTATCAGTTTCCATCCTTTTAACAGGTCTCTGACTCATTTATTATTGTCTAAATCGTCCCAAAAATGGGAAGTGGACAAAAGTGTAAAAGATTCTTTTTTTACACAGTGTAAATGGACATTTGTCCAGCTCCTACAAGCTACATGTATATAAAAGGCAAGGCATCCTCTTCCAACTTCCAAGTGTCACTCTTTTCTTGATTGCTACCAAAAATAGAAAGAAGATGCAAGTTGAACTAGCTAGCATTAAAGTGCAAGATCTAGCTAGCATCTTTGAATTTGAATTCGATCTTGTAGCTTTGTTATTATTATTATCCTGATGAAATGATAAGATGAGGGTAAGCTGTAAAGCTGGCTAGCAAGCAAGCTAGAAAATTGCATGTTCAATCAACCATTGAATTGAATTAATTGCTTTGAAGTTCGTAATTGTATTTGTAGTGATCAGTATGTAAGCCATCACCAATTACATCATTTTCTGCATTTAATTCCCAAATGCAGTCTTAGTGTGACACTTGTATACTTTTGTTATCTCTTGCCCTACTAAAAAAAATACACTTGTATATAATCTGCATAACTTTTTTTGTTTCATAAAAGGCATTATGCCATTATAAGAGAGGATGGGATTCTAACTTGTAACCTCGTGATCATAATGTTATTTTACATGATTAAAATAATTAGTAATTAACATTAATAAGTTTGCTTATACAATTGGTTAGGGCAAACTAGTCCTACAAAACTACGAAGTCTATATACATAAATTAACCGCTCATAAAAAAGTTTTTTTCTCCAAACCACATGTTGTCTTCCAACCCATATGGATTGGAGTTAATCTATGCTCTTGATGTGTAATTGTCGTTTATCAAGGAAATTTCACATACAAGAAGGATCAAATTTGAACTTCCTGGTAAATAGCTTTCAATTGTAAATGAATTTGGGTCTTATATCACTATTGCAACCTATTAGAATATCGCCACAAACAGCTAATATGATGATTAGATACAATATGGAATTTGTTTGTAATTCACCATCTAACCACAATTTTGATCATAATAAAGTTTTGAGAAGGATAGTTTTCCTTGGTCATCTTACCCTTCTTACATATATTTTTGATCGAAAAAATGAATATTTCGGTGATGTTTTATAGTAATTCAGACAAACATGACTAAGGGTAATTTGTATAGGTTTTTTCTAGTGTGTGCATATGGATATATAATAATTTTTTTTATATTTAATAATAATTTTGTAACCACTAACATAATTTCTTTTAAAAAGGTTTATCAATTATATTTTAGAAAATAGTTAAAAAATAATTTATAAACTTAACTTCTTAACATGTCCATATATAGACACACATTCAAAAAAGAATTTGCATAACCTATCAATTCTAATTTAATTATCTTGGTTTGAGTAGTAGTGATCTATGCCATATTGAGTTCAATATTTAGATTATGTTTTTAGCCTGTTTCAAAATTACTACGATGTGCTACAGTACTAATGAATGGATCCAATAAAGATGAAATTTGATGAAATATTTGATCATAGATGATCTGCATGAAATTTCTAAGACAATCATAAGCAAATCTTCTGTTCTAACTTCTGAAATACTCTCTCTTTTCCGAAAAAATTGTCCTAAAGGACTAAAAGCTCTTGGATTAAGGAAATTTAAGAAAGTACAATTTGCAGTTAATGCTGCTATAGTTAAATCTGTGGTAAATTACCACATATCAGTTTACAACCAATAGAATCAAAGCACTAGAAGCACACGAATCCAGTTTCCAAATTTTGGAAACTTAAGACATAATTGCCCCTAAACAATCCCTGTAAACAGAGTATAAAGGGGATTACAGAGGAGTGCAGGAGAATTTACAGAGCATTTACATTCAAAGCATTCACTGAAAATTCAGAGCAAAACAGAGAGAATAATCACTATGCATCATTGCCTGGTGGTGTCATGGCATCAACTTTCGACTTAAATGAAGCTCCACTTCCAGATTAGTACATTTATGGTGGAGAAGAGTTCGAAGAACTCAATGGGTCGGCAGGGGACATGGAACAAGATGAACAAACTTTTGATCTCAACCAGGAACCAAGAGATGAAGAGGGACAGTCAGAAGTAGAGCACAACACAGAGGCAACACAACATCATCAGCCAACACAACATACCAGGCTCAACAGTGATAAAAAAATGCACATATTGAATGCTCTGCTTACTAGAGCTAAAGAGTGACAATTACCACAGGGTGCAATAAAGAAAGTTGCACAAGAGTTCAACATGTCAACAAGGTGCATAGGCAGACTTTGGAACACAGCCAAGAAGCAACATAATGCACACCAGAGGTACAATATAAGCACAAAATATCACAAATGTGGTAGAAAAGGAATTCAAGTAGAGATGGATTCAATCACAACACTGAGCATGGGAGACAGGTCATGCATTAGAGACTTAGCTAGCAAGCTTAGTATTTCAAAGACCATAGTGCATAGGATAATCAAGCAAGGTTCAATAAAGCCACATACAAATCCACTCCATCCTGGTTTGAGTGAGGGACATAAGAAGACTAGGTTGGATTGGGTACTGAAGTTACTACAAGGGGATAATGTAGAAACTAAGTCAGTGTATTATCCAATGTTTGATTTTGTACACTTGGATGAGAAGTGGTTTTATCTATCAAATAAATCACAAAGAGTATATCTAGCACAGAATGAAAGGGGTAAGTACAGAGTTGCAAATTCATCTAAATTCATTCCCAAAGTTATGTTCACTGCAGTTGTAGCAAGGCCTAGATTTGATGCAGAGGGACAATGCATTTTTTTATGGAAAGATAGGAATCTTTCCATTCACATATCAACAAGCAGCAAAAATGTCATCCAAAAACAGAGAGAAGGGGACACTAGTTACAAAGCTAGTTGAATCAGTCAACAAGCAAGTGACAAGAAACATGTTGATAAACCAAATCATTCCAGCAATCAAGGCAAAATGGCCATAAGATGGAGCTCAAAGAGTTATATTCATACAACAAGACAATGCAAAAGCCCATATAACTCAACGAGATCCAGAATGGCAACAGGTATACATTCAGGATGGATTCACTTTCATTTTAATACAACAGCCAGCTAATAATCCAGATGTAAACATCTTAGATCTAGGATTTTTCAGAAGCATTCAGTCACTCATGCACAAGAAGATGCCAAAAAGTATTGATCATATGGTACAAGCAGTGCATGAAGCATTTTTTGAGTTAGCCCCTACAACTCTAAGTGATGTGTGGATGACACTACAATTTGTTATGAATGAAATACTTAAATGCAAGGGAGGCAATGAATATGATATGCCACATGTAAACAAGAAGAAATTAGTGGCTTAGGGGAATCTACCAAGAGAGATCAAGGCACCTATGTGGGCTATCATAGAAGCATGGGACATAGTGCATGGGGGTGCACAACAAGCAGATCAACAACCAGGAACATCAATAGCAGGCCAATAGAGTCAACAAGGGACAACAATATATGAAGATTAAGACACTGAAGAAGCACTTGAAGACAGTTTGTTTATTTAACAATATATGACAAAGATTGAACATTTTGTGTACAATACAATCTTAGGAGGTAAAGTAACATATTTTGTCTAGCTTAAGTATATTTTGTTTGGGTCAGAAAGCTGTTATTTGAAGCAGGAAATTGTAAGGTAGCAAGAACTTGTGTAATTTTGTAAACAAGCACAAGTAATGGCACAACAATGACAATGCATATCTTTTCATATAATGAATTGCACAACACTTACTGACATAATTAGAACTGATATGGTTAGTGTTTAAATAATCTCAGATGTCCCTATTACCCTCATAGACACAAACCCAATCACAATACCTTAGCATACACATAGACAGTGAACATGCAGGGAATGCATCTCAGTTTCAAGACTTCGTCATAGATAGACTCAAGGAGAATAAAACAGAACAGAATTATGTAGCAATCCAATAGAAACAAAGCAATAGAAGCACACAGATCAACAAGACAACAACACCACCAACCACAAGAGCTTTTAGACCTTTAGGACAAACCAGACAAAGGAAATGCATCTCAGTTGTATTAAGACTTCACAATTGTAGATTTTCTCAGATGTCCCCATAGCCCTCATAGACACAAGACCAATCACAAGACCTTAACATACACATAGGCATCAATCAATCACATGTGAAAGTGTTCCTATGGCACATTAAGGCAGTGATATTAAAGGTCTTGTATCTCAGTGTTAAGACTTCATCATTGAAATGCATAAATAATCTCAGATGTCTCCATAACCCTCATAGACACAAGACCAATCACAAGAATTAACATACACATAAGCAACAATCAACCACATGTAAAAGTGTTCCTATGGCACATTAAGACAGTGACATTAAAGGTATTGCATCTCAGTTTCAAGACTTCATCATTGAAATGCATAAATAATCTCGGATGTCCCCATAACCCTCATAGATACAATACCAATCACAAGACCTTAACATACACATAAGCATCAATCAATTACATGTGACAGTGTTGCTATGGCACATTAAGACAGTGAGCATAAAGGTTTTACATCTCGGTTATATTGCATCATCACCGATAACCCTAACTGATCAATCCAACATCTCACTCAACAGTGAACAATCCAATATAAGAGTACATGCATAAGATCAATCCAACTTCCAAGCATGCATCAGAGTACATCATATGATCAATATAAGGTTTTGCAGTCACAATGTAACAGAGAATCAATAAAAAAATAGAACACCAACACCAAAACACTGCAAATTATCAGCATACATAATCCAACATCAGAACAGCAAATCCAGAATCAATCCAATGTCTCAGTCAACAGCACAACAAACTCATTCAACAACATGCATAATTCAGAGCAATAATCTCTATAAAAGTACCCAAAATAAACAACTTAACAAGAGTGAGACTTAGCTAAACATCATAATCAGAGGCAACATCACCATCATCGGGGACGATTCTTCTGTCAGAAGACTGAACCGCAACTTCATTGTCAGGGGAATTAGGGATTACAACAATCTCTGGGTAATCAAAGACCGCTTCATCTCCAGGGGGCTCAGACAACCACATCATCCCCTCCATAGTTTCCTCTGAGCCAATAGGAGTGTAGCTGTGATTCCCATGACAATCGCCACCCCAGTCGCACTGTGGAGCTTTAGAGCAAGCAAATACAGAGGACTCAGAACTGCAAGGACTCCCATCGGACTTAAATAGGTCCGAATCACCCATGAATGCAAACAAAAAATGGAACCCAGGGGACGGGGTTTTTCAAAGGACTCAAATCTGAGAATTAGGGTTTTTTATGGACGGGTTTTGGGAGATATGTATAGATCTAGAGGAGGAACAAGCTTTTTTAGTGTTTTGGGGACAACCGGAACAGATTAATCGTCGACGAAGAAGATCTGCAACAGAGACGAGAGAGTGGGGATGAGAAGACGAGAGAGTAGAGAAGGAGAGTAGGAACCTTCAAGGAGAATGAGAGCTCAGATGAGAGCTCAAATGAGAGCTCAGACGAGAGATTGGAGAGGAGAAGAGAGGAGATGAGTTAGGATTTCAGAGAGAATGAGAGAGCGGCGAGGTGAATGAGAGAGTGATATCGGATTAGGGTATTTAGGGTTAGATAGGGGAGTGGGTAATTGGGCTGGGTAGATTTGGGTTTAGGGATATGTTAAAATGGGTTAGGGATATTGGGTTAGGGAAATATGGGTTGGGTTTAGGTTAAAATATGGATTTGGGTTAGTTTGGTTAAGAAATATGGATTTGGGTTAAGTTAATGGATTTATGAGTAGTTTGGTTAATTTTGTTGGTTTATTTAATTAATTTATTTTTAATCAATTAGGTTAATGGAATATGGGTTATTAAGTTTTATGTTATGGATAAAAATTGTGGATATTAATGGAGTTTGAGATGGATGAAGATAATAGGTGAGAATGATTGGATGTGTAAAATATGAAAAAAAAGATTGATATTTTAAATAAAAGATAAAATAAATAAGGATAATTTTGTAAAAAGAATATGAATAAAAAAAAAAAAAGTAGGATAAATAAAAAGCGACGTCCAAAATGAAAATAGGACGAAGGGAGTAATTACTAGTGGGTCGGGTACCATTTAATAATTGCTAAACAGGACCGATGTGTAATTTTGTGAGATGAATCAAATGTCTTTTCAGTCCAGGCTGTTAATGTTTAGCTTCAATTTTCTCATATGAGAAATCTTCCGGTGGGGCCCGCCGCACACACCCAAAACCCTGAGTAGCACTAAACAGTCGCCACGTGGTGGATTCATAATATCTCTCCCCTTATCAGGATTTTTCATGTTCAACTAAAAAAGGAAAGAAAAGTCAGCCTCCACTGGCCTCGCTACACGTAGATCAATCGGGGATCCCGAGGTCTCTCTATACACATGGCCAGATCGTAGGTCCCACACGTGTCGTGCGGAGGGGATGATTCTTTACTTTTTTAAAACTGGCCGGAGCCGAGGGTGGTGCGTAGTTTAGTTGTGCGTGGACTTCCCCAGACTCCTTTCGAACTACTTATGTGCGCGTGCTTTACAACGACGACCGAACTGCTAAGATGCGTACCACGTGTGCACGAAAACCTCTACACAAGATTGCTAGAATTATGTAGATCGAGTTGTCTCACGCGTCAACAGCGCGTGCTGATCCACGCGCGTCCTTGTTATGGAGACACCGCTGAATCAACCGACCAATTGAAACCAGGGCGTCTGGATGCCGCGTGATCGATAGGAAATGGCTCAGACGTGCAAAATTTGTCCACTGCTTTCTCATACGCCGGCACGACCGACCCGGCTCAGTCCCTCCGAAGAGTGTTTTTTTTGTCAAATAAAATAAAACAAATTGCAGTTAGTTACTCATAATTTAGGCAAATTTGCACTTGTACCCATTTATGTAACGATGTGCAAAATTGGCTCGGAACGGAAAACCGGAACAGACTGGGCCGAAAATATCCGGTCCGGACCGGGTGTATTCTGATCCGGTCCACCGGTTCATATTTTTTAAGATTTTGATTTCCGGTCTGAGGTCCAATCCCGATCGGTTTTCGGTCTAGACCAAATAGACCGGTTTTTATTATTTTTATTTTATATATTAATATCTCATAATATTATTAAAAAAATTATATTATAAAAATAAATTAGTAACAAAATATATTGTCTAATATTACAAATAATAGTCATAAAAATAGAAAAAATAATTAATTTATAATTGATATAAAAATAAAATACGTTTATCGGTTCAAGATCGAACCGGACCTGAACCGAACCCGAATATACCAATCTGGTCTGATCTCCGGTCCAAAGATCGTAAAATTTCTGATCACATGGCTACTTTTATGTTTCTGAATAAAAGGTTATATTGTAGGTGATTTATTTTAAAAAAATTAGTTCCCAGATCAAAATGCTTTGCTATAGTAGGTAAAACTTTAGTATTCCACAGAAACCTGAAAGTCATGTTAACAATTAACAAATCATATGACACTACCCATAAGGACTTCTTACATGTTTCTTTGAAGTTCCCATAGGCTAAATACAGCTTTATTCTAAATTTTGATATAACGGATCTGCAGTATGATATGCAGATAGTGTACATGTGGTATACCGATTCCTACGGGCCGAACAGCAAAGCGTTTATTTCTGATCTAATTAACTTTGGATATTTATATTTTTGAAGCTACAAAAATTGTTAAAACGTACCGAACAGAGCGCAGGTGATGGGGGAATGACGAGTGCCGATGGTGGTGCTGAATAACGGCGCATCTCCACCTGCTTCCGTTTTGAGCTCGCCACGTGTCCGTGTGGCTCAATTCCCCGTTTGGTTTGGCGTGACCCGTTCATCTGCTCATTACCAACGTCCAACTATAAGCTAGCCGACTCTTTTAAAAAATAAAAATATTACATCAAACTCTATGACCTATTTAACTCAATGACAGTCCTAAATCATTTTAGTGAATGATCTTTATAAATTTTATATCAAATAAATCAAAATCAGTGTTCAGTTTTGTGAACTCATATCGAGTGTTGTGTAGGAGAGACGAGATGAAATAAATAGTCGTGGATAGAAATATTCGTTGGAAGTTGTGGAGGACAGGCGGAGGAAGATTGTGTCGAGGTTTGTGGCACGATTTGCTTCACGGAAGTAATGATGTACCTAAAAAAATACAAAAGACAACATAAGCATAACAATTTCCTTAATAATGGTATGAATTTCCCAAGGAATTTTCCAAATGTCTCGGATGTAGTTGATAATAACTAAATTATCACCCTCAACAGTTAAGTGAGTTATATGCATATTGGCCGCTTGCTGAATCCCATAAAGAGTTGCACGAGTCTCAGTTCGAAGAACGGAGGTAGATGGAATGGTTTCTCCGTGGAATGCAAGTAGTTTACCCCGAGAGTCACGAATCAAATGTTCGATATGGGAACTAGCATCGTGTCTCTGTGAGCCGTCAAAGTTCAATTTGTGCCAATGATCGATCTGGTGGTTTTTTCCACGTGCGATTAGAAGGTCGCAATCTGTTGCGTCGCAGTAGGGGCGGTGTAGGAGGGGATGTAAGGTTAAGCCAGTCTTGATGCGAGTAAAATGCCTGGGTGACTGGATAATGCTGGGAGAGATTATTTTTGGATTGAAAGATACGTAAATTGCGGAACGTCCAAATAGACCGCCATAAAAAAAGAAGTGGAACAGGCTGCGTATTGGTTTGGAAATAGAGCTCGAAATTTTGAATGAAATTATCAGTGGCGGGGATTGAAAACGAAGAATGCAATTTTGATTCTAACTTGTGGATCACATATATTGTAAAGGGACGGGTGAAGAATAGATGATTACGATCTTCGTTATAGGACATACAAAGAGTACATGTGGAAGGAACCGTTGAATAATAGCGATTAAGACGTTCAAAAGTTGGCAGGGCATCTATCAGACATTTTCAGATGAAGTTTTGAATTTTGGGTGAAAGTTTTAATTTCCAGAGCCAGATTAGGGAATCTGTTTGGGGAATTGTTGTAATAGCTTGCGTAATCTTACGAGAAGATTTAATCGAAAAATTACCGTCAGAGCTTGGGGTCCATACTAATCTGTCGGTAGTGTCTGACAAGGAAATATGAACAACCAAGATTTTAGTGACAATATGTGGGGGAAGGAGATATTGTAATTTCGGGATATCCCATTGAGCAGTAGGGGTAATAAAAGAGGAAATTGTAATGAGTGGGTCAGTAGTGTTATTGTAATAAGGAAAAAGTACACAACATGGAATCCAAGAATCGTACCAGAACTTAACTGTAAGTCCATTTCCAAATTCTCATCCAAGGCCAGTACGAAATTCAGAACGAAGATGCAGAAGTTGTAAAAATTGCCAAGATTGTTTAGCTTTTTCCGGTATGAGAATAGATCAGAGGACCAGATTTATTTTTCGTGAATGATTTTACACCATAGGTTTTTAGACTCTGTGAGTAATTTCCATAAAAGTTTCATTTGTAAGGATCTATTTAAATCAGTTGCCTTATAAAGCCCAAGGCCACCTGTAGCTTTGGGTTTACAAATTAAATCCCAACCGATTAAGGGGCGATAGGCTGGGTTGGTTTTATTCCAAAAGAATTCCTTAAGAATTTTGTCGATCTGGTTGCAGATGTCGACCGGAAGAAAAAAACTTTGCATTAAATAATTGACAGCTGAAAGGAGATTAGATTGAATTAGGACTAAACGATCAGTTGCCTGAGACAATGAGTTAGTCTTTGACTTAGATAGCTGTTTTTTCATTTTTTAAACCTCATTTAAAATCTTAGTACTTAATTAGGATTTGTTTGTAAACTCTTGATAAATACATGTTTACTTATAAATATAGTATTTATTTTTAATTTTTATATTTTTCTATGTACCCAAATTTTAAGATTAAAATAAGTCTTCTTTTTAACAAAAAATATATATTATAATAACAAATCTTGTTATCCAACAAAGCCTTAGCTTATTAGAGCGATTGATCCACTATCGATCATTCGGAGTGCAAGTAATTGGTCCACCTTTACTTTACAAATGATTTATTTGTCCCACACAATGCTTCACGCCTGCAAATTATTATTCGATCGATATGATCCAATGTTGAACATTGTCATCAAAAGGGATTGGTATGTGCACAATAAGTGCACGATTTATATACGGAGAGAGAGATTAGATTTGATGTATAACGGGCTAGCTCTTCTAGTTGAGTAGAGCTTCTCCTACATGAATAGTGACTATCACGCCAATATAAAAATATAAAATAAATATGATCAATTGCTAGTTTTCACTAGAATGGTATTCTATTTTATTTTTTTGTTGAAAGAAGAGGTGGCACTCTCCAAAAATATATTGAAAAAAAATTACGAAATTACAAGATGAGGGAAACTAACTCTCGTTAAATCATCTGAAATTAAACTACCTATTTCATCTGGAGGTTCTTCTAGGACATGATTACCTAATGAAAGCATAAAAGCATAGTTAGCAAGCATATCCGCTACTCTATTAGATTCACGGTATGCATACAGGATGCGAATCAACCAGTCCTTTGCAATTAAGCCTTGGCACCGGAGCACCAGGGGAGTGAGGTGGTGGGTGTTAGGAGTCCCATTGTTGATGAAGTGAATGGCAAGTTGAGAATCGACCTCAAGTTCGATTCTGCGATGTCCAGTAAACCAAGCAAGCTCAAAGCCCAAAGTGACGCCCCACAGTTCTGCTGCAACCTGCATGGGCAGAGTAGATACCCAAATTTACAGCGAAGCCTCCTCTCCATAGGCCCATTTCATCTCTCAAAATCCCTCTTGCAGTGGCGATTCCTGTTGTCCAAGCTTTCTGGTACTCCCTAGCTTGTTGGAGGATTAACTCCTTACTATAGCTGGAAGGGATAGTCGAGGCAAAAACTATGGCATTCCTCCACTTCCATGCCTACCACGTGGTGAAAGCAAAGATGATGGGTCATTGGATTCCATAAGCGGTGCTAGATGCAGCACTCATATTCCCAAGAAGCCAACCCCCAAATCAGAAGTGAAGAATAGGGTGTGAAAGTCAGGATGAGTCAAATTAATCCATACCTGTCTGATGCGGGGACAATCCCTTAGATGATGGGTAAGAGACTCCGATTTGTCACTACATAAGAAGAAATATGGGTTCAGGCAGATGTGTCTTCTGTGCCTCTCTGTATTTGTGAGTAGGTGCCCCTTGGCTACTAACCAGAAAAAATTATGAATCTTCTCTAGGACGGGAAGAGTCTCCCCATGTCTTCTTCCATTGCAACATGCCCCGAGATAGACCTATATGCCGACTAGACAATATAAGATCCACTCTAAGAGTGTGCCCAAGCCAATTCGTCCCTTACTTCCATGTTTTTCGTAAGTGATCTATTTGGGAAGAGGAGGAGGGTGAAATTAGGTAGAATGGGAGATAGACGATCCGACATCCAACCTCCTTCAGGTCTCCAATATTCCCGCACTTTCTCCTCATCTATTCCTACAACATCTTGGTGTTCACAAGAGAGGCAAGAGGCTTGTGTGTCAGCCATTTGTCTTGCCATAGTTAGCATCCAGACCAGACAACACATTCCACCGAATGCCTGGGAGGACAACAATTTTCATCGCCAATCTTATACTTCTCCATATCGGGGACACTGCTTTGTTGGCCATCATATCTCCTCTTGAGTTGTTCGCCCCAAGCTTGTATTTCTTGATCAAGACTTTGCACCACAGACCTTCAGGATTTTGTATAAGCTTTCATCCAAGCTTCCCCACAAGGGCCATGTTCACTCTATAATACCCCGAATTTGTAATCCTTTATAAGGATTAGAGTGCTATCCATGTCAACAAGAGCTCTTTATTTTCAGGGTTCAAGTGAGGGCAAAGAACTCTGAGGTTAAGCGTGCTAGGACGGGAGTAGTACCATGATGGGTAACCTCATGGGAAGTCCCCGGGTTGGCATGAGATGACGACAAATGGTATCAGAGCCGACTCTAGGTTACGAGTGGACTTGGCCTCCCATGGCGGTCACTCGACCTGGATGATGGTCTTTGGGCTTGACGAGGTCGTCAAGGGTTAAAGTTGGAGTGATTGTAATACCTCGGATTTGTAATTCTTTATAAGGATTAGAGTGCTACCCATGTCAACAAAAGCTCTTCCTTTTCAGGGTTCAAGTGAGGACAAAGAACTCTGAAGTTAAGCGTGCTAGGGCGGGAGTAGTACTAGGATGGGTGACCTTCTGGGAAATCCTCGGGTTGACATGGGATGACGCTTCTAAGGCCTCGGGCATTACATCAAATGTGTAAAGTAAGGACCAAAATAAATAAATTGACAAGTATATATAAACAAAGTTTAAAAGCTAAAACAACATAAAGAATCAGAGAGGTGAAGATTAGGAATGATTAAATACAAATAATTTATGATAAATGGTTGTTTTTTGTAAAAATAAAGATAGGGGTGATTAAATACAATAATTTAAAATAAGGGGCATTCTTTATACAAATAGAGATAAAATGTGGTTAAGTAAAGTTATTTTAGGTCGAAGTTAGTACTCATAATTATTTTGATAAATTATTTAAAAAAATAGATTGTTTTTGGGTCAGAGTTGCAAAATCAAATGTGTCTCAATAACGGATGAAATCATGAAGTACAAACTATTATTAATAGGAAGCAAAGAAAGGATTACAAGCCAAGAAACTTGACATGTGTGAGATATGAAAGTAAACTACCATTGCCATAACATGTAAGGAGAAGCTAAACCGGACAACAAACAAAAAATTACATAGAACAAAATATGCTAGCAAGAGAAAAACAAAAGAAACTAACAAACCCAAATATGGTCTAAGCAGAACAACATCAAAACAGGAGTCCCCAAATTTTTTGCAATCAGAACCGGCATAAAGTGGAGAAGATCCATACTCCATAGCAGCGAGAAGACCCCATGAACATCTCTTGATTCTAATAGTTATGTGATTGTACTAGGTTTTAAAGATTTACTCTCTACCACAGTCAAAGAGTTGTTAGAGAGAGTGAAGGAGAAACCATTAAAAGCCTTACTATCAGGAGAACAACTAGCAACAAACAAAAGACATAGGAAAAGACTGTGCAAAACGAAATCAACCCAAAAAAGAACAATATTACCACCACTACCATGGCTAATGGAAGAAAAAGAACCAAGAAATATCCAAATAGAAACAACCATGAGAAAAGCGAATAAAATGTACATAGAGAAAGAAGAAGGAAAAAAACTAGAAAGAAATCACCACAATAGAAGAAATAGAATCCTCACAACGGATGAAAAAGCCTTGGTTCATCCGTGACGGACGAAACATGTTTCATCCGTCACGGATGAACATGTTTCATCCGTGATGCTGATCCGCGACACGATTTTGGAATCGCCATAACTTTTGATTCCCTAGTCCAAACGCGCTGAAATTTGGAGGACTTATAGTTGACATCTTGATCTTTAATCTAACGTTGGAATCACTCAATTCGGAGTTACGTAGAAAATGTTATACTTATCCAAAGATGGGACAAATAAATAGAGATCTCTTAAGCGCCAAGGCGAGTACACTAGCATTTAAGTCGGATTACAATAGCATTGCAATCATGCATCACAATGGCATTACAATGTGCGAGTACAATAGCATTTAAGTCGCCTTGCGACCTCGTCTCTTTCTTGTAGAAGAAGGTTCGAACGCCATCAGCTGAGAAACGAATGGAGAAGTATCTCTACTCGCCTTGACGCTTAAGAAATCTCTATTTCTTTGTCCTGTATTTGGAGAAGTATAACTTTTTCTACGTAACTCCGAATTGAGTGATTCCAACGCCAGATTAAAGATCAAGATGTCAACTATAACTCCTCCAAATTTCAGCGCGTTTGGACAAGGAATCAAAAATTATGGCGATTCCAAAATTGTATCGCAGATCAGCATGTTCATCCGTGACGGACCAAATGGATCCATCCGTGACGGATCAAATGGATTCGTTCATCAATGATGGATCCATTTGGTCCGTCACGAACAGATGCACATGATCCGTGACGGACGAACCGGTGCGTGAAATAGAAATCGTGTATATATATTGTGTATTTGAATTATTATTTCTAATTCAAACTTATGTAAATGACAACCAAACTTACATAATTTTATAATATATAAATATATTAAAACTCTCACATCTTGAGTCACCAGATTGATCCTGGGCTCACAATGTTGAGTTGTCAATGATTTTATCATTTATAAATCTCAGCCTCATGATTTTATCATTTATAAATTTCATTTAATTTTTATGTCAGATCTTGGAGTATATAAATATCAGAATAGCTAACGTACGTTAATAAATCTTGGTAGAAAAATCGAATTCAAATGGCTAAGCAGTTATGTCTTTACAACCTATAAACATTTACATAATATATATAAGTATAAAGATTGATTGATTCCATTATGTATCAGTCTTAACAACCTAATTTTGTGCACATTAGGTAAATAATATTAGTGTATATTTTAATTGATTTTTATGTGTATATTTTAACAACCTAATTGATTAGTTAACCCCTTTCATTTAGTGTATATTTTAATTGATTTTTATGCTCTAATTTTGTGCACATTAGGTAAATAATATTAAATCCTAATAAATATTTGAATTGTACAAAGTCATTCGAAATATCCCTTTGCGTACACTAGTAATTGTAATAGATCATGATAAGTTGTTCAATGAGAATATTATTTCTCAAAGTATTCAGATTTTTTGGATAATTTAAATTATTTTTTTCTGAAGGGACTGATTTTAGAGAATTTTTATGTTTTTTTAAATCAAATATATTTATAGGTTCTTCTAATTTATTTATTTTAAAAAAATTGTATTTGTACAAGATAATTAGTATATATATATAGGGTATATATATTTTTTTTTGATAAGGTAAAAATTAGACGGATTTCACAGACGAAATGGTTTCTCAATCTATAGCATCCTTGCGGTTGATAACTAAAAGTTCTAAATTGGCTCGAATATCTTCCAAAGAACTCTGCTGCCCCAGTTTCGCAATACAGTCGGCCGCAATATTTGTTTCTCGGAAGACATGAAAGATCTGCACTGAAGAAAACAGTTGTAAAACACAAAGGATATCAGAAATTAAAATTTCAATATCTCAAGGACAATGCCATATCTTTTTCAGGACGTTTACAATAGTAAGGTTGTCGCATTCAAGTTGAATGTTGTTAAGACCTAATGCATAGGCTTTAATCAGAGCATTCCTGACTGCAAGTGTTTCTGTTTTTAACGGTGTTGATATTCCACACTTTTCTCCAAAAATGTGAATTGGTTCGCCTTTACTATTTCGGAAAATGATTCCATAGCTAGAGTCACTATTCGTCTTGGTAGATCCATCTGTATTAATTTTAATAACATTATCCGGAGGTTTTTTTCATTTCTTCTTTGGTCGTCTATTTTTGTTGTTATTGATCCTTTTATGTTTAGGCTCATCCAAACAGTCTGGCTTCCAGGTCTTTGTTTGTTTTCAGTTATGGATTTGATTTTTAATGTAAGTAGGTACATCTTTTATCATTTCAGTATCATTACTTGGTCTCCCAAAACTTTGTTGGTATATATATATATATATATATATATTAAAACTATTATCTTCCGAGCTCACAAATTCTACGTGTCGTTTTATGGTCAATCTAAAAAAAATCTACTTATATTTTGTCTTTTTTATTTTCCATCAAATATAGTTTAAATTGGGTAGTTTGTTATGAAATTTTTAATGGTAATCATAGTAACAATCAAAACCACCTCAATATTTTACTTTCTTAGTTTCTAATTCAAGTATATTAGCTAAAGGAATTTGGTTCTAGTAAAACGGCTTCTTAGAGTAAAACGGAAGTACTATTAAGGGCCATTGAATTACAAATAAATGAATGGTTGTGATTAAAAGTAATTGGATGCATGTTTATATGGTGGAATTGAACACGCATGATTCCCATTAATTTAGGAATTTTTTTACCTAAATTATAAGAGATCCTACCCTTCTTTTTTTATTTTATTCTCTCCCTCCCAGTTAATATCGATCTCGATTGGAATCCTCTTCGACCTCGACTGAAATCGTCTTCAACTTCCGACTGGAATCGGCCACAGAGGAGGGCTTCAACACGCCGTCGGGCTTCAACACGCCGCCGCCGCCTTCGACCTCGACTGAATCGTCTTCAACTTTCGACTGGAATCGGCCACATAGGAGGGCTTCAACACGCCGTCGTCTTCAACTTCTCTCCCTCTATCAATCCATCCCCATCTTCACGTCCTTCACCCATAAACTCATCTCGCTGAATTCCTTCTCGGAAATCTCAGCGACCTCTCAGTTAAAACGCCATATCTTTTTATTTACAACTCCGAAAATTCTCCAATTTTGAGGGACGAAATTGGATTTCCAGATCTATCTCTGGGAGTTGGAATCACCTAATTCCGAGTCCAGACGAAAGAGAACGAGCCAGTTGAAGTCACGCTAGATTTCTGGAAAGTTGCTGTCAATTCCTTCCCGAAAATCTCAGCGACCTCTCAGTTAAAATGCCATATCTTTTGATTTACAACTCAGAAAATTCTCCAATTTTGAGGGACGAAATTAGACTTCCAGATCTAACTCTGGGAGTTGGAATCACCCAATTCCGAGTCCATACGAAAGAGAATGAGCAAGTTGAAGTCACGCTGAATTTCTGGAAAGCTACTATCAATTCTTGCAGAAGTTGAAGTGCAATTCGACAGGACACTCCGTGGTATCTGGGTTGAAACTTTCAACATCAAAGGAGAATCATGAATGTAAGTTCTTACTACTCTGAAGAAGGTGTTATTGTGTTTAATTGACAGCTTGTTCTAGGAAGTTTCAGTTTTGGTGTTTTGGGGTATTGTTTGTAATTAATATTCAAATTGTTTAATGTGATATTCATACAAATGCTTTTGATATTCATATTGGATGTAGGTCTCATGCATTGAATATTTGATATTTATGATGTGATATTCACCTAAACTTTGAATAATTATCATGTGCGAATTAAACTCTAAAGATTGACACTGTTTTTATGAATATCGACTACTTACTTGTATGACTATGTGTATAAAATACGTGAATATCATCACATATGGAATGAATATCGCTATTATAGTATTCAAATTGCTTGTTGATGGTGTTGTTTGTACTGTTTGCAATTGATATTCAAATTGTTTGATGTGATATTCACTATAATGTTGTTCATATTCAGGAGGTTTTATGCGTTGAATAATTGATATTCAAATTTTATGATGTGATATTCAATATAATGTTGTTGATATTCATTATAATAATATTGTTGATATTCATTATAATAATGTTCATATTCAGGTTGATCGAACGACTGTACGACCCAAAATCGACGCGATAATATCATTGATAAACCTTACCGCCATGAATCAAAGCTTCGAAGATATTGGGTAGTGATATTCGTGTAGTTAGTTGATGACATTCATGTACTTGAGTGACTATATTAATGTAATTGGGTGGTGGGCGATATTCACAAAATGAGTAGTGATATTCATAAATTGAGTGGTGATATTCGTATAAGTAAATTTGATATTCATGTGATTAATTGAGATATTTATGTAACTTAGTGTGATATTCATATTATCAAGTGGTGAAATTCATGATTTAAGTGATGATATTCACATTTTTAAGATATTAAATCTTCACTTATTAAATAGAAATCGATATTCAAACAAACATAAACGATATTCATTAACAAATGATTGATATTCGTGAACATATTAACGATATTCACGAACGTTTAGAAATGTTCTTCCTATTTAAATTTTTAATATTTGAATGGGAGCAAAATCGATTATGAAAGAGAATATTGTATTATTTTCTCTCTCCAGTAACAACCAAAATTAATTATTTTTTATTAATAATATCCTTATTAGGTTAGATTTGGTGGTTAGGGCTCTACCATATATCTCCTATAACCCATTAATCCAACCATCCATCAACATCAATCCGACGCTCCAGATTAGTACTTCCGTTTTACCACAATTTCCGTTTTACCGGAGCGTGCCTCTTAGCTAAGGTATATTAATATAAATAACTAACGTACAATAATAATAATAATTAAAAAAATCAAATAATAAAATTTGATGAGATTAGGTTGACTTCTGCATTTGGGAATATATTCTCTTACCTTTTCAGGAAAAAATACTTATTACATTAATTAATTTTTCCAATATTACGTTATCTTTTAAAAATTATTAGGTACTTGAAAATCTAAAATTTTGACTAAGTGCTTTAATAAATAATTAGTTTTTACTAGTCTATTTTGCTAGCTTTTCGTATAAGATGTTTTCATTTTCAATATTAAAATTTCTAACTCTAATGTTAGAAGTCTTAACCACTTTTTTTAGTGGAGTCTTAATCACTTTTATATATTAAAATAACTCCTTTTTTATCTTTAATTTGATATGATATTTTGACAATAATCTATGTATCTATAATTAACCAATTATTGTAATTTATTGATTGCGCATTTTTCTTATATTTGACTGTTATATTTTATTTTATTATTTAAAGTTGATAATCATATCTTATTTAGTTTTTGTTTTAGTTGCTTACCTTCATAGCATGACATTCTCTATGTCCAATATGGTTATTGTAAGTTATAAATTACATAATAAATTATACTAAAACAATTATGTAAGGCAACTAGCTAGAGAAGAAAAGTTTATCGTATTTAAAAAGCTAATATATATTTTATTAAAGACTTTTAATAAACATAATTAAATTTTAATAACAACTTTCTTCCATTTGTTTGCAATTAAAAATTTTCAATAAGTTTTCTTTAACTGAGTTTGCACATGAGGATTGAGAAACAAAGAGACATAAAATTATGCTTCATGAAAATTAAAATTGTTCATAAATCTATTATAGTATATGTTTTTTGGTATACTATATTATTTGTTGAAATCAGATGATAACTAATTATTATATCTTTTATGTTTCGTCAAATGAATTAATATATGTATTATATTCTATTCTAATTCTTTTTATATGAAATTTGAATGAATTGAGAAACGTGTAAACGTCAATGGTGGAAACCACCAAACTCCATTAGAGGCAGAGAGCTAAAGCTCTTAATTGATTCTGTTACATTGAACTACTAACATAGGATAACCTATTTATAGTTAGGTTACACTTTATGACTAATTACACAAAGTGATAGAAAAGTCATAAAAGATACAAAATACCCCTATACTCTAGATCCCCCCTCAAACTGGGAGTGGTGACAAAGAAAGCAAACCCAGCTTGGAAACGAGAAAATTATGTTGCACCTCCCCCAAAGGCTTGGTGAGAATGTCGGCGACCTGCAGAGAAGACTTCACATGAAGAGGATTGACAAAGCCTTCAAGAAACTTGTCACGAACATAATGACAATCAAGTCGGAGATGCTTGGTCCTCTCGTGAAAAACGGGATTTTGGGTGATGTGAAGGGCAGCCTTATTGTCGCAATGAAGGGGGGTTGGCAGGGAAGTGGTAAGGCCGAAGTCAGTCAACAAATTGTCGAGCCAAACCAATTCACCTGTGGCCTTGGACACTCTGCGATATTCAGCCTCAGCTGAAGATTTGGAGACAGTGTTCTGTTTCTTAGTCTTCCAAGCGACCAAGGAATGGCCAAAGAAAACGCAGTAGCCGGATAAGGAACGACCACTGTACAAGTAGTTGCCCCAATCCGCATCACAAAACGTCGTGAGAGAGACGAAATTGGATGCAGGAAAAAATAATCCCAAATCCACAGTGCCACGAAGATAGCGGATAACATGTAGAGCAACCTTGAAATGGGGCTCTCGAGGTTGACTCATGAACTGGCTAAGGTGTTGAATGGCATAGGAGATATCAGGACGAGACATGTTTAAGTAGAGAAGGCGGCCAACAATCCGACGATAGGATTCAGGGTCATCAAGTAAGGCTCCTTGGTCAAAGGAAAAGTTAAGCCCACGAGGCAGGGGAAATAGAGCAGACTTACATTCAGTGAGATGAGTATCGCCAAGGAGGTCGAGGATGTATTTTCTCTGATTAAGGAGAATGCCACGAGAAGTTCTGGACAGTTCAAGGCCCAGAAAATAACGAACAAGACCCAAGTCCTTGATCGTGAAAGCTTTGTGCAACTCAGCCTTAACAAACTGAATAAGAGACTCACTGGCTCTAGTAACCAACAGATCATCCACATACACAACTGTGACGATCAACCCTTGAGGAGAATCCCAGAGAAATAGAGAATGATCAAACTTGGATTGAACAAAACCAAGTTGCAGCAGAAACTAAGTCAACTCAATGTTCCACTGTCGGGAGGCCTGCTTGAGACCATATAGGGAACGAGATAATTTGCAAACTTGAGGAGGAGCACCTGCAGAATAGCCCTCAAGAATGGTCATGTATACCTCTTCATCAATAAAACCATGAAGAAACGCATTATTGATGTTGAGCTGATGTAAAGGCCATTCATTCATAGCAGCAAAAGCTAGAAGCAACCGGACTATAGTAAACTTGGCAACTGGAGAGAATGTATGTTTGTAGTCCTTGCCTTTAATTTGGTTGTACCCCTTTGCAACAAGACGAGCCTTGTACCTCTCCATGGTACCATCAACTTTGAACTCGATCTTATATATCCACTTACAACCAATAGGTTTATGAGCAGGAGGTAAATCAGTAAGGGTCCAAGTTTTGTTGAGTTCAAGAGCATTAAGCTCCATAGTCATGGCTTCAACCCAAAGAGGGTCAGAGGAGGCTTCTTTGTAAGAAGTGGGCTCACGAATGGGAAGAATATTGGCCAAGGAAGCCACATAGTCAAGTGTATAATAGCTAGAATCATGCATATTTAAAGCCGTGAATGTGGCAGAAGGTGAAGATGTAAAAGAAGAATTGTTATGAGGTAGAATATGATATACAAAGTCCTGTAAGTGGGATGGAATGGTAGTAGGTCGAGAAGACCTGCGAAGTGGAGGATTAGGAGGAATACTGGAAGAAGGAGAATGAACTGGTGGGAAATTAGAGGAGGTAGAGGCAATGGGAGACGATGAAGGAAGTATAACAGGTGGGGAAGAGGAAGAAGAAGGAGATGGGGAAAGTGGAGAAGACGTGTCTGTAGAAAGAGTAGAGGGAGTAGGAGGAGTATGTGCCGAGTTGACTAATGGTAAAAATGGGACAAATGAAGTAGTAGGTGCAGTAGGAGTGTGGAAAGGGATTTTGTCCTCTTGGAAAAGGACATCTCGGCTGACAAACAATTGCCTAGTATCCCAGTCAAGCAACTTGTATCCCTTTTGACCATGGGAATATCCTAGGAAAACACACTTCCTAGCTTTGGCCGCAAACTTGTCCTTAGAAACCCCTTTATGCAGAGCAAAACACTAACAACCAAACACACGGAGCATAGAGTAATCAGGTTCATGACCATGCAGTCGACCATAAGGAGTTGCCTAGTTCAATGCTGCAGAAGGTAAGAGATTGATAATATATGTGGCTGTCAAAACACAATCACCCCAAAATCTTATTGGTAACCCAACATGTAGACACAGAGCACGGGCAATTTCTATCAAATGTCGATGTTTCCTCTCAATGCGACCATTTTGTTGAGGAACATAAGGAACAGAACGCTGGTGCAGTATACCCTTAGCAGCAAACAAATCAGAGCAAGATTTATGTACAAACTCAGTGCCATTGTCAGTTCGTATCTTCTTGATAGTGGTGCCAAATTGGTTTTCAATCAAAGCAACAAAGGAACAGACGATCTGAAATACCCGATCCTTGCTCTGAATCAAATGTGTCCATGTAGCTCTAATGTAGTCGTCAGGAATGGTGAGGAAATATCGTGCTCCAGAGTAAGTTGGAGACTTGTATGGTCCCCAAATATCCATATGAACCAATTCAAACAAGGAATTTGCAATAGAAACACTTCTATTAAAAGGTAAAGCATGATGTTTAGCCATTATACAAACTTCACACTGTTCTGTCACAGCAGAAATATGGGAAAACTGATGAATATGACTCATCTTAGAAGATGAGACATGGCCCAGTCTAGCATGTTGAAGCTTATAGCTAGGTTTATGAATATGAGTCTGATCAGAATGACCAACTTTATGAGTGCTAAGTACATTAGACTGTGTTGTCAATAAGGAAGAATCAAGTAATGGAAGTAAATTTGCTCTGTAAAGCCCACTGATTTGTCTTTTCGCAGCTAAGACCTCATGTCCAGACCTATGGTCCTGAAATAAGCAATGATTCTTATCAATTTTCACATCCAGTGAATCATCATCAAGCAATTTGCCAATAGACAACAGATTCTGTCGAAATTTTGGCACAAGAAACACTGTGATGCGACCCTGCCAGTAGATCGCGTGAAAATGCTGGGCAATGCTTCATCGCGTGCCTCAACGCTAGCCAACGCAAGCCATCACCAGAGAACGCGTTCTCTTTCAAAGTGTTACCAACCAAGCACAGAGATCGCGTTCTATCTCAAGATCCCTTCCACCATCAATGACCGCGTTCATTTACAGATTGTTTGTTATTTTTGACATTATTATTTTCAGTGTTTTTCTTTTGGGTGTGTGTACCACGCGTGTCGCATGGGCCAGCCCATTAAGCGAGACTCGGCCCATCCGAGTCTCGCTATCTCCTATAAAAGGTCATCTCGACCTTCTGTACTAGGGCACGTCTAACTTGAATCAAAGCTTAAGTTTGAGAGCATATCGCCTCCTTCCTTTGATTGGACGTCAAACACATCTCTATCTTATCATCTTCTTCACTCTGCCGCTGACGCTACGGCAACCGCTTGATTCTTCAAGCCAAGTCTTCCTTCGCATCTCCCTTCACTTTGCTGCCGACGCTACGGCCCAAGACTTGTCTTTTCAAGTCATCTATCCCCTCCAACAATCTCGTCCGCCATCACAATACCACCTTCCATTATCGCACTGATCTACTCACGCGAGGCCACCAACTCCGCGTTCCACTCGTTCAACCCCAGACTCAACCCGCACGACTTCCCACCAAGATCATTGATCCGGCATTCATAAGCAGGAACGCATCAACTGGCATCAGAGCCTTTGATCTTGTAAGTCGTTTGTCAAGTCTCATTTGTTCACAATTTTTTCTTCTCCATCATCTTGCTTCCGCCATTGTCACAAATTTTTTTCTCTTCAAACACATGCTAGTCCATTCGGTTTCTACAAGAGAATCTCTTGGCCGATAATTGCTTGATCTCCTCGCAAAATTTGTGTGATTTGCTCGCGTGAAATCTTCTGAAATTAACTGCTTAATTTGCTTAATTGATTCCGTGAATTTCGCATACCATAAATGCCATATCTTCTTGTTGATTGACCGTCATAAATCTGAATCAATCTTCTCTCTCCTATCATACGATCATCGCGATCTCTTTCATTAAGTTACTTAGCCTATTTTATTTTGTTTCATTTAATTCTTATCCGATCTTCAATCAAAAGTCAAAACAAGATCTCGGATTTGAATTTCAAATTAAAAAAAAAGTCAAAGTCGCATTTCAAAAAAAAAAACGCGACTATTTTAAAAAAAAAAAAAGAAGAAGAAAAACCAAAATAAGGCAACCTTCTTTCCCCCTCTCGGCTAGGCTCATCTTCTTCATCTCTCCACCGTCTAGGTTAACACCTTGAAGGTTGGTTCTTGTGTGTTTGTGTTGTTTACGTAAGAGGTTAAGACTTTATTCAATTGGTTTCGTTTGGATTTGTTCTTGCATATCACACTTGTTTTGCTTGCCTTAAGCCGCCCTCACGGCCAAAAGAATGCGCCCTCCTACGTGAACACTTGTTACTTGCTCGTTGCTTGCTTGATCTTTGGTTGTGTTGTCTTTTGTTCGTTTTTACTCGCGATGTCTGGTCACATTGTCTTAGGAAATGCGAACGCGCCAAACCCACCCTTGGTGCGACAACAAGACCACCACAATGAAGATCCTCTTTTGGAGCTCTCGGATGAACAACGCGAGATACAAGAGTTACGACGCCAAGTTGCTCAACTCCAATCAATGCAGCGCGTCACACCCGTGATGACCGCGCCAACACAAATGATCCCAATGGATGCGGCGGGAGGACCGCAACAAACTGACATTGTTCCAAGCCAACAACGCGTGGATAAGGGAAAAGGATTGATGTCGTCGACCTCCAACCTCCAACCGCGCCTACAACGGCTTCAATCAGTCATAGAGAGTCGTCAGGGATACGTGTCGCACCGCGATCATTCCGCTCTGCGCGCAAATCCTAACGACTACGACACCGGCTCTGACCGCGACAATGATCATCAAGGTGAGTTTTCTGAACCATACGATTTTGATGACAGGTATGCATCTCGACGCACCCAGCGCCGCGTTCAAGGCTCAGCACCTCGCGAAGGCCGATCACGCGAAGCCGGGTTAGCCACTGCGACGCCGCGAAGACCCAGTCGTCGTCCCAGTGGGCACAAGCGACGCGATGAGGCCGATTTTGAGACGCAAGCTACCCAGCCACGAAGCTACGATGTGTGTGAACACCTACGACATCAAAGTGCTCGGACGCCATGCTATGGGTCCGATTGCTACGCGTCAATCACACCTAGAGTCCAAGACGACTTCGACGAGTACGACGACGAAGAGATCGAGGACTCAGGTATGATCAATCCTAATTTTTTCACCCTCCTCTTCGAGATCCACTTGAATTGCAGGACCACCCTTCGGATTGGATTCCTCCACCGCGTCTCCAAGCACAACGAGATCGCGATCATGGCATTGGCGGCGAGTGCCACGATGTCATGCCCAGAGATGTTCGTCGAGCCGATCACGGAGCCCGGCCGCGACAGCGTCGACGCGATGATGCCTACGCGCCCAGGGAAGATTTTGCTCGCGACGAACCACAACAAGAACGCGAGAGGCGACAGCATGCACGCGTTGAAGACACGGGCGTCCGTGCCTATGAGAACCCTCTCTACGTCGCCGCGCCACACAACGTGTCATTGCAAGCCCCTGCCCAACCTCAATACCAAAGACACGAAGTCAAGGTAAAAATCGAGCATTTTTATGGTGAATACAACCCTTCTGTTTTTCTCGAATGGGTGCAGGCTACGAAGTACACACTACGATATTGTCAAGTGCCACCTGAGGAGCATGTCGACGCCGCGACACTTCACTTCCGCGGAGCCGCCAGAGTGTGGTGGCATCATTTCGAGGATGACTGTGTGCGTCGCCACCGAACCAGGGTCACCGAATGGCACCAACTCGTGTACGTGATGATCAAGAAATATGTGCCTCCAGATTACAGAAATCAAATGAGAATGGAGATAGCCATGGCTCGCCAAGGCTCACAAACTCCCCTCGAGTTTTTCTCCAAGCTAGAGGACATATATTACAAGGAAAACATAAGTGTTGCACCATCGACTTTGAGGACCAAGTTTCTAAGTGGCCTGAACGCGCCAATCCGCGATCAGCTTGAGATCTTGCCCATCAAGGATCTCAACACGTTGACCCACACGACGATGCAGGTTTACAACCAGCTCGCGCGTCGCAAGCACTCCTCTTGGCAACCAGGCCACACCAGATATGAATCTAACCCTGGTCATTCCCTTACTACTGATGTACGCGCGCCAGTCACAGGAACCACTGCATCCAACCAAGACACACATGGCAAGAATGCATTGCCAAACTCCAGTGCAGCTCACGCGACCACCACAAAGGGCTCCTCACAGACCACTGAGCGTGCGCGTGACCTTGAATGTTTCAAGTGTGGAGGCCGCGGCCACTACCAAATCCGAATAACAGAAAGGTCCTCTTCTCCAACACTGCAGCCGGATATGAATCCTATGACGAGGAAGTGGCAGCGCGTGAGGTGATGTGTTCTTGCCTCCGATGACAAGCCAATTGTCAAAGGCGACACCTTTGGATCTAGTCTTGGGCGAGAAGTCACGTTGTCTTGCACGAAAGGTTGACAAGATGGACACGGTGGTACTGCGAAGCGAATCCGGTGGAGGTGGTCTGGAAGATCGCGGTGTCGGCGAGGCTGAGTGTCACATTGAGTACCACAACAGTGAAGACGACGTCGATGGCGATGGCGAACGCGATGGAATTGGTGGTGATGATGGACGCGATGGATGGGGCGACTGGATAGCGATGGCGGAAGTGATTTGATGAGGGATAGATGACTTGAAAAGACAAGTCTTTGGTGTCGTAGCGTCGACTGCGGATGAAGGGAGATGCGAAGGAATACTGGCTTGAGGGTTCAAGCAATTGCCGTAGCGTCGGCGGCGGAGGGAATGGGGATGCGAAGATAGAGGGTGACGTCCGATCAAGGGAAGGAGGATAAACACTCTACTTGAAATCTTGATTAAAATTGAACATGCTAAAACAAATAACATAGTTTGACTTAAATACTAGGGCGAGACATCGGATGGGCCGAGTCAAGCCTAGTGGGCTAGCCCATGCAAGCATGCAAAAGGCACAAACCCTAAAATAGAAATGACTATAAAAGGAAACTATCTAAAATAAGCAATAATAGCAAATATAGAAAGTGTCTCAAAAAGAACGCGGTGAAGGCATGGATGCAAACACCGCGAGGAATGGCGACGAAGGGTCGATGGTCTTGCGAGTGGGTGAACGCGATGCCGGCTGCGAAGATCGCGATGTTTTGATGCCGATGGTGAAGAGGACGATGAGTCTTGGGTTGGCGTCTGGGCTTCCTTGGCCAGTGACGACGCGTGCGACAAGTGACGCGACGACGGCGGCGATGGCTTTGGACCTAGACCTTGTCACTGGGCCCTCTGAGCGTAGGCTCATGGCTTCTTCCTCGTCTTGGGACGTCATGGGAGGCAGGGTCACATCACCCTCCCCCACTTGGCTGTGAAGCATCCCCGCTTCACCATCATCAAACTCAGGCTCAACATATGGTGTCAAGTCCGCCACGTTGAAGGACGCATGGACTCCAAAATCTGGTGGAAGTTCGAGTTGATAGGCATTGTCCCCAATGGCTTTTATCACGCGGAATGGGCCATCTCCACGCGGTGCCAAATTGTGCTTGCGCCGCGAGGGGAACCTTTCTTTTCGCAAGTGCACCCAGACGAGATCCCCGAGTGCAAAAACGACGCGGCATCGGCCATTGTTCTTCTGGGAGGCATACTGTACGGCCCTTCTCTCCAATTGGTCCCTGGTCCATCGATGGAGCTCTTGTACTTGCTTGGCGCGATTGGCGGCGGAGACATGTACTGGGTCTCGCAGTGGTCGCGGTGACAAATCAAGCGGCGTCAATGGGTTCACGTCATACACCACTTCGAAAGGTGTCAACTTGGTCGCCGTGTGCCTGCATCTATTGTAACAAAACTCGACAAGTGATAGTAATTCCTCCCAACGCCTAGGGTTGGCTTTTAGCATCGTGCGAAGGAGGGCTCCTAGGGTTCGATTTGTGACCTCCATTTGGCCATCGGTCTGGGGGTGGTAGCTAGTGGAAAATATGAGTTTTGTTCCTAGCTTACCCCAAAGAGTTCTCCAAAAATGACCAACGAACTTAGAATCCCTATCACTCACTATAGTACGTGGGTCTCCATGAAGACGCACCACATGCTCAAAGAATAGATCGGTAATCTCACTAGTACTATAGGTTGTCTTACAAGCGATAAAATGTGCCATCTTTGAAAATCTATCTACGACCACAAAAATAGAGTCTTTACCTCATCTAGAGAGGGGCAAACCCGTGATGAAATCCATAGACAAATCTTTCCAGGGGGCACTAGGAATGGGAAAAGGTGTGTAGAGGCCGTGTGGGCTGGACCTAGCTTTGGCTCTTTGGCATGTCACACAACTTCTACAAAACCTAGTCACTTGATGGGTCATTTTAGGCCAAAAGAAATGTTCTCTTAGGGCGGCCAAGGTCTTACTAATCCCAAAGTGTCCACGACTTTCGTGTGCTTCTTGAATCGAAAGGATCCTAATGGAAGACCTAGGGATGCAAAGACGACTAGCCTTGTTTAAATAACCATCAGAAATGAAATATGACTCAAACTCTAGAAATCTTAGGCAATGCTCGACTATATGGGCAAAGAAAGGGTCACTAGCATACAATTCTTTAATCAAAACAAAACCCAAAACTTTAGTTTGCACATGAGTCAAGAGAACATACCTTCGAGACAATGCGTCGGCGACAATGTTCTCCTTTCCCTTCTTGTGGACCACGACATAAGGAAATGTCTCAAGAAATTCCACCTAACGAGCATGGCGTCGATTGAGGTGGGCTTGGCGCTTCAAATAGCTCAAGGCTGCATGGTCGCTGTGGATGACAAATTCACGCGGCCAAAGGTAATGTTGTCACGTCTTTAGCACGCGTATTAGGGCATATAATTCTTTGTCGTAGGTGGGGTAATTGAGTGTGCCCCCCGTGAGCTTCTCACTGAAATATGCAATGGGCCTCTTCCCTTGGTGCAACACACCACCAATGCCTATGTTTGAGGCATCACATTCCACCTCGAAGTGCTTGTCAAAGTCGGGGAGCTGGAGCAAAGGTGCTTGGCACAAGGCCCGCTTCAAAGCCGAGAATGCTTCTTCGTGGGACTCAAGCCACAAGACAGTGCTTCCCTTCTTCGTCAACTCATGCAAAGGCGCGACAATGGAGGAGAAGTCTCGAACAAAGCGCCTATAAAATCCTACGAGGCCTAGAAAGCTTCGCACCTGTGTCGGCGTCGTCGGTGTCGGCCACTCTTTGATGGCCGCGATATTCTCTTCGTCAACGCGTAGACCATCACTGCTCACGACATAGCCCAGAAAATTGGTGGACGCGGAGCAAAATGAGCACTTGGCCAGATTGGCGAATAGGCTCTCGCGTCGAAGGCACTCGAGCACCTGGCGAAGGTGATCGACATGTTCCTCCAGGCTCCGTGAATACACAAGGATGTCATCGAAATAAACGACGACAAACTTGCCAAGGAAGGTTCTCAAGACGTGGTTCATCACGCGCATGAAGGTGCTTGGCGCGTTCGTGAGCCCAAATGGCATGACAAGCCACTCGTAGAGCCCATACTTCATCTTGAACGCAGTCTTCCACTCATCACCTTCTTTCATCCTGATTTGGTGATAACCACTCTTCAAATCTATCTTGGAGAAAAGTATCGCGCCATGAAGTTCATCAAGCATATCGTCCAGGCGTGGAATAGGATGCCTATACTTGACGGTGATCTGGTTAATCGCGCGGCAATCAACACACATTCTCCATGTGCCATCCTTCTTGGGCACAAGGATCACAGGCACAGCGCAAGGGGAAAGATATTCCCTTACGTAGCCGCGATCCAACAACTCTTGCACTTGGCGCTGGAGCTCTTTGGTCTCCTCTAGGCCAGCTCTATACGCATCGCAATTGGGCAAGAAAGCACCTGGCACAAGGTCAATCTGGTGCTCAATGCCTCTCAGTGGAGGTAATCCTTGTGGCAACTCATAGGGGAAGACGTCGTCGAACGCGGCGAGCAAGACAACGATGGCAGGCGGCACTGGCGCGGTGCGCGACAACTCTAGGATGCACGGAGTTGGTACAAGCAGAAAGCAGGGTGCTTTGCCAGACAAACACGCAGTGTGGTCACTGGGCCTGGCCAAAAGCAAGCGACGCTCACATTTTCCTTGCAACGGAGGCGTCGGCGGCAACGGCGCGACCAACTTTGTCGATGGCGAGGCGCTGGTCGATTTTTGTTGCGCACTGGGCATATACGGACCAGTGCTCGCGCCAGAATTGGAAAATCTTGGCCAAGTTTCTGGAGTGCCTTTCCTGGCCTTCCCAGCTGCATTAGCAGCGGCGCCATGTCGATCCAGATGGGCATTTGGTGTCCCACCTGTCGCGTTGGTCCTCTTCTTGTCAGTGCCCGGGGAAGACGAAATTTTTCCAGCATTGGAGGAGTCTTGCCTTTGGAGTGCCTCGGGGGACTTGTTGGACCTAGTAGACGCGGCCTCAATGGCCTTTTGGCGATCGCGCTCAACCTGGTCCTGCAAGATCTCATGGGGAGATATTGGATGCAAGGTGATGCATTTCCCGTGGTAATTGAACACATAAGTGTTCAAATAGCCATCATGGAGCACGCGTCTGTCGAATTGCAATGGGCGCCCAAGCAAAATATGGGTGGCGTCCATTGCAATGACATCACAAAGTATAGAATCACAGTATTGGCCTATGGAAAAAGAAACTAAGCATTGGCGAGATACTGTGTTAACTGGACTTGAAGAAATCCATTGGAGGGCATAAGGTTGGGGATGAGGCGTCGTAGGCAACTTGCAGTGTGACACGACCTTCTCATTCACAATATTAGCACATGATCCTCCATCAACAATGACACTCAAGGAAGCCGTCTGGACGAGAGCCCTTGTGTGGAACAAGTTCTCGCGTTGGTCGCGGAGGCTCGCTTCCTTGACTGTGAGGAGACGACGCGTTACCAAACTCAATGGTGTGCCCGCGTGTAGAGAAGCGGGTTCGCAGTCATAGGCGTCTTCCTCCTCTTTGATGCCTTCATCGATGGCCTCTAGGGTTTGCTCCTCGTCGTCGCAAGACTCGTAGCCGGCGGCGGCCGTGGAGAACAAAACCTTCCGAGCGTTTGGGCAATCTTTCTTATAGTGGCCTCTTCCACCACACTTGTAACACTCAAGGTCGCGCGCGCGATCTGTGCCCACTGGAGCTTGTTTGGGCGCGTTCTGGCACGACACGGTATTTGGCGTCGACGGCTTCGCTTTGGGGGCTTGACTCGACGCGGCTGTGGTAGAGACACTATGGCGAACATTAGTAGAAGGTAATCCACTATGGTTAGAAGAATACCTTTGTTGGCCACTTGGAAAAGTGTAAGACTTTCGGCGAGAGATTTGTGCATGAATTTGCATCGCCGTATATGTGAGTGTGTTCAAATCTTTGATGGGCAAAATCTCGAGTTGATCATGGATGTTGGTGTTCAAGCCACTCAAGAACTTCGTCCTCAAAGTCGATGGTGCAACGGAGATGTTGGCCTTGTAATACATGTCTTCAAGCTTGGAAAAGAACTCGAGTGGAGTCATTGACCCTTGGCGAGCCATGGCAATTTCCATTCTCATTTGATTCCTATAGTCTGGAGGCACGTATTTCTTGGTCATGACGTAGACTAGTTGATGTCATTCAGTGACTCGTGTTCTGTGGCGATGCACGCAGTCATCCTCGAAGCGATGCCACCACACTCGGGCTGCTCCTCGAAAGTGAAGTGTCGCAGCGTAAACATGCTCCTCAGGAGGAACGCGGCAATAGCGTAGGGTGTACTCTGTAGCATGCACCCATTTAAGAAAAACAGATGGATTGTATTCACCAAAAAAATGCTCGATCTTTACCTTGACTTCGTGTTGTTGGTATCGAGGTTGGGCAGGTGCTTGGTTGAACGCATTGTTTGGCGCGGCGGCGTAGAGAGGATTCTCGTAGGCGCGCACACCATGGGGTCTATCGCGTCCAACCTGGCGTCTATCGCAGTTTTGGTGATCTTCGCCACGAGCAAACTCATCCCTTGGCGCGTAGGCGTCGGCGCATCGGCGTCTTCACGGCTGGGCATCGTAGTCGGCTTGGCGAATGTCCCTTGGTATAACATCGCGGGGCTCGCCGCCAATGTCACGAACGCGTTCTCCTTGGGGCGGAGACGCGGTGGAGGTATCCAATCCGAAGGGTGATCCTGCAATTCAAGTGGATCTCCAAGAGGGGGGTGAAAAAAATTAGGGTTGACCATACCTGAGTCCTCGATCTCCTCGTCGTCATACTCGTTGAAGTCATCGTGGACATTGGGTGTGATCGACGCGTAGCCATCGGATCCGTAACGCGGCGTCCGAACACTTTGGTGTCGAAGATGATCGCATACATCATGGCTCTCTGGCTGGGTAGTTGGGGTCCTCAATTGATCATCGCGTCGCGTATGCCCACTTGGTTGGCGACCGGGTCTCCTTGGTGTCGTGTCGGCTTGCTCGGCTCGGCGAGGGCGGCCTTCGCGTGGCGCGGAGCCCGATACTCGTCTCTGGGTTCTCCTAGAGGCATAGCGATCATCAAATTTGTATGGTTCAGAAAACTCACCTTGAGTGTCGTCGGCGTTACGGTCGTTGTCGGAGCCGGTGTCGAAGCCAGCGGGTGTGGCTCTGGGAACGTAGCAGTCCGTGTGCGAAACGAAGCCTTGGCGACTCTCGATGACACTTTGCATACGATTGAGTTGTGGTTGATGATGAGATGTCGAAGGCATGATTCATTTGCCTTTGTCGACTCTTGTCTTCGATGGACCGGCGTCGGTGGTTCGTGGTTGAGCCGGCGCGTCCATAGTACTCAGGGGTGTTGGAGTGGGCACGAGTTGTGCCGCACATTCTCTGGCTTCAAATTGAACAATGCGTTGACGAAGAGCTTGGATCTCTCGTTGCTCCTCGGACAACTCCATGAGGGGGTCTTGTTGTGGGGGGTCAATCGGTGGTTGGTCTTGGGGTAGACCCAACGGCGGTGGATTTGGATTGGTGTTGTCGACTTCAAGTTGGTCTTCACGTTGTCCAACCGTCATGCTACCTATAACAATATGGCCAGACATGGGAGTAAAAATGAACCAAAAGACAACAAAGAACAACAACCAAGAAAATCACTAGTCAAGTCACAAAGTTCACGTAGGTAGGGCTAGTTTGGCTTGTCGTGAGGGTGGCTTGGCTTGCACAAGTGATGGTGTATCAAGCAAGTTGCAATCAAACAAACAAGAACAAATTGAAACCCTAAACCAAACATAAACAAAGCAACTTAATAAGCAAGAAAATATCTTCTAAGAAGCTTGACCTAGACGGCGGAGGGGTTGAGAAGATGAGCTTAGACTGAGTCGAGTGGGTTAGGGTTGCCTTATTTTGGCTTTACCTAACTTTGGAAACTTTTTTTTTTAATATCTGAGATCTTATCTTTTGATCTTTTTGGATTTCCAAAAGAAAACAAAAGAAAAAGCGGTCTAAGTAACAAGAATATCACAAGTGTGATATTTAGAGATAGGAGAGAGAAGATAAGATTTAATTTGATATCTTATAAGGAAATTCGGCTAACTTAACTAAAAAGCAAAATCTAGCAAATAAGGAAATTCGGCTAACTTAACTAAAACAAAACCTTCCGAGCGTTTGGGCAATCTTTCTTATAGTGGCCTCTTCCACCACACTTGTAACACTCAAGGTCGCGCGCGCGATCTGTGCCCACTGGAGTTTGTCTGGGCGCATTCTGGCGCGGCACGGTGTTTGGCGTCGACGGCTTCGCTTTGGGGGCTTGACTCGACGCGGCTGTGGTAGAGACACTAGGGCGAACATTAGTAGAAGGTAATCCACTATGGTTAGAAGAATACCTTTGTTGGCCACTTGGAAAAGTGTAAGACTTTCGGCGAGAGATTTGTGCATGAATTTGCATCGCCGTATATGTGAGTGTGTTCAAATCTTTGATGGGCAAAATCTCGAGTTGATCACGGATGTTGGTGTTCAAGCCACTCAAGAACTTCGTCCTCAAAGTCGATGGTGCAATGGAGATGTTGGCCTTGTAATACATGTCTTCAAGCTTGGAAAAGAACTCGAGTGGAGTCATTGACCCTTGGCGAGCCATGGGAATTTCCATTCTCATTTGATTCCTATAGTCTGGAGGCACGTATTTCTTGGTCATGACGTAGACTAGTTGATGTTATTCAGTGACTCGTGTTCTGTGGCGACACACGCAGTCATCCGCGAAGCGATGCCACCACACTCGGGCTGCTCCTCGAAAGTGAAGTGTTGCGGCGTAAACATGCTCCTCAGGAGGAATGCGGCAATAGCGTAGGGTGTACTCTGTAGCATGCACCCATTCAAGAAAAACAGATGGATTGTATTCACCAAAAAAATGCTCGATCTTTACCTTGACTTCGTGTCGTTGGTATCGAGGTTGGGCGGGTGCTTGGTTGAACGCATTGTTTGGCGCGGCGGCGTAGAGAGGATTCTCGTAGGCGCGCACACCATGGGGTCTATCGCGTCCAACATGGCGTCTATCGCAGTTTTGGTGATCTTCGCCACGAGCAAACTCATCCCTTGGCGCGTAGGCGTCGGCGCGTCGGCGTCTTCGCGGCTGGGCATCGTAGTCGGCTTGGCGAATGTCCCTTGGTATAACATCGCGGGGCTCGCCGCCAATGTCACGAACGCGTTCTCCTTGGGGCGGAGACGCGGTGGAGGTATCCAATCCGAAGGGTGATCCTGCAATTCAAGTGGATCTCCAAGAGGGGGGGTAAAAAAATTAGGGTTGACCATACCTGAGTCCTCGATCTCCTCGTCGTCATACTCGTCGAAGTCGTCGTGGACATTGGGTGTGATCGACGCGTAGCCATCGGATCCGTAACGCGGTGTCCGAACACTTTGGTGTCGAAGATGATCGCATACATCATGGCTCTCTGGCTGGGTAGTTGGGGTCCTCAATTGATCATCGCGTCGCGTATGCCCACTTGGTCGGCGACCGGGTCTCCTTGGTGTCGTGTCGGCTTGCTCGGCTCGGCGAGGGCGGCCTTCGCGTGGCGCGGAGCCCGATACTCGTCTCTGGGTTCTCCTAGAGGCATAGCGATCATCAAAGTTGTATGGTTCAGAAAACTCACCTTGAGTGTCGTCGGCGTTGCGGTCGTTGTCGGAGCCGGTGTCGAAGCCAGCGGGTGTGGCTTTGGGAACGTAGCGGTCCGTGTGCGAAACGAAGCCTTGGCGACTCTCGATGATACTTTGCATACGATTGATTTGTGGTTGATGATGAGATGTCGAAGGCATGATTCCTTTGCCTTTGTCGACTCTTGTCTTCGATGGACCGGCGTCGGTGGTTCGTGATTGAGCTGGCGCGTCCATAGTACTCAGGGGTGTTGGAGTGGGCACGAGTTGTGCCGCACATTCTCTGGCTTCAAATTGAACAATGCGTTGACGAAGAGCTTGGATCTCTCGTTGCTCCTCGGACAACTCCATGAGGGGGTCTTGTTGTGGGGGGTCAATCGGTGGTTGGTCTTGGGGTAGACCCAACGGCGGTGGATTTGGATTGGTGTTGTCGACTTCAAGTTGGTCTTCACGTTGTCCAACCGTCATGCTACCTATAACAATATGGCCAGACATGGGAGTAAAAATGAACCAAAAGACAACAAAGAACAACAACCAAGAAAATCACTAGTCAAGTCACAAAGTTCACGTAGGTAGGGCTAGTTTGGCTTGTCGTGAGGGCGGCTTGGCTTGCACAAGTGATGGTGTATCAAGCAAGTTGCAATCAAACAAACAAGAACAAATTGAAACCCTAAAACAAACATAAACAAAGCAACTTAATAAGCAAGAAAATATCTTCTAGGAAGCTTGACCTAGACGGCGGAGGAGTTGAGAAGATGAGCTTAGACCGAGTCGAGTAGGTTAGGGTTGCCTTATTTTGGCTTTACCTAACTTTGGAAACTTTTTTTTTTAATATCTGAGATCTTATCTTTTGATCTTTTTGGATTTGCAAAAGGAAAAAAAAAAAAAAAAAAAGCGGTCTAAGTAACAAGAATATCACAAGTGTGATATTTAGAGATAGGAGAGAGAAGATAAGATTTGATTTGATATCTTATAAGGAAATTCGGCTAACTTAACTAAAAAGCAAAATCTAGCAAACAAGGAAACTCTGTACACGCGTGAAACAAGGAAACAAAATATTCTAGCATGCAAGATAACAAATTACCTAACACACCAAAACTTAGGGAACAAGGGAAAAAAAATCGGCCAAGATAGTATCTTGGAGAAACGATTAGGTGATGCAAATATGGAAACTTTGGTTTTTCTCAAGATCTTATGAAAACAAACGGGGGTCAAGAAAAAAAAATTGTGAACAAGATGCAAACTTGAGTTCGTGACTTACAAGACTGTTGGGCTCTGATGTCAGTTGATGTGTTCTTGCCTCCGATGATAAGCCAATTGTCAAAGGCGACACCTTTGGATCTAGTCTTGGGCGAGAAGTCACGTTGTCTTGCACGAAAGGTTGACAAGATGGACACGGTGGTGTTGCGAAGCGAATCTGGTGGAGGTGGTCTGGAAGATCGCGGTGTCGGCGAGGCTGAGTGTCACGTTGAGTGTCACAATAGCGAAGACGACGTCGATGGCGATGGCGAACGCGATGGAATTGGTGGTGATGATGGACGCGATGGATGGGGCGACTGGATAGCGATGGCATAAGCGATTTGATGAGGGATAGATGACTTGAAAAGACAAGTCTTTGGTGTCGTAGCGTCGACTACGGATGAAGGGAGCTGCGAAGGAAGACTGGCTTGAGGGTTCAAGCAATTTCCGTAGCATCGGCGGCGGAGGGAATGGGGATGCGAAGATAGAGGGTGACGTCTGATCAAGGGAAGGAGGATAAACACTCTACTTGAAACCTTGATTAAAATTGAACGTGCTAAAACAAATAACATAGTTTGACTTAAATACTAGGGCGAGACATCGGATGGGCCAAGTCGAGCCTAGTGGGCTAGCCCATGCAAGCATGCAAAAGGCACAAACCCTAAAATAGAAATGACTATAAAAGGAAACTATCTAAAATAAACAATAATAGCAAATATAGAAAGTGTCTCAAAAAGAACGCGGCGAAGGCATGGATGCAAACACCGCGAGGAACGGCGACGAAGGGTCGATGGTCTCGCGAGTGGGTGCACGCGATGCCGGCTGTGAAGATCGCGATGTTTCGATGCCGATGGTGGCGAGGACGACGAGTCTTGGGTTGGCGTCTGGGCTTCCTTGGCCAGTGGCGATGCGTGCGACAAGTGACGCGACGGTGGCGGCGATGGGTTTGGACCTAGACCTTGTCACTGGGCCCTCTGAGCGTAGGCTCATGGCTTCTTCCTCGTCTTGGGCCGTCATGGGAGGCAGGGTCACATCATGAGGCCATTGACGAAGGACACGAAGAAGACCGCGAGGACGCTTATGTGTGTGAGGCTGTTGCGATGCATGCTGGCACACCACTCATCCTTGTCACGCGTCGCATTCTCACCGTCATAGAGGCCCCTGTAGTCGACCAGCGCGAGAACTTATTTCACACGCGTTGCCTGGTCAAGACGACATCCCTGACTGTAATCATCGATGGAGGCAGTTGTTGCAACATCGTTAATGAGAAGGTGGTCAACCATCTCAGCCTGCCGACAACGCCTCATCCACAACCTTATGACCTACAATGGCTATCTTTCAGCTCAGGTAACACTGTCTCACGACAGTGTCTTATACCATTTTCCATTGGTCACTACAATGACACAATTTTATGTGATGTGATTGCAATGGATGCCACCCATCTCTTGCTTGGGCGTCCATGGCAGTTCGATCGTCGCGTGCTTCACGATGGGTATCTAAACACTTATGTTTTTACCTACCACGGGAAGCGCGTGACTCTCTTACCTATGTCTCCCCATGAGATTTTACAGGATCAGATCGAGCGTGATCGAGACAAGACTTTGGACGCAGCAAACACCGCGTCAACACCAAGCAGGGACATTGTCACATCCAGGAGATCGCATTATTCCTTAGGCAAGGACATCACTTCAAACACCACCGTGCCCAAGGATAAAATGCATTGCAGGGACTTTGTCAGCACCACGTTGAAAGACTCTTGTGAGCACCGTGTGCTTCTCGCGCGGCCAACCTGTCAACCTTTGCCCCGCTTGACACCTCTGAGGCCGTTCGCCAACTTGTCGTGCACTTCGAAAGAACATGAACACACAACCGCGGCCAACCGCGTTGAGCAAGTCCACGAGATTCGTCGCGCAACGCATTACGCGCCGATACACACCAGTGGCCGTTGTTGCATCGTGTTCGAACTCGGGGTCCAAATGTGGCAGCACTTGCGCGCGTTGCGTTTTCACTCGAAGGACACCCATAAGTTGCACTCCCGCAGAGAAAGATCCTTCCGCGTTGTACATTCAATTGAAGATACACCTTACCCTCTAACATTCGATGATGGTGAAGTCGGGACGCTTCATAGCCAAGTGGGGGAGGGTGATGCGACCCTGCCAGTAGATCGCGTGCCAATGTCGGGCAATGCTTCATCGCGTGCCTCAACGCTAGCCAACGCAAGCCATCACCAAAGAACACGTTCTCTTTCAAAGCGCCACCAGCCAAGCACAGAGATCGCGTTCTATCTCAAGATCCCTTCCACCATCAATGACCGCGTTCATTTAGAGATTGTTTGTTATTTCTGACATTATTATTTTCAGTGTTTTTCTTTTGGGTGTGTGTTCCACGCGTGTCGCGTGGGCCAGCCCATTAAGCGAGACTCGGCCCATCCGAGTCCCGCTATCTCCTATAAAAGGTCATCTCGACCTTCTGTACTAGGGCACGTCTAACTTGAATCAAAGCTTAAGTTTGAGAGCATATCGCCTCCTTCCTTTGATTGGACGTCAAACACATCTCTATCTTCTCATCTCCTTCACTCCGCCACCGACGCTACGGCAACCGCTTGATTCTTCAAGCCAAGTCTTCCTTCGCATCTCTCTTCACTCCGCTGCCGACGCTACGGCCCAAGACTTGTCTTTTCAAGTCATTTATCCCCTCCAACAATCACGTCCGTCATCGCAATACCACCTTTCATTATCGCGCTCATCTACTCACGCGAGGCCACCAACTCCGCGTTCCACTCGTTCAACCCCAGACTCAACCCGCACGACTTCCCACCAAGATCATCGATCCGGCATTCACAAGCAGGAACGCATCACACTCCCTTAAGAAGGAACCCAGACTGTAAAGCAATATCACCTATCTCAGTCACTTGTTTCAAAGATCCATCAGGCAAACATATAGTAACCAGTTTGAGCAAATGTCGTCTGGATTGTAATAAAGATGCATCACATGTCATGTGATCTGATGCACCTGTGTTAACAATCCACGAATTGTTGTGAATTTTGTCTAATCTACATGAGTTAGACACGAATACCATACCTGAGAATTCTGCTAGTGCTTTTCCCTTCATGAGCTTCGTGATTTCCTGGCAATCAGTGTTCACTAGAGCAGTGTTGACAGATAAATTTTCTTTGTCCTCATCATCTGTAAACTCCAGAGGATTGCTTTGTGAACCAGTGACTGCAGCCACTGATCTATCACTGTTCTTAGCCTTTAACTCTTTGAACCAGTCCGGAAAACCATGGATCTTAAAACACTGATCCACAGTGTGTCCCCTCATGTTGCAATGACTGCACTTCCTCTCCAGCTTTGCTTTCTTTGCTGCTTCTTTGCGTTCCAGATAACTGCCTGTAGCATTAGAATTTCCTCTACCACTCCCAAAAGATCCAACTGTACGAGATGCATTTAATGCACTCGATTCTTGAATCTGATTGTTTCCAGAAGTAACAATTCGCTGGCGTTCAACTTGTTGAACAAGATAGAACGCTTTGTTAATCGGAGGCAAAGGTTCCATGGATAAAATAGTGCTTCTGACGTTCTCAAATGCATCAGTCAGTCCCATAAGGAATTGTATAACTTTCCTCTTGTTCTCTAGCGCCAAATTCTTAGCATTAATCTCACAGGTACATTTCTTGCAAACGCAAGTCGAAAATCCTTCAAGATTTGAGACCTCGTCCCAAAATTCTTGCAGTTTGCCATAATATTCAACGATCATAAGAGATCCTTGAACTAGATTTCCTAGATCTCTTCTCAATTGATAGAGCAAAGGTCCATTAGATTGACCAAAACGCTCATAGACTTCATACCAGAGATGCTTCGCTGACGTGACATACATGAATCCACTAGATATTGAACTGATCATGGAGTTAATAATCCAGCAACGTACCATATAGTCACAACGAAGCCACTTCTCTTCCTCTTCAGTGTCTGGATCTGGCCGAGCAAGTCGTCCATTGATGAATCCCAACTTGTTCTTCGCTCCAAGTGCAAGAGTAACACATTTGCTCCAGCTCAGGAAATTATTTCCGTTGAATAATGTGGAGACTAATTGAGCTCCTGGATGATCCGAATTTGACAACGCAAGCGGATCATGATTCGAATTGCGAGATTCGAGAATTTCCACCATTATCGATAGCAGAAAATCAGGAAAACAGGTAAGGAAAGGTTTGGATAAAGGAAGGAGAAAGAAAGATCAGAGATCGAAAGATCAGATATCGAAAGAAGGAATGAGGAAAGGATCGTGAGCCTTAAGCTCTGATACCATGAGAAACCTGTAAACGTCAATGGCGGAAACCACCAAACTCCATTAGAGGCAGAGAGCTAAAGCTCTTAATTGATTTTGTTACATTGAACTACTAACAGAGGGTAACCTATTTATAGTTAGGTTACACTTTATGACTAATTACACAAAGTGACAGAAAAGTCATAAAAGATACAAAATACCCCTATACTCTAGATGAATGATGTATACCATAATATAGAGTGCGGTTCTGGTGCGGAGCACTCTTCCCGTGCGGACGTGCGGACATGCACTATAGGGCCTTATTTGTGCACTTTTGTAAAAAATTTGAAAAATGCTTGGAAAAAAAATTTGAAAAGGAAAATTTGTTTTTATTTTTTTTTGAAAAAATGCACAAATAAGACGTTAAAGTGCACAAATAAGACCCAAAAGTGCATGCTCCGCACGTCCGCACGGGAAGAGTGCTCCGCATATGATCCAAACTCCCATAATATATACACTATAAATTAAATATGTTTATTATATTATAATTTTTTTATAGTTTGCAATTACGCATAATATTTTGAACTGACAAATATAGTTGGATTTTATTAAATATTTATAAATTCACTTCCTCATCCAAACGGACCAAACGTGATTATTTTAATAATTCATTATTTTCTAATTAAAAATTTTCACTCATGATTTTTGTGTATCAAATTTATTCGGCTGTGTATATAAATAACTATAACTAAGAGCTAAACTATTTTGGTATACTCATGTTAGATTCAAAGTCTTAATCATTTTGGTAAAAAAGATACTAACAGACTAAATATTTATAAAATTAATAATATTGCTAATATCTTAATGTACATTATAATTTATTTTTCATAACTTATTTTTAAATAGTACTAAAATGGTATATCTTTACTTATGTTGAATGTAGGTTATTGAACCTAGAATAATCAATGTTAAATATTCAAATGAAATGTGATTTTTTCCCTTCAAATTTATGACATTATCATTTTGTAGAATAATAATAACATCTTTTTTTTCTAATAACAATAAACAAAAGTTAAATGATTTTTTTTTACGAGTTGCTTTATTTATCCCAATATCGGAATTAATTCATGACCAATTTTGCGGGTTTTTTCAAAAGTCGTAAATAGAGATGGTTTAACGATTTTGATTTTTGAAAAAATTATCTTTTGTTTTACTACAGAGTTTTTGACCATATTTAATTCATAAATTAATGAATTTCAAACATCCGTGCATGGCACGGGTGTTACACTAGTAAATATAAATCTCTATTATGTTTCTTCTGAAAGTTGAAGAGCATGAATTGTCGTGATATAAGTTAGGAACATGTAGAAATATAAATCTCTACAGAGTTTTTGCCGGATGCTCAGCCTTGCGGGGCGTATTACGCTCGCCAAATGCCGAGCATCCGACTCTTCCATCCCGATAATTTAGACGAAAACTTGTCCAGGACCGTCGCAAAGGAATCCTTGTTGACACAGTTATGTAAGAGAGAAGCACCGTCGCCATAGAGTAAACAGGGAGAGACGACATGACAGATTTGGCGAGCGTAATACGCCCCGCAAGGCTGAGCATCCGACATCTCGATCGTTGTCATCCCCTGTGTAGCCTGGTATCTCAATGTCAAGGCTTTCTTAGTAGGAATTGGATTGTCCAAGTCCGTCATATCTATCGGGAGGCGAATTCTGTCGCCGACCACCTTGCAAGCTTAGCTTTTTCCTTTCCTTTAGGCTGTCATTTTTTATCTTCTGCCCCTAGCAGTGTTGTCTCTCTAATTGCTGACGATGTTTGGGTCGGACTACTCCCCGTCTTGTCTCTTAGTTGCTTTCCTTTCAATAAAGTTTTTGAAGGGTGCCGTCCCTTCTTTGACCAAAAAAAAAAGAAAAAATGATTGTTTTGATGATTGGAAATTTATTTTTTTAGATATTTGATAAATGGATGATCTTGTTTTTTTGTACTTTTGTGTAGAATTATTTTACATATCTGAATCAAATTATAAAAGTGGTGTTTAAGGAACATGTAAAAATATTTTGAGAGTATTTTTATAACATTTTTCTTGTCGCAATTGGGAAAAAGAATATATGAATTTGATTTAAAAAAATTATATAAAGTTACGTGGAAAATTGCGGTGACAACATGTTGCAAAAATGATGTGGCTTATTTTGGAAGCGACATGTGGTCTTAAGTAGGTTATACTTTAGTAATATATATTAGATTATATTATAATTCCCGTACCTTGTATGGATTGAGTATAAAATAATACGGAGTATTTTTAATGGGTGTAAGTGGAAGAGAAGTATTGAAAATTATTAATGTTAATATAAAATGGTTAGCTAATGACCTGAACAAATTAAAATAAGAAATTCATATAATATGATTGAATGAAATAAGCCTTAAAAATGTAATTTACAATCTAACGTATGTAGAGCTGTCAATCGGGTCGGTCAAGTCGGGTTCGGTTATTTTCGGTTCGGGTTGAGAACGGGTCGGGTCATTTCGGATAACAGGTCAAGCCGGTCGGGTCAATACAGGTCAGCGGGCGGTTCGGGTTAACCAACGGGTCAAGAGCGTCATTTTTTAAATATTTTGTTCACTATTTAAATATTATTAAATAGTTAAAAACTAATTTAAATATGTCAAAATAAGTTGAAATGGATTAAAATAATAATATTATTATTAATTATTTTAATGTAATTGATATTAGTAGACCAAAATCATCTTTTATTTTTATTTTTATTTATTAATTTATAAATTTCTACATTATAAAAAATTTCATAAGTACAACAATGTTTTTTTTAGGATATTAAGCATATTATCATTATTTATATGTCATTTATCTTATTATTTTATATTATATTTTATTAATACTCCACATTTATTCGTTAATCGGGTCGGGTTCGGGTTGGTCGGGTTTGGTCTCGGTAAATTCGGGTTCGATAACTTCGGGTTATCAAAAATTTCGGTCAGGTCGGGTCGGGTCCAAAAGCGTGTCGGTCAGGTCGGTAAAACGGGTTCGGTAATTTTTTGACAGCTCTATGTAATAACCCTTAAAAATTATTTTGGATGAAACACATAAAAAATAATTGAATGATATTGTTATAGCTTACAGACCAAAATTATTTAGAAATGTGACCAAATATGATTTTATTGGAAACTCAATAAAAAATGCAAACAACACATATTTGGAAAAAATTGTGTTTTGGTTTTTGTCGTACAATTACCTATTTAACAACTCTTGAAATTTGAAAACTTTATGTGAAGATTTCATTAATTTAACTTATCAATCATATAAAGTTTATTTAATGTTTAAAAAATAAATTATAATTATATATATAATTTGAGATCAAAATTATATTTTTTAGAAATTTTAGGACAAATACTAAAAAGTAGTTGTGACTAATATAAATGAACAAATAGTTTTTTTCCAAAATATAATTTTACAAATATTATTTGGGACAATTATTTATATTTGATAAGTTTTTCAACTATTTTATTATTGGTAAGAGAAAGAATGCCAAAATAGAAAACAATAGGACCTGAACCCGACCTAAACATGAGCTCGACAGATTCGAACCCAACCTAAACATGAACCCAACCCGAATCCGACGAACCCATTATCTTATTAAAGTTATATATTATTAATTATTTTATTTAATTATAAATGAAAATTACTATAATAATCATAAAAAGGAACTCATTAGGTCAACCCAAACCCGACTCAGCGGACCCGTTGGGCCAATCCGAACCAGACCCATTATGACCGACTCGATCAATCCGATAACTTTAGCGACCCGCTCGACCCAAACCCAAACTCGACCCGCCTGACCCGGGCAGTTGACAAGTCTAAGCTTAACCTATAATTATCATGAAAGTTTGGATACAACAACAAAATTTTAGATAAAACTTGTATTTCTTGTGATTTTTAATTGAAATAGATTTATATAAATAAATAAAACATAAAAAAAAGTAAACTATAATGAAGGAGAAGTGAGAGAGGTGAATGAAGTGGAAGTTAACTTGTTTATTTTTCAAAATAAATAAATTTAACTACACATGTTATATGTCATACTCCCTCCGTATCAAAATATTTGTCTTTTTAGCTTTAATTTTTTGTTTCAATATATTTGTCCTTTTAATATATTTTACATTTATTTTATATATATGTCTTTATAATTTTTAGCACTTTTTAATAAATGAGAAAAAAACTATTAGTAATTGTATTGAAAAAGTAACAAAATAAAGTAATAAAAAGGGACATATTTGTACATTTCATACTCTCCTTAATATATGTGCAATTTTTAAAAGGACAAGTATTTTGATACAAGGGAGTATGTCAATGAATTTTTTATTACTTAAATTGATTAGGGATATGTCTTCACCAATTCTTAATTTCCTTAAATTCTTCTTTAACGTTATATTTTAAGGCCCCGTTTGTTTTAGATTGCGGAAACGGTAACGGAAAGGAAACAAATCTAGTCCAATTTAGTGTCATTATTCATTGATCAAAATGATGAAATCGTTTTCTTTCCCCCTTCACTTGGCACTATGATGGATGTATTTGTATCTCCAATGCAAGGGTGGAATATAAAATGATGAAATCATTTCATATCTCCCTTCTCTTGACATACAAATTTTGGAGCCTCAAGCCAAGATAAAAATTGTGATCAATGTATCATATTGTCAAAGTTGACTAGATTCATTTTCTTTCCGTTACCGTTTTCATAAGTTCAAACCAAACGAGCCTTAAATATCATAGCTAACAATTATTTTCTAATCAGTTCCGTTAGATATACTAAAACGTACATATGATTCAAGTTAAAACAAAATCATAACACGATAATTTCTAGAATTCGATTCACAAACAAAACTGGCCATCGCTGTCCTCACAATTAGCTATGGATGAAATAAGTAAATCATGCAATATTTTAATTTTTTCATTCACAAAAACTCTAGGACATGTGAATGGAATCAAAAAGCCAAGTGAGGAGAAAAAATGTTTCAAGGTCATTTTCATACACTCTTCCCCACCTATTTCAATATCAAGACAATTATTAATTAATTAATCCCCTCATAGTTTTCAACAAATACCTCCCCTATTGTAATGACATTCCAATTAGATTCAACAACTTAGAAGTAAATTATAGTTTTTCATGTTAACATGTGATGTCGCGTAGTCCAGTCTTTTCAATTTAACTAGTAAGCATGACACTTTATTATTATGTGATCGTGAATTCAATTTTTTCTTCCCATTGTAATTAGGCATGTCAATGGACGGTCCAAATCCTCTGTCCCATTTTGGTGTTTCAATAGTGTCCCATTCACTTTGATTGGTGAAAAGACAATAAATAATGATTAAGGTATACATTTATTTGTTTGATAAAAAATCAAAAAATAACTATGGACCAACTAAAATAAATGAGACACCAAAATGGGACAGCAAAGCGTGACAGACGATTTGCACCGGTCAACGGGGCGGGTTTGGGGTGAAGAATAGTATCCTCGTCCTCATCCCTGTCTAGAAAAGCACTCCTCGTCCCCGTCATCATCCCATGCTGACGCGGGGAACTAAAGTTGTCCTCATCCCCACCGAATCCTCGTCGAGTATTCCTCGTCCCTGTCGTTTTAGGTCGTTCCGTGGAAATTAATGCGGATTCCCACTTATAGTCAAGCAAGTTTGCACCGGTCAACGGGGCGGGTTTGGGGTGGAGAGTAGTATCCTCGTCCTCATCCCTGTCTAGAAAAGCACTCCTCGTCCCCGTCATCATCCCACGCTGACGCGGGGAACTAAAGTTGTCCTCATCCCCACCGAATCCTCGTCGAGTATTCCCCGTCCCTGTCGTTTTAGGTCGTTCCGTGGAAGTTAATGCGGATTCCCACTTATAGTCAAGCAAGTTTTCCATAAATATCCTCATTTACCCCCCCTCCCCCCAAAATTTTTCCTCACTCGTTTTCTTGTTATGATTCTCCAATTAATCCACATTGTCAAACAAAATACAACAATATAATACGTGAGTTGAATTCAATAAAAAACAAGTCACTAAAATTTCTAAACCAAAGTTGACTAGCATTATAATATGCTCAACATAGTTAATTTGTGCCCTTGTGGTGGTGACTCACTGACTCCAGAAGCTCCGTTTTCAATTGTTGGTTAATTTTGAAAAATAAAGTGAAACTACAATTAGAAAGAATTCTAAGCATAAAAAATTCTAAATTGTACTTTGTATTTACAGTAAGATTTTTCCATAAATTAAGAAATGATTACTTTTTTATAGGTTAAGGATATAATTGTATATTACATAGTACATGGTACTAATACTTATAAAGGTCTATAACACAATTTTTTCAAATAAAAAATCAATTACCAACTATAAATTATAAATATGAAAAAAATACCGCATGAGCTCTCGACTTCATCCACAAAATTTTTCCTGGAAAATCCCATCGAGTTTCCAAATGAGGATATTTAATGGGGTAATTTCGTGAAAAAACCCTGTAGGCGATACCACAGAGATTACCAATGGAGATACTCGTGAGGATCGCCGGCGGGAGCAGGGACGGGGCGAGGAGTGGGGTGGGGGGCTCTATCCCCGTCCCCATCCCCACACGGGGATGTGTTGTTTGCCCCACCCCGTCTCCATTTAAAATCTTTATCTCGCCCCCATAGCGGGGAATTCCACGATTAATGAGGAATCCCCGCCCATTGACATCCCTAGTTATAATAGCTTAAGTATTTCCTATAAACCAAATAAATATGTAATATCGCGTATACGTAGAAGGCTAGAGGTCCTTAAAACCCATGGTAACAATAATTAAGATCCATGATCACAATTTGCAAAAATGTTTACAAAATTAGTTACCTTCACTTGAATAGAATTAACAACCATGAAATATTGTTAAACACCCACAATTACTCATCCTAATATTTCCTCAAAAAACCTCATACTTAGACTTAATCACTTGGATGAAACTGAACTCATTAAAAGTTTTGCACACATTTTAGACTTAAGGTTAGTTAATTTAATTCGAAATCTTTATTAGTTATAAAGTCTTTATAATCCACTATCAAAGTCCGTGAAGTCCGTGGGCCCATAGACTGGGGACGTGCGGACACGAGCGTATAGGCGCAGATAGGTCCAGTACATAAGCCCAATGAGGTTCCATCCTAAAACCAATTGGCAATAGGAGGAGTAGCCCATCAAACTTATATACTAGGCAAATTATGTCTCAACTTCCGATATGAGACGTTTATATTCCAACACGCCCCTGCAAGTGCAACGGGCGGACAATTGGCTAGGCCCAGTTGACACTTGAACAAACGAGTGTGGGTAAGCATCTCAATCTCTTTATAGCCAGACTCAACCAACCCAATAAAGGGACCCAAGACCGAACCCGCTCTGATACCATGTCAAAGTCCGTGGGCCCATAGACTGGGGACGTGCGGACACGAGTGTATAGGCGCAGATAGGCCCAGTACATAAGCCTAATGAGGTTTCATCCTAAAACCAATTGACAATAGGAGGAGTAGCCCATCAAACTTATATACTAGACAAATTATATCCCAACTTCCGATGTGAGACGTTTATATTTCAACATCCACGATCTTATAAGTATTTATAAGAAGCTTATATGATCTTATAAATTGTACTATATAAATAATAATGATGGACTTCCCAGCAAGCTCCATCAATCACTATACATCCTTACCATATACTAGCTAGCTACCAACTTAATTTTAACACATATGAACAATCATTAAAACGCCTTTTTACTAAAAACTACATACTAACATGGGACGCATGTAAGATTATAAATATATAGATGAGACCTTATATACATATATGATGAGACAAAACAAATCCTTAGTAATTTAGGTGGGGAGAGTTAATAATAACAAAACAAGCCCAATGAGAAAGAGAGAAGTTGTAGGGTGTGGATTAAGACATGCAATTTCCAAATTAAAGATGAAAATTGAACTCAAATTGACGCTTGTCGTGTAACCCTTTGTTTCCCTCTCGCTATATAAACCCCACATTTCTCCCTACTCCACTTTCATCTATCTATCTCCTCTTACACCTTACACTACACAACCACCTACATTAATACAATTCTCTCTTTCTCTTCTCTTCTTCTGCCACCTAGCTTCTCCTATCCGTACGCGTACCCCATCATCATCATCATCATCATCATCATCATCATTCATCATGCATTATACTCTCTCTTCTTCCACTTCTCCTCCTTCTCCATCTTTCATTGTCATATTGTTGGTGTTCATAATAACATCACTTCTCCTTCTCTTGTTCCTCCTCCAATGGCGGCGACAACGCGATAACTACCTTCCACCCGGATCCATGGGCTGGCCTTATATCGGAGAGACTCTCCGGCTCTACACCGAGAACCCTAACTCCTTCTTCTCCAACCGCCAAAAGAGGTACATAACTCGAGACTTCTGGGTTAAGGAAGATAACGTCTAGCTAACGTGTTGTTTTACCAGAATCTGACTCTATGTACATGTGTATAGGTATGGGGATATATTCAAGACCCACATATTGGGATGCCCTTGTGTGATGATAACAAGCCCCGAGGCAGCAAAAGTGGTGCTTGTTAGCAAAGCTCATCTCTTCAAGCCAACTTACCCACCAAGCAAGGAGAAGATGATTGGGCCCCAAGCCCTCTTCTTCCACCAGGGTCACTACCATTCCACCCTCAAGAAGCTTGTTCTATCCTCCTTTCTTCCCTCTGCTCTCTCCACTTCCTTGCCCCAGATCGAGCGCATCGTCTTCGGCTTCCTTCCTTCTTGGGACAACAATTCCATCAACACCCTCCAAGAAATGAAGAAGGTATATATATATATGTTTCTAGAATATGTTTTTAGGCAATCAAGTTAACCCAGTATAGTCTTGCACAAATAGGGTCTGATCTTGCATTTTCTTTTATAAGATAAGAATTAGACTGATATCAAGATATACTTGAAAACCGGCTTATATTGATCCCTCAAATGAAGTCATAATTTCTTGTTGAATTGTAGTATGCGTTTGATGTGGCGATGATATCGGTATTCGGAGGAAGAGGAGAAGTGGAGGTGGAGAAGATCAAGAACTTGTACCAATGCTTGGAGAAAGGCTACAATTCCATGCCGTTGAATCTCCCCGGAACTCCTTTTCACAAGTCCATGAAGGTATAAACTCATTATGAAGTAAAATAGTACAAATCAATTAAATGGCAATCTCGATCGATCTCCAGCTATTATTTCAAATAAGAAAAGGAAAAAAGTGAGAAAAAGTATGTACATGAAAATGAAATTACATACACAACTTAGCTATCTAATTCAACAGCATATATATATCGTACCCTTTTGAGGTGACACATCATTCTTGGCATATAGATAGGAACTGAATCAAGCTTAATTTGATGTATATATTAATTTATTTGAATTTGATTTGTAGGCTCGGAAGTTGTTGAATGAGACGTTGAAGAAGCTAATAGCAAAGAGAAGGAGAGGAAGTAAGGAGGTGGAGAGTGAAGGATTGTTGGGAGTTCTGCTAAATTCAACCCACAAAAAAGCTTATTCTAGAGAGAATGGGGAAATTCTGAGTGATGCCCAGATCGCAGATAACATAATTGGAGTCATTTTCGCAGCTCATGACACAACGGCTAGTGTCCTCACTTGGGTTCTCAAGTATTTACATGACGACCACCATCTGCTTGAAGCTGTCACGGTAATTACTCCTTTTTATTTTATTTTATTTGTTTCCTGAAGAATTTTTTTTATACTTTTTAAAAATAATCCTAAAATAATAACTCAAAATTTGGAAAAGATTATGTAGATTTATGGTTTTAGTACATTTTTTGTTTTTGTTTTTGGAAGGAAAGGATTTAGAATTTATGAATTAGGAAAAGGATTTCTAATAATAGATAGACCGTTCTTATATATACACGGTTGGTATTTTCATCGGATTACTTCCGGCCCCCATTGTTTAGGATATATGCTACATGGAGAGAGGATTTTCACTTATATATATTTATGGTCATGTGAGAAATTGATAGTTGGATTTTCAATTGGGAATCTAATTCAATATAATTTATAAGTACTACAGAATTTTCAATGAATGATTTATACATGTGAAAAACCAATTAACAAGGTATTTGATAAAAAGAAGAAGAAGAGAGTTTAATTAATCAGATATATTGATTGACATCAGCTAGTTGTGGATGAAAGTTTGAGATTTTGGAGAGTATCCATATAATCAATATTGTAAGGAGGATATTTTAAGGGCAATCCTCAAGAAATCAAGATGGATCTTACAAGAGTGGCTTAGCATTTGCGTTTTGATTTTTTTAGTATAATATTCACATGAGGATCCGTATTGATTACGATTATTGTGGATAAAACTGAAACTTTAGGAAGAGAAAAAAAACGAGGAAAATGTCAAATTTGTAGGTTTTGATATTTATGGAGGCGCTAGTGGCTGAGATTTAATTTACTAGTTTTTGCAAATGTTACCGACCAACGTCACATGTATTATTTATTTTAATTAAGAGGTTTTCAAATTGGACACATTTTCATATCAGATCTTCTTGAAGATAGTATAATTTTAAAAAATACAGTAAAAAATATTGCGCAGAAGGAGCAAGAAACAATCAGGGAAAAGCTGGATGCGGCTGGGCGTGGGCTTGCGTGGGAGGATACCAAGTGCATGCCGTTGACCAGTCGGGTAAACTTAATACTAAATGTTTAATATTAGTCTTAATCTTTGATTAGGGTTTAATTAATAATGATTATTGATTTGAAATTGTGAAGGTAATACAAGAAACGCTAAGGAGAGCAAGCATACTGTCGTTTACGTTTAGGGAGGCAGTGGAAGACGTGGAATTCCAAGGCTACGTGGTGCCCAAAGGCTGGAAAGTTCTTCCACTCTTTCGAAGTATTCACCATTCTCCCAAGTTTTTCCCACAACCTGATAAGTTTGACCCTTCTCGATTCGAGGTAATTTTTGTAATTTAATACTCAATAACTGTTTTTAGACAATTATACATTTTTTCAATCAATTGTAATTATGGAGTACTTTGTTTTATTATTTTTTATATTATTACTAACAGATTTTCTTTTATGGTTAACAAAATGTTAAAAATTATAAGAGGTATATATGTAAAAATATATAAAAGGACAATTTTGAAACATAATTCTAAGTTTCTTTTTACTCATTCAATATTTTTTCATAATACTTAAATTTTAAAACTTGCAAATTACTTTTTAGCAAAAAAGTAAGTAATTTTTTTTTATAAATACACTTATTAAACAAAGCGTTATAGAGGCTGACATCCCTCTTGTTTGGGAAAATACAACCGAAGACAATGTCAAAAATAATCAGAGTGTTTTTGGATCGCTTGTAAAATGTATTATCTTATATTATAATGTACAAAATTATATAATTTTGTATATTATATTATAGAATAATGCATTTTGACACGCGATTTAAGTGGAATCTTGATTTTATATTTATAATTTCAGCCTTTCAGGGTTAAGTAAGGATGAGTAGTGAATAAGGGGTGATTCGGATTGTTTCAAAATCTTGATTTGAAAAATAAATTGTTTCAAGATCATAAAACAATTTTTTTTTTTTTGTTCAAAAACCAAAACTAGTATTTTGAGATGCAATTGAATCAAGTTAGAAAGATGGTAAAAATATGTGGACAGGCCTGCAACCTAGCCACTGTCGTTCTCAGAGACTTGTATTCAGAATCTCGTTAGCCCAAAAACTGAGTTGACCCCTGAAAGATTGATTCTTGCAAATCTTTAATTTCACTCACGTGACCCAGTTTTGGATCCACGTACGTACACCTATCACAATTCCTAAAGCTAATCTATCATACATTTACAGTTTTGTATCTATGTGTAATTTTACTTCATTCTTGTACACGTACACTAATAGTTTGTAACTAATGTATTGTAAAAATTGCATTGTGGGTATGAATTAACATTAACTCAAGAAAAGCAAAAATTGGTTGGTTGCAGGTAGCACCAAGGCCAAACACGTATATGCCATTTGGGAATGGAGTGCACTCGTGTCCAGGAAGTGAGCTGGCCAAGCTAGAGATGCTGGTCTTCCTCCATCATCTCTCCACCACCTACAGGTTTATTAACTTATTTCCCATGCATCATCCTAGTCATCTTCGTCCTCATCATCACATCACATGCAGCAATTCGTGCTGTCAATCGAGTCTGACAGGTCAGATTCATTAGGTCAAGGCTTTTTTCGTTGTGGATGCATGTACCCTCATCAAACCTAATCATTAGAAGCTAAGCATCTTGACTTGAAAATGCCTAACAAAACCTAGTTTGTTAAGGCTCATTCGGATGGTCTGAAATTAGGGCTTAAAGGAGGCCGAGGAAAAAAAAAAAAGATTGGTTTCATATCTATCCAGAATCCTATCCATTTCGACCACTTTTTTTGGTCGAAATGGATTGGGTCCAAATAATGGTGAAATATAAGGCCACCATTATTTGGACATTATTTGGACATGAGGACTACCAGGGTCCAAAAAAGTGTGCATAATTCAAGGGGCGAGGCTTGGACTCCTCATTTATCTTTGTCAAGGACCACCTCCTTTTCTTGGGTGGCCACCGCAGTGGGGTGAAGGGGTTCCTTGAGTTGTGGAAGAGGTCACTATAATTGGATACGGTATAAAGTCTATGTTTTATCATAGTATGTTTGTGCAATTCCCAAAGAAGTAACAAAGAGTCTTTCGAGAGTATTGTCTCTCGTTCTGACAAAAAGAAAAAAGGGTCATGTACACAACCACAACATATGATGCAAGTTGGGCTTAGACATACACACCTTTCTTGAGAAAGAAAGGTGTTGTGTTAGTAACTTAACATAAGTCTAACGGAGTTCCATTAAAACTAATTGGTTCCTTATTGGTGTTGTTGCTGCAGGTGGAAAGTTATTGGAGACGAAGACGGTATCCAATATGGTCCTTTCCCTGTTCCAAAACATGGTTTGCCCATCAAGGTGCAACTTAGAGATGTTCACAAACACACTGCAGAGAAGCTCATTTGATGGTAGTAAATCAGAGTACAGCAATCAAAAGCACTTTTTTCCCCTATGGTTCAAGGGAAGCCAAGTAACCCTAGGGGAACTTAATTATCTTCTTAATCTTGATCAAGTTCTTCTTTGGATGTCATGTGCTTATAATGACCATGTCAACATTTAAGCAATATGATTTCTCCACTTACTAAGTTTTTTGTTTTTGCCCGGCCCCCCTGTTCCCAAATCCTTATTTGGTTCACCAATGACAATTCTTCAATCTTGATGTAAGTTATTTTTGTTATTTTTTTTCCAATTTTAAGGGTAGGAGGGTAATTACATTGAAAGACCTCTTTAAGATTTACTGTTGATGTAAGTAGATGTGCTGTTTAACTCACAGAAATTAAAAGAAGGAAATTCAGATGAAAGATTCAAAGATATGGGTGATGATTATGGATTGGATATGTGTGGTTATTACTTAAGAAGAGGTAGCTATATTCTGGGTGCTAAGATTTTTCACTTTTCTTGTTTTTTTTTCTTTCAAATTTTCAATTGCTTTCACACAGCCAAGCTTTGGCGTCAAACAATACTACAAATGCTATAGTGAATGTGCCCAAGGATGCCACGTATTGAACACAAGAGCACCAATTATAAGTTGCAAAGGATTGGTTTCATATCTATCCAGAATCCTACACATCACACACTTAAAATTCAAATGTAATGTGTACTAAATAGTAAATCATATTCAACTCAAAAATGGGAATACGCTTTCATAAAGGAATAGTGACTATTAGTAGCAACTATAACAAGGTAGAACAATTCAGCATCTAGAATGCAGATTGTATCTTACCCGAATCGCTAACGTCAATATATGATCAAATTTTAACGGATTAGATTAGATTAGATTAGATGGGTATGAATCTAAGTATGAATATATCTACTATCTCTATATCCATACATTCCATGACAAGGACTTGTTAGAAGAAGAGCAAAAATTTAAGAGTTTGGATTCTTTGGATTTTTTTTTTTCTTTATGCTAGCTGTAAAAAACTTAAGCATATTTTTTAATGGATCATAATTTCATATCTCAATCATCCATATAATTAAAAAAAATTAGATTTGTAATTTTTGTGAATAACTTATAAATTTTGTGCTTGATTTGTATTTAAATTAGGAAAAAATGAGTAATAGATTTAGGATGATAATTTTTTATTTATATTTAAATTGTTTTAAAAAATTTTAAAAATCATAAAATGACATGTGATGGTTTTAATGAAAAAGTACCATGTGACATAATTAGGTTCTAGTTTAATAGATATATAGTGGATTTTATAAATTTATCAAGATTTACTCAAACATTCCAAAAGAACATTTTTTTATAAAATGCTTCGAATATCTATGAATAGAGAAAAATAAATATTTTTAATTCCCTAACACCCACTTTTCGAGTGCTAAAGCATCTTGTATTATTATATTATCACGAACCACGCATCCCTTGTGGACCAACCCAGATCTAGCCCGAACCAGCCACCGCACGACCGTGAGCCGAACAATTCCAACCGAACAACACTGCTTTAACAATTCTGCTTTAACAATTAAAGCATATATGATATCCGAACAATTCTGGAAAGTGGAATATGATATCTTATCAAAATCAAGTATATATGATATCCGAACAACACTGCTTTAACAATTAAAGCATAATATCATATTCTAAAGTAGATATGATTGTTCTGATATTGTTCGGAAACAGGTACCACAAACCACCGAACAATTCGCATGACCAGGCATAATTTAATAGTTGATTCATCTTATGAAAATCAAATCTTCGTCTAATGATTTAAAACATGCTAAAAAATCATATCTCTTGCATAATTAAATCACATGAATCAAGTATGTATAGAATAATTTTACATGTATATTTGTTCATAAAGTTCTTCAACTTTACTAATCCAATCAATTAAAATCATAATTTTAATCATGCAAATTAACCTATATATCAATTTACCACTTAATTTGAATCAAGACAATTATGAACATGCATCAAAATTTAAAACTTTAAATTTGATCTAATCAATTTATGCAAGAGGCAACGGATACCACTGTTGGGATTTTAGATGTGTAAAGCGGAATTTCAGGAAACGATTTCCTAACACCTAACCAAGGATCTCATGTATAAACCAAATAGATCATAGATAGGAAGAACCAAATACCTCTTGATGCGTGTTTCAATCTGCTGGAATGGAGAGAATAGAGCCTCACGTGTGACTCCTCTATTTGGTCCACCCGAGCTTGGATCTGGATCGCCTGGGACTCGGTTGCTAGAGCGAGGAACGAAGGCGAATGAAGGGAGAGACCTTGGATGTGTACGACAGCCTTGTATGAATAAAGGATTAGGGTTTTCTCTTAGAAAGCCCTCCTTTATAATATCAGGTGTAGATATCTTATTTCCTAAATAAGTATATCTTTTATTATTAATAATAACATTTTATTATTAACAAGCCTTATCTCCCAAGTTATATCTTATATAATTTTATATTATATATTTTATATAATATGTCTCCCATTAAACTGATCCAGTCCAAACTCTAAGGATGTGACCTCGTAGGACCCAGTAACAATAACAATAGATTTTATGACATACTTTATAACATATAGTCTATAAATCATAGTTGACTTCTAGCAAAACACTATGATTACCTAAAATCACCGGATTAAATATCTCCATAAACGGTCCCACTTCATAATCAGTAATTACACCTTTGATTAAAGGACACAATTCCTTCACTTGTGGGTATCGATAAACATGCTCCTATTGTCTTAGCAAGAAGTGACCTTGTGAGAGTCCGTTAGCCCATAGACCGGGGTCGTGAGGACATGAGCACATAAGTGTAAATAGGCTCAGTACATAAGTCTATTGAGATTCCATCCTAAAATCAATTGACAATAGTAGAAGTAACTCATCAAATTTATATATTAGACAAATTATGTCCAAACTTTAGATATAAGATGTTATATACTTACCTAACTAAAGCTATCACTATAAGGGTTTTTTATCCTAAACTTGGTTTGACAGATTGTCTAAGATGAACATGAGAGAATAATTCGGAATCATTCGCGACAAATGCAAGTCAAACCAAGGAAGTATAATGACTGAAGATTCATAAGAAAAGCTTATCAAGACCAAGAATCAACATTGTATGCTTCATGCATCACATAGATTGGACACACAAATAGAGAAGTTCAAATATTACAAAGACATGATAAGAAATGGATTGGACACAAAATAGAGAAGTTCAAATACAAAATTGATGAATTGTAATCACCATACTCATTTCATCCCGGGTGAGTAAAAGGACAAAAGTGGTGGTTTGTGAATGATATTACAAGAAGAGAGATACATGAATTCAATGGTCAATGAAACCAAAAAAGACAAGCAAGAGATAACTCAGACCCACCAAAAATGAATTCAATTGGCAACCACAAAGCAAGCAAAACAATGTCTAAGCTTTCTTGCCAACTGTTAACTATGACATGTATACAAGTATAAACCATGTTTTAACAAAAGATAATAGTCAAGAGTACATGACTATTTATCCCCTAATGATAAGCATTAGAATCTCAGTAGTGTAAAAAATCTAAGGTGACAATTGACAACTTTGGTGTAGTCCACATGTTTTCCCCTAAAGCATATTAGATGATGATTAAACAGTTCAATTTCATCAAGCAACATACATTCATTTGTAAGATTTTTTTTCACAAACAAGTGGAACATTTAATTTGGCATAGACCTATCAAATATCAAGGATTTGGCATATTTTTTTTAAAAAAAAAAAACAGGAGTTGTGTTATTATGCTTTGTGCAAGGGATTTGGTATTCATATGGATACAGATAAGTTAGGACTTGGGAAATATTATCAAATAACAACTCATATTATGGCTAAATATCATTATTTTCCTCTCACTATTACTTCATTCATAAATACAATAGTAATATTTACCAGTTACCACACATTGCTTAGAGAACAAACACAACAACAATTATAAATACATATCTCCTCAAAGCACTTGAACAGTTGAACCACAATGTACAAGGATATAATTACTAATGTCCAGTGGGTTGAAGTTGGAGTACATTAGGGACAATTAAACACGTAAAACATTACCAAATTGTAAAGTTCTGAATATGCTAAAATGTCATATAGTAGTCGCCCGCACAACTCGTGGGCCATGTTGGATCGGATTCTATGGATCCTCGTTTTATTGGGCTTTGAAAAAGCCCAATAACAAATATAAAATTGCGACACCTGGGCTGTTGTGGCTATGTGAGTATATTAAAAACAGCCTAATTTTACAAAGGTGGATTACAATTTACAATACTAAAGACAGGATTAGATTATCTTTAACTTAATTTTTTTTGGTCCATATCTTTAACTTAATTTGAGGAGTGTCATTGTTATGTGATTAACAAATTTGTCGGATGGGGAATATATCTCATCACTTTAAAATAACGGGGTTTGCGGGTGAATGTATCTTACTATCTTCTTTCATTTCCCAAATAATCAATTTAGGATCTATTCGGATTTCCAAAATAATATATAAAATAATATAATTTAATGCATTATCCATAAACATCGAAACGCACCTTTATACTACTCCAATGGAACCTAGTTATTCTTTAACGTTTTATCCGTCTAGTTTGATCAGACATAATCGCTTTACTTTCATACAAGGATAGTGTTGGCCTACGAAGGATATCGTTGCCTCCATATACGCTTCTAACAAGAATTGAATCCAAGACTTCTGAATAAAAATGTAAAACGCTTAAGAAAGTCAACGCTAAATTACTAGACCAGCTGATAAGGTTTCTGACAACACTTGTGCTCGATCGACCATGTGGTTGCAACTCTCAGCCGAAAACCGAAGATCACCTTTTAGCATTATTGATCACCGATGTTCTGGCATACGCAATTGGCTCGATCGAGTGGCTCGATCGGGGCTAGCTTTACTGCGTTTGTATGGTATACGTGGGAAGCACGGAACAACAAGATTTCCAGCGGCCTAGCAGTTTACAACAGGGACATTAAACATACTTGTGAATCGGTGCAAATAATAATCAGCTAACAAATTCAACATAGATACCGCAGTAAAATAAAGTGGTTGAAAATTCAACTCATTCATGGCTGATGATATTAGAAATTCAAATCTAGACTTTAGATCGCTGACGAGGACTTCCCTGAGTAATCTTGCGCGAAAAGAAAACTTTATACCTTTGTTAGCTTATTCATTAATATTATTTTTACATACACAAGACACCCCATATTTCTGTTTAATTACAATCAATGCTCTAGTTTTCGTTTATTTTTTCAGAAAAAGGTTAAGTGATAAGATGGATCATGTATGTAGTATTCCACCTTAAAGTATTCTATTAATTATCTTGAAGTTCTAGATGATTAGAGAATTCGATGTCCGGAAGTGAATGACCAAGGCTTGCAAGTTTGTCAACCAAACAAAACCACTTGCTAATTTTCCTTTCATTGTGCATCTCAAAAAGACAATAATTTAACAAATTAAAGCAAGACAATTTTCTTAATTTGTGTTTCTCTTTCTTTCTTTTTTACGGTAAAATAAGAATTCGAATTTCTAAATACACCTGAAATATCAAGAGACCGAATATATTGATAGTCTGATAAATCGATACGAGAAGGACCTTACAACAAGATATGAACAAGAGAAGCAAACATACCGAAATTGAAAGCGAGAAGGACTAGGAAATTGGGAAGAGTATGATACAAATATGAGAAGGGATAAACCAACACGACGTCTGTACCGCTAGAAAACAAGTTAGTTGGATACTCTTTTGAAAGTGCAAACAAAACCTTGTGAATTGCTTCGACTAAGAATCACACGATCACATCCATGACTTCTCGAACAACAATTTGACCAAAAATCCAAAATCATCTCTAAACCGAACAACATATATAATGCAACTCCAATCAGAATTGAGTTATAAATAGACTAATCACTCTTATGTTTATAATATGATCGGGGTTTGCAATCAAGCTTTATCTTGTACATAATACATAGTATTTAGTAACCAAACAGAATTTTGTTTGTGTTTGGTTACTTTGGTAGTACACTTCTTACATCAAAAAAAGATAAATCCTCTTACAATATACATTGTCAATAGTTCATCAACTCTACCTAGTCTATATACGTAATGTTTTGCAAATTCAATTAAAGTTTTTCTTCTATAAAAAATCTAGATACAAACTCCGAATAAAATGATGATGAAGGATTTCTAAATATTTATTCCTAACCAGAAAGTCAGAAAGGAGGATAAATTGTAATTTTCAAAAGTAAAGGGTTATGATTTATAATTTCTGTATTTATGTATTCCTGTTTACGTGGTAGCATCGAGTTCCACTTCCAACTGTGGTTCGCCCATAGAAATTAGAAAGTATCCATCCTATCTAATTCCAATTTTATTTTTTTACTAAGTTGTTTGCCAGTTTATGAAAACCCTAGCCAAGAACCACACCGACTCCTAGTCAATATTTTCGCACAAATTAATCCAATCTCGCATTCCACTAGGAAAAAAATTACTTCAAAACATATACAAATCTATCATCTTTGTTTGATCTACACAGATTTGTAATTGGGCGAAATGATTTTGTCAAAGCTGAGCCGTTCTCTGTCGCGTTCTTCTCGAGTTAGGGTAAAAGCTTTCACTTCCTTTTCCTGGATTAGGTGTATGATTTTTGCTATCAGTTTCAAGTTTTGACATGTAGCTTTTCCGATTTGTAGAATGTTATCAATGGCTGCCGTAACGGGAGGCCGGTGGCGGCGAATAAATCGCAGTTGGGCGACCAAATGGATCGGCTCGAAGGGCAATTGTCATTCGTAAGGGGCTATTTGGCGTCGATTGGAGCTCATAATAAACATAATTTATCTGATTCCGCTTACCTTCTGGGAAACCCTAGACTTCGGAGGTTTTTCTCGGATGAAGCCCCAAAGAAGAAGAGTAAGTTCTGTTTGATTTTTTTTTTATATGTTTATATCATTAGATTTTTCTCATTGTTTATCTCACTGTTTATCATGTTGCCTTAGTGGTATCTGTAATATGGCTTTGAATGTTTTCAGACTACGAGAACTTCTACCCTAAGGAGAAGAAGGAAATTCCGAAATCTGATGGGAAGAAATCCGATTCTAAAGGTTGGTGGGCTGCTTGCTTCTACCTAAGGTCGATCTCTGGTTATAGTTAATGTCGAGAATAATTTTACATATCTTGGATCTTCATTCAAGATGGGGCTTGAAGTCTGTAATATGATCTATAAGAGTGAGGTGATTGTTGGAGATGTGATGGATTTCTGTGCTGGTAAAGAGGATGGGTCGGTCACTAAGGTCGTGCTAGCCATGCTTCTTTTTTTATTAGATCTAGAAATGTCTCGTAAAGTGCTGAACAAAAAAAGATTTATGCTTTTGGGATGGTCTAGTTCGACGTGTTTCTCTTGCTAAATGCATGCTTGACTTAGACAATCTTCATGTTGTGGTAAATTGGTTTGTCCCCCATTTGCAGAGGATTCAAATTCAGATGATCAAGGGGGTTTTCAAGAAACATTTATGAAAAACTTTCAAAGTTTGCTTACTCCACTCCTTGTCATTGGGTTGTTTCTCTCTACCTTCCCTTTTGGCTCCAATGAACAACAGCAGGTATGTTATGATTCTATATCATGAGAATATATTATTTTTGGAGTTTTGAAAGCTCAAGCAATTACCATGGAGAATAAAAATGTAATACTTTTTCAATGCTTCATGGTAGATGATTCTGATCATAGACTCTTAGTTCGAATGTGTACTATGCACAAGAATGACTGAGATATGCTATAACATTTTTCATGGCAATGGCATTATGCTAGTTTAGGATTTTAGGTTTTACTAGACAACTGTAGTTACAAGGTGAGTTTGCGGCTTCATCACTTAGATTGTTCACTTCCATTGCAAAACTTGAACAAGTGGCACATGCTCTTTTTGAATTCACCCTTAATAACCATTTGCTGTCCTCTGGTTGCCGTCCCGTATCACTTTATCTCTTAGCTTATTCTTAATGACACTACTTGGTCAAATTAAGCCGGGGTGTACAAAGGCGTTTTCTGTGTGAATTATATGGCTTTCAGAGATTGGTGATGTATTTGTATTGGTGGTTGTTATACTTGAGAGCATTGTCATGTTCTGTTTGTTTGTGGCTGTGTACGTGGGTGCAATCATGCGTCTACTTGCTTTTTACTTGGGACATGAGATTTCGAGATATGTGGATTAACCTTTACGTGCTGAATTATACAAAGACCCTGTTGCTTTAATCCTCGTTTCATGGTTTGTGGACCCTTTCATGTTAATTCGTTGGATTTTTCTTGCTTCTGCTTGCTTGATACAGAAGTTAGAATTTAAAGTATCATGTCTACATGGTGAGGACTTTCCTTTTAATTGTTATGTACTTTTTTTAGTTGGTGGCTAGTAGCTTTTCATGTAGCTATAACATGACTCTAATCATTTAGAATTGGATAGATACTAATAGTCTTTGTTGCTGAATGTGTGATTTTATATGCAGATAAGTTTCCAGGAGTTCAAAAACAAGCTTCTGGAACCAGGCTTAGTAGACCGTATAGTTATCTCTAATAAATCAGTTGCTAAAGTTTATGTGAGGAACACCCCTCACAATCTGTCGGAAGACGGCTCTTTACAAGGATCTGTTACTGGCGTGCCTTCACGGGGCAATTCAGGCCAATATAAGTACTACATCAATATAGGAAGCGTCGAATCTTTTGAGGAGAAATTGGAAGAAGCGCAGGAACTATTAGGAATAGACTCTCATGATTATGTTCCTGTAACCTACGTCAATGAAGTGATGTGGTACCAGGAGTTGATGAGATTCGCACCCACCGTATTGCTGCTAGGTACCCTCTACTACATGGGCCGAAGAATGCAAGGTGGACTAGGTGTTGGAGGTACTGGTGGACGGGGTGCTCGTGGGATATTCAACATTGGAAAAGCCACAATTACAAAGGTGGATAAGAATGCTAAGAATAAGGTTAGAGTCATCTCTTGATTTTCTTCGGTGTTACTGGTACTCAGGTACTCTAGTTTATGCTGACACAGGTGTTTTTCACATTCCTTGACAGGTGTATTTTAAAGATGTTGCTGGGTGTGATGAGGCAAAACAAGAGATAATGGAGTTTGTGCACTTTCTCAAGAATCCGAAGAAGTACGAGGATTTGGGTGCAAAGATACCCAAGGGTGCTCTTTTAGTAGGTCCTCCAGGCACAGGAAAGACTCTCTTAGCTAAAGCAACTGCAGGGGAATCGGGTGTCCCTTTCCTCTCCATATCTGGTTCTGATTTTATGGAGATGTTTGTTGGTGTTGGGCCATCTAGGGTGAGGAACCTGTTTCAAGAAGCTAGGCAATGTTCACCCAGTATCGTCTTTATTGATGAAATTGATGCCATTGGTCGAGCGAGAGGCCGTGGGGGTTTCTCAGGTGGTAATGATGAGCGTGAAAGTACTCTCAATCAGCTACTCGTTGAGATGGATGGTTTTGGAACCACAGCTGGTGTAGTCGTCCTGGCTGGCACTAACAGACCTGATATCTTGGACAAAGCTTTGTTGAGGCCAGGACGGTTTGATAGGCAAATCACCATTGATAAACCTGATATCAAAGGCAGGGAGCAGATATTTCAGATCTATTTGAAGAAGATCAAGCTTGATCATGAACCAACATTTTTCTCAGAAAGATTGGCTGCTCTTACTCCCGGTTTTGCTGGGGCAGACATTGCGAATGTTTGCAATGAAGCAGCCTTGATTGCTGCAAGGAATGAGAGTGCACTAGTTACAATGGACCATTTTGAATCTGCTATAGATAGAATTATTGGCGGTCTTGAGAAGAAGAACAAGGCGAGTTTACATTATATATTGTCTGCACTCAAACTTTCTCCAACCTTCTTGAATATATCTAACTTGTATCGATGGTAAACCGGTTTCTCCTTTTTGTAATACAGGTAATCAGCAAGCAAGAAAGGAAGACTGTTGCTTATCATGAATCAGGTCATGCTGTTACAGGGTGGTTCCTGGAGCATGCTGAGCCCTTGCTGAAAGTGACCATTGTTCCCCGTGGCACAGCAGCCTTAGGGTTCGCACAGTATGTTCCAAGTGAGAATCTTCTCATGACGAAAGAGCAGCTTTTTGACATGACTTGCATGACCCTTGGAGGCAGAGCTGCTGAACAGGTAGGTCTCCTGATCCATGCTTGTAAGAATTTGTTTCTATCAACATTTAAAAAAGGGGAAAATCGACTTGCTTCATTCTTATTTCTACCCAACCCAATATCAGATAAACAATGGTACTTTAGGGAGGTAATGTATCAATGTCAACTATTTATCTTGTGCATTGTTCAGGTTCTATTGGGGAAAATCTCGACTGGAGCTCAAAATGACCTGGAGAAGGTGACAAAGATGACGTACGCTCAAGTGGCCATCTATGGCTTCAGCGAAAAAGTGGGCCTTCTTTCCTTCCCACAGAGGGAAGACGGTTTTGAGATGTCGAAGCCATACAGTAACAAGACAGGCGCACTGATTGACCAAGAAGTGAGAGAATGGGTGAACAAGGCATACGAGAAGACAGTCGAGCTGGTGCAGCAGCACAAGGAGCAAGTAGCCAAGATTGCTGAGCTCTTGCTTGAAAAGGAAGTCCTTCACCAAGAAGACTTGCTTCGGGTTCTGGGTGAGAGGCCGTTTAAGCCAGCTGAGCTCACTAACTATGACAGATTCAAGCAAGGCTTCCAGAAAGAGGAGGACAGCAGTAGCCAGGCTAGCGAGAGCCAGGCCACAGAGGACGACGCCCCTTTGGGGCCGGTTGTTGTCCCAACTTGAGAGCTAGTTTTATTGTTATTGATATTATTGTACATGGGATCAATTTTCAATTTACCTCCAATGGATAAAACACAGCCAAAACAGGAGCTGTACAATGGAATATTGGTGTTTATAGACTGAACAATCTGAGTTGTTGAAGCTGTTTCTGAATCTAACAGTGTTTGTGGGAACTTTTTAATGCCCTGTGGCTTGTTAGTTGTTGCGGAATCTGATTTTTAAGGGCCTGTTTGGTTATATACTTCCAGGTTTCGGAATCACCGATATCTAGGAGTGAGAAAAAATATCCAAGCAAAAGTAAATCCGATTCGGCTGATCCGATAATCTACCGATCCGAATCCTAAAAGCCGTATCCGAAAACATCCGTTTAATTTTTATCCGGTATTGATGGTTAGCTGCCGGGTTAGGAAAGAAAAGAAAAATTTTGATTCGGGTGATTTTTCCGGATACTTCGACTGGATACAGATCATATATTTTGTTTATCGGATATCCGGAAATTGGTACTATTAATATATAATATATATGTTTCTAGAACTAATATACAATGGTTAATTAGTTTAGATGATCTCAAAATGGTGCTTGTACATTTTTAAGTAATTGAACTCACTTTAATTCTCCAATACTACATTACTTATTTTATTCCTTTCCATAAAAAAACAACCTTGATTATTATTCTTATAAAATTAAAACACTAAATCAATAATTCACCTACTGATCGTCGCCTCACTAAATAGAGCAAATATGATTTTTTTGTTAAGACCGAGTGTTCATCATTAAATTAAATTTTGATTATTTATATTAAAGTTATAACTTTATATAATATATGTACTTGTCAAATCATATTTTTATATATTATATACGTTTATGGTTCTCAATTTGAAAATATTGACAAGTTTAATTGTTTGAAAAAATTAACATAGATTTGCAAATGGTGTTGATGTTTGACATTTAGTTTGCACTTTGTGGATACGATTAAGAGTTCTGTGAATTTTCTTACCTGATATCCGACATATCGAATAAGATATATTCGTTTGCTCATCCCTACCGATACCCATATCAGCGTCTGCTTTGATAAAGGTATGGGAATGGACCATTACCGGAATCACTGAGGAACCGAACATGACATAAGAGAAGAAGAAGGCGAAGAGCATGAAGGAGAAGCACTTAAGGGGCAACTGTAAGTGTGGTGGTTGGGGAAGGCAGGAGTTTCAAATTGAGAACCCTAATTTTCATTCTCATATATGATCAAGACTTTATTATTTATAATCTATTTTTTGTTTAAAAAGTAGTTTTGAGGCTCTGAGGCACTTTAATTTGAAATTAAAAGATAAAAATTTAAAATAAATAAATAAAAACATTATAACTCAAATTGCCAAGCTAAATAAAGGCGTATAATTGAAAATGTTTATATAAATTTGATTGCCAAACAAATCTTCAATTCAACGGAGAAGAGTTCTTTACTCATCATTTGTTTACGATGTACCAATTTAGCTAGTTTTTTTCTTCTTCTAATTTATACCACGGGAACAATAATTGATTTCAGTCTATAAAATTCATATGATAGTCTTTGTTTTTGTTATTATTACAATATATGCTAGTCATTAATGATGGAAATGGGGAATAAGAATTTCTTCAATCGGCAGCGAAGTATGAGGTCTGGCATGATTCATGTTCATTACTTAAAATTGATCATGGAATATAGAAAAGGCCGGTAAAGATTAAAATATAGTCAAATTTGATAATGGAATATATTTCGAGTATGATTAAAAACGACTATATAGTGTGGAAACGCTTGAACCAGGGGAGGCCTCTTTTTTCTCCCGTCATGGTCTCAACACTCCCGAGGTTGTTACGTGTTAGGTGAGGAATTCGCCCCACAAAACGCGGTTCTTTAATTGTTCTGGCATGCAAACGGAATACTTCTCTTCCGAGTTTCTTCAACAAATAATTGATTGATACTGAGAAATTATAATTGATGATTTCCAAATTCTCTAAGTAAATAAAGTATATAGTTTATAAGAAAAATCTGATCCTTAAATAAATGCGATATAAGTATTTTGATACAAAAAGATAAACTTGAATGAAAGACGCGATATATTACAGATGACGAACATCAAGCTCTTCACTCTTTTACAATTAAATGAAAATTACCACAGATCTTAAAAAAGCTAAAGCAAACTTTTGGCAAAGTTTCTCCTCTTTTTCTCGACCCTTCTTTATGAGGGATCTTGGGCTATTTATAGGCAAGGGGTCTTGCTTAAAGTCGGTTGACGTACATAAATACGTGTCGCCCCGTGATTTGTCGGGTGACAGACGTCGGCAAGTAGGTGTAGGGCCGATATTAAAACAACAAGATGGGAAGACACGTGCCCAGCTGGGGTGATGCATAGTTGGCATGCTCAGATTGGTCTGACGAGCTCGTGGCGGTTTTGACCATGCTAGATAGTTTCAACGCGGTCATGTCCAATGAACGCGCCAGAGGTACTTCGTGGCGTTTCATTCTCTTTTTTGTAACAAACTTTTTGGATTGCCGCGTTTGGGTACATAGAACGCGTGAAATGACGCACTATCACATCCCCTTGTTTTGGCGAGTCACTCCTGGCTTAGTCAAAACAATAAATAGTAAATGAGTTTTCTATAATGAACGCGTTCTGTTTGTACCTTGGTGGGCCTTCGTATGATTTCTTTTTTGGTGGGGTGTCCCCTTTAAGAACAATGTAACCTTTGTGGAATATTTTTAAGTAGTAATGAAGATGAATGTGATGTTGCCTTTTTTCCTTTGAATATGAATCTCTGGTTTCTTTTGATTATGAAGGATATATGCGGTGGCATCCTCCCTTTTTAGACTGGAGGAATCCCACCCGTTTCTTGGAAGATGAACGCGGTGGCAGCCCCAAGCTCGTTGGGGGATCTCATCCGTTTTGAAAAATGCGGTGGCAGCCCTAAGCTCGTTGGAGGATCTCACCCGTTTTGAAGAACGCGGTGACAACCCCAAGCTCGTTGGGGAATCTCACCCGTTTTGAAGAACGCGGTGACAGCCCCAAGCTAGTTGGGGGATCTCACCCGTTTTGAAGAACGCGGTGACAACCCCAAGCTAATTGGGGGATCTCACCCGTTTCTTGGAGAACATAATGACATAAGAGGGATGAAATATATACATGCAATCGTCCAATGACGATGTGTTATCCAACAACACTATATAGGTTACATAAAACATCATTACATAATACATAAAACTAACTTCAAATTACATTCTTGCCCTTGGTATCACTTCATGCATAGTATTTCTTCAGGCGGGCCGCGTTCCAGGTCTTGGGAAGGGTTGTTCCATTCTCGTCGCGTAGTTTGAACGCGCCCTCGTGGACCTCGTCGTCGAGGAGGTAGGGGCCTTCCCACTTCGGATCAAGCTTGCCTCCCTCCACACGACGCAACACCAGGTCTCCTTACTTGAGTGATCGTGGCCTCACCTTCTTGTTGTAATATGACGCGGTTTGACGCTTATATTCTTCAGATCTCAGGGACGCAACATCACGTAACTCTTCTCTAAGGTACATGTCAAGTTTGAGGGAGTCCTCGTTGTCCTTTGGGTCGAAGTCGAATACTCGGACCGAGGGTACCAAGGTCTCTACAGGAACAACAACCTCTGTACCATAGACCATGGCGAAAGGAGTTTCTCCTGTTGCTTGTCGCGCGGTGGTGCGGTAGGTCCAGAGTACCAAGGGTAGCAGTTCGGCCCACCTGCCCTGTGCTCCAGTTAGCCTTCTTCTCAGGTCGTCGAGGATCCGTGCGTTGACATTTTCGACTTGCCCATTAGCCTGAGGATGAGCGACAGATGAGAACTTTAAAGAAATATTCAAAGATGAGCAGAGATCGTGGACCTTCCGACAATCGAATTGAGGACCATGGTCAGTGATGATAGACCAAGGTACCCCGAAACGACATATGAGGTTCTTCCATAGGAACGAGCATACTTTTCCAGCGGTTATTTTGGCCATTGCTTCAACCTCTACCCATTTGGTGAAATAATCCACAATTACCAGGATGTAGCGAAGCTGCCCTGGTGCTTTAGGAAACGGGCCCAGGATATCCATTCCCCAGAGAGCAAATGGACACGCCGCGTGAATTGGTTTGAGATTAGATGCGGGACGGTGGAGAATATTGGCGTGTCTCTGACATTTGTCGCATTTCTTCACATAATTGGTAGCATCGGTTTTCATTGTGGGCCAGAAATATCCCCTCCGGGTAATTCCCTGAGCCAACGACCTCCAACCGGGGTACCCTCCGCAAATTCCCTCATGGACTTCTTTTAAGATTTCGGTGGCCCTCCGCGAGTCAACACACAACAAATCAGCTTCAACGAATCCTTTCCTGTATAACCTTTCTCCTCTGATACAGTATCTCGCGGCCTTTGTTTTAAGATTTCTTGCTTCAAGGGCATTGTCCGGGAGATCGCCATATCTGATGTACCGCGAGATAGGATCGACCTAGCTTTCTTTGGGTTGAATACTCATTACCTGGCCAGCTACTCCCTTGGTCATTTTCCTTTCCACCAGCACCCTGTTTCCTGCTTCCAGCGGTAAGCTTGAGCCCAGTTTTGAAAGAGCGTCCGCTCTAGTGTTTGAGGTACGGGGTATGGACTCTACACAGAACGCGTCTAAACAAGACGCCATGATTTTGACCTTTGAACAGTAATCGGGGAGAGATCCGGTCTTCGCCTCATACTGTCCCATGACTTGTCATGCCACTACTTCTGAATTAGTGAAGGCTTGGACTCTTCGCGCGCCATTCAGAAGGGCCATCTCTAAGCCGACAATCAGAGCTTCATATTCTGCTTCGTTATTGGTGACGGGGAACGCAAAATTAAGAGCATACTGAGCTTCGAAAGACGCGGGGCCTTCCAATACTATCCCCGCCCCACCTCCCGCGTCACACTTGGACCCATCAACAAAAACTCTCCACCCTTCGAGGTTTGGTTCTTCCGAGATAGCAAAACTTGCTTCCACGATGAAATCGGCCAGGGCTTGTGCTTTGATGGTCGTGCGTGGCAAGTAAGAGATGTCAAATTCTGATAGCTCAACAGCCCACTTGGTCATACGGCCAGATAATGCGGGTTGGTGCAGAATTTGTCTCAGGGGAATATCAGACAGGACCTGGATGGAATGAGCTTGGAAATAAGGCCTCAAGCGCCGGGCTACCGACACAACTGCCAATGCTACTTTCTCCGTGGGAGAGTATCTTTGTTCGACGGGTTGGAGGATTCTGCTCACAAAGTATACCGGGTAATTGTTCTCCCTTGATATCACCGCGCTGACTGTAGTAGGACTAACCGCGAGGTAGAGTTGGAGATCTTCACCGCGGAGTGGTGGAGAGAGAGTGGGCAACTGGTTGAGGTAGATTTTGAGATTATGAAAAGATTGCTCCAACTCTTCGGTCCATACAAAATTCTCATTTTTCTTCAGTGTAGTGAAAAAAGGGAGAGCTCTGTCGACCAACCGCGAGCAGAAGCGGCTCAAATAGTTAACCGCGCCATTTAGCTTTTGAATCTCATTTCTGGATCTTGGAGATATCATCGCGGTAACAACAGCAACCTTCTCGGGGTTGACATCAATTCCTCGGGCGCTGATCATGAAGCCCAAAAATTTGCCCGAGTTTACCCCGAACACGCATTTTTCAGGATTCAGACTTAATCGGAACCTCCTCAGCGTCTTGAATACCTCTTGCATATCTGTCAGATGCTGTTTATTTGTGGCACTTTTAACCACGATGTCGTCCATATAAGCTGATACACTGTTCCCCAGCTGACCCTTGAATACACAGTCTATTAACCGTTGGAATGTAGCCCCAGCGTTCTTTAAGCCGAAAGGCATAACTTTGTAACAGTAGGTGCCCTGGTTGGTGATGATTGTCGTGCTATCTTCATCGCGTGGATCCATCTGGATTTGGTTGTACCCTGAATAAGCATCCAGGAAGCTTAGTGCCATATTTCCCGTGGTGGAGTCGACCAGGTCATCAATGTACGGTAAAGGGTAACTGTCCTTTGGGCAGGCTTTGTTAACATCTTTGAAATCTACGCACATCCTCCATTTTCCACTTGCTTTCTTTACTAGCACTACATTGGACAACCATTTGGGATATAGTACCTCACGGATAAATCCTGCTTGCAGCAGCCTATCAATCTCGATACTAACAGCTTTAGCGCGCTCTTCATTCATCTTCCTCTTTCTTTGAACCACGGGTCAAACGGCATGATCAATGTTGAGGGAATTGGTGATTACTGATGCGGGCACACCCTTCAAGTCCTCAATGCTCCAGGCGAATACATCCTGCGAGGAAGCAAACAGACCTTCCAATTTCTGTGTGAGGCTTTGTAACACCCCCAAATATAACCTTGAAAGTATTACCGCCAGTGACCTCAGATTCCACATCCGAAGTCACCCAAGGCTTAACCACTTTATATAAATTACAGAAGAATACTGATAATGCCAAATACCACAATCTTTATTCAAACCAAAGTCTCGGAGTTACATCTGAAAATCCCAAATACTACAGAAATACAGAATATGTTTTAATACAGCGAAAGTCTTAAATAAATAACATAAGGGTCTTGATCAAGCGATCGTACGCCTAGGATCTTCAACCTTGATAAAACTCTTAAAAACTTCATCTGCCTTCATTGTCGTATTCTAGCCTTCACGGAACAAAAGTTTACCTGATGTGCCGTATGAGACGGATGACACCAGCCAACCATGCAAGGGAAAAATAACCGGTTGGTTAGTCTAATGAAAGACTATGCAAGGATAAAACAGAAAGGTTCTAAATAGACGTATTAGGTTAGACCCATCGCTTCTCGAATGAAAGCCGATGACGATAGCAAACCTCAACACTTCTACGGAAAGATACGAACAAAATGATCAAGAGAAGACTCCTAAAGATCGAGCCTTATCGGAAACGTATGAAGAGAAGACTCCAAAAGATTGAGTCTTAACGGAAAGTATGACAAGTGTTCGGGAACGTTATAATTTCACACAAGCGTTTAAAAAGACTTGACCATTTGGATCCACGACCAACCTCACCGCGTAATGCGAATTCATATTTGGAAGGAGGACTTACTCTAATCGAAGTCCAGGCGGTTTCCACGTTGTACTCCTCGCTCGAGGGTATATTAATTATGTGCATAATCGCACTTATCTTATTTAATTCCAAAACGCACAATTACGTTATAAGCTTTTAAGGTATATCATCTCATCGCGAGAGATATCGAAGGGAATAAATCCCGAATATCGACACCATCTGTTGTGCACCTACCCTGAGTAAGGATACAGTCATGACCAGAGAAAGTACTAGGGAAAAATCCTCCTAATACCAGTTATAAAGAAACGACCAGACCTCGCAAGGTATATAGCGTTCCTACGAATACTCGTTCTAACTAAACAGTTAAAACCACACAATAGTCCACATCAATACCATTATGGTAATAACATATATAATAGCATTGTTTCTAACAGTATATACAACCTATTATAATATCATAATTTTAATCACATATATTTGTAAAACTGTTCCCAAACGAACACAACATTCATCCCAATTTAATTAACAATTAAAAGCAATTGATAATTAATGGAAACATGGAATAATAATCAAGGGTGAACCGCCACTTGCCTTAGTCTAGACGAACGATTGAACGACGATGGGTTTCTGGGTCCGAAACGTGAACGGAAATCGGATTACAGATTCCTACGACAATGACCCACAACGAAACCCTAGGTTAGATTCGACAATAAAATGATACGAATCTAAGAAAGAACGAATGAAATCGAAAGAACGAAAGTCCCGCCCGAGACCGGATCGTCCAAGGCCACGATCGCGATTGCCAAAGCAATCCGCGGTCGCGGCAGGGATTCCGCGGTCACGGCCGTCGAGGACTTCGTCCGCGAGTGTCAAAGACAGCGGCCGCGGACGCGGCCGACCTTGTCACTGTGGCGGTCACGGCAGTTCATATCCGCGGTCGCGGCCATGAACTCCGGCGACCCAAAACGGAGAAAACTCACCGGCGACGACTCGAAAGGGCTCGATACGAGGGGGCTTCAACTCCTGACCTCCTTGCGCCTCCAAAGCAACACCCTACGAGCACCACAACCACCAACGAGAGCTCCGATGACACTTCAAAGATTCCGGCGAGAGCTCGAAATTCTAGCAACGATGGAAAACGAGAGAGAAAGGGTGAGGAGATCAGATATTTGGGTGCCAAAAACCTTCCCAATCCTCCTCCATTTATAGCCGAAAGGAGGAGCCCTCCCCGCCCAGATCAAAGGCGAGTCAGGCGATCAACGGCGGCACGGATGACGAGGCTCGGAAGACGAAGCGACGCTGGCGTGTCCGCATTTTCCGCGGTCGCGGCAGAGGCATTTTCACGTCTTTTTGCCCGGGAAAGGTTTGGCATGGGTTTAAACCCCGGAATTTAAATATTTGTACCCGAACAAATATTCTAAGCCCCGAAAATACGTCGAATGTATTTTATACCACTCAGGGAATTATTACAGAGATCAAACACGATATAGGAATCCGAACTTCTCCAAAAGCGACACAATTACTGAACGAGGGTTGGGAAAAATACCCAAATATCCTTACTAAAAAATGAGGGGTATTACAGGCTTTCGGTCATGCATCCTCCGATGAACAATTTCTCCTCTTTATTCGCATAGGGCGTGATTGTGATCTTTTCGAACTTCTGGGTAGTATCAGATGGGGGGGGGGGGGGGGGGGGGGCACTCCTGCCTTCGCATCATGCCCTGCAATCATGTACACGGGATTCTGCGGTTTTGGCTTAAGGGAAGTCAGATAACAACTCTGCACTTCTTCTTGGTGGCCTCTAGACTCTCCAACCTTATCACCCACAGAGAATTTCAACTTCAGGTGGTAGATGGAGAGAGTTGCTTGGAATTTCATGAGGGAGACACGACCCATTATCGCATTGTACGATGTTGGGAGTCGCACTACGGTGAACTCAATATCCTTCACACGCCGGATGGGACTGGTTCCCAACGTCATCTTTAACTCAATGGTGCCCGCGACATCAATTTCCTCTCCAGAGAAGGTAATCAGCTTCCCTACAAAGGGTTTGAGGGCACCGGGGGATATCCCTAGTTGCTCAAACGCGTCAAAGTATAGAATATCTACTGACGCGCCAGTATCCACCAAGATGTGTCTCACCATCTTGGTCCCCAGCTGGGCGTGTATCACAAGGGGATCTGTGTGGGGCATGTGCAATCCTTCTGCGTCGTCTTCCGTGAATGCTAAGCCCGGGTGAGGTCGAGAAGATTGAGCAATACTGAACACTGATGGAGAGTGGTGACTTTCTCGCACGTATCTCTTCCTCTCCTGATTACTAGATCCCGCAAGAGAAGGCCCCCCGCGATTGTGTTGATATAGCCATCCGGACGCGACATCAGATCAGTATGATCGCGTCGTCCTCCCTGGGCGGGCCTTCTCGCCGGAGAGGGCCTGCCTCCGTGTGGACCCTTGCCATGTGTACTTGACTCTCGACGACCGTTCCTGTGTTTCTGTAACACCCCAACCCAGGGTATTACAGTGCCATAGACCCAAAGGTCTATAAGGCAACTTTAGAAAAAGAAAACTCAAAACACTTCCAAATATACAAAAGTTATCACATCAAAATCCCTGTTCCAGTTTGGAATAACATTTAAACCTTGCATCGAGTTCAATATAGCAATTTATCCAAAACCACAAGTAGTTAATACAACATTTCCAAATCCGATGCAAAACTAAATCTTTAACTGTGAAGACGAATTTGTGATCAAGAACCCCCTTGCTGCTGCCGAACCTGCAAGGACTAGTTGACTGGTGGACCCGATACACCAGCCAACCGCGGAAACATAAACCGAGGTTGGTTAGTCTAATGAAAGACTAGCAAGAATCATCAAGCAAAACAGTAGAACACATGAAATAATTATCATACCATCCAACCAACGCCAAACAACAACACACCACAATATATACTATTACTATCACATAACCATTACTTAATCATTCCTATCCAACTCTTCAATATGCTAAACACATTCAATCCAATCTCAACCACACAGCGAGTATAAACGAGTGAGACGATCCAATCCAGCTTTACTAACACATCCAATCCCTCTTTTTTTTCCTACTACCAACACGTCAATTAATAACACTACGAAACATATACATATACTACTACTAACGTATAACCAAATGCTAACCAATTCTATCAAGCTCACTAATGTACCAACACATCCAATCCAACCTTTGCATCAGCGAACACATAAGCGGTAAAAAAAACATCACCTAAGTAACCCACTATCCATGGCTAGTCTAAAGAGGGGACGATCACCCTCCGGTTGTGGCCTTGAACCAACGTAGGTCACACCCCACGTGATCGGGTGAGGCGATCATCACCCCTGCCCAACTACAAGGAGTAATGCCCTCCATACACCCCAACCCATCCCATGTTGGCCCATACCCTCAAGGCAGGAAACCACCCATGTAGGTTGTTGGAGAGAGTCGAACAAGCGACCTCCTCTCCCTTTTACAAACGACCCAGGCCAGCCACCCAACCGGTGCCGCCTGTTCGTTAACATGGACTGCAGCCCATACACCCCAACCCATCCCATGTTGGCCTACACCCTCAAGATGGGAAACCACACATATAGGTTGTTGGAGTTGGGGATCGAACCCCCAACCTCCCTTTAAACAAGGAGATCTTGCACTCCTTGCTACCAATTAAGCTGCAACAAACAATCAACCAACAACTAACTGACAATCAACGGCTACCGACAACTACAACCAATGGCCAATAGCAACCCACAGTCACAACTAACAACAACCAACAACGACAACTAACTACAACCAACAAAGACCGCATACTAGTCCAACATAAATCAACAACAAACCAATATCCGTCAACAAAACCACTAACCAAGCACACAACCAATATCCAACACACAACCAATATCCAACACAAAACCAATAACCAAGCAAACAATCAATATCCAACACAAAACCAAATAACCAAGCACACAATCAATATCCAACACAAAACCAAATAACCAGGCACACAACCAATATCCAACACACAACCAATATTTGTCAACAAAACCACTAATCAAGCACACAACTGATATTCAGCACAAGACCAACATCCAAGCACTCAATCAATATCCAACACGAGACCAATATCAACACATTCAACCATTTAATTCTACGCCTACAATTCTAGATCAATTAAACGGACATGAGCATATATCATTACTGAAATTAATAATATACGAATTAATTATTTTTAAAAGAGAAAGGTCGAAGTATGAGCAAGAATCATCTTGCCTTAAACTCATCGACAAAACCCTAGAATTCACCGACTCTGCCAACCAATCCGGAACGAACCTGCAACAACAAATCGAACAACTTTCCGCATTAAATCAACACATACCCTGCCCTTACTTGCAACCCCCAAATCAGTCCAAAACTTCCAAAATTGAAATCAATACCCAACAATTACGTACCAACCCTTATCAAACAAATTTTGGCTGGCCAAAACCTTGCAAAAAACCGAGCTATCACTTTCCCAAATCTGTCCAACCTCCAATCTGTCAACAAAGCAATTCAGCCCAAAATTGACATCAAAACATTTCTAACCTAACACCCAAAATCAGAAGGAAATTAGCCATTCAAGACCACACAATAGTTGCGGTTACCTTCGTTAGTGGCTAGCCTCCGACACCGGAATCGGGTTTCTCGTCGCCGGAGGAGCAGCACCAGCAAGCAGTAGCAGCACGCGACAACATCAGCAACAACATGGGACAACAACAGCAGCAACACGCGGCAACAACAACAGCTCGTGGCCTCGTTCAGTGGCTCGCCTTGTCGCCGGGAAGGGGTTACAGCATCAACAATGGACAGAGGCTGGCGGTTCTCTACCGGCCGCGTAAAAACTACCCTCGCACAACAGCGACAACGGTCTCGCACAACCACTCGCCGCGGCTCGCACCAGCTCGTCGCGACCCGAACCAAGGAGGGAAGGTGGTGACCAGCAGGATTCAGAGGTGGTGTCCACCGGCGGGAACGAGCAGCTCACATGGAGAAGAAGGCAAGGGCGATCTGAACGAAGAAGACCGAAGGGGGTTTTATGCCCCAATTTCTGATTTTGCTCTTCTTATTTATTATGACAATTATACCCTTATAGATATATATATTGGGGTATTTCATTCTCCCCCCCTTATAGGAGTTTCGTCCTCGAAACTAGAATCAAACAGGTTCAGATATTGATCTCTCATTACCGACTCCAATTCCCAAGTCTCTTCCGCTGTACTGTGCTTAGACAATAAACTTTCACCAAGGAAATAACCTTATTCCTTAACTTCTTTTGTTCAACAGTAAGAACTTTTACGGGTGATTCTTCAAAGGTGCCATCAGGTAGAAATTCTATCTCCTCAAATCTCAGAACATGGGTCGGGTTATACATGTATTTCCTCAACTGTGACATATGAAACACATCATACTTTCCGCTCATTCTCGGTGGCAATGCTACTTGGTAAGCTACAACGCAAACTCTCTTCAGAACTTCGAAAGGACCAACATACCAAGGACTCAACTTCCCTCGTTTCCCAAATCTGAACACTCCTTTAGTCGGTGAGACTTTAACTAACACGCGGTCCCCAACATTAAATTCTAAGGGTCGCCTACAATATCTGCATATGACTTCTGTCGACTCTGAGCTGACACAGTCTCTGATAAATCACTACAATGTCGTCCTTAGTCTTCTGCAAGAGTTCGGGAGCAACCAGAACGGCATCAGTCCTATTGTCCCAACACAGTGGCGATCTAAACCAAGTCTCATAAGGTGTCATCTGAATCTACGCATGCCAACTATTGTTGTACGTACTCCACCAGATGCAGATTGTCTTTCCAATTTCCTGGCCACTCCAAAGCGCAATCTCGAAGCATATCTCAGTAGTGTCCCCATTGCCATATGCAAGGACTTCTCCCAGGTCCCAAGTAGTCTTGATGGGTACATAATGCAAAGATTTCGTTAATCGATCCACAATGACCTATATAGTATCGTTTTCTCTCCCGCTTCAGGTCACTCTACCAATAACTCCGTCTCAAGTCCTTGTACACCTTACTGGCTCCAGGATATACAGAACATGCTAAAGAATGACCTTCGTTGAGAATCAACTTTCTAATATCTGTATCCGCTGGCACACACACATAATTGATTATGAAATCGCAATATTCCATCCTCATAAATAAGAAATCCGGGCGCCCTTCCCTGATCAATCTCACCGCATATCTCACTCAACATTCCATCGCATTCAGCTACGTCTGTTCCTTCCCAAACCAATTTCAATTTCATCCTTCACCACTCTTGTTGCAATCCCGACTAAACTGTCAGACAAGCAACCATATGCTCGGGAGTCGACTTCCTATGCAAAGCATCAACTACCACATTAGCCCTATCTGGATGATAAACGGTATCTATTATCATAATTCTTAATCAATTCTAGCCACCATCTTTGTCTCATGTTCAACTCTCTCTTATACAGTTTGAGCTGACGAAAAGCATATGCAATGACCTTCCCATTCTGCATCAAAACGCAACCCAGGCCTTGCTTAGAAGCCTCACTGTAGACGGCAAACCCTTATGTTCCCTGCTGTAAAGTTAACACTGGTGCACTAGTCAAACGTCTCTTGAGCTCTTCAAAACTTTCTCCTGACATCTCCCGTCCCATTCTAACTTCTTAGCCTTACGCAACCTTAGAAAATTCTTCCACAATCGCCTGCAGTAATCTGCCAGTCCGAGAAAACTCATAACTTTCTTAACATTCTGAGGTGAGTGTCGTAGTCCCTCTTACTCCGAGAGTATACTAAAATGTCATCAATGAAACTCACTACAAACGATCCAAGTACTTTCTAAAAACATCAGTTCCTTAAGCCCTTGAAATCCGCAGAAGCATTAGTCAACCCGAAAGGTATCACAACCAATTCATAGTGACCGTACCTAGTTCTGAAGGCAGTAATATGAATATTTCCTCCTCGAATCCTAGGCTGAGGATACCCTGATCTCAAGTCAATCTTCAAAAATACAGTAGCTTCAAAAATACTCATGCGGATTATCATGCTGATACACCCTATTATCACGCGCTTGATGTCTGTGCCCCGTGGGATGATCTATGCGCTCCGACCGGCCAATTTCATAGGTGTCCCTGACCGGGGGACGACTTACACCTCGTGCTTTACCCTTGTCCGACAACGGCGGCTTGGCTTCATGCTTGTCTTTTTCCTTAGACATATGAATGCAGTCCCACTTGATCTGCTGGGACTTTCCTCCCTTTCCTCGCACTGCCTCCTCCGCGTAAACCTGCCGCAAAATATAGCTCCTCAACGCATCATAAGTCGCCGGCTGTTCGCGATACACAGATAGTTTGAACTGCCCGTTTGCCAAATTATTCATCAAGACCTCGCGTGCTATGATAGGTTCCAGGTTGGTAATCTGAGATGCAGTGTTGGTGAAGCATGTAAAGAAATCCCCAAGTGATTCTTCAGCCCCTTGTCCTATCGAGAGCAAATCTTGGATTGTTTTCTTCCTCTTCTTAGCATTGCTGAAATGAGTTTTGAAGGCCTGAATCATATTAGAGAAAGAGCAAATGCTTCCTGGTTGTTGATTCATCATCCAGGAGAGCGCAACTCCCTTCAGGGTGGAAGGAAAGGAGCGGTAGAACAACGCATTATTGAAGTCGTTGATTTCCATTTGGCTCAGAAAGGCTTGGACATGTTCATCAGGGTCAGATGTCCCATCATAAGGCTCCATGGTGGGCTGGCGGAATCTCTTCAGCACGGGGGACCGTCTTACTGCTTCTGAAAAGATGGAAAGGTTTTGCAACTCCCCATCTAAAGTTTCTTCCTGTTCGGAGATCATCCCTTCGTATCTATGCGACCGCGATGACCTCCCCTGGGATACAGACATAGACATCGCGGGGGTTTCCATGTGAAGATGAGTAGGTGTTGCAGGATGGTATGACGGGTGATGTGCACCATACCCCGCCATGGGTCCTTGGTAACCCGTATCATAGACAAACCCCGGAGGGGCCTGTCCTGTAGTGAAGTCTGGCTGGGGCATGAACTGATGGAAAACTGGCGCGGGAGCCACGTAAGGGGCATTGACCCAAGGCGGGTAACCTGGGATAGCGGATGAGTAGTAGGGCCACCATGCGTCAGGATGAGGTTGAGGTTGCCAATCAGGAATCGGAGCATCCGTCCCGAATCCTGTCCAGTTGAACTCGTCTTGGTTTGACATCTCTTATCGCGTTCATAGAGAGGACCAAGGTGCCCTAGTGTGAGGAAGTCCCCACGGACGGCGTCAGTGATGATTCCCAAATTCTCTAAGTAAATAAAGTACAGAGCTTACAAGAAAAACCTGATCCTTAAATGAACGCGATACAAGAAGATAAACTCGAATGAAAGACGCGATATATTGCAGATGACGAACACCAAGCTCTTCACTCTTTTACAATTAAATGAGAATCACCACAGATCTTAAAAAAGCTAAAACAAACTTTTGGCAAAGTTTCTCCTCTTTTTCTTGACCCCTCTTTATGAGGGATCTTGGGCTATTTATAGGCAAAGGGTCTTGCTCAAAGTCGGTTGACGTACATAAATACGTGTCGCCCCGTGATTTGTCGGGTGGCAGACGTCGGCGAGTAGGTGTAGGGCCGAGATTGAAACAATAAGATGGGAAGACACGTGCCCAGCTAGGGTGATGCATATTTGGCATGCTCAGATTGGTCTGACGAGCTCGTGGCGGTTTTGACCACGCTAGATAGTTTCAACGCGGTCATGTCCAATGAACGCGCCAGAGGTACTTCGTGGCGTTTCATTCTCTTTTTTGTAACAAACTTTTTGGATTACCGCGTTTGGGTACATAGAACGCGTGGAATGACACACTATCAATAATAACTTAGGAGTTGAGAGAAAAACATGTCGAAATGAAAGAAAATGTGTACAATTGTTTAACGTGCTAATGATTATTTGTCAAATAAAAACCTAATGATCCATACATAAATCTGAAACCCTAATACATTTTTTGAACTTGACAGAATGACAGATATACTTAATCAACTCCCTTGTCTTCTAAATTATGGTTTTAAGTCATATAGAAATGTAACCATTGTTATAAACTCAAAAGACGAGCTGTTAAAGTTGATATGTAAGATTCGTTTTAAAGTTTGAAATACAATTGTTAAGTAATGATATTTTCTACGAATTTAAATTTTATAAGAAATTAAAATTTTATTTTTCATAGTTTTATGAACAAGTTGATAAGCTTGAACATCTAGAAGATTAAATGTATCACATGTATCACAAGTGTTGTATATGTTTGACAAACTAGGTAGATTATTGAAAATAAATAGTAATGGTGAATTATTCACCTCTTTTGTTTTCACACTTAAATAAGTTGATTAGTCAAAGATTGTAAGCCACCCTTCACCTATAAATAGAGGCTTCAAAGATGCACCAACAAAGAGCAAGAATACATCTCTAAATTTCTTGATCTTTCTCCCTCTTTTCTTATATATTAAACTTGTTCTAAGTGTTTCTCTATGAAGGTTTAAGTGACCTTGACTTAATCACTTCATAACATGTTATCAACATGAGTCTCTAATTACCACTTGAGCTTCGGAAAATATCAAGGTACAAATCTCTACCATTCCATTAGTTTAATTATGCAAGAATATTGTTACAAAATCGATTTGAGGAGTATGCTCTTATTTGCCTAAATTTGGGATCCTCTACATCAATAACTCGATATGTCTTCCTAGATTTAAAACGTTTCTACTAAAAATGGAAACACGGTTTTACATCCATATAAGATATATACAAACAAAACACTTGACATGCTTACCTCTTTTAATGTCCAGGGTCGTGGTTGTGGTGGCTATGGTCATGGTCGTGGTCAAGGCCACAACAAGGGACATACTCATTATCGTGGGAACTATGGCCACTTGGGAATGACAAGCATAAGGTCTAGACAGGTCAAACAAGACCCTCCCAAAAAATAGCATAGATATTTAGAGGCTAGCGTTTTCATCTAAGCCTCCAAGACTGAGTCATAGTAATTATCAAAGTTGAGGAAATTATCAACATCTGACTGGTCACACATGAATTGCTCACACCTTTATTTTCAATATAATTGGTTTCAATAGCCTTTTCTTTATTTTTCTCATCTTGATATAGCTTCACTAAGTGTGGAGCTACACAACATACTCTTGATCATTTTTAAGTCATGCGACACTTGTAGCAAGTGGATTTAGATTTATGGGAGGGTCCTGTTTGACCCATGGGAACTATGACCACCAAACGAATGACAAGCAAAAGGTCCAAACGGGTCAAACATGACCCTCCCAGACATCTAGATCTACTTGCTATATGTGTGGCATATCTGGTCAAGAGTATGCCGTGTAGCTCTATACTCTTGACCAATGACTAGTTATGCCACACCTATAGCAAGTAGATTTAGATGTCTGGGAGGGTCTTGTTTGACCCGTTTGGACCTTTTGCTTGTCATTCGCCTGGTGGCCATAGTTCCCATGGGTCAAACAGGACCCTCCCAGAAATCTAAATCCACTTGCTACAAGTGTCGAATGACTGGTCAATATTTAAGAGTATGTTGTGTAGCTCCACACTTAGTGAAGCTATGTCAAGATGAGAAAAATAAAGAAAAGGCTATTGAGACAAATTATATTGAAAATAAAGGTGTGAGCAATTCACACATGACCAGTCTAGATGTCAATAATTTCCCCAACTTTAATAATTACGACGACTCCGCCTTAGAGGATTAAATGAAAACACTAGCCTCTAAATATTATGCTATTTTTTTGTTATATAGCATTATGTAATGTATTCTATATCTTTGCACTATATTGTCTCATTCTATCGTAAGAACTTTGTATAATATAACTATCCATGTGTAATATATATGAAGTTTTTATGACGAATGTCTTGATTCATCTTCTCTCCCTTTATCTAAAAAGAATAACTCACCTAAAGTGAAACTCGATGGGAAGGAGCAATGTATTCTAGACAGTGCGATACCACACACCATTTTGAGAATAAAGAGTTCTTTACTCAATTGAAAGCCTATGAAGGCAGTGTCACTACAATATCAGGTGTGTCTAAACTCATCGAAGGCTCCAGAAGAGCTATTGTTCTACTCCGAAGAGGAACAAAATTAGTGATAAATGACACACTATATTCGAGTCAATCTCGGAGAAATTTATTGTGTTTTAAAGATGTGCATCATAAAACATGAATCTAGCCATAAAACAATCCAATGAAAGGATGCTAGGGCAAACCCGCGGATTATATCATACATATATCTACATCAATGTAGTGATAAGTAAACAATCAAATGACCAAACTGCATTCACATTGTGACATGACCATTTGGGTTACCATGGATCAGTAATGATGCATAAAATCATAAAGAATTCACTTGGACACCCATTAAAGAACATTAAGGTTCTATCGTCCAATGATTTAATTGTACTGTTTGCTCACTTGTAATGCTAATTACAAGGCCTTCCAAAAATAAAATTGGAAGTGAAATGTCTGCATTCTTGGAAAGAATCCAAGGAGATGTATGTGGATCAATTGTTGTACCATGTGGACCATTTCAATATCTTATGGTGCTAATTGATGCATCCACATGTTGGTCTCATGTAAGTCTATTATCGACTAGAAATACTGCATTTGCTAAACTCTTTGCTCAAATAATCCGATTAAGGGCACAGTTCCTGGATTATGACATAATGAAAATCCAGCT